>OY728136.1:1068893604-1070143604 GCA_963277665.1 Viscum album | reverse complement strand
AATAATAGAGTTGAAAATTTTATTATGTTTATAGGAAAATATAAAGTTAATGATAAGGATGTTGTTCAATTTTCTCATGAAAAAAACATGAATATCATAAACCATAAAGCTTGATATACTTTAATTTTTTTTATGAACATGTAAAGACCCAGAAATTTCAAGGAAAATTTTTTCTTAATTTTCTTTGGGGTTTTAATAGAACGCAGTTTCTGACGGTGCCTGATTCTAAGACCTGGTGTGCCCGAAATCATTTTTTGAAGTTTAGCTCGGGTACGTTCAATGAACGAACGAGCGGGTTTTCCTAACTTTTGAATCGGGGCTCGGAATCAAATTCTGAGGACACCGATGGAATCGAAACGTCGGTAATTGCTTAGAAACACCTTTTCTGGAGTTGTATTTGCTCAGGTGTGGTTATTAAATTTTTTTTTGGGTTAACTAAAGGAATAAAATAAAAATGGTGCGACCAATTTTTATTTTATTTAGGGTTGTTTAACCTAATCTAAGTGGTTGAAGTGGAACCCACTATATCCTACTACACTAGGTAGGATATTTGTGGGGTGGGTCCCACACGAGCCCCACCTTTTTCAACCCCCCTCCTTTAATTAAGTAACGCACCTGCACCCCCCCTTTAAATGAAGTCAACCCTTGCGTTTAACAAGATATTAAACGCCTCTTTTAATTTGGGCGGTTTAAACTTCTCAATTAATTCAATTAATTGATTGATTCAATTTTGAATTTCAAAACGTTTGGCGTGAGTAATAAAAATAAGGAAATGCTTGTTTTTTTAGTGTTGTCTTGGTTGGGTGAGGGGATTTTGGAGAGATTTTCTCAAAGTCTTGAAGTTCTTCTTCCTCGACGAAGAACATGAAGAACGCTGACCTCCGACGACGGACGACGGTGAGAGATGCCTTCCTTAGAGATTGATGACCCAATGCGCATTCTTTCGTTCCTTCTTTCCACGTCAAAGGAAGGGAGACACTGTTCCTCTTCGGACGATCTCCGTCAACGTGTGCGGAACTTTATTCCGCGACACCTTCTTCCATGACGTTCAATTCCGCGATGAGCCTTCATTCAACTACGCTCGAGGTAGGGGTTAATTGCTTTTGTTCATGAGTTATCCTTTTCTATTATTCGCCTATATATTTGGGCGGCTCAACTTAATGGAAGGAGGTCGGACCGCACGAACACGGCCGACACTCCTCCCCCTTTTGTTGATGTGATGTTGCGGTTCGAAAGAAGGCGTCGCGGTGCAAAGGCACCGTGTGGAATCATTAAGAAATACGGAAAGGATGTGCGGTGCCGTCGCGCCACGCCGTTGAGGCCGAACGAACCCACGGCCGGAGTTGGGGCCGCGGAGGCAATTCGAAGACTCCGCTGGTTGATCATTGTGCGCAGATTGTCGGGCGACAACAAACGGAGCCGCAAAGTATTTTTGAAGCCTTCGCAGTAAAGGTCGGGTCCCGGGAGGACCATTGGAGAAGACGGGAGGCGAAACGGACCACTAGAGCGTGTCTGATGGTCCGTGGAAGGCGGCGGCGGCGTGCCCCCACGGCGTGGCGGCGCGCCCCCGGAACAGGACCGCTGAAGCTGAGTTGTGGCGGCGGAGAAACCAGAATGGCTAAGCTGTTCCGAAGGCGGAGCGGCGCGGCATTAAGCCGCGCCGATTTTTCTTCAACCGAAGGGGGGGGGGGGGCGTAACCCCCCGCACCCGCTGGCCACGCGGGCGCCGCGCCAGCGCCAGGCCAGCCGGCTGCCCATGCCGGGTCGGGCCGCCCAGGCCGGTCCGGGCTACGCCCTATTGGGCCGGACCCGGACCCGGTTCGGGTCGACCCAGTTCGGGCCGACCCAGGGGGTCTCGGGCCGGGTCGATCCAGGCCCGAACCCCCTATTCTCGGGCAGTTTTTGTTCAAATGCTCATATCTTGGTCTACGGACCTCTGATCGACGCACCGTCAGTTGAGATGCGATCCTTGGATCAAGACGGTCGTTTCAGTATATTACACTCAAGGTTTCGGAAAACTTTGAGTACGGCCAGGTTGGTTCGGATACGAAACTAACCGGGCCCTCGGAGCGGAAACGCTTATATCTTGAGCTCCGGACGTCCGATTGAAATGCCGTCGACTTTGTTGGATTCCTATTGATGATAAGGAACTCTTGGCATACTTCACCTGAGTTTTGGATGCAGTTGGATAGTAGACAAGTAGGATTGTACCCGAAATCCAACCAGGCTCCTAGAACGGAAAAGCTGATAACTTTCAGACCAGACGTCCGTTTGACGAACCGTCAGTGGCGTTAGTGATCACGTTGAGAAATGGTCCCTATGAGTATACCCTATGAGATTTCGGGGTATAGTTGAGATACGGCCGAGTTGGTTCGCATACGAAACCAACCGGGCCCCTAGGACAAAAAGGCTAATAACTCACAGACCGGGCGCCCGATTGACACGTTGTCTGTTGTGTTGAGACCCCTATGACGAGGTGGTCCTTTGAGATACTTCTTCATGGGACTTGTGATACTTGGAGTATCGACCATTAGCTCATGGAGTGGACCCTCCCGGAGACAAGCTAGCAGAGTGTAGAGACCTAGTAGCTGACTGAGACTTGACGACTGCTGATCGATCGACTCAGAGTGTTTCGGATAGCCCAGTGGGGTGCGTTTGGTTGTAGTGGCAGACCCACGGCGGAGGTGCACTTGGTTGTAGCGGCAGACCCGCGGTACTCAAAAAAAGTAGTACCTCTGTAGGCTATGAGGGCGTGCACTTAGTTGTAGCGGCATACCCATGGTGGGATGCGCTTGGTTGCAGCGGCAGGTCCACAGTACTCGACAGGTGGAGAAATTCAGTAGTCCAAGGTTAGTGGTACGCGCTTGGTTTTAGCGGCAGACCCACTGTACTCGACAGAGGAGGAGTTCTCCAGCAGCCGTGGTTTCGAAATCGTGAATAAAATCCTGGTTTGAGCTGAGTCTATATCCTTTGTGTTTCCTCATGATTGAGATGGGTTACAGATGACTTAGGTATAAGTATGGGCTTATACCTAAGTAAGAGTTATCTAATGATTTTCTGCTTTGTGGTTATCCTTGTTGAATTTAGAGAGACCTTGAGTGTCTCGGGGTCCCTACTGAGTATCGTTATATTCACCCATGCATGGGCTATGCCCGCACCTCGTTGTGTTGGATGCAGACAACGAACAGCACTGACGGAGGCCGAGCGTTCGAGGACTGGACGGTACCCGGAGGTGGATCTCACGACGAGTCGGTACCCGGAGGAGACAGACGGATGGACGATCGGACATGGAGTGCTGAGGAGGGAATCTGTACCTACCCTTCAGGTAGGATCCGAGGAGGACGACCCAGGAGCAGCTTCCTTTCTTCCAGCTGTTTGTCTTTTTCTATTGTACTTTTGTTCAGTTGTAGCTGTACTTTCGATTGGGTTTGTATTCTGGCCCATTTACTTTCTAGCACTTCCTTTTGTACTTAGTGTATTACTTCCTCTTGTACTCTGTGGTGTTTTGTTTACTTTTATAAAGTCAATCCCTTCCCAGTTATCGGGAATTACGCCTTTGGTGCTAGTCGCCAGCCCCTGGACTATGGAAGGCGGGCTTGGGGTAGTCATGGCACGGGCCCCGAGGAGGGGTCGTGACAAATTGGTATCAGAGGAGTCGGTTCTACCGCAGAACTTATAACTCTGATATTTTTTTCTTCTTGAAGCAATGGTGTTAAGGGTACCGAGTGTGGTTTTCACTCCAGGGAGTCCAGTGTTGGTGCGGGCGCCCGACGTATCCATACACCAGGACCCTAACAACTGATTTCTGACTTGTGCATGAAAACACTGATTGCGTGTGTGTTTTCAAAGGTTTTCCCTTAAAACAGCTAAAACCAGGTCATCTCACCAGGTATAAATTGTTTGACTATGTCACGTTTGTTTCTTTCAGGATGCCTCCCTGTGGACGACCATCTAGAGCCCCAAGAGTTATACGTACTGACAGCCCGTAGAGCGATGTGGCCTCAGTACAGGGCCCTATCCCAGTTGAGGCACTAGCAGAGGAACTAGCGGTAATACTACCCATTGGTCCATCGATACCACTAGCCCTAGAAGCAGAGGGTTCACGTCGCTTGAGCACACTGCACGAGTTCCAACACCAGAGGCCACCCAGGTTCAGGGGAGAGACGAACCCGCAGGTGGCTGAGTATTGGCTGGAGGTTGTGGTGAGAGTCTTTAGGCTAGTGGGGATGCCAGCAGACTTCATGGTGATCCTTGCTGACATCCTCTTTCAGGAAGCAGCAGGAAGATGGTGGAGCCTGATTCTCCAGATTCATGATGAGGCGACACTTCAGTGGGAAGACTTTGAGATCCTGTTCCGGGCAGAGTTTTTACCCGCCACCCTTCGATCGGTGCATATACAGGAGCTGCTGCATCTACAGCAGGGTAGCATGATGGTGGCACAGTACTCAGCGAGGTTCACAGACCTCTCATGCTACTCCACAAATATGGTACGGGACCCGTTCTTCAGGGCCCGAATCTTCGAGCAGGGGCTCAGGTGAGATATTAGAGCTTCTATTGTTTCTCACAGCATCCCGACACATACAGGGGTGTTGGAGGGAGCCCTCTTAGTGGATAGTTTCCTTACTGAGTAGTCTCCAGCAGCAGGACCCACCACTAGCCGGCATGCGGTAGAGTCTTCTGCAGCGGGCAGTAGACAGATGACGCAGAGGTCCAAGAGGACCAGACCTATAGGTGGTCGACCGCATGACACAGGATCGTGTGTGCGAGGCACCCGGGGTGGAGAACGACTTACCATGCACGGACAGTGTTACTCTTGTGGTGGGGTTGGTCACATGGGTCGTGACTGTTCGACCTGCCATGCTGATGACCAACAGTTAAATGAAGAACCTCCCAGGCAGAGGCAGAGGTTCGATCAAGGCGGACCGCTAGGAGTAGAAGGTCGAGGGAGGGGAGTTGGTTGTGCAGTTGGAGGTGGATGATGCTTCGATGTGTTGCCACTACCACCACTATAAGGTCCACCCCGATCGCAGGGAACAAGTGGACATGGGAGAGCTCAGCTTCAGGCAGCAGAAGCATGCGACTACGGAGCTCCGGAAGCAAGTGGACAGGAGTGGAACTAGTGTTTTCCTTTTGTGTCTTTGTACTATGAGTTTCAATAATAAAAAGACACTTACCTTTGTGACATTTGATTCCTTCCTTTTTGTGTACTAAGAGGTTCCGGTTTAAACTATTGACTTGACCCTCACTTTTGAGATTCCCACTAGAGGAGACCCAGTTACCTCACGCTGATGCCGACAATGTGACTCGAACCTTAGAGGTGAGAGTGACGGTTGGATCTCTTGGTAGTAACGTCGAAGCCTTACGACATCTTCCATGGCATGAATACATCATTCATGTCCGGATTGACTGTATTAGGCAAAGAACGTGGTTCATCCAGGGGATGATACCAGCTTTCTCTTATCGACAACGAAGAAATAATAGCATCTCTTGTGGGACCAGAGATGGTCCAGGCCACGATAGTGAAGGTCCAGGTCATCCAAGAGCAGATAAGGATAGCTCAGAGCTGACAGAAGCCTTATGCTGACAACAGGCAGAGACCACTAGAGTTCAAGGATGGCAACCACGTTTTCTTACGGGTCTCACCTTGACGTGTTATTACGGAGATTTGGCTGAGGCGGCAAGTTATCTCTGCGCTTTATCGGACCCTTCAAAGTCCTCAGCAGGGTAGGCGAGGTGGTTTACCGCTTGACCTTTCTACCTCAGTTTCACCGGGTGCATGAAATCATCCATGTACCTCGGCTGAGGAGATACGTGCATGATCCTTCACACATCATCGACCTCAGGGAGTTGGACGTCGATGACAGGGCGACATGCATGGAGATTCCAGTGGAAATAGAGGATCGATAGGATCAGGTCCTCTAAGGACGGTCAATTCTTCTTGTGTGCTTTTGTTGGCAGCATGGAAACCTCCAGGTGAGCACATGGGAGCGAAAGGCTCAGATGCGTGCTCAGTACCGCTTTTGTATCCCTAGTTTGTGTTAAAGCGTTACAGGGACGTAATGACCTGAGGTGGGAGTAATGTAAAGACTTGGAAATTTCAAGGAAAATTTTTTCTTAATTTTCTTTGGGATTTTAGGAGAATGCAGTTTCTGACGGCGCCTGATTCCGAGACCCGGTGTGCCTGGAATCATTTTCCAAAGTTTAGCTAGGGTACGTTTAGTGAACAAACGATCAGGTTTTTCTAACTTTTTAACCGGTGCCTGGAATCGAATTCCGAGGACACCGATGGAATCGCAGCGCTGGTAATTGCTTAGAAACACCTTTTCTGGAGTTGTGTTTTCTCGGGTGTGGTTATTATTTTTTTTTGGGTCAAGTAAAGAAATAAAATAAAAATGGTGCGACCAATTTTTATTTTATTTAGGGTTTTTTAACCTAAGCTAAGTGGTTGAATTGGAACCCACTATATCCTACTCCACTAGGTAGGATATTTGTGGGGTGGGGCCCACACGATCCCCACATTTTTCAACCCCCCTCCTTTAATTAAGTAACGCACCTGCACCCCCCCTTTTAAATGAAGTCAACCCTTGCGTTTAACTAGATATTAAACGCCTCTTTTAATTTGGGCAGTTTAAACTTCTCAATTAATTCAATTAATTGATTGATTCAATTTTGAATTTCAAAACGTTAGGCATGAGTAATAAAAATAAGGCAACGCTTATTTTTTTTAGTGTTTTCTTGGTTGTGCGAGGGGATTTTGGAGAGGTTTGCTAAAAGTCTTGAAGTTCTTCTTCCTCAACGAAGAACGTGAAGAACGCTGACCTCCGACGACGGATGAAGGTGAGAGATGCCTTCCTAGGAGATCAACGACCCGACGCACATTCCTTCGTTCCTTCTTTCCACGTCAAAGGAAGGGAGACACCGTTCCTCCTCGAACGATCTCCGTCAACGTGTGCGGAACTTTATTATACAACGCCTTCTTCCACGACGTTCAATTCCGCGACGAGCCTTCGTTCAACTACGCTCAAGGTAGGGGTTAATTGCTTTTGTTCATGATTTATCCTTTGTCGTTCTTCTTCTATATATTTGGGCCGCTCAACTTAACGGAAGGAGGTCGGACCACACGAACACGGCCGACTCTCCTCCCCCTTTTGTTGATGTGATGTTGTGGTTTGAAAGAAGGCGGCACGGTGCAAAGGCACCGCGCGGAATCATAGAGAAATACGGCAAGTATGCGCGGTGTCGTCACGCCGCACCGTTGAGGCCGAACGAACTCGCGGCCGGAGTCAGGGCCACGGAGGCAATTCGAAGACTCCACTGGTTGATCGTTGTGCGCAGATTGTTGGGCGATGACAAACGGGGCCGCAAAGTCTTTTTGAAGCCTTCGCAGTAAAGTTCGGGTCCCGGGAGGACCATTGGAGAAGATGGGTGGCGAAACGGACCACCGGAACGCGTCCGGTGGTCCGCGGAAGGTGGCGGCGGAGCGCCCCGCCGGCGCGGTGGTGCCGGCGACCGGTGGCGGCGGCGCGCCGCCGGAACAGGACCGCCGAGGCTGAGCCACGGCGGCAGCCAAACCGGAATGGCTAAGCCATTCCGGAGGCGGAGCGGTGCGACATTAAGTCGCGCCAGTTTTTCTTCAACAGGGGGGCATAACCCCCCGCACCTACTGGCCACGCGGGCGCTGCGCCAGCGCCAGGCCAGCCGGCTGCCCAGGCCGGGCTGGGCTGCCCAGGCCGTTCCGGGCCGCGCCCTATTGGGCCGGACCCGGACCTGGTTCGGGTCTCCTGGTTCGGGCCGACCTAGGGGGTCTCGGGCTGGGTCGGTCCGGGCCCGAACCCCCTATTCTCAGGCAGTTTTTGTTCAAACGCCCATATCTTGGGCTACAGACCTCCGATCAGTGAACCGTCAGTTGCGATGAGATCCTTGGATCGAAACGGTCATTTTGGTATATTAAACTCAAGGTTTTGGAGAACTTTGAGTATGGACGGGTTGGTTTGGATACGAAACCAACCGGGCCCTCGGAGCGGAAACGCTTATATCTTGAGCTCCGGATGTCCGATTGACATGTCGTCGACTTTGTTGGATTTCTCTTGATGAGAAGGAACTTTTTGAATACTTCTACTGAGTTTTAGATGTAGCTTGATAGTGGAAGGATTGGATTGTACCCGAAATCGAACCGGGCCCCTCGAATGGAAAAGCTGATAACTTTCAGACCGGACATTCGTTTGACGAACCGTCAGCAGCGTTGGTGATCACGTTGAGAAATGGTCCCTATGAGTTTAACCTATGAGATTTCGGGGTACAGTTGAGATACGGCCGAGTTGGTTCGCACACGAAACCAACCGGGCCCCTGGGACAAAAAGGCTAATAACTCGCAGACCGGGCGCCCGATTGATGTGTCGTCTGTTGCATTGAGACCCCTATGACGAGGCGGTCCTTTCAGATACTTCTTCATGGGACTTGTGATACTTGGAGTAATAACCAGTAGCTCGTGGAGCAGACCCTCCCAAAGACGAGCTAGCAGAGTACAGAGACCTAGTAGCTGACTGAGACTTGACGACTGCTGATCGATCGACTTGGAATGTTTCGAATAGCCCAGTGGGGTGCGCTTGGTTGTAGCGGTAGACCACGGTGGAGGTGCGCTTGGTTGTAGTGGGAGACCCATGGTGGGATGCGCTTGGTTGCAGCTACAGGCCCACAGTACTCGACAGGTGGAGTACTTCATCAGTCTAAGGTTAGTGGGACGCGCTTGGTTGTAGCGGCAGACCCACTGTACTCGATAGAGGAGGAGTTCTGTAGCAGTCGTGGTTTCGATATCGTGAATAAAATTCAGGTTTGAGCTGAGTCTATAACCTTTGTGTTTCCTCATGATTGAGATGGGTTACAGATGACTTAGGTATAAGTATGGGCTTATACCTAAGTAAGATTTATCTGTTGAGTTTCTGCTTTGTGGTTATCCTTGTTGAATATAGAGAGACCTTGAGGGTCTCGGGGTCCCTAATGAGTATCGTTATACTCACCCCTGCATGGGCTATGCCCGCACCTCGTTGTGTTGGATGAAGACGACGGACAACGCTGATGGAGGCCGAGCGTTTGAGGACTGAACGGTTGTTGACGCTCCTTTCGTCACAGAATCTAAAGATCGGAAAAGGGAATATCTCAGCTGAAAGTGATTCATCCTTTGAAGAAAACATCAAAAATCGACAAAGGCATGAACAAAGGATCAACCGCAAATCCACCGCGCAAGTGATACCACTGCCGCGCAAGTATACTTGCGCGGCTACCTTGGTCGCGCAGGTGACTTGCGCGACCTAATTGGTAACCGCCCGGTAACCGCCCTGGGTCTTCTTTTGCCTATAAATAGACCCTGTGGGCCCCCCATTCAAGAGGATCTTTTTCCAGAAACTCGGATCGAAGCTCCCGACGCCCAAGTCTCTTCTCAAAGCTTCCAGAACACTTCTAAGGTAATTTCTTACCTAGAATGGAAGATCTAAAGAAAAGAAGGAAGGCCTAAGTGTTGAAACTTATCAAACACTTGCGCGCCGACTTAATTCCTCCAATATAACTTGCGTGTCCCTTCTCTGGAAGAACCTCAAGAGGATTGTAAAGGGTTTTCTAAAAAGTCGCTCAAGCATTTCAATGCTGGTTGAAAATCGCGCAAGTACCACTCATGTCGCGCAAGTATACTTGCGCGACCAATACTTGCGCGCCGCCGCAGGACTTGCGCGCCTTTAAAGACTTGTGCGCCCCTATCTTTTTGGGTGCCCATCTTGCCCATTTTACCCCTCTTAAGCCATTTCACCTTTCCTATTCAAGATTCAGTCTTCAAGATACTCTTCAAAGCCATTTATGGCATGATTTCTTGATTTGACATCCTTATCTGAAAGGAATTCTGTGAAATATCTCTCAAAGTCTAATGATTTAAATATCTTTATGTCACCAAAGATTGAGAGTTCATTCATTCAACCTCATCCTTTAAAATGAGAGAATCCTTAACCTGGGTCTCCTTTTCAGGAATAATCCCCAGTTATAAAACCTTTGATCTGGGCATCCTCCTCGGGAGTAAGCCCCAAATCTTAATCCTTAACCTGGGTTTCCTTTTCAGGAATAAAACTCAGTCATAACCTTGGGCTTCCTTTTCAGGAATAAGCCCCAAGTACCCTTAAACTTCTCTTAACCAGTCATAAATTACCTTTGATTTGGGTTTCCTTTTCAGGAATAAAACCCAATCATAAGTCCCCTCCTAACTTGGGCATCCTCCTTAGGATTAAGCCCCAAGATTAGAGTATTCAAATCTCCATAAAGCACATATAACTTTGTGGACCCTGTTCATGTATTTTCTCCCTAAAAGTAAATCCTAAACCTTCGTCTATCTGGGCAGTCATCTATACATAAGCCCCAAAACAAATTCTTATGATTGCATCTTTTATGGCAAAATTGTCTAAATTTTACCAATACCTCTTGTTTCTCACACCGAGCATGACTCACGTGAGCTTAGAGTGTAAAAGTAATTATGACATTCATCTTTGAGCCATCAATCATAAACATCATATCCCATTCCTCGAACTACGTGGGTTCTGATTCCTTTTCCAAAACAAAGGATACGTAGGTAGCCCATTTATGGGTTCGATCCCAACATTGAAATAATCTATGTCCTTCTGAATGACGATAAACTTCAAGTGCCCCACTGAGTGGCTTTAAAACCAGCCTGGTCATCAAAATGACCAAGGGACTTTTATATAAATGTTTTGAAGGATACCATTGACCAAGAATCTCTAAACAAATATAGATGATTCTATATTGATGAAGAACCTCGAATACATATAAAAGATTCTCTAAATTTCTTGCATATTTAATCATTGATTGTTAAAACTAAAGGAAATCTCATTTTATACTTGGTAATGTAATAAGGATTCACGAACTTAACTTAAATCTATAAAGAGAGTCCCGGAGTAGACAATAATTCCCCTCAAAAAGGTGTGATGAGTCCGACCTCCCATCCTCTCGACCAATGCAAATTCCTAAGCCTCATTAGTCCACAAACTAATGAGCGCCTGCCTTTGGAAAGTAGGTCCAGACGGATGTGGAATCATTGGATATTTCCGGTTCTAAGAACAAACCCGTTAGAAACCGATCGGAACGTTTGAATCTCCCGTCCAGGAGGTCATCCCCGGATTCCGCGCGAAACAAAAATGGTGAACCCGACGTGAATCCTTAACCAAGTTAAAGTGATGTTCTTCTTATCTGTTAGGCCCTTTGGGCCAACAAGGCAATCATTGACATATGATCATCCAAAATATGCAGTAGCCGGATTCATCTTGATTATGTCTGTTACATGGAACAGGCACTCTTTTTTCAAGATCTTCTACAAAAATGGATTTCCTTAAATTCACCCCTGTGAATACTGCTGCTGTGAACACCTCTACTGTGAGGTCTGCTGCTGTGAAAACCAATGCTGTTACTCCTGCTGGAACGTCATCCGCTCTGAGGATGACATCACCAACTCAGCGTCTTCAACGCTGTGTTTCTAATGCACCGGTTAAGGAGTACCGTCGCAACGGTACTATCCCAACTCTGGAGGCCACTCGTCAAGCCCTCCAAGTTAACAATTCTACCTGGTCGTCCGGACAACGGCGACCAGCAATCAAGAAGCAGGCGGTGCTGACTACCGTCTCCAACCGTTTCAGGTCGTTATCCCCGGAACACAATTTCCATTCACTCCCTTATTCTGAGGAAGTGAATGAGCAGGTCCCTCGGGGCCTTAATTCAAAAAGACAGGAGTCCTTCTCAAGGGCTCCCATCAACAATCGCCGCCAGACTCGTGCGGTAGTTCGCCCTCAACATGATGAGGGTACCGACTCCAGGCATTCAGCTTAGGTTCCTCGAACCCGAGCAGGCAAGATGAACCGCCAGAGACGGAATCCGGTTAACAATAGGCAGGTTGTCATCCCTGCCATCTCCGGAGAAGTCCACCAACCTAACTTGGTGGCAAACAACGAGCAGGCACACACACCTACCCGTTTTAATTCAGCTGTCTAGCAGACTCGTCTAACAGCATCAAGCCGATCCCGCCAGGCAATTCCGGCGGAGTACCATAGGCAGGAACATACACCTGCTTATACCTCATCAGTTAGTCAGCAGGCTCGTCTGACTACATATGATGGATCTCGTCAACCGCGTTTGGAGAAGTGTAATCAGCAGGCACATACACCTGCTAATACTAATCAGGCCTACCAACAGTCTCGCTTGGTAGCGCACGGAGAAGTCAGTCGGAAAGTCCCGACGACAAACAGGGGGCGGACTAAACTCTCTGCCTCCACACTTGAGTACTGTCAGGATTCACTGACAGGAAAAGGAGGACAGGAGCAGAAACATACACCTACTCCAAGCCCGGAATGGACGTATATCCCTGTTCCGGCGGCTGAAGTCACCAAACATATTTTGTCAATGGTGAAAGAGCAGAAGCAAATTCCTGCTCATATTCTGGATGCTTGCCAGGATATCATAACAACTTCAGCATCATCTCAGGGACAGACACATAAATCTATCCCTAGCAGTGGAGTGACACATCAACAATTCACTCCGGAACAGACACACACATCTGTTCCAGTCCAAGAGGGTTATGGGGCATACTCCCCCATATCATATGGACAACCAAGTCAGGCACATACACCTGATTTGAGCGATGATCGTCAGCCTAACCTGACCATCTTTCCTGATCAGGCACATACACCTGCTCAGAGCAATCACTTTCGTCATCAAGTGGTTTCTAAAGCGAGTAAGAAGGCATCTAAGAAAAAGATCTGCCCAGCACAGTCAGGAGATCAAAGGCCAATCTGCAACCAGGCCTTGCTCGATGCTGGAGTTCTTGAAGCCCTCAGACATTTATCTGTCGGAATTCAAGATTCTACTCCCTCAGTTCCCAGTAACAGGAACATTAATTCTGAAGGTCTTCAACAGACACTTCCTCATGAAAACTCGCTTCATGAAAATTCGGTCAATCTTGAAGTTTCTTCTTCAGATGAGAGCCACAGGAACCCTCTGTGTGGTCAGAAGGCCAAGGAGCAAGAGATTTCATCTTTTGCTATAACCCATCATGATGGTCCTCCTCATGGTGATGAACTTCGCTGCGAAAGTCCTCTCCGCAGTAGTTATTCACGTTGTCTCGAAAATTCTTCAGAAGGCAATGTAGTGACGAGAAAGCCCTCCTATCTCGAGGCACTTGCAAACGTAAAACCAGTCATGTCTGATGCTTTACTATCGGCAGGTGAAACTCTTTCTCCATCAGAAGATAGCCTGGGGTTCAGGTTATTCTCCGAACCTTCCCTGGGTCATTCATCTTCCAGCATGAATAGTGATTCCTCTACCAATCTTGTTGAATCCGATGAAGCAACAAGGAAACACCAACTCTGGTCCAAACAGGTAGAAGAATCTTCATTTAATGATAAAGAGGAAATGCTGAACATGAGGAAAAAACTGGCAAAAGGTGAAGTACCAGTCATGTTTTGGCCTTTGGCTGATTCCCAGTACGACATTCCAAAGATGTTGACGGATGATGGAATCCATGATATTCGTCTCAACATATGGAAAACTCTTTGTCAATTAAAGAAGAAGGTATTATCTTACGATGAATATGAAAATCATCTTAAGATAATAGAAGGGTTACAACGCCAGATTGATTTGGCATCTCTATCAGTCTCTCGGTATCCGAAGGCTGAAAAGCAACAGAGAACCCTTCAACGTTCATGCCTTGGCGCACTAAGAAGATTGTGTCAGTTAATTTCCAATGCTCCATCTAATGTTCATATCAGAGGATGGGGTGTTCACGGAGCACTACATTTCATAGTGCTTTCCGATAAGCAGAGCCCGCCGAAAATGGTCTCATGCAATGTTATTGCTCATGGCCGGCCATAGTCAATGGGCTTTGTTCATAATCAAAAGATTGCTCGAGATCAAGCTTCAACTAGTTCCTCTCAAAATCAAGTATATAGAGAATAGGTTGTTGAATTTCTCCTACATCAAGCAGGAGAGAATATTGCACAAGCCTCTCGTCTGGAGCAAACACGTCATCAAATGACAGAAGTTTCGGAAATCATCCAACGGTCTGTTGAACCAGGTGATAAAAGTGGATACAGGTTAATGCATCCAGCTAATTTCCGAACTAAGATTCGCAAGATCAAGAGAGATTTCAAAAAGATCTCAGACATAGCATGTCAAGAGACACCCCAGCTTGCCAGACTGGGGACTTCTCTAACCCAACCCTTAGAATCAACGAATGGGATTCGAGGAGTTGAGCGGAAGAAACAGGAACACCCCCAGTCCACCGGACTGGGGACTTTTTCAAATCTTCAATCCCTCCCTCAGATAAAGTCAGTATTCTCTCAATTAGGGAATAAGCCTCAAGAGTAATGAAGAGCCAAGCTGTCAGGAGATTCTCTCCAAGTGACGGTTCTCCAAGAAATTTCTGAGGGATCAAGTCAACGGAATTCCATGTCTTATCATGGACATAGAAGGAGACAATATCACAGAAATGCTGATAAAAAGGATTCCATGCAATATGCATCCATTAATGTCATCAATGTTGTTGCTGCTGATTCACCAGATGAGGCTCAATCAGAGGGATCAGACGAAGAGGTTCCTGCTCAAGAAGTCGCGCACACAGACCTAAATGAAGAAGGTGTGCGCACACGTAATCAAAGGCTTACCCAAAATCTGGGTATTCCTTCAAGTAACCCACTTCCCCCTCTCTGAAAAGGATCCAATAAGGGGAAAGGTAAGAATCAGGTTACTTCTCACCCTTACTCTGAAGGAGGTCAATCGCTCTCATTAGAGCAAAGGTTTGCACAACAGGAGGAAGAGATGAAAGAATTAAGAAGGTTGAATGCAGAACTACTTCAGAGTAGTCTTCTTCTTAAGAATGCTGAAGTCCGACAGCCGAAGGAATTTGTTGTAACTACTGAGATGGATCAAGAATATCCTCCTTTGTCAGTACACCCATAGAGGTCTAATCCTACGGGTCAAACGCAACAACGGTTGGCAGCACTACCATCAGTTGCAGCACCAACCACCACGTCTGTCCAAGCTCCATTCATTTCACCTACCCAAAACCAAGTTCAACCTGATGTTTCTCAAAAGTTAATAACTACTATTGAGTCATTAACAGCTCGGTTAGAAACTATGGAAGGGAAACGGGCGCAAGTTCAACCTGAAAAGAAAGTTTATCCTGAATGGGTAGATTCAATTTCTCCTCCATCCAGTTTTGGAAACCCTATTTTCCCTACTTTAAATGGATCAGGAGACCCTGAACAACATTTGACGCATTACGTATCTTGTTGTGATCCTATGATGGGAACTCCAGAGCAGCAAGAAGCAGTGAAACTCAGATGCTTCGTGCGAACCTTGCAAGGACCAGCTTTTGTCTGGTATACAAGCTTGAAATCCCGGTCAGTCATCGGATGGGAGGATCTTCGTCAAAAATTCCTTCTTCAGTTTAGCTCAACTTTTCCAAAAATGACAGTTTTTGATCTTACAAACTGCAAGCAAAGGGAGAATGAAAGAGTCTCTGATTTCATTGCTCGTTGGAAGGGATTAACGTATTCCTTGAGTTTATCACTCCCTCATGAGGAATTGTTGCCAATCTGTGTGGCAAATTTGCGTGACGAATTACGCACGCCATTGATCCCTGTGAAATACATAGGAGGGTTTCGAGACCTTACTTCAATTGCTCAACAGATTGAAGATTCCCTTATACAGGCTAAGGTTAAATCTCGTGTAATTCCATCAGCTCCAGGAAGAAGAATGGGTAAAGCAGAAACTGCTACAGTTATGCTTAAACAGGCACCTGTACCTATTTCTACTTCAAAACCTTCATCTTCTCGAAGAGCTCCACCTCCTGAACGCCAACAACAAAGGCTATTTCGTCCAAATGGTCAAAAAGATCAACGACGAAAACAATTTGAGGATATGAAGAGTAAAACATACTCTTTCCGAAGTGAGCAAGTTCCTGGTTACTTCATTTCAGCTCTAGAAAATAATTTGGTTCAATTACCAGTGCCCAAGAGGCCAAACAAGGAAGGAGATGAAGACCGTCCCAATTATTGTCCCTTTCATCAAATGTTGGGGCATCCCATCCAGGAGTGTTTTGTCTTTAAAGACCTCCTGCAAAAGATGGTCGACTTGGGACAAGTCAAATTGAAAGGTTCTTCAGCTCATGTAGCGTGTATTACCGCTACAGATCCAGAAGAAGGAGGCGAGTGGCAGGAAGTCAAAAGCAAAACTGCGAAAAAATATGATGATTGGATGGTCAGAAAGACAATCAATCGGACCCATTCCATTTTGCGAACACAATTGAAGAAGCCAATTGTGTCTCCTACAAAATCTACAGTAAAGCCTCCATCAAAGGACAAATCCTCAAAAGGGCAGCACAATTCAAAGAAGAAAGAGGAATCAGGAGAAGATGAGTATGCATCAAAGCCTAAATTGTCTTTGACTCTGGCAGATTTCATGCCATCTACTTCAAAGCAACGGGCACCGTCCCACCAAACGGCACAGCCTAAACAGGCTAACCAGGCAGAGTCTTTATCAGACGAAGAGTTAATCTTTGGTTCTGTTAATATGATTCAATTAACAGATTCATATTCCAGTCTTGATGAGCCTAAATTTCCTGTATCAAATAAGGGAACCCGAGGAAGTTCTAGAGGTTCAGGATATAGGGGAAGACGTGGATCTTTCCAAAGCCACTACTCTAATTCTACCCCTGCTAGCACTGTATATGCAGTAGAAACTCGTGGTAGAGCCCTTCAGCGAGCTCAAAAAGAACAAGAAAGTTCTTCTGCCAATGGCCAACTCAGCTTCGGCACAGTTATTTTGGAAGATCGATTAAATGTTCCATCTTCTTTATCTCAGCAAGTAAATGGATCTAATCAGTCTAATTTTCCAAAACCAAAGATGTTGCCAACTTCAATACAAGATGCATCAGCTTCCAAAGCATCTGCTTCCAAGGTACCTGCTAAACCGCATATTCCTATTGGGAAACGCAGGCCTCTAGATCAAAATTATGATATATTGAAACACTTGGCCCAAGTACCAGCCAAATTATCAATTTTGGATGCTTTGAATCTATCAAAAGATCTTCGGGAAGCACTCATCGAAGCTTTGTCAAGTCCTCAGGAGTTTGAAGCTGAAATTGCTGCGGCTGAAATTTATCACATAGAGAATAATCCTGCAGAATGTCATGCAGTGATATCTTTTACTGATAAAGATGGAGATGATGTTGTGCATGGGCACATAAAACCTTTGTACTTATCTGGAAAAGTCAATGGTATAGATGTTCGAAGAGCTTTTATTGACAATGGTTCAGGAGTCAACCTCATGCCCATTCGTACACTTCGTCGATTGGGCCTCACAGAATCTGATTTATCTCCTTCTACCATGATGTTGCAAGGATATGATAAAAATGAACAAGAACCACTGGGAGAAGTTACACTCAGAACTCAGTTTGGAGATCTTGTTTCCAATTCGGATTTTATGATTGTTGATCAGGACTCAGCTTTCAATATCTTGCTTGGAAGACCCTGGCTACATCAGCATGCAGCTATTCCGTCATCATACCATCAATGTCTCAAATACTGTTTCGATGGTCAAGTTGAAACTTTGTATGGTGATAAGGCCCCGTTCAAGACATGTGAGTCTCAATACATTGAGGCAGAATTTTATCACATGAAGGGAAGAGAAAAATATACAATGAAGGAAATTACCAAAGTTAATGCTCCATATGGTTTGGAAAAAATTCCAATAAATCCATTTTCACATGTGAGTACAGATTATGTGTTACCTATCAGTCAAATTGACAAAATAGGCCCAAATCAAAATACTCTTATGGAAAGATCCATAATGTCAATTACGGCAATCGATCCAGACAACATGGGAGAAATTGGTAACTTACCAAGCAGTGATGAAAGCATAAGTGGTGACGTTTTCATTTCGTCTGCTGAAATCCAACAAGTCTATACTTCGCTAATCAGGCCAGAAGAAGTTATAGCAACACCAGAGGTGAATGTTGATGTCGATTCTCAATCCATCATCTCCTCTTTATTTCCCAAAGAAGACCCTTTATCATCAATAGGGTCGGAAATGGAAGCTTCTTCTTCAAAATGTGAAAATTTTTACATCTCTTATGATCATGAGAATTTCATTTTTTCATCTACTTTGCAAGTAGAAACGGAAGAAATAACACATGATGAAGAGGAAGAGGAAGATCTTAGAGATGCTCCTCCAGCATTTGAAGAGGGTATCTCTACCACTATGGATGAACTCAGAGAAGTAAATCTGGGTACAGAGAAAGATCCACGCCCCACTTTAATTAGTGCGGCCATGACCCTTGAAGAACAAGAGATTTATATTTCTTTTCTAAAGCAAAATAAAGATATTTTTGCTTGGAATTATACAGAGATGCCTGGCCTTGATCCTGATGTTGCCACCCATCATTTGGGTTTGCCAAAAGAACATCGAGGATTCAAGCAAGCCGCGAGAAGAACACACCCAACCTATGCTTCCAAAATCGAGGCTGAAGTGGATAAGCTTATCAAAGATAACTTCGTCAGAGAAGTTCAATATCCCAAGTGGTTGGCTAATATTGTCCCTGTAAAGAAAAAGAACGGACAAATTAGGGTTTGCATCGATTTCAGAGATCTTAATCGGTATTGTCCCAAAGATGATTTTCCAGTTCCGATTACAGAACTCTTAATTGATGCGACGGCTGGCTATGAAGTACTTTCTTTCATGGATGGATATTCTGGATATAATCAGATCCGAATGGCCCCAGAAGATGAGGAATACACAGCCTTCAGAGCTCCTCAAGGTGTGTTTTGTTACCGGGTGATGCCCTTTGGTTTAAAGAATGCAGGTGCAACATATCAACGCGCCATGCATCGTATCTTCAAACCTTTTCTAGGGAAATTTGTTGAATGCTATGTAGATGATTTGGTGGTTAAATCCAAACAACGTTTTGATCACTTGGCTGATTTGGAAATCATATTCCACAAGCTTCGACAACATAATTTGAAGATGAACCCCTTAAAATGTGCTTTTGGGGTAACCTCAGGAAAATTCCTCGGCTTTGTTGTACGCCATCGTGGTATTGAAGTCGATCCTGAGAAGACCAAATCAATCCTTGGTATGTCACCTCCTCAGAATTTGAAAGAATTAAGAGGACTTCAAGGACACTTAGCCTATATTCGGCGTTTCATCGCCAATTTGGCAGGCAAAAGTTTACCTTTTACCAAATTATTGAAGAAAGGAGTCACTTACCAGTGGACTAAAGAATGTCAAGAAGCATTTGATGTTATCAAGAAATACCTCTTGAGTCCACCAGTACTCATGCCACCTGTTGAGGGTAGGCCTCTTATCCTCTATGTGACAGCTTTAGAGCGATCATTGGGTGCCTTTATCGCTCAAAAGAATGATGTTGGGAATGAAAATAGTCTCTACTATCTCAGTAGAACTATGCTTGAAGCAGAAACCCGGTATTCGAGTATTGAAAAGTGCGGCCTACCATTAATCTTTGAAGTTCAGAAACTGAGACACTACCTGCAACATCACGAGGTCCAATTGGTATCTCGTAATAATCCACTCAAATTCATCCTTAGTCGTCCAATGCTTACAGGACATCTGGCAAGGTGGGCGGTTATTCTACAGCAGTTCGACATCCAGTATGTGTCTCAAAAGGCAATTAAGGGCCAAGCTATGGCTGATTTCCTGGCTGAACACCCTTCAGTGGAAGACACGTATTCAGATATCGAACTCCCTGATGAGGAAGTTTTTTCTATTCAAGAGAGTCCTCAAACATGGGAAATGTATTTTGATGGTGCTTCTAGAAGTCCAACAGGGAAGAAAATGGAAAATCCTAAATTCAACAAAGTTGGTTTAGGAATTGTGCTCATTTCTCCAGATAAGGCAGTGTTACCTTATTCCTTTTTGTTGTGGGAAGGTGGTACCAATAATGAAGCTGAATACCAAGCTCTCATTGCAGGCTTGGAGTTAGCACTTCAAGCACAAGTGAATCACTTAAAGGTGAAAGGTGATTCAGACCTGGTAATCAAACAAGTCAATGGGGATTATGCCATCAGAAAAGAAGAATTAATCCCTTTGTATGATTACGTCAGAGAGTTAATGTCGGAATTCCCTTCAGAACCGACATTTTCTTATGTCCCAAGATCACAAAATGCTCAAGATGATGCACTGGCTAATATAGCCACAGCTTTAGCAGATCCAAATCGGGACGAGACAACCATCGGTATTGCCCACCGTCGTGCAATTTCACCTTATGTTCAAGTCAGAACAGAGGAAATTAATGAAATTAGTCCCATTCCTGAACTGTATGGTCATACTATAGGATGGATGTCACCTATCAAGGAATACATTCAAAATGGAACACTTCCACCTGATAGAGCCGAGAAAGAACAAATTCGGCGACGTGTGGTCAATTTTACTCTTTATGATGGTCCAAACCACCTCGAGAAAATTCTCTACAAATGTGGTTTTGATGGAGTTCTCTTCAGATGTATTGATGGTGAAGAGACAATGGCTGTCATAAAAGAAGTGCATGCAGGAGTCTGTGGTGCCCACCAGTCTGAACATAGACTGTCTGATCAAATTCGAAGGCTTGGATACTTCTGGCCTTCAATGATACAAGATTGTGTTAATTTCACAAAGAAGTGACATTCATGCCAAGTATATGCCAACTTCATTCATCAACCTCCATAGTTGCTTCATACAGCTAAATACTCATGTCCATTTTCCACATGGGGAATGGATGTGGTGGGATCTTACCCTTCAGCTACGGCCAAGCAGTTTAAGTACATTCTTACTGCTACTGATTTCTTTTCCAAATGGGCAGAGGCAGTACCTCTCAAAGAAGTCAGTTCTAAATTCATATTTAGCTTCATCAAGTCTAACATCATTTCTAGATTTGGTGTCCCTCATACCATATTGACGGACAACGGCACCAACTTCTGTTCTTCTGAGGTAAAGAATTTGTATCAAGAATACAACATTAAGTCCAACCATTCATCTCGATATCATGCAGCGGCTAATGGCCAGATAGAGGCCTTCAACAAGACTCTTTCAAACATACTGCAAAAGATGGTGGATAAAGATAAGAGGTCATGTCCTGATAAACTCTTTCATGCTTTATGGGCTTATCGGACTACCACTCGCAATGCAACGCGGTCTACTCCATATTTATTGGTATATGGAACAGAAGCAGTCTTTCCAATTGAAGTTCAATTGCCCTCACTCAGAATAGCCATTTGTGATCAGTTATCAACAGATGAGCAATCCCAAAAACGGTTGAATGAATTGGAACAGTTAGATGAGAAGAGATTGTGCACTTTGCACCACTTGGAAATCTATCAGAATCGGATAGCACGAGCTTTTAACAAAAAAGTTCGTCTTCGTTCATTCATTCAGGGAGAATTGGTATTAGTTCTCAGAGCACCAATGATACCAGGAAAGAAGCCTCCCAAGCTTGAACCAAAATGGGAAGGACCTTATTCAATACATAAGGTCTACTCCAATGGAGCGTATTCTCTAATCTCAATGGATGGAGAACACATCACGACTCCAACTAATGCCAGATTTCTGAAGAAGTATTTTGTATAAACACAAAATATTGTTCCCAGAACCAAGACTCTTACATTTTGGTTCATACAGCAATGGTCCAGTATGACCTTAAACTGCAACTTCGTCCAACATGACGTTAAACTGTGTCACCTTCAATGTCCGAGATAACATTAAACTATATTTTGTCCGAGATGACATTAAACTATATTGTGTCCTAGCAACATGACATTAAACTGTGTGGCACTTTCATCGTCCAGCATGACGTTAAACTGTAAAAAGTCCCCAGAACTGATATCCTCATATTGGTTCACCTTAGTCCTAACTACATGACTTTAAACTGTACAGCACCAGTTCGTCCTTGCTATATGACGTTAAAATATACAGCAATGGTCCAGTATGACTTTAAACTGCAACTTCGTCCCACACGACATTAAACTGTGAAAAAGTTCCCTAAACCGTCCAGTATGACCTTAAACTGCATCATCCCTGGTCCATGTATATGACCATAAACTATTTGCAAATCCCTTATGTCCAGCAAGACGTTAAACTGTGACGTCCTAAATTACATGACGCTAAACTGTATAAAAGTCCCTCACGTCCGGAAAGACGTTAAACTATATAATCTCAAAAGTCCAGTATGACATTAAACTGCACCATTCACGGTCCATGCATATGACCTTAAACTATTCGCACCTTCGTCCGACATGACGTTAAAATGGTACACTCTTTTGTCCTTACTGCATGACATTAAACTGCACAGTCCCCCTTTCGTCCAATATGACGTTAAACTATTTTATCCCCATCGTCCTAACTACATGACGCTAAACTGTACAGAAAATCCTTGATAGGTCCTACATGACATTAAACTGTATTTTGTCCCTGCTACATGACACTAAACTGTGCAGCACCAATAGTCCTAACTGCAAGACTTTAAACTGCATAGTCCCCTTTTTTATGTCCTACATGACATTAAACTGTACATCGTTAAGGTTGTTATTACCTCTTGTTTCTCACACCGAGTATGACTCACGTGAGCTTAGAGCGAACATCAACCATAACACTCCCTTTGGGCCACTAACCATGTGTAAGTCACAACAATATTTTTTATTATATCATTGTCCACAAGAACAACTTGATCATTGATTCATTCTTTAATTGAACTACACGGACTTTGATCCTTGCCCTCCAGGCTGGGTATGTAGGCAACCTCCCAAGGTTCAAGCCCAAAAACAATCTCTTCACATCGGTTCACCACCATCTCATATGATGATGATTTGTGAAACCACCCCTGGAATCAATATCTTTACATTGATTCACTTTCGTCCTTGTTATATGACGTTAAACTATACAACACTTTTGTCCGGTACGACAATAAACTACAATATTCTTTGATTTCCTCATTTGAGAAGGAACCATTATTAACATTGATTCTTTTTCAATCATGGTTTTCATTTTTCAAAAGACTACGTGCATACATGGTAATGCCTAAACTTTTTATCTCAGGTTAAACCATCATTGCACTAAAGTCCCCTTTCACCCTTCACATGTACGAACCAAATTTGTACAAAGGGTAGTTCTAGAACTACGTGGACTTGATTCCCATCCTTATGGGATACGTAGGAACATTCGAGTGTCCCTCGAATCCAGTCCCAAGTCTTTTGGGCCTAACCCCAAATTTCACTTTCAGTCCCTTGGCTGAAAAGTCTTCATGAAAACACACATTGTTTATTCATTATTATGGTCCGAATTATATGACCTTAAACTAAGATCACTCATACTTTCGTCCTGCACGACGTTAAACTACATTTCAAGAACTACGTATGGCTTGATTCTCATTCTTATGAGATACGTAGTGAAGTCCAAAATTTCAATTTAGGACCCAGCCACAACATGATTATGGTTTTCATTGACCTATGTATCTCTATATACATTGGACAATACCCATATTTATGTGTTATAATCCTAACCTTAAATATTTTCAGATCTTCATAACCCTTTTCATGACTTCTAGTCACAAAAATGTCAAACTTCTGAGAATTCTTTTGCCTGACTATGCAGCACGTGCCCATAGGTGGCCTTGCATAAACAGTCCACATAACAGACTTGTCAGCCAAAAGATGCTATATTTATTTGACCATGCATCCAATGCCCATAGGTGGCCCTGCATGTTTTCAACCCCCTAACGGGTTTGTTAAATAATAGTAACTTCATTCTTGGGAAGAATGCCTCTTTTGTCCTTATTTGTCTTAAAACGACAGTATGTAGAGATCCGCAAAAAATATCCATCCTTAACATATTTGTCCCATATCCTTTTTCATGATCTGAAAGTATTCAAGTCTATGGTTTATTCTTCTTCCCTACGTTTAGGTCAGACCTTCGTAGGAGTGATATTCATCCAGTTCTTCGATATTCTTGTTTGGAAATATCTTCTCCATATTCAAGTACCTCTTTCCATACAACAAACTCTATGCTTTAGAAAATTTGAATCTCCATAAACTTTCACTGGCTTTTAGCACTAGGAAAGTAAATTTCTGGGAGTTCTTTTGCCTGACTATGCAGCACGTGCCCATAGGTGGCCTTGCATAAACAGTCCACATAACAGACTTGTCAGCCAAAAGATGCTATTTTATTTGACTATGCAGCCAATGCCCATAGGTGGCCCTGCATATTTCAACCCCCTAACGGGTTTTGTTAAATAATAGTAACTTCATTCTTGGAAACTACTTCTTCTAATGCCTTTTAGATCTTTTTTCATATCATTCCTCAGATTCAAATATTCTTAAGCCATAGTTTACATTTTTTCCCTCATACTTGAGTATGGTAAATATGTTTTCAGATAAATTGTCAAGGAATTGAATCCATTTTAATCCATTTTCGGTCAAATCTATTTCGACCTTAAACATTAGCCCCTTTATGTCCGGCGTGCATGACTTTAAAATGCCCACACAAAAGACAAAGGAACTCTGAATAAAAGTCAAGTTCCAGCTCACTAAATATACATTTTTTTGTATGATTTAGGTAATATTGAGCAGTTAAAAGGTTCAAAAGTTTGTAGATTTATTTGTAATAATCCTAGTAAAAATCAAACTATGCTTACTAGGCCCATTGGCTTAAGTAAATTTGAAGCAGGTAATGGAAGAATGCAAGTACAAATGATTGAAGACAAAAGTTTTTTTCATTGATACACAAGAGTTAGAAGGACATCCACAGACTGGAATCTCTTCTCTTTTTCAAGAATTACAGAAGATTGTCAACATAAGTCTTCCTTTGATGTATAGCATCCTGAGCCTTATCAACAGTTACTTGAAGCTCGTGCACTTGACCAGCTTCACTCTTTTCAGCTTGCTGAAGTGCCTTCTTAGCATCTGTAATGGCTTTCATGCCATTCATATGAGTTTCATCCAATGATTTATTAAGCTGATCAAGTTCCCCAGTAACAGCATCTAACTGTTGCTGGAGTTGCACCTGCTGGACGACCTTTTCTTTGATTTTTTGCTTCAGATCCTTCATCTTGACAGCATAATTAGCTTCAGCCTGGGATATCGCAGCCTCAAATTCGTCTATGTTGACTGAAAATTTCACTCTGGTCAAATCTTCGCGACTTATCTGCATTTTCTCCCTCCTGAGAATGATCTGTTTCACCGCAGCATGGATCTTTTCATACCCAAAACCACCAAGTCCCATTATAACAAATTGGGATGACAATCGGGAAATTTTTGATGGTAGCTCTTCTAAAGGCACCCCCGATATGATGTTCCATATGTTATTCCATGCCTTACGTCATGAAAAGCTGAATGCTTTAAGCATATCTGGATCTGATTCAATATCATCGTCAGAAGGGGGTATGTAATCTGGAATTAGCGCACTTAGGGAGGTGCCTTGTCCTGCTCTTTCCCCCCTAACTTGTGCTTCTTCACTTTCAATTCCCGTTGGGACAGAGGCTGAGGCCTCATCTTCGGGTCTAGTCATTGCAGTTGATGGTCCTGCATGATTAATTGAAAGGTTTAGTCAGCTTCAAAGGATAACAAAAGAATGGATTGTCTTGCGAATAAAGTATAATCACAAATATTGTTATCCATTACCCAATAGTGGTTCAGCAACCTGAGAAGACTTCTCCTTATCTTTCCCAGTTTCAACAGGATTTTCAAGATGGGTCTCAGGAGAGTTTATTGGATTTAGCTCTACTTGAGCTAATGTTTCTGCAATGATAGGGTTGACATCAGTGTCCACACCTTCTTCAGGCATTGGCAGTTCAACGGCTTCTACGGAAGAAACTGCATATTATTTTACATCATGGTTAGAAGTATATTTTTTTTAAGAAAAAATTTGGGCGAAGGGTAACACTCATGCCCAAGGTCTTCTAAATCACATGACAACTCAGCATGATTATAAAATTCTTCAAAAGTCATTCGTTGATTCATCATTTAATCCAATGATACTTCAGAATCTTGATTAGTCTCACCAGTGGGAGCATTTGCTACGTCTTCTTGCCGACTTATGTCCTACAACCCCTGACCCTGGACAGTATCTTCAGTAATAGGAGGGATACTGGGAATGGATGGTAGCTCTTCTCCAGGAGCAACCAAGTCAGCCTGAGTCTGTGATTGTTCTACAGCACCCTCCATGACCTTTGAAGAAGGATCAGTCCCTTCCCTCAAGGGAGAAATTGAAGAAGCCCCTACAATCCTCGGAAATATGAGTAACCATATGATTATGGGTATAAACTCATGATTGTTCGAAGGACTTACCACTGCTAATGAAATGTTTAGCTAGGGATTTCCTCCTTCGTTGCCTTGGCTTATTTTGTTTTTTCGGAGTATCAGTAGTCTCCCTTATTGGCACTTGGATTGGCGAATGAAAGGCTATGTCCAGTGCCTCATTCATGGCCTGTTGGCCTGGAGATATCTCGCCTGGTTCGCGAGGAGAATCAGCAGCAGCCCCGATAGCGGTACCACCAGGGCTATATTGTAGCGAAGGAACCCCGGTTCCTTTCTTTGCAAGCTGCAAGATGAAGAAAATAACTTCCTTAAGTAACAAATCTTCAACTAAAATCAAGTTGCAAAGAAAATAAGGAAGGAAAACTTACATCTTTAGGAGCCACGTACTCTTTCTATTCCTCATCTCCAGAACCACCAGCCCCCTCAGTGGTGCCACGATCAATCATTTCCTTCACCCGCCTGGTGATAGGAACCGAATTATCGGTGGCATATATGAGCATTTCCAGCTCTCTGATGTAAGCTTGCACTTCATTGGGGTTATCTCTGTATTGAAGGTCTTTAGAAGCTAGAAGATATCCTATCCCAGGAAGTTGTAGACCCTCACACAAATCCAGCCAGGCGGTCTCAGTATCACAGTATAAGCTCTGCCATAGCTGAACAGCCTCTGGTCTTAGATATAAAGGCTGTGAGGAAGGTCCTACAATTTTTGATTTTAATTTCTTCCCGACTCCTGCAACTACAGATAGAGAATAAGAAAGTGAGACTTATTACTTTATAAAGTAGCAGTGATTGAAGTTATTACAATCAAATAACTCACCAGGAGCTGATGGAGTGGGTCTTTTAACTTTGGCCGGAGGATTGTATCGTGCACGAAACCGTTTTGCTGCCGGTTGTGCCTCATCATCCCCATCGTGATAATACGATGAATCAGTTCTAGAAGAGGAGTCTGTTGAACCTATTTCAGGTGGAGAAGCATCACCTTCATGAGGAAGAGTTTCTTTCTCTACAGTCCTCTTCCTCTTTCCCACTTGATATACTGGGTGATTCAATATCCCTTTAGGGTATGATGCTATCCAGTGTTCGGCATAAAATGTAGTCAGATAATGTGCCGCTTTTTCAACTGGTAGATCAAATACTGCCCCAGTCTTCTCTCTTGATGTCAGCAACCATAGTTGTCGAGCAACCATCAGATGTTTCTCTAACCTGACATGTACTGGAGGGGATACAACAATCTGTTGCAAACATTTGAATTGGCGTGCAAATCTATATGGATCGTAGGCCTCGCATATGATTTCTCCATCAATCCTGGCTACTAACACGCCATCCCTGCAAGCTAGCATGTATGCCCTCAAATCCAAATGGGCTTTCCCATCATCAACAAATCGCCCAGATGGCGGACTTCCATAAGGAAAGAAGTTGAATTCCTTATACATGCTTAGTCTTACTTTCATGTCATAACCATTAACATCTAATGGAGAAATTCCAGAGAATGCTTGCACTGACGGTCTGAAAGAGCTTCCAGGAATTTGTAATCCATTTTGTACATTGTAAGTCCTGAAGTGAGTGGTGATCCATCCCCACAAAACCTGGAATGGTCCCACTATTCTTAAAGGAGATTTACCCTGGAAGACGTGAAGTAAACTCCTGTGAATCTTTGCTAAAATGGGGGTAGCTAACCCAACCATTTTTCCCTCAGCCAACTTGGCCGCAATGACGAAGGTCCCTGGCCTAACGCCTCCCTTCGAATCCCTGACCGGCAAGAGATAAACACTGAGCCACATTGCCAAGAAACCCGCCAGACGAGTTTTCTTTGGAATTCTTTGATTCACTTCATAGCCCCATTTTTCAAACTCTCCTGCTTCTAGAGTTGGCCAGAATGTGCCAGGAGCTCCTCTCTTCTCAGGTTTTGGACAAGTGGTAGGACGTCTAGGCCGGGTATCCTTGGATTTCTTCTTCTTGGATCCTTTTTCTTTTGGCTCCATCCCTTTCTTCTCAGTTAGAAACACATTCATCCATTCTTCCGGATGAATATCTTTTCTAAAATGAGTTAATGAGGTCTCTGAACTCTTGAGCTTGTGAAAGATTTTAAATAATTCTCGAGCCAAAGCAGGAGTCTTCTCTGGATCATTCCAAGTCACCTTGGGAGGAATGAATTCATCATACATATCACCCAAGATTGGAGCTCCTGAAATCTTGTGGACATCCCACAAACTGATACCTACTTCTCCATGAGTCAAATGGAAAGAATTAGTCGCTGGGCTCCAGTGGCTGAGTATCTCTGGCACGAAGTTATCATGTCTGTAAATATATGTTTGCCCAACCCAAACAGCCTCATATATTGCAGCTCTCTTCAGATCCTCAATAAACTCTGCACAAGTCTGTCGCACCCAGTATACCCACATCCAAGTTGGCTTCACACCTCCCCCAGGACGGAAATCCCAACTTTTCTTCCAGCCTTTGGATTGATCCATCTGAGCATTTCGGAAGATTGAAGGATGACAATGTGGTTGAAGCTCAGGTGTATGTTTTTTCAGATCTGGTGTGCAAGGGATATGATGCATCACATAAGCCTTCTCCACTGTTCCAGCAGTTTGAAATACTCCTCCGCCTGAGATATTTTCTGAAGCAAAATTGGTGTAATTCTGAAACCAAGAAAATGGAAGATAATTCTTTACTTCTGGAATAATGACTTCTTGCAGATGACCATGACCATACAAAGGTAGATAAGTGCAGTGAGGAAAGTCGCGATGATATTTCTTCAGATACTTAGCCAAATCTGGAAGAGTACTGTCTTTGACAGTATAGTAATCAGGGCCAATGATATTCATCATATCATCTATCCGCTTGCTAGCCAGTTCATCAATTAATCCAGGTCTAAGAGCCATTGAATCTGCACCGGAGTTGAATAAATTAAACTCTTAAGTGGGTTTATTTTTTCATAAAATTTGTGAAAGAATTTGAAAAAAATGTCCAAGGAATTAAGGCGCGCAAGTATGGAGATGTCGCGCAAGTGATACATGTGCCGCGCAAGTTTTTGTCGCGCAAGTATTTCCGCACAAGCCTTATTACCTTGAGAGTAGCGCGGCAGCGAGGAAACAGTGAAAACAGGAGACTTGAGCGGCGACTAAGACTTGCGCGGCGAGAGCTCGAGAAATCCGGAAATCCAGATGCATGTAACGGAGAGGAGGCCGTGTATTTATAGGCTCGGAAGCCTACCTGCGCGCCATACCCAGAGCGCTTTAAGGCCTGCGTGACGCAGACTTACGCGCCGACCTCTGCGCACTGAAAAACTTTCGCGCCTCCCTTTTCCTTTGGAAGGATTCGATTTCCTCAGAGTCAAATCCTCATTTCTCTCCGGATCCAACTCTGAGGGGGGACTTTTGTTGACGCTCCTTTCGTCACAGAATCTAAAGATCGGAAAAGGGAATATCTCAGCTGAAAGTGATTCATCCTTTGAAGAAAACATCAAAAATCGACAAAGGCATGAACAAAGGATCAACCGCAAATCCACCGCGCAAGTGATACCACTGCCGCGCAAGTATACTTGCGCGGCTACCTTGGTCGCGCAGGTGACTTGCGCGACCTAATTGGTAACCGCCTGGTAACCGCCCTGGGTCTTCTTTTGCCTATAAATAGACCCTGTGGGCCCCCCATTCAAGAGGATCTTTTTCCAGAAACTCGGATCGAAGCTCCCGACGCCCAAGTCTCTTCTCAAAGCTTCCAGAACACTTCTAAGGTAATTTCTTACCTAGAATGGAAGATCTAAAGAGAAGAAGGAAGGCCTAAGTGTTGAAACTTATCAAACACTTGCGTGCCGACTTAATTCCTTCAATATAACTTGCGCGTCCCTTCTCTGGAAGAACCTCAAGAGGATTGTAAAGGGTTTTCTAAAAAGTCGCTCAAGCATTTCAATGCTGGTTGAAAATCGCGCAAGTACCACTCATGTCGCGCAAGTATACTTGCGCGACCAATACTTGCGCGCTGCCGCAGGACTTGCGCACCTTTAAAGACTTGCGCGCGCCTATCTTTTTGGGTGCCCATCTTTCCCATTTTACCCCTCTTAAGCCATTTCACCTTTCCTATTCAAGATTCAGTCTTCAAGATACTCTTCAAAGCCATTTATGGCATGATTTCTTGATTTGACATCCTTATCTGAAAGGAATTCTGTGAAATATCTCTCAAAGTCTAATGATTTAAATATCTTTATGTCACCAAAGATTGAGAGTTCATTCATTCAACCTCATCCTTTAAAATGAGAGAATCCTTAACCTGGGTCTCCTTTTCAGGAATAATCCCCAGTTATAAAACCTTTGATCTGGGCATCCTCCTCAGGAGTAAGCCCCAAATCTTAATCCTTAACCTGGGTTTCCTTTTCAGGAATAAAACTCAGTCATAACCTTGGGCTTCCTTTTCAGGAATAAGCCACAAGTCCCCTTAAACTTCTCTTAACCAGTCATAAATTACCTTTGATTTGGGTTTCCTTTTCAGGAATAAAACCCAATCATAAGTCCCCTCCTAACTTGGGCATCCTCCTTAGGAGTAAGCCCCAAGATTAGAGTATTCAAATCTCCATAAAGCACATATAACTTTGTGGACCCTGTTCATGGATTTTCTCCCTAAAAGTAAATCCTAAACCTTCGTCTATCTGGGAAGTCATCTATACATAAGCCCCAAAACAAATTCTTATGATTGCATCTTTTATGGAACAATTGTCTAAATTTTACCAATACCTCTTGTTTCTCACACCGAGCATGACTCACGTGAGCTTAGAGTGTAAAAGTAATTATGACATTCATCTTTGAGCCATCAATCATAAACATCATATCCCATTCCTCGAACTACGTGGGTTCTGATTCCTTTTCCAAAACAAAGGATACGTAGGTAGCCCATTTATGGGTTCGATCCCAACATTGAAATAATCTATGTCCTTCTGAATGACGATAAACTTCAAGTGCCCCACTGAGTGGCTTTAAAACCAGCCTGGTCATCAAAATGACCAAGGGACTTTTATATAAATGTTTTGAAGGATACCATTGACCAAGAATCTCTAAACAAATATAGATGATTCTATATTGATGAAGAACCTCGAATACATATAAAAGATTCTCTAAATTTCTTGCATATTTAATCATTGATTGTTAAAACTAAAGTAAAGCTCATTTTATACTTGGTAATGTAATAAGGATTCACGAACTTAACTTAAATCTATAAAGAGAGTCCCGGAGTAGACAATAATTCCCCTCAAAAAGGTGTGATGAGTCCGACCTCCCATCCTCTCGACCAATGCAAATTCCTAAGCCTCATTAGTCCACAAACTAATGAGCGCCTGCCTTTGGAAAGTAGGTCCAGACGGATGTGGAATCATTGGATGTTTCCGGTTCTAAGAACAAACCCGTTAGAAACCGATCGGAACGTTTGAATCTCCCGTCCAGGAGGTCATCCCCGGATTCCGCGCGAAACAACGGTACCCGAAGGTGGATCTCACGACGAGTCGGTACCCGGAGGAGACAGACAGACGGACGATCGAATGTAGAGTGCTGAGGAGGGAATCTGTACCTACCCTTCAGGTAGGATCTGTGGTGGACGATCCAGGAGTTGCGCTATCTGTACCTACCCTTCAGGTAGGATCCGAGGAGGACAACCCAGGAGAAGCTTCCTTTCTTCCAGTTGTTTGTCTTTTTCTGTTGTAATTTTGTTCAGTTGTAGTTGTACTTTCAATTGGGTTTGTATTATGTCCCATTTACTTTCCAGCACTTCCTTTTGTACTTAGTGTATTACTTCCGCTTGTACTCTGTGGTGTTTTGTTTACTTTTATAAAGGTAATGCCTTCCCAGTTATCGGGAATTACGCCTTTTCTGCTAGTCACTAGCCCCTGGCCTATGGAAGGCGGGCTTGGGGTAGTCACGGCACGGGCCCCGAGGACGGGTCGTGACAAATTGGTATCAGAGGAGTCAGTTCTATCGCAGAACTTATAACTCTGATATTTTTTTCTTCTGTGAAGAAATAGTGTTAAGGGTACCGAGTGTGGTTTTCAGTTCTGGGAGTCCAGTGTTGGTGCGGGCGGCCGATGTATCCATACACCAGGACCCTGACAACTGATTTCCAACTTGTGCATGAAAACATTGATTGCGTGTGTGTTTTCAAAGGTTTTCCCTTAAAACTTCTCAAACCAGGTCAGCTCACCAGGTATAAATCGTTTGACTGTGTCACGTTTGTTTCTTTCAGGATGCCTCCCCGTGGATGACCAGCTAGAGCCCCAAGAGTTGTACGTACTGACAGCCCGGAAAGCGACATGGCCTTAGTACAGGGCCCTATCTCAGTTGAGGAACCAGCAGAGGCACCAGCGGTACTACTACCCGTTGGGCCACCAATGCCACCAGCCCCAGCAGCAGAGGGTGCACGTCGCTTGAGCGCACTGCATGAGTTCCAGTGCCAGAGGCCACCCAGGTTCAGGGGAGATACGGACCCACAGGCAGCTGAGGATTGGCTGGAGGTTGTGGTGAGAGTCTTCAGGCTAGTGGGGACGCCAGCAGACTTCATGGTGATCCTTACTGCCAGCCTCTTTCAGGCAGCAGCAGGCAGATGGTGGAGCTTGATTCTCCAGATGCATGACGAGGTGACACTTCTGTGGGCAGACTTCGAGAGCCTATTCCGAGCAGAGTTTGTACCCACCACCCTTCGAGCAGTGCGTATACAAGAGCTGTTGCATCTACATCAGGGTAGCATGACGGTGGAACAGTACTCAGCGAGGTTCACAGACCTCTCGCGCTACTCCACAGATATGGTACGGGACCCGTTCTTCAGGGCCCAAACCTTCGAGCAGGGGCTCAGGCGAGAGATTAGAGATTCTGTTGTTTCTCACAGCATCCCGACGCAGAAAGGGGTGTTGGAGCGAGCCCTCTTAGTGGAGAGTTTCCTTGGTGAACAGTCTCCAGTAGCAGGACCCACCACTAGCCGGCATACGGCAGAGTCTTCTGCAGCGGGCAGTAGACAGATGACGCAGAGGTCCAAGAGGACCAGACCTACAGGTGGTCGACCGCATGACACAGGATCATGTGTGCGAGGCACCCGGGGTGGAGAACGACTTACCATTCACGGACAGTGTTACTCCTACGGTGGGGTTGGTCACATGACTCGTGACTGTCTGACCCGCCATGCTGATGACCAGCAGTTAAATGAAGAACCTCCCAGGAAGAGGCAGAGGTTCGATCGAGGCAGACCGCTAGGAGCAGAAGGCTGAGGGAGGGGAGCTGGCCATGTTGATGGAGGTGTACAACGCTTTGAGGTGTTTCCACCACCACCACCAGGAGGTCCACCCCGACTACAGGGAACAGGTGGACATGGGAGAGCTCAGCTTCAGGCAGCAGAAGCATAAGACTACGGAGCTCCGGAAGCAAGTGGACAGGAGCGGAACTAGTGGTTTTTTTGTTTATCTGTATTATGAGCTGCAATAATAAAAAGACACTTACCTTTGTGACATTTGATTCCTTTCTTTTTGTGTACTAAGAGGTTCCTGTTTAAACTGTTGACTTGACCCTCACTTTCGAGATTCCTATTGGAGGAGACCCAGTTACCTCACGTTGATGCCGACAATGTGACTCGACCCTTAGAGGCGAGAGTGAAGGGTGGATCTCTTGGTAGTAACGTCGAGGCCTTACGACGTTGTCCATGGTATGAATACATCATTCATTTCCGGATTGAATCTATTAGGCAAAGAACATGGTTCATCTAGGGGATGAGACCGGATTTCTCTTATCGGAAAAGAAGAAATCATAGCAGCTCTTGTGGGACCAGAGATGATCCAGGCCACGACAGTGAAGGTCCAGGTCATCCAAGAGCGGATGAGGATAGCTCAGAGCCGACAGAATCATTGTGCTAACAACAGGCAGAGACCACTAGAGTTCGAGGATGGCGACCACGTTTTCTTACAGGTGTCACCTCGATGTGGAATTATGGAGATTTGACTGAGGTGACAAGTTATCTCCACGCTTCATCAGACCTTTCAAGGTCCTCAGCAGGGTAGGTGAGGTGTTTTACCGATTGACATTTCCACCTCAGTTACACCGGGTGCATGAAATCATCCACGTACCTCAGCTGAGGAGATACGTGCATGATCCTTCACACATCATCGACCTTAGGGATTTAGACGTCGATGACAGGGAGACATGCGCGAAGATTCCAGTGGAGATCGAGGATCGATAGGAGCAGGTCCTATGAGGACGTTCGATTCCTCTTGTGCTCTTTTTTTGGCAGCATGGGAACCTCCAGGTGAGCACATGGGAGCGAAAGGCTCAGATGCGTGCTCAGTACCGCTTTTGTATCCCTAGTTTGTGTTAAAGCTTTACGGGGACGTAAAGCCCTGAGGTGGGAGTAATGTAAAGACCCAGAACTTTCAAGGAAATTTTTTTCTTAATTTTCTTTGGGATTTTATGAGAACGCAGTTTCAGACGGCGCCTGATTCTGAGACCCGGTGTGTCCAGAATCATTTTCTAAAGTTTATCTCGGGTACGTTTAGTGAACGAACGAGCGGGTTTTCCTAACTTTTGAACCAGTGCTCGGAATCGAATTCAGAGGACACCGATGGAATCGCAGTGCTGGTAATTGCTTAGAAACACCTTTTCCGGAGTTGCGTTTGCTCGAGTGTGGTTATTAAATTTTGTTTGGGTTAAGTAAAGGAATAAAATAAAAATGGTGCGACCAATTTTTATTTTATTTAGGGTTGTTTAACCTAAGCTAAGTGGTTAAAGTGGAACCCACTATATCCTACTCCACTAGGTAGGATATTTGTGGGGTGGGGCCCACACGAGCCCCACCTTTTTCAACCCCCCTCCTTTAATTAAGTAACGCACCCGAACCCCCCCCCCCCCCTTTAAATGAAGTCAACCCTTGCGTTTAACTAGATATTAAACGCCTCTTTTAATTTGGGCGGTTTAAACTTCTCAATAAATTCAATTAATTGATTGATTCAATTTTGAATTTCAAAACGTTTGGCGTGAGTAATAAAAATAAGGCAATGCTTATTTTTTTTAGTGTTGTCTTGGTTGTGCGAGGGGATTTTGGAGAGATTTTTTCAAATTCTTGAAGTTCTTCTTCCTCGGTGAAGAATGCGAAGAACGCCGACCTCCGACGACGGATGACGGTGAGATACACCTTCCTCGGAGATCGATGACCCGACGCGCATTCCTTCGTTCCTTCTTTCCACATCAAAGGAAGGGAGACACCGTTCCTCCTCGGACGATCTCCGTCAACGTGTGTGGAACTTTATTCGGCGACGCCTTCTTCCACGATGTCCAATTACGCGATGATCCTTCATTCAACTACACTCGAGGTAGGGGTTAATTTCTTTTGTTCATGAGTTATCCTTTGTCATTCTTCATCTATATATTTGGGCCGCTCAACTTAACGGAAGGAGGTCGGACCGCACGAACACGGCCGAATCTCCTCCCCCTTTTGTTGATGTGATGTTGCGGTTCGAAAGAAGGCAGCAAGGTTCAAAGGCACCATGCGGAATCATGGAGAAATATGGCAAGGATGTGTGGCGCCGTTGCGCCACGCCGTTGAGACCGAACGAACCTGCGGCTGGAGTCAGGGCCGTAGAGGCAATTCGAAGACTCCGCTGGTTGATCGTTGTGCGCGGATTGTCAGGTGACAACAAACAGGGCCGAAAAGTCTTTTTGAAGCCTTCACAGTAAAGGTCGGGTCCCAGGAGGACCATTGGAGAAGACGGGAGGCGAAACGGACCACCGAAGCGCGTTTGGTGGTCCGCGAAAGGCAGCGGCGGCGGCACGCCGCCGGAACAGGACCGCCGAGGCTGAGCCGCGGCGGCAGCCAAACCAGAATGGCTAAGCCGTTCCGGAGGCGGAGCGGCGCGACATTAAGCCGCGCCGGTTTTTCTTCAAGCGGGGGGGGGGGGGGGGCGTAACCCCCCGCACCCACTGGCCACGCGGGCGCCGCGCCTGCGCCAGGCCAGCCGGCTGCCCAGGCCGGGCCGGGCCGCACCCAGGCCGGGTCGGGCCGCGCCCACCGGGTCGAGCCGCGTTGAGGCCGGGCCGAGATGGGCCCCACCCTATTGTGCCGGACCCGGTTCGGGTCGCCCGGTTCGGGCCGACCCAGGGGGTCTCGGGCTGGGTCGGTCCGGGCCCGAACCCCCTATTCTCGGGTAGTTTTTTTTCAAACGCCCATATCATGGGCTACGGACCTCTGATCGACACACTGTCCATTGAGATGCGATCCTTGGATCGAGACGGTCGTTTCGGTATATTACAATCAAGGTTTCAGAGAACTTTGACTATGGTCGGATTGGTTCGGATATGAAACCAACCGGGCCCTCGGAGCGGAAATGCTTATATCTTGAGCTCCGGATGTCTGATTGACGTGTCGTCGACTTTTTTGGATTCCTCTTGATGAGATGGAACTTTTGGAATATTTCTCCTGAGTTTTGGATGCAGTTGGATAGTGGACGGGTTGGATTGTACCCGAAATCCCACCGGGCCCCTGGAACGAAAAAGCTGATAACTTTCGGACCAGACGTCCGTTTGACGAACCATCAGCGGCGTTGGTGATCACGTTGAGAAACGGTTCCTATGAGTATACCCTATGAGTGTTCGGGGTACAGTTGAGATATGGCCGAGTTGGTTCGCACACGAAACCAACCGGTCCCCTGGGACAAAAAGGCTAATAACTCACAGACCGGGCGCCCGATTGACGCGTCGTCTATTGCGTTGAGACCCCTATGACGAGGCGGTACTTTGAGATACTTCGTAATGGGACTTGTGATACTTGGAGTATCGACCAGTAGCTCATGGAGTGGACCCTCTCGGAGATGATCTAGCAGAGTGCAGAGACCTAGTAGCTGACTGAGACTTGACGACTGCTGATCGATCGACTTGGAGTGTTTTGGATAGCCCAGTGGGGTGCGCTTGGTTGTAGTGGTAGACCCACGGTGGAGGTACGCTTGGTTGTATAGGAAGACCCACGGTACTCGACAGAAGGAGTACCTGTGTAGGCTATGAGGGGGTGCGCTTGGTTGTAGCGGCAGACCCATGGTGGGATGCGCTCGGTTGCAGCAGTAGGCCCACAATACTCGATAGGTGGAGTACTTCAGCAGTCCAAGGTTAGTGGGATGCGCTTGGTTGTAGCGGCAGACCCACTATACTCGACAGAGGAGGAGTTCTCCAGCAGACGTGGTTTCGATATTGTGAATAAAATCCTGGTTTGTGCTGAGTCTATAACCTTTGTGTTTCCTCATGATTGAGATGGGTTAAAAATGACTTAGGTATAAGTATGGGATTATACCTAAGTAAGAGTTTTCTGTTAAGTTTCTTCTTTGTGGTTATCCTTGTTAAATTTAGAGAGACCTTGAGGGTCTTAGGGTCCCTACTGAGTATCGTTATACTCACCCCTACACAGGCTATGCCCGCACCTCGTTGTGTTGGATGCAGACGACGGACAGTGCTGACAGAGGCCGAGCGTTCGAGGACTGGACGGTACCCGGAGGTGGATCTCACGACGAGTCGGTACCTAGAGGAGACAGACGGACGGATGATCGGATATGGAGTGCTGAGGAGGGAATTTGTACCTACCCTTCATGTAGGATCTGTGGTGGACGATCCAGGAGCTGCGCTATCTATACCAACCCTTCAGGTAGGATCCGAGGAGGACGACCCAGGAGCAGCTTCTTTTCTTCCAGCTGTTTTTCTTTTTCTGTAGTACTTTTGTTCAGTTGTAGCTGTACTTTCGATTGGGTTTTTATTCTGGCCCATTTACTTTCCAGCACTTCCTTTTGTACTTAGTGTATTACTTCTGCTTGTACTCTATGGTGTTTTGTTTACTTTTATAAAGGCAATGCCTTCCCAGTTATCGGGAATTACGCCTTTGGTGCTAGTCGCCAGCCCCTGGGCTATGGAAGGTGGGCTTCGGGTAGTCACGGCATGGGCCCCAAGGACGGTTCGTGACAGAATAGGAACATATACAACTAGATATATTCATTTTAAACTACAAAAAAATTAAAAATAAGTTTTAGATAACATTTTTTGGAACTATCAAACCTCAGAAACTCACAATGCTATTCTTAGAGCTAATTACCAAGATTTTGATTTTTTACTAGGAGAATATGTAACACAAATGCATTAATTATTTATGACAACAGTCAATAGTTTACAATAATTAGGTGATAAATAACTATCAAAAGATCAAATTATAAAAAATATCATCAACATTATGCCGAAATAGTGGGAGTCCAACAGGACTATAATTGATGATACTAAGAATTTGATAGAGTTAATTCTAGATGAATTAATTGGATCATTAATGCAGTAAGAACGCAGACTGAAATGAGATTCTAAAAAGGGAAAAGGAAAAATTGAGTAGCCTTTTCTTCTACTTTAGGTAATTCTAATTCTAATAATTTCAATACTTTTACTATCAATTCTAAATCACTTATTTAAAATATAAAATTTATGAATTAAAAATTAAGTGATTTAGAAAATAGTAATAGTAAACCTTCTCAAATTGCAAGAAGGATGGATAAGATTTTCAAAAACTCAAACTTCAAAAATACTCCTCTGAAAGATAATAAAGGTAATAAATATAGGAAATATAAAAATTCTTCAAAAGTTATTTGTTACAAATTCAAGAAGTAAGGTCACATCAGACCAAATTTTTCTAAACTGAAGAAGAAATGAAAAAATCTAAGAAGGTATTCTAAAATTAAGGTAAAGAATAGATTAAAATATTTAGATAATTAGAGCATTAGGTAAATAGAAAAATCTTCAGAAATTTCATCATAAGATAGTGGGATGAAATGTTATAAAATTTTTGGATTCTATTCAAACATTCCATGAAATGAAAAGTAAATTATGGTAAGGGTAACTATAGAATATCTTACAAATTTAAGTATTGAATCAAAATTTACTTAAAATACTAAATATGGTCATTCAACTTCATTGGAAAAGGATGTTGTCTTAGTCCAGTGCCTCCTTATTTTAATGATCCAAAATAATTCTTATTATGTTTCTAATAAGTTTCATGTTTTATGATAGATATCTAGTTTCTAGCCCAAAAAATTGGATAATTATTGAATCTATTGTCAGTTCAAATCTATGAATACCAAGTGATACCACTAGAAGCTACAATAAAATAATGCTACTATGCAATATTCCACTAATATAGAGAACCAACTACCAAATCATCTATTATTAGTTCAATATGTTACCACTAGTTCAAATTCTTTAACCATGAGAGAATATACCACCAAGTGTATCTACCACTAGGATATACTACTACTAATAGTATAATAAGCTACCATTAAGTGCTTCTACCACCAAGTGATGTTACCTTTAGGTACATCTACTATTAAAATTATATACTACTATAAGAGCTATTGTCGGTCATACTTTCCACCATAGCTATTCATAATTAAGTTCAAAGTAAAATTCTCCAACGGCTAGATTAATTACTCAATGAAAGTTAGAGGTGTGTGGATTTAAGAATGATTATTCTTAGAAAAGTCCATATAGATCTTAAATACAAATAAATCCTTCCTAAATCTATCTCTTAATATGAGGATCCTGCTTATTCTATTATTATTTTTCAATGGATAATTGGACCTTATGGAATATTATATATTCATAAGAAGTCATCATGCATAAATATGATGTTAATAAATATATAGAGGTAGTAATATAGACTCATATAAATTGAGATACAAAAGATATAAAGATACAAATATGTGTGGAAGAACTCTGATTGATTTATTGACTAAGGATAAAGTATTTTTTAGGACTTCAATGGCACTATGTTTTCCTGCACTTTCTATGTAAACCTGATTGATCCCTTTCAAAGATATATTCAAGGACTCCCAAACAACTGAAGTTGATTACACTGATCTAATTCAAATATTCATACACTTTATTCCTTTATATATCTTTTTTACTATATTTTTTAGTATATTTTTTTAGTTGTGTTTTGTTTTACTCTATTTATCAATAAAATTCAGCCTCTTGTACTTAACTGGAGAGTGCTAGACACTCGCTTCTAAATCATTTCATTTATACTCTCACGTATAACTATAGAAGAGATCATGTGCAACCTGGATTTATTTTATCTTGTGAATAAATATATAAGATTATTTTTTTATAGACTAGACTATCTTAGTACATCTTTTTTTAAACACTATCTAGGTTATAGATTAGTTTATTTAATAATAAACTGCTTAGCAGCGGGTGATTTCCAAGTATAGAGGATTAAGTTTTGAATTAATACTAAACTCCTTATTTATTTTTTATTTTATCTATTTTGTTTTATCTATTTAAAATAACCAAAATAGTTTCTATTTTTCATATTTTTAATAAAACATTTCTCTTGCAGTTAACTTTAATATGTGTTTTATATATTATGTTTGATTCGAGTAAATTGGGTTCAAAATTAAAGTGTTTTTAAACTACTTTAACTAAGTTGTGATCAAGATTTTGAGAAGATTTTTGAAAGATAAAATTATATAACACTACTATTTTATTTAACTAGGATTATTTTATAAAATAGGATATTTAAGTTTTAAATCATTTTTAATAGAAATTTTTATCATAAACTCAATCCATCCCCTCTTGAGTTGTCCACTAGGACCAACATTTGGTATCAAAGCTCTTCAAAATATCTTTTTTTTATCTAGTTTTTTTAAAAGAAATTAATTTATATTAGTTATAAATTTATATATTTATGGATAATACTAATCTTGAGGGAACATCCACTAATAGTCCTCCTTATTTTAATGGAACTAATTATTCTCAATGGAAGATCAAAACAAAAATTCATATAGAGATCATGGGATTTGATATCTGGACTGTAATTATGGAAAAATATGAAATAACTAAGACTCTGAGAGAAACATGGTATACTAATGTAATGGTTTCATATGATTTAAATTATAAATAAATTACTGCATTATATTTTGATTTAGGAGAATATAAATTTAACAGAATGTATGTTTATAATGCATTTGAAATATGGGATACATTGGCTATTTCTCATAAGGGAACTTAAAATTTTAAATAAATTCATTTAAATACTTATAATATTAAATATTATACATTTAAAATAAAACTTGATGAATCCATTTCTGATGTGTATCTCAGATTCAACAAGATTTTGAACACAATTCTTACACTTTGAAATATAGTTACAGATAAGGATCAAGTAATGTGACTTTTGAGATGCCTAACAGACATGTGGATATGAACCTATATTTCCATAAGGAAATAATGTGACATAAATAAGTTTCCATTAAAATGTATTATTGTAAAAACTATGATGTATGAGTAATAATTAAAAGAAAACCAAGAAGAAGGAGATGAACCCAAGAGAAAGTCAGTATCCTTCAAGACTTCTAACACAAATATAAAAAAAATATCAGAGATGATAGTTCGAGTGGTGATGAATTACCTACTGAAAAGGATAAGTAATGTATTATTTATCCATATGATTCAAGAAATTATATAGGAATAATAAATTCTTAAAAAATAATACTTAGGGAGGAAAGTACAATATAAAAGGAAATTATAGGGGATAGTGGGAGATGGATGATTCCACTAATAAAGTAATATACTACAATTTTAAAAGTAATGGAAATGTTAAGGTAGATTCTCTCAAGTTGAAATATAATGAAAATTATGAGGAAAAAGGTAAAAGTAATAAAAAGGATATAAAATCCACCTAGAGTACCTCAAAAGATAGATCAAGTGACTCTGACTCAAGAAAAAAAAAAAATGATAGAACTGACATGTGTTTCATGACAAACACATCTGAAGTATCAAATAATTTTCTAGTATCTCATGTTCACATTTTAATTATTTCTAAAAATGAAAAAAATGAAGAAAATATGTCTAGTGAGGATTTATTTTAATATTTTAATATACTGGAAGAGACATTTAATGAGTTAAAAGATAAATATAAAAAATTAAAGAAGAAACATGCTTTGTTTACTCACTTTAAATCTTATTTTATATAGAAAAAGATAGAAATTATCAATTGTTAAAGGAAAATAATGAACTTAAAATGTCTTATGATAAATTTAAGAAGGATCTATAAATATTTATTAATGGTATAAAAACTCTAACTTGGATTCTTATATATAAAACCACTCATAAATATACTAATGGAATTGGTTACCAACCTGGACAGAGAAATATTAATAAAAACAAATTTGTTCCTAGTTCAAGTTCTTCCAATTCATTAAATATTTATTATTCTTCTAGACCTAACAAAGTTTTTATTTCTCAAATATTAAAATATATTTATGGTCAACCAATTAAAAAAATTGGATTCTTAAGGCTCTTATTACTAACAATTATGGAACAAATAATATATGGGTACCAAAATTATTTCTTATTTAAACATTTCTATATAAAACCTTATTGAAGATTACTAGTAAGCACTTATGGTATCTAGATAGTGGATGTTTTAGACACATGACTAGGTACTACTCGAGTTTCAAGAACCTTATAAAAGTTGATGGTGGATATGTCACTTTTGGTGATGATGCCAACATAAAAATAATATGAATTTTTCAAATCGGTAACTATAATACTATTCTGATATCTAAATTTTTAGTTGTATATGGATTAAAATAATTTACTTAACATCTCACATCTATGTGATGATGGTTACCATGTTGAGTTTTGAAAATAATTCTTGTAAAATTTATGATTCCAAACATGATTTAGTTTTTATTACTTTGTATAATGATAATGTTTATATTGTTTATTTTAATTCATTATTTTCTCAAAATATTTATTTTTTAAGTTCCATCCATAATGAATATTTACTTTGGAATAGGGGACTCGTTCATTCCAATATACATTTTTATAACCCGACCCACTAGGGTCCACCTGGCAGGTATCAAGCTAAGTGTTACAACCCCAAGACTAACTCCAATAGGAAAAGGGAGGGAAACAAGCATCGATAAGGCATAAAATGAAATGGTTGGTATTATACTAATGTACCTATAAGCACTCGCACATCTGTATCCATGAAAAAGTTTATAAAAAAATAAAATACTCTAACATCTATTGTATAACCATTCATGCAATAACCTATATGAAAATACATCAGATTACAACAATATAAAATAAATCATAAAGGGGAAAAATACATGCCCAACCAAAAATAAAGTCCAAAACTGAAAAAAAAAATATAAGAAAAATATGCTGAAGATATCCCATATCCTAATCTCTAAATTTGACCACTATACGCAGACAATGCACCCAAGTATCACTAATCTCCATCGATGTCACTGTTGATCTATATGTCATCTACATAAGACATGACATGCGTGCGAAAATCTCATGTCAGGGTGAGTATATACATTCAAATTAGGATATCCCAAAAACCATAAAGGGGAAAAATCAAATAGATATAGAATAAATCAGCTCAACTATAGCATCCCGACTTTTTATTACATAAACTTTCATTACATTTTACAAAACCGAGGATCTTTAAGGTTTAGTGTCTTGGAAACCAGGAACTTAAAACATGAAAACATAAAACATTCTTCTTAAACACTTGAAAGGATTATCATCATGTTCATCCTAGGTTAATTACTACATCTCATAACCTGGGGACATACATCAAAAGAAAGGGTGAGCAGAAGGCCCAGTAAGGGAAACATGAGAAACATTTTACATGTGAACTTGAGATACTTCAATAAGGTCATGGAAAGAACTTTAAGGCATGATAAAGAAATCATGAGATATATCATAATAAAAATAAAATTTTTTCATAACTTGAATATGTGGATACAATATTTAATATTGACAATCATTTCGTTTCACCAAGGTCCATCCCTAAGGTGTCATTAAAAATTACCACGGTTATTCACCAAGGTATTAGTCTAAAAGGTCATATTTAGAAATTAAGTCTTTACCCAAAGCATTGGAGCGCTATCTGGGCGCACCCTTGACATGTATTTATTATCATGTGAGCCACATATATCATCATCAATAATTTCATAAACAACTCATATAGCATAAAATAAATGGGTTTCATTTCATAATCATAACGTTTTAAAAACTGTTTTAAAGACATGATCTTTATGTCACTTTAAACCCACGGAAAGGGAAAGCGGGTTTCATGTATGTAAATACCAGAATTTAAAATAGAACATTTTGATATATATGTGAATACCCCTATAGAAATAAGAGTTTTGAGTATTCACTTAATAACATAAAATAATTTTGAGAAAAAGAGAGAGGCATTTTGAGACGAAAATTCTGCAGCATAACGGTTATGTTACAAGGTTTTAGAAAACATTGAAAAGAGAGGGGAAATGGGTCACCCACTCATAAATGATCCATAAAATAGTAGGGGGACAGAACATAAGGTATTTAAGAACATGGTAATGAAATTTGAAAGATGTACCAAATGAAATGAAGAACATGAAAGGAAGACAAAAATAATATTTCCCTTATGAAAATTCGGCAGCCTAACAGCGTCACTTAAACTTGAAAAAAAAAGAATTGAAGAGATCAACTAGGGTCTGTAATAATATGAAAATAAAAGATCAGTATGATAGATATAGAGATCATACCCCAACATAATAAAAAGGAACTTGAAATAATTGACATGAAAAAGGAGAAAGGTGAAAGAATCCCTTAAAAATTCGGCAGCCTAACGGCGTCACTTAAACTTCAACAAAAATGAATTGACGAGATCAAATAGGGTCACTCATCATATGAACATAAAATATCAGTATGATAAATATAGAGATAATACCCCAAAATAATAAAAAGGAACTTGAAACACTTGACATGAAAATAGAACTTGAAAACGAGAAGGGTGAAAGAATCCCTTAAAAATTCGGCAGCCTAACAGCGTCACTTAAACTTCAACAAAAATGAATTGACAAGATCAAATAGGGTATCTCATCATATTAACATAAAATATAATTATGATAGATATAGATATCATACCCCAACATAATAAAAAGTATCTTTAAAGACTTTACATGGAATTAGAACTTTGAAAAAGGAGAAAGGTGAAAGAACCACTTAAAAATTCGGCAGCCTAACGGCGCCACTTAAAACTTCAAAATACTGAATTGAAGAGATCAAATGGGGTATCTCATCATATGATCATAAAATATCAGTATGATAAATTTAGATATCATACCCCAACATAAAAAAAAGGAACTTGAAATACTTTACATGAAAATAGATCTTGAAAAATGAGAAGGGAGAAAGAATCCGTTACAAAAATTTCGGCAGCCTAACAGCGCCACTTAAAACTTCATAAAACAAAATAATGAGAGTAAGAGGGGATCTATCATTATATGAACATGAAAAGGTTAGTAAGAGGAGTAAAAAATAACATCCTTTAACATAACAACATGGATCATAAAAGAAATGACATAAAAGAGATTTCTTGAAAAGAAAGAGAGAGGTCAGATCCCTTACCTTAAAACGTAACTCTTAAAACTCAAAGGTTGGGACCCTGAGGGCTTGGGGGCACCTTGGGAGGACTCCTTGGGAGGTAATGAGACCATAACTTCCTTGGGGGAGAGTGGGGAGTCGAAATGGATGAGGATGGCTTGTTATTTATAGGTAAAGTGAGGGGACAAGGCATTAATGGCCAAGGGACACCTCACAAGTGGTTTTCTCAAAAGCATGGGCTCTCCCATGGTATTTCCCATGGAGTTAGGCCACATGGGCCCCCCCATACAATAATTCATCACCTTTGGTCGTAAAAAACATAAAATATCTCATGTCATCATCATGACACAGTTATGATGTCATTAAACATACTGAAACCCTAAAACGGTATTTTTACTATTCACTGAAAATTCAACTTTCTTAGAAAAATATCAAAATTCCACTTTAACCAAATATCAATGCTCTGATTTCAAAAATGAACTCCATTTTATAAAAATATTTTTCTAAATATTTTTAATTTATTTTTTAAATAAATACACTATTCACCAAAAATTCATTTTTTTCAGAAAAATCCCCAAAAATTACCTTAACATAATATCGATGCTCTGAGTTCAAAAATGAAATCCATTTTATAGAAATAATTTTTTAAATATTTTTAATTTAATTTTTAATTAAAAAACACTATTCACCTGAAAAAACTAATACTTGAATAATAATTTATGAAATCGTTATTTAACCATTTTATTGAATCACATTACTTAATCAAGGTGCCTAGATTATATTAATACTTTCTTTAAGTGAGATTACTAATACATTTGGACACATTACTAATCCTAATCATAATATCACTATTCATAATTTACTATTCATCAAAAATCAAGTTGATCTTATTAGACTCTAAATTTCGTACTGGACATAATTATAGAATACAATTCTTTGAATATCATTACACATTTTTAATTATTTAAGGTTTACATAAACATTTTTAAAATATCATTTTTCTAAAATTCATCAAAAATATGCATACTATATTTTTCCGGTCATTTAAAAATTCATAAACTTTGTCATAAGAAGAAATCCCAATTTTTATTTAAAACAAGGGATTACACAAGGCAGTTATGGTCTCCTTATATAGCCCCTTATCACACCAGCATAGGACCTAAGTGTAAGGTGTGCTAAAGTGAGAGAATCTGAGGGAGGCTCGGCCAACATCGCACGAGTAGTAATTTCTATTAGTTTTAACTTCTCACGAAGGCGATTCCGTTCTAGCTTCACATGATGAAGTTCAGCTTGGGTTTGGTCCAGAGAAAAGCCCAGTGGTGCTACCTCCTTCCCAAGTTCTGTTAGATGGGCTTCGATCGGTCCAAGACTACTGGGTGAGGCCATCGAATCTTCTTTCTATAATAATTAACCATGATCACTTGTATTTAGAGACAAAAATCGAAACTTTTAGTTTCTAGCGGTCATATTGACCAATAGTCATATAACATTCAAAACCCAACGGTCTCATTTTAATTATACACATGTTATCAAATGAAACAGTTTTGTTGAGTATAAAAAATAAAATAACACACAAAATTAGGAAACAAGATTTATTCAAAATTTCGGGTCATTACAATCTTCCCCCCTTAAGAAATTGCGTCCTCGCAATTTTTAAAATTGGGTTTTGAAATTTCATTGAAATTTCCACATCGGAAAAGGAGTCAGTAAAACTATTACTTTAAAAGAAAGAAAGGGACGTACAAATGTTACCCGAGTTAACCCACACTAGGATTCCATGTAGGAAAACATGGACATGGAAGAAAAACAAAGGGTCAAGTTCTGAGGGAGAGTGATAGATAACATGATTAGGAGAAAGTTAACCATAAGAAAATCCCTAACTTATGATGTGTGTAAATGGTCTTTGATTACCAACAATGTTTTTGTTTTACGTTCCTTTTCATAATTTTGAGGAATTCATTTACTACATAGAACAAAAACATAATAAAATATACCTACCTTCATGTAGAGTTTCATCCTTTAATAAGTTTCTACCAAAAATAATCTTTTCTCCAAACGATGAGAATTCAAACCTACTTGGTCTCATCAAAACACAAGAATCATCTTCTTGAGAATCACATAATCCACAAAAGATTAACTATCTATTTCTTCTATCTTTAAACATTATCCCAAAAACAGAAAGGGTAAGGTAAAACAACTCTTCAAAAAGAAATAATCCCATGGGAATGGAAACTAATTTTAAATCTTCAAAGTTCCATGGTACTACCCAAAGTTCATCATGGACCATTCCATAAATAACTGTTCTTAAAATTCCTCAAAATAAACCAAACTAAGATTGAAACCCAAATACAAGAAGAATTTGATAACATAGTCTTCCAAAATAAACTTCAGTGTTCATCTCCAAAACAAATCAACCACTCCTAACATCTTATAACAAAATTTGCTAACCTAAACATATTTTACCCAAGATAGGTTAATCATTTCCATAAGTAACCTAAATTACTATAACTCCACCTTAAATTCATCGATTCTTCAAAATATAAGTCAACCTTACTCCTCAATGAAAATACCGTAGTAATCTATTTACCTCGATCATATAGGGTCCCCAAAATAGTGAACGTCTTCCAAAATAATAATCATCTTTTAATCCCCTAATCATCTCTGTCATATTAATACGGAAATCGTCGCATTTCCTATCACATTGGTTGTTGGGACATGTTCTTCCATTTCCCACCATTAACTAAGAAGAGAAAGTATAATTAGGGGCTTAAATACTTAGCCAATAATCATGAAAAGGAACTTAAAGCATATAAGGATAACTTGTAGAAGAAAATTATACCCTAACTTGTGATCCCCTAGGTTTCCATCTAGGTTATCCATGATCATATATTCTTATGTGAATCTTTATTTTATTTTATCTTTGTTCCTTTAACAATGGTTCATACTAAGCTTATGACTTTACCAAAGCATATCCCCAGGAGTGTCGTAACCAAGAGTGCATCAAGGATCGTTGTCGTGTACCAGTTCCCGTTTGAGTCAAGCTCAAAGAGGTGTTTTTGGGTTTTACCCCTATGTACATCTGTGCCAGAGCCACCTCTATCTGCTCATATCGAGACAGCGATGTATTTTCTTGGAAACCCATTACTCAATACTAACCAAAATACCAGGAATATTTCCTATATATAAACTTTTCTATAGGATTATTCCTAAAGAGTTCATATCCTAATTTCCACAAATAACTAAACCATCATTTGATACCAACTATAGCATCCCACCTTTTTATTACGTAAACTTTCATTACATTTTACAAAACCGATGATCTTTAAGGTTTAGTGTCTTTGAAACCAGGAACTTAAAACATGAAAACATAAAACATTCTTATTAAACACTTGAAAGGATTCTCCTCATGTTCATCCTAGGTTCATTACTGAATCTCATAACCTGGGGAAATACATCAAAAGAAAGGGTGAGCAGAAGGCCCAGTAAGGGAAACAAGAGAAACATTTTACATGTGAACTTGAGATACTTCAATAAGGTCATGAAAAGAACTTTAAGGCATGAGAAAGAAATCATGAGATATATCATAATAAAAATAACATTTTTTCAAAACTTGAATATGTGGCTACAATATTTAATATTTACAATCATTTTGTTTCACCAAGGTCCATCCCCAAGGTGTCATTAAAAATTACCAAGGTTATTCACCAAGGTATCAGTCTAAAAGGTCATCTCTAGAGATTAAGTCTTTACCCAATGAATTGGAGCGCTATCTGGGCGCACCCTTTACATGTATTTATTATCATGTGAGCCACATATATCATCATCAATCATTTCATAAAAAACCCATATATCATAAAATAAATGGGTTTCATTTCATATTCATAATGTTTTAAAAACTGTTTTAAAGACATGATCTTTATGTCACTTTAAACCCACGGAAAGGGAAAGAGGGTTTCATGTACCTAAATACCAGAATTTAAAATATAAAATTTTGATATATATGTGAATATCCCTATAGAAATAAGAGTTTTGAGTATTTACTTAATAACATAAAATAATTTTGAGAAAAAGAGATAGGAATTTTGAGACGAAAATTCTGCAGCATAACGGCTATGTTACAAGGTTTTAGAAAACATTGAAAAGAGAGGAGACATGGGTCACCCACTCATAAATGATCCATAAAACAGTAGGGGGACAGAACATAATGTATTTAAGAACATGGTAATGAAATTTTAAAGATGTACCATATGAAATGAAGAACATGAAAGGAATACAAAAATAAGATTTCCCTTATGAAAATTTGGCAGCCTAACAGCATCACTTAAACTTGAAAAAAAAAGAATTGATGAGATCAACTAGGGTCTCTCATAATATGAACATAAAAGATCAGTATGATAGATATAGATATCATACTCCAACATAATAAAAAGGAACTTGAATGACTTTACATGAAAAAGGAGAAAGGTGAAAGAATCCCTTAAAAATTCGGCAGCCTAATGGCGTCACTTAAACTTCAACAAAAATGAATTGATGAGATAAAATAGGGTCACTCATCATATGAACATAATAGATAAGTATGATAGATATAGAGATCATACCCCAACATAATAAAAAGGAACTTGAAACTCTTTACATGAAAATAGAAATTGAAAACGAGAAGGGTGAAAGAATCTCTTAAAAATTCGGCAGCCTAACGGCGTCACTTAAACTTAAACAAAAATGAATTGACAAGATCAAATAGGGTCTCTAATCATATGAATATAAAAGATCAGTATGATAGATATAGGGATCATACCCCAACATAATAAAAAGGAACTTTAAAGACTTGACATGGAATTAGAACTTTGAAAAAGGAGAAAGGTGAAAGAACCACTTAAAAATTCGACAGCCTAACGGCGCCACTTAAAACTTCAAAATAATGAATTAAAGAGATAAAATGGGGTCTCTCATCATATGATCATAAAATATTAGTATGATAAATTTAGATATCATACCCCAACATAATAAAAAGGAACTTGAAATACTTTACATGAAAATAGATCTTGAAAAATGAGAAGGGAGAAAGAATCTGTTACAAAAATTTCGGCAGCCTAACGGCGCCACTTAAAACTTCATAAAACGAAATAATGAGAGTAATAGGGGATATCTCATTATATGAAAATGAAAAGGGTAGTAAGAGGAGTATAAAATAACATCCTTTAACATAAGAACATGGAGCATAAAAGAAATGACATAAAAAATATTTCTTGAAAAGAAAGAGAGAGGTCGGATCCCTTACCTTAAAACGTAACTCTTAAAACTTAAAGGTTGGGACCTTGAGGGATTGGGGGAACCTTGGGAGGACTCCTTGGGAGGTAATGAGACCAGAACTTTGTTGGGGGAGAGTGGGGAGTCGAAATGGATGAGATGATGGCTTGGTATTTATAGGGAAAGTGAGGGGACAAGGCATTAATGGCCAAGGGACACCTCACAAGTGGTTTTCTCAAAAGCATGGGCTCTCCCATGGTATTTCCCATGGAGTTAGGCCACATGGGGCCCCCATAAAATAATTCATCACCTTTGGTCGGCCAAACCATAAAATATCTCATGACATCATCATGGCACAGTTATGATGTCATTAAACATACCGAAACCCTAAAACGATATTTTTACTATTCACTGAAAATTCAACTTTCTGAGAAAAATCCCAAAATTCCACCTTAACCAAATATCAATGCTCTGATATCAAAAATTAACTCCATTTTATAAAAATAATTTTCTAAATATTTTTAATTTATTTTTTAAATAAATACACTATTCACCGAAAATTCATTTTTTTCAGAAAAATCCCCAAAAATTACCTTAACATAATATCGATGCTCTGAGTTCAAAAATGAAATCCATTTTATAGAAATAATTTTCTAAATATTTTTAATTTAATTTTTAATTAAAAAACACTATTCACCCGAAAAAACTAATACTTGAATAATAATTTATGAAACCGTTATTTAACCATTTTATTGAATCACATTACTTAATCAAGGTGCCTAGATTATATTAATACTTTCTTTAAGTGAGATTACTAATCCATTTGGACACATTACTAATCCTAATCATAAAATCACTATTCATAATTTACTATTCATCAAAAATCAAGTTGATCTTATTAGACTCTAAATTTTGTACTGGACATAATTGTAGAAGAAAATTCTTTGAATATCATTACACATTTTTAATTATTTAAGGTTTATATAAACATTTTTAAAATATCCTTTTTCTAAAATTCATAAAAAATATGCATACTATATTTATCCAGTCATTTGAAAATTCATAAACATCTTCATAAGAAGAAATCCCAATTTTTATTTAAAACAAGGGATTACATAAGGCAGTTACGGTCTCCTTACATATCCCATTATCACACCAGCATAGGACCTAAGTGTAAGGTGTGCTAAGGTGAGAGAATCCGAGGGAGGCTCGGCCAACATCGCACGAGTAGTACTTTCTATTAGTTTGAACTTCTCGTGAAGGCGATTCCGTTCTAGCTTCACATGATGAAGTTCGGCTTGGGTTTGGTCCATAACAAATCCCAATGGTGCTACCTCCTTCCCAAGTTCTGTTAGATGGGATTCAATCGGTCCAAGACTACTGGGTGAGGCCATCTAATCTTCTTGCTATAATAATTAACCATGATCACTTGTATTTAGAGACAAAAATCGAAACGTTTAGTTTCCAGCGGTCATATTGACCAATGGTCATATAACAGTCAAAACCCAATGGTCTCATTTTAATTATACTCATGTTATCAAATGAAATAGTTTTGTTGAGTATAAAAAATAAAATAACACACAAAATTAGGAAACAAGATTTATTCAAAATTTCGGGTCGTTACATCAACCCATAGTAAGAGGGAAACAAAAACCCAACATATATACTCATAAAGAAACCCAAACGAGAGATAAAGGGTATCTCTATCTCATAGAAAAGATAAGAACTATGACTCTAACTATAGCTCTGAAGGACCAACTTTGTTTTTCATTATCACACGCAACCTCATAAAATCTATATGGAGGGGCCCTCACCTCGTCATTGCGCTCTACATCTGAGGGATCCACAACCCCAATGGAGGACCCACTCCCTGCCAGAGCTTGAATACAGGGGAGTACCCCTCCATAGATAGTGGACCCATAACTTACTAAGTATGGGGGTATTTAATCTACCTGAGTATATATTATGGGGGAATAATTCATGGTACAACTGGGGAGTTTCCAATCCCGATGTCTCTCTGATGATCATGTCTAACCACTGTCATCGGTCAAGCGTCACCTAAATAAGAATCACACTCAAAGTACCTCACATCATCTCTTGTATGACAAAATAAAGAATAACATCACATTCTATACAGAAAAACACCCTAAATAGGCTACTCACAGTCCAAAATAGAAGTCCCGTAGAAGGAGATACATAAGTAAAAGTTTCTAGGATAAGTACACAATATGTATAAAGGGTCACACAGCGTGTGAACTCACCTCATCGCCTGGGAATTTTCTCCCCTAGAAATGGATTATAAAGACATTTAATACTACATGTAATGTCCACATAGGCACATGGTGTGTATGTATACCTAGGGTCCTGGGCGTGTACACCTAGTACATGACTTGGCTTTCCATGCACAACCACACAAAAAGGTGAAACAACATGTCTAACCACCTGGGACCCCAGGGCGTATATATATATATAGCACAAATCTTGGAAAATTGGGGAGTATCACATGGTGTGTGATCCCATCCACCTAGTTTTTGATCCTTAACTCATCTAAAAACCCTAGCTATCACAGAAATTGAAGTATAAAATGTGTGTTTTTCTGCACTACACGGTGTGTTGTCGGGAAATTTACAAAAAAAGTTGTTTTATTATAAGAATCCTATATCCTCCATTTCCACTAAAAATACCACCATTTTATCACCTAAAATCAAATGAAATTATATCTATATGTTTATTCCCACCCTCCAGTGAACAGAAATTGGAATTCAATCACTCATGCAAGATTTTTTAGTGCATTTACTATCGTTTGAGATCCTAAAACACGTATCCATCATCCACAACCCATGATACCATCATGATCCATCTCCAAATTGTTTATTATTCCATCATTTACACAAACACCATGAATCTAGAGGTTTTATCTTGTTATAACCCACCAAGAAATGTTTAACTGCAAACCTCTTAGGTCAACAATGAAGAACGTGAAGAATAATGGGGGAATAGCACACGAAAAAAGGTGGTGAGAATTATTGGCTGATCTGATCCTGACCAATGATCATAAGTTTTGGGGAAAAGGGGTGAAATCTTGTCATAAAATAAACTATATTCAACAAATCAATTTACCAAATGGGTTCATGGGAAGGGAAGATAATTGTAGATCAATAATAAGTATTTGCGCAAATCTATGCTCGTCAATAAAATAGGGAGGAAAACGTAAATAACAAGACCTAACTTGATTATGGATTGATTGTTGGTGAAGTGTGTGTTTGTCAATGATGAAAAAGGTCTACCACGTTCGTTGTCTATCTCTTGATCCACCTCAATCCAATCATCATCACTCTATGGTCTCAATCCATCAATGAATAATGCTCCCTCATCCTTGCTAATATCCTAGTGTTATACAGGTAACCCTTTAGGTTTGATGTAGCAGTATATTTATAGAGTGATTGGGATAGGTTAGGCCATATAATTAAAATAAATAAAATTATTTATTTATTTTATTAAATGCATCCACCAATTTTCACCTCCCATATAACTTAGGATGTCGATCAACCTTATGTCACACCTAGGGTAAACCCCACATTTCAAAACCAACTGTGATCTCAGATTTTCTATCTGAGGCCCTAGAAAATGGGATAACCATTTATATTAAAATTATTTATTTTCATGATTTAAAATATATTAATATTTTTAATATATTAATTCTGGGATTTTGAGACGCCCAAACACAATGCCGACTCCGCCAAAAAATCCATTGATATATATAGAAATATTCAAATGACTAATATAATAAAAATAGAGTCATTATATTATACCCTCTTTCATGGATTTTCTCCCTAAAAATCTCAATATGCACAAAAAGTTAGGGGTACTGAGCCCACATCTATCTATCACACTCCTAGGAGCTCTTTTGTACAGTCTCGTGCTACCAATGTACATAAACCAATGAAATGGTCCATCCACATATGATTCCCTCCTACCGATCCTCAATCAAGGCTGGGTACTGTGTGAATTTGGATCCAACATCGACTTCCATCTTTACCTTATAAATAATGTGTGTATGGTCGTGCATGTATCTCTTTAGTTGTGACACATGGAAGATGTAATTCACTCGATCCAATTGTGGGGGAAATTCTAAGAGGTATGAAACCTCACCAACCCTCTGTAGGATCTTGAAAGGCCCAATGAACCTTGTGGTTAGCTTTCCTCCCCATCCAAACCTCTATAATCCCCATCAGGGGAGAATATCAAGAAAAAATGGTCTCCCTACTTAAACTACAAGGGATTGCAACATCGATCTATATAATATTTTGGTTAGCTCTAGGATTTTCTCATATTCTCATAGATCACTTGTACCTTATCCATATTTTCTTGTACCATCTATGTATCAACAAGAGATATCTCACTAATCTCAATCTAGAATAATGATGACCTTCAGGTTCTCTCGTATAGGGCCTATAAAGGTGTTATAACAATATTATAGTGATGGATGTTATTAAAAGAAAACTCTATAATGTAAAGTGATCCTCCTAACTCCATCTAAATCCCAACAAGCAGGCTCTCAACATATCCTCTAATACTCAAATAGTCTGCTCGGTCTTCCCATTCATATGGGGGTGAAACACTATTCTTATCTACAATTAGGTACCAAAATTATCATGTATTTCCCTCCATAAGTGTGATTTGAAATGAGAATCATGGTAATATATGATCATTGAGGGTACCCCATGAAGTCATACAATATCTCACATGTACAACTATCCCATACTCTCAACCGGTATCTTCTCTCAAATAGAAATAAATTCTATTGACTTAGTAATTCAGTCAATAATCACATAGATAGAATCATTAACTATTATTTTCCATGGGTTCCCTATCACAAATTACATGGATATATCTTCCCCTTTCCACTAAGGGATCTCAAGAGGTTGTACCAAACCTTCCAAAACCTGGTGCATAGCGTTTACCAACTAACATGTGATACATCGAGTGATGAACTCAGCAACTCTCTACCTCATTAAAATCCACCAAAACTGATACTAAAGTTCCTTGTACATATTTATCACACTGGGGTGTACAAAACAAGGGGAATTATGAAACTCCCTCATCACCTCCTCATGCAACATGACTGGTACCACTGTTCATTCTTGGAAAAGGATGAAGTGATTCCCTCCTTCATAAAATCCATCTGGTGTATCTCCCAATGATATCTAGTCACATAGATCTTTATAGTATATATATCCCAACTAAGACTCTCTCACATAATAGATAAGTAGAGGATTCACCATCATTAACTGAAGAAAAACTAAACCCCTCTCTTCCACCAGGGTCAGCTACAATGAATCCAACTATTCAAACACCTCCTCTGCCAAGCAAGACTGGTACTTAACACTAAGATAATCGGCCACCACATTTCCCTTCCTAAGAGTATATACTATCTAGGATTCATAGTCCTATAATAATTCCAATCATTTCCTCTATCTCATGTTAATGTATCTATGAGTGAAGATGTACCTGAGACTCTAGTGGTCTGAGTAAAAAATAAAACACTTTCCTAGAAGATAGTGCTTCCACATATTCATAGAGAAGACTTCCACTGCCAACTCCAGGTCCGGAGTCACATAGTTATTATTATGGGGTCTCAACTACCTCATCCCATAAGTGATCACTGACTACCTCTACATCAACACACGGCTGATCCTAATTCTAGAGGCATCGCAAAACACTGTGTAATCAACACCCACCTATGATAGTCTCAACACAAAAGCACTGATCAAACTTAGCCTCAACTCCTCAAAGGACTTATAACACTACTTTTTCAAGGTAAATAACTACCCTTTCCATATCAAGGTGTTAAAAGGGGATAAAATCCTCAATAATTCCACCAAAAACCTCTTGTAGTACCCCACCAAGCTAAGAAAACTTTACACCTCTAACATGATATAATATGGATCCCAAGAAAGAACAGCATCAATATTTTCAGGATCCAAAACTAAACCATGGTCAGAGATGACATTCCCTAGAAATTGAACCTCATATATCCAAAATTGGAACTTTTAGAGTTTTTCATAATGTTGGTTCTCCCAAAGTAAGTCAAGAACCATCCTTAAATGATCTACATGCTCGTTATTTGACAAGGAGTAAATAATTATTTCATCGATGAAGAAAATTATAAATCAATCCAAATATGGCTATAAAATATAGCTCATAAGATTCATGAATACAATGGGTGCATTCATCACACCAAAAGGAATCACCAAGAACTCATAGTGTTCATAGCCACATCGGAAAGTCGTCTTCATAATATCATCCTAGAAAACCCTCAACCGGCATTATCTGAAGCTGAGATCAATCTTAAATAAAAAACTCACACCTATAAACTAGTCAAAGAGGCCATTAATCCTCAGCAAGGTATACTTTTTATTTATCACTGCCTGATTCAGGTGATGATAATCCATACAAAGCCTCAAACTCTTGTCCACATTTTTCAAGAAAAAACTACAGCTTCCCAGGAGGACACACTAGGTATGATAAAATATTTATCTAAAAGGTACTCTAACTGCACCCTCAGATCTTGGAACTCTTTAGAGACCATATGATATGGCACAAAATATAATAGTATAGTATTGTGGTGAAAGTTAAATAAGAATTAAATATCCCACCTTAGAGGTAGTCCCAGAACATCTTTTGGGAAGACGTCCATATATTCATCTACTACGAAAGAAGACTAGATGCCTAAATACTCTACTTCACTAAGGTTTAACTGTTACAACTAATGGGTTATGGGCTATAGATTCTTTCTCTCAAGGCCCACTTGCTCGTCCATGAGGTCTCTCTCACCCATAAAAAAGAATCTCATACCTTATATCTAAATGAATCTAACTTATCTATGATGATATTAAATCTAGAAAAAAATACATGGAAAACCATTATATACCCAAGATGATGTCATAAGGTTTCATTATGATGACCAAGAGTTCTCATGAGAAACTCTCTCCATCATGTTCCAACTCACACTACCTGTAGATGTGAAGTATAGAAGAACTGCTCCTAGTAGGAACCTCTAGATATAATTGTTGGGCTAAAGTCTCAATGGGGAACTATAGATCTCATATAAAGGATATGGTGATTAAGGAATGACTCGCATATATGTATACAAGTATTGGACCAAGAGTATAAAAGACATAGATCATACCTCAAATCATCTCATGAGTAGCCTAGTCATATCCCTCCATATCCTATAGTTGCCTATGGCCTCATCCACTAGCTCTTTGAGCCTAGAATCGGCCACCTATTGGTGTTGGTGGAAGTAGATCATATCATCACCCTCCAAAAAAAACCCATCCCTTTGTAGATCCACCTACTCCTTGGTCAATATTACCTCCCTAGGGGCCACCCTCATAATGCCTAAGAGATCCCTGGTCATGGTGTTGCCTCTTCTATGGTGGTCCATCCACTATCTTTCTATTCTTATTAGCATTATGTGTTAGGAAATCATGTTCCATGTGACCTCTCCCAACACATGCATAGTTTCTCCCTTCATCGGTTTAACTGGATCATCTACCTGAACCCTACACTGCATACCTACATGTCTATATATAGGCAAGGGTATGCCTCTTGTTTCAAGAAAAAAACAGATGACATCTTCTAACTACTATAGAAAACACATCCACATGATTTTCATCATTGTCCCCAACTTCCCAATCTTCCTCTACTAGGAAACTCTCGGTAACTAGGGCCCACTCCAGCACTCCAGTATAAAAATAAAGGCATAAGAAGACTATACTAGTGAGAATGTCACTAAAAAGACCCTATTCAAACTTCCATGCTTTGAAGAAACCATCTCACACCATGTTTAAGTAGTAACACATGTGGTTATTTAACCTCATGTCATACTCTGAAACTATCATATCACCCTACTGCAACTCAAGAATATTCTAAATATATACGGAGTATAAGCATGAAGGGTAATACTCATTGCAAAATAGTTTCTAGAAGTATGACCTTGAGAGAATCATATCATCATGAGTATACGTCATTAGACTCCACTAATTCCCTACTACCCTATAGAGAAGATTCAACATGATCATAACCATCTGATCTATCAAGGTCTGAACAATCCTAATGACTCTCACCACTGACTTAAGCCAATCATTCACTGCCTAAGGATATGTATCACCATGAAACCTTAGTGGTCTCTGTCACTGAAACTCATATATCACGTTAAAAATTTGTGCATCCTTAGCCTAACACATTTGTACTATCTAATACTTAATAGCTGGTGGAACTGCTTCCTTAAGGAAACACCTCATGGGATAACCCCTAAACTGAGGCATCATCACTCAACGGATCATCATCATGATCCTGTTTTGATAAAATTCATGGTTATCTTCATGGAGGCATCATAAAATTGATCAATATGAACCATTATTATATGATAATATATATGGTGAGATTACTCAAGAACGATAGTAAAAGAACTCAATCCTATACGATGAATGTACCAATTATTCCCTATAACCAATGTATCAGTATGTCGAGTCTACAAGTAGGTATTCAGAGTATTGGTGAATGGATATGATGGGAATCACACTAAAACTAGATTCCATATCCTAAAATCCACACTCAACATACTCTGACACTACTTCCCTAAGTTCTCAACCAATCCTCACCATGGTTCTCGCTCCAACACTGTCCTGAGGATGAGATACTCTGATACCACTCTGTCATGACCTAACCCATTGAGGCCCACCTAGTCAGCAGAAAGCTAGGTGTGATAGCCCCAAGCCTGCCTTCAATAGGCTAGGGGTTGAAGACAAGCTAAAAGAAGGTATAAAATGAAATTGGAGGTCGTATATTAATGTATCTATATGAACACACACACACCTATTTCCATGAAAAAGTGTCGAGAAATAATAAAATACTATAACATCAAGAGCATAACTATGCATGCAATAACATATAGTAAAATATATCAGAGTATGAAAATATAAACCAAAGTATAAAGGGGAAAAATACACACCCAAACATAAATGAAGTCCCGACCTAAAAATTAAAGAAAACTAAATTTGAATAGATCTTATCCCCTGATCTCTAAGTCTGACCACTATATGCACACCCAAGTATTACTAAGCTCCACTAATGTCTCTATTGATCTATCTATCATCTTTATATGATACGACACATGCAGAAAAATCCCATGTAGGTTTGAGTATATACATACCCATTATGAGACCCCAAAAAACATAAATAGAGTAATAGATTGATATAATAGAAATCATCTCAACACATAGAAAGAGGGAAACAAAAATCCAACATATATAATTATAAACAAACCTAAATGTGATAGAAAGGAAATATACATATCATAGAAAAGCTAAGAATAATGAGTCTACATGAAAATCTAAAGGTCCATCTCTAATTCCCATCATCACACACAACCTCGTAAGAATCAATGTGGAGGGGACCACACCTCACTGATGTGTTCCACAGCTGAGGGATCTACAACCCCGGTGGAGGACCCGTTCCCTACTGAAGCTTGAGGATGGGGGAGTACCCCTCTTTAGATAGAGGAATTGCACCCTTCTATAGTAAGGGGGATTCCCGACTCTAATTGAGTAAAGAGTATAGGGTTCCCACACCCTGGTGTGATAGGGAAGTCACCAATGCCTTCATCTCTCTCATGATCTTTCCTGATTGCTGCCATCCGTCAAATATTTCTTGAAGAAGTTTCACACTCGAATCACTTAGTATTGTATCTCATATTCCATAATAAAGGCTACCATAATGTTATTCATAGAAAAAACACTCAGGATAATATACTCGAGGTCCAAAATTTAAGTCCTGAAGAAGGATATATGGAAGGTAATAGTTTCTAAGAGAAGTACATAGTGTGTATAAGGGGTATAAAGCATGTGACCTCACCTAGTCATCTGGGAATGTTCTCCCTTGAACATGGATTGATAATCCATGTCACACTACACAGCATGTCCACATGGGAACATGATGTGTATGTCTACCCAAGGTCCTGGGCATGTACACCTTGAACATGGCTCAGTTGGCTATGAACAACCACATATCTTTTCCCCAACGTGACATGGAGTGTCTAACCACCTGAGGTCCTAGGGAATGTAAATCTAGAACACTTCTTAACTACCAAGAGATTATCACATGTTGTATGGGCTTGGAAACATATCATTTGATCCTTAACTCATATTAAAAACCTAGTATCTATAAAAAAAATGAAGTACACAGTGTGTGTTCTTCCACACTACACGGTGTGTAGTTGAGAAATTTGAATAAAGTTCTATTTCTTCATGAAAATATCAGATCTGCTATCACTACCACAAATCCTGATATTTGACCACACAAAATTAGATTAAACCATCTCCAAACATCAATTCCTAGCCTTTAGTGGCTGGAAATTGGAATCTGATCACTCGTGTGAGAGTCCATCACATGTCCTCCACCATTCGGGGTCCCAAAACCCATAGCCATCATCCAAAAAATATGATCCAACCATGATAAATCACCAAATCATTGATATTTTGATCATTTTTTCAAAAACCATGAATATTAGGGTTCAATCATGCCCAAACCCACCCCAAAAATGTCAAACTACAAACCCTATAGGCCAATGATGAAGAACGCAAAGAATAATGGGGGGTAAAGAACACGAACAAAGGTGATGAAAATCTTTGATTGATGAGATCCCAACCAATGATCATAACATGCGAGGGAAATGGGTTGAATTCATGGAATAACAAAATAAATTGTATTTAACAAATCAATTTAGAAAATGGGATCATGTGAAGGGTAGATAATCATATATCAATAATAAGATGATAATAAAATCTATGGTCATAAATAAAATAGGGAGGAAACTACAAATAATGTCTCCTAACTTGATTATGAATAGATCATTGGTCAATATCACATTCATCAGTGATGAAAAAGGTCCACTGCATTCATTGGTTTTCTCTGAATCCACCTTGATATGATCATCGTTGCTCCCCAGTCTTGATCTATTAATAAAGAATGGTACCTCCTCCTCTCTAATATACTAGGGTTATTTGTATAACCCTTTAGATTTTATATAGCATTATATTTATATATTTATTAGGCTAAGTTTTTTCATTTAATTAAAATAAAATAAATTATTTATTTATTTTATTAAACGCACCTACCAATATTCATCTCTCGGGGAATGTCATATGTCGACCAAAATTATGTCGCACCTAGGGTAAAACCCATGTTTTGGAACTAAAATAGTCTTAGATTTCCCATATGTGGTCCCAAAAAATGGTAAAATGGTTTATATCAAAACTATGTGTGTGTATGTTTTAGAATATATTAATACTTTTAATATATTAATTCTGGGGTCCTGATACACCCAAAAATAGCACTGATTCCAATAAAAAATCCAAAGATATGTATAGAAATATTAATAAGAATAATAAAATAAAACCATAGTTATTAAATAAAATCATTTAGAAAGATAATTAGAAATGTATTAGTAAATTATCTCCCCAAACTAAAATTCATAATAGATAAAGTTTTCAATCATTGTAAAAGGGAAAGAAACATAAGATATCTTTTAATCCAAAGAAATAAATTTAAACTTATCAACCCTTAGATTTGGTTCACATGAATTTTTTTAGACCTTATAAATTTTATATTTTAATAAGAAAACATTATTCTTATGTTCTAGTAGATGAATTTTCTAGATACACTTAGGTATTATTTCTAGTTCGCAAAATTGATCAAGTTCTTATTTTTTTAATATGTAAAATATGTAGAAAACATTAGAAGACATAGAATTAAGACCTTAAGAAGTTATAATTGTTATGAGTTTGAATATAATTATTTTAAATCACTATTCTCAAAACATGGAAATAGTTACAAATTTCATACTACTAGGACTCCATAGAAAAATAGTGTTGTAGAAAGAAGAAATGGAAACCTTCAAGAAATTGTCTGGACCATGATCAATAAGTATTATTTACCTATTTATTTTTTGTAAGAGGATGTGAATATATATTTCTATATTATAAATAGAGTTATAATTATAACTCTTTTAAATAAAACCCCATATGAGTTATACAATATAAGATAAAAAAACTAATTACTTTTGAATTTTTTCTATAAAGTCTTTATAATTAATACAAAGGATAATTTAGAAAAAATTTCATCAAAAAATGATGAAGGAATTTTCCTTGGATATTTAACATCCAGTAAATCATATAGGGTATTTAATAAAAGGAATAATATTTTGGAAGAATAAATACATTTTAAATTTGATGAAATAGATCTACATGATCCTAAGACCCCTTTAGAGAATATATAAGATGACCTTTCTAATTTAGATATTTATGCCAAACCTGGAAATAATTTTATCAAACAAGCTATATAAATATCACCCAAATCAGAATAATTTGAACCCAATACTAAAGATAAAAATGAAGTGTTAAATAATTTTATCCCTATAGCTATTAGGACTCATAGATACCACTCCTTAGATGTAATTGTTGGAGACCTAGATAAAGGAACTCATACTATAGATTCTCTTAGAAATCAGGTTGAATGTTAAGATTTCTTACCACATATTGAACCAAAAAACATCTCAAAAGTGATAAATGATGAATTATGGGTAATGGATATGAAAGAAGAGTTGAATCAGTTTGAGAGAAATAAATTCTGTAAACTAGTAAAAAGACTTAAGGATTTTCTAACCATTGATACTAATGGGTGTTTAGAAACATAGTTTATGATTCAATAACTATAATCAGAAATATATAATGAATAGTTGCATGAGGGTATAGTCAAGAGGAAGGTATTGACTATGAGGAAACCTTTACAACATTATCCAGACTTGAATCTATCAGAATGTACTTGCCTATATAGTACATTTGAATTTAAAATTATATCAAATGGATGTCAAGAGTGTATTATTAAATGCTTATACAATTAAGGATGTTTTTTTTGAACAACCCCCTCTATTTCAAAACCCATATTTTTAAAATCATATATTTAAATTAAAAAAAGATTTATATTGTTTAAAACAAGCTCCTAGAGCTTAGTATGAAGGATCATCTCATTTTTTATTTTTAAAGGTTTTCTAAAAGCTATAGCAGACCATAGTCTATTTATTAAAAAAAATTAAAAAAAATTGTAGTAAAAATATATATTGATGATATTATATTTAGATCTTTAAGAATTTATTTGTGTTGTTAATTTTAAAAAATGATGAAAAATTAATTTGAAATGAGTTTTACGGGTGAGTTAAAATTCTTCCTTGGTTTTAAAATTTTTCAAAATAAGGTATAAATTATTGTAAATCAAAGAAATTACACTAAAGATATTTTAAAATGATTTGGTATGTATATTACTAAAGGAAGTGATACTCCCATGAGTATAAAATATAAACTAAATCTTGATGAAACTGAGAAACCAGTTGATCAAACCACTTATAGAGGTATGATTAGAAGTTTATTATACTTAACTACTAGTCGTCCAGATATTATATCTAATGTGTGTATGTGTGCTCATTTCTCATAAAATCCAAAATAATCACATTTACTTACTATGAAAATAATTTTTAAACAAATTAAAAATACAGCCAGTTTAGGACTATTTTACTCAAGAGGATAGGCATTTGATTTAGTTAATTATTCAAATTCATATTTTTGTGGTTATAAGTTAGATAGAAAAAGAACCTATGGAAAATTTCACTTTTTAGGAAAGTATCTAGTTTTTTGGTGTATTAAAAAGCATAACTCTATTGAATTATCTACTATTGAAACTAATTACATAATTTAAAGAATCTTTTATGCACATATTATGTGGATGAAACATACTTTTCTTGACTATGGATATCAATTTTGACATTTCCCTATAAATTATTATAATATAATTGTGATAATCATATCTAAAAATCTTATAACTCATTCTAAAACAAAACATATTAATATAAGACATCACCTTTCTAGTGTCCATTTTTAAAAGGTGATATAACTCTTGAATTTTTTGTTACTAAACATTAGTTTTGTAATATATTCAAAGTCATTTAATTTTGAGAAATTGAGCTATATCAGACATGAACATGGAATGATAACTTTTTATTAGTATTTTATTCTTGAATTTATTTTATTTCTAGTAAAGGAAAATCACAAACCCTTGTTACCATAAGGATCTACTATTAGCGATGCTTCTATGAGACCTTGTAACCATGAGTCATTGCTGCCATTTGGCTAGTACCATGCCATGTTACCATTGGTATTTTTTTGTGGATATGATACCATGTTTGTGAAACCCTGTTTGAGCTATCATAGTCAATACAAAAAAACTATAATTTAACGATGCTTTTTTAGAGATGTTTTTAAGGAAACGGTGCTACTTTACTAAAATTTCCAGAAAAAGTCACTAATTTAGTGACGTTTCCTCATAAGTGTCGCTAATTTAGTGACTTTTTCTCAGAATTGTCACTAAATTAGTGATGTTTCCTCAGAAGCGTCGTTAATTCAGTGACATTTACTTAGAATTGTTACTAATTTAGCGACGTTTTCTCAGAAGCGTCACTAAATTAGCGAGTTTTTATTAGAAGCATTGCTAAATTAGTGACATTTCCTCATAAGCATCACTAAATTAGAGACGTTTCCTCATAATCATCTCTTAATTAGCAACGTTTCCTCATAATTATCACTAAATTATCAAGGTTTCCTCAAAATTGTTGTTAATTTAGCGACATTTTCTCAGAAGCATCGCTAAATTAGAGACATTTTCTCATAAGTGTTGTTAAATTAGCGATGTTTCCTCAAAATCATTGATAAATTAGTTATGCTTTCAGGAAACGTCACTAAAAATATATATATTTATACACCTCATTCCCCCGCATTGATGTAAATATATATATATATATATATATATATATATGTATATGTATAAACACTGAAACATATATATAAAGATATATATATAAATATATATTTATATATAGCTCATTTCTTTGCATCGATGTGAATATATATATATATATATTAATATGTATAAACGTAGACACATATATATAAAAGAAATATAATTATATATATATAAACACACACACTAATATATAAATAAATTTATTTATTTATTTATTTACACATATGTATATATTTTTATATAAAAACACATATTTTAAATTTGATCACGTTTTTAAGAAAATGTGTCTATTTTAGTGACATTTTTATCAGTGTTTTAAAATATGGCTAATTATGTGTGTGTGTGTGTGTAAATTTATAATCATAATTATATATATGTACACATATATATTTACACACACACACATATATAATATAAACATATAAATAAACATAAAATATAAACATATATGTATATAATATAAAACATAAACATATATAATATAAACACCACCCACACATATATAAACATAAAATATAAACATATGAAATATATATATATATATACATGTAAACATATAATTATATATATTTATGTATTTAGACATAAAATATAAATATAAAATATAATCATATATATATTTATATATTTATATATTAATATATGTATATATCCGTGCATGTGTGTGTGTAAATATATAATTATAATTATATATATATAAACATATATATTTACAGACACACACATATATATATAATATAAACATATAAATAAACATAATATATATATATATACATAAACATAAAATATATACATATAACATATATATATATATAATATAAACATATAAAATATAATATAAACATTTATATATATATATTTAAAAATAAAATATAAATATAAACATATAAACACACACATATATATATATATATATGTCAATATATGTATATTAATTTATATATATAATATATTAATTTTTTAAATACTGATATATATATATATATAATACATTCACATAACAATAAAAACCATTAGGCTCGTTGGTTTGAGTTTCTTGTTGGTAGGTGGGAGGTTAACAATTCAATTCTTACTAGATGCATAATTTTTAAGCCTTTGAGTACTGGAGAGGGGAGGGGCGGGAATGGGTTGGGGGAGGGGGGAGTGGGGTATACTAAAATGAGTATGGGAGAGGGGGTGGGGTACTGGCATAGATGGGAGTAGGGATGAGGTACTAGACCGGGAGTGGGAAAGGGAAGGGAGGGTAGGGTACTGGACTGGGAAAGGGAGAGATTGGGGAGTGGGGTATACTGGAGCGGGAGTGGGAAGTAATGGGTATACTGGAGCGGGAGTGGGAAACGGGGAAGGGGGAGGAGATGGGAGTGGGGGCGGGGGTGGGGTACTGGACTGGGAGTGGGATAGGGAGAGGAGGGTGGGATACTAGTTTGGGAAAGAGAGAGAGTCGGGAGCAGGGTATACTGGAGTAGGAGTGGGAAGCGGGGTAGTGTGGGGTGAATAGGAGGGGCTGAAAATATTTGTAAACAAAAATATTTCCTAAAAAATCAAAAAATTTAAAAAAAATATTGATGTTTCCTTAGAAGCGTTTCTAAATTAGTGACGTTTTCTCAGAAGCGTTGCTAAATTAGCAACGTTTCCTCATAAGCGTTGCTAATTTAGCGACATTTCCTCAAAAGCATCGCTAAATTAGCAAGGTTTCCTCATAAGCGTCGCTAAATTAGCAACGTTTCCCCAGAAGCATTGCTAATTTAGCGACATTTTCTCAGAATCGTCACTAAATTAGCAATGTTTTCTCAGAAACGTCATTAAATTAGCGATATTTCCTCAAAAATGTTGATAAATTAGCAACATTTTTAGGAAACGTCACTGTGAATATATATATTTATATATCTCATTCCCCCACATCGATGTAAATATATATTTAGATATATATATATATATCTGTGTGTGTGTGTGTCTAAACATAGACACGTATATATAAACATATATTTAAAAATATATATTTATATATAACTCATTTCCCCACATCGATGTAAATATATATATATATATACATATATTAATATGTACAAACACAGACACATATATATAGACATATATATAAAAATATATATATTTATATATACATATATATATAAACACGCACACTAATATATAAATATATATATACATATATTTATATATGTGAATATATTTATATATAAAAACACATAGTTATTTTAAATTTAGTCATGTTTTTAAGAAAACATGTATATTTTAGTGACATTTTTACCAGCGTTTTAAAATGTGGATAATTATATGTGTGTGTGTAAATTTATAATTATAATTATATATATGTACACATATATATTTATACACACACGCGCATATATATAATATAAATATATAAATAAATATAAAATATAAAGATATATATATATAATATAAAACATAAACATATATATACATATATAATATAAACACACACACACACGTATATAAACATAAAATATAAACATATGAAATATATATATATAATAAATATAAACACATGATTATATATATGTATGTATTTAGACATAAAATATAAATATAAAATATAATCATATATATATTTATGTATTTATGTATTTATATATTTATATATTTATATATTAATATATGTATATATATGTGTCTGTGCATGCACATAAATTTATAATTATAATTATATATATGTACACATATATATTTACACACACACACATATATATATAATATAAACATATAAATAAATATAATATATATATATAAAATATAAACACACATATATATATATATATGTTAATATATTAATATATGTATATTAATTTATACATATAATATATTAATTTTTTAAATACTGATATATATATATATAATACATTCACAGAACAATAAAAAGCATTAGGCTCGTTGGTCCGAGTTTCTTGTGGGGAGGCAAGAGGTTAATAGTTTGATTCTTATTAGATGCATAATTTTTAAGCCTTTGAGTACTATAGAGGGTAGGGGTGGGAATGGGTTGGAAGAGGGGGGGGTGGGGTATACCGGAATGGGTACGGGAGAGGGGGCGGGGTACTAGAGGAGATGGGAGCGGGGGCAAGGTACTGGACCGGGATTTGGAAAGGGAGAGGAGGGTAAGGTACTGGATCTGGAAAGGGAGGGAGTGGGGAGTGGGGAGTGGGGTATACTAGAGAAAGAGTGGGAAGTAGTGCATTATACTAGAGTAGGAGTGGGAAGCGGGGCAGGGGGCGGAGATGGGAGTGGGGTCGGGATACTGGACTGGGAGTGGGACAATGAGAGGAGGGCAGGGTACTGGACTGGGAAAGGGAGAGAGTGTGGAGTAGGGTATACTGAAGCGGTAGTGGGAAGCAGGGCAGTATAGGGTGAATGGGAGGGGCTGGAAATATTTGTAAACAAAAATTGTGCTTAAAAAATTTAAAAATTCAAAAAAAAATACCAACACTTTTTCAAAATGTCAGTCAATTAGGTGTCATTTACCGATGTTTCTAAAAAATGTTGGTAAATAAGGTGTATCTAAATTAGTGATGTTTAGAAACATCGCTAAAGGTCTCAAATTTAGCAAAAAAAATTTACAGACATTTTTAAAAAATGTCAGTAAATGAGGTTTTGTTAAATATCGATGCTTATAAACATTTCTAATTTAGAAATACTTATAAATGTCGGTAATTGGAAACATTTATAAACATCCCTAATTTATAAATGTTTATAAACATTGCTAAATTCATGACACCTCATTTGGCGAAATTTGTAAGAAACATCGGTAAATAAATTAGTGAATTTTTAAAACATCCCTAATGCAAAAAAAATATTGCTAAATAAAGTTTTTTTGTAGTGAGGTCTGCTGTTGTAGTTGTACTACTGTGGTTGTGCAACGGTGGTTGTTCTACTGTAAGGATCTACCGTTGTGTGCTTCCATTAGGATCTACCATTCAGTTTCTACCATTCCAATTCCTACCGCTTATTTATTTCTTTATTTTAATTTATTATTTATCTTGAATTTCTTTTCTCAATATTATATTTATTAAATTTAATTTTATAATCCCTAAATGATAAAATTTCCAAATTATAGTCAGATTAAAAATTCTCTGTCACACACCCTTTTGAAACCTCTTACCTTTCTCTCTCAAACCTCAACCCTTCACCTTGAACCTTTAACCCTCGAACCTATGTGAAAATGGTGTGAGTGAAGCATCCTATTGTATCTTCTAATGATTCATGTCTTTTAAATAATTCTATAGGAGAATCAAGTCACATTGTAAAATTGATAAATCCTCTGCTTGTGTCTCGTGTAGTTGTAGTCGAGAAGGAAATTGATGCTACTTGTTTATGTTCAAGAAATTTAGTTGTTTGGAATGTGATTTAGGATCAGGGATATGTATAATGGTTTTAAATAAATGATATACCATTCCACCCTAGGTTGATTTGTGATTTCTACCTTTATGTCGAGTATCGGTTCAACTACAATAAGGATTTTATCAAAAAAAAATGGTGGATGGGAAAGAGCTTATCTTCTCTTCAAAATAGTGAGAAAATGTCTGAAAGTTCCTCACATAGGTATTTGCGAGGATTATCAAGTATCCTTTCCATTTAATAGTGAGAACTTCATGATAAAATATTCTCTTCTTGAGCTTGCAGGTAATGAAAATGCTTAAAGACCAGATATAGTTGAGTTAGATGGAGAATACAAGATATTATTCAAGTTCATTCATCATATGTTGTGTACTGGGAAGGGGGTATTTTGCATTATGAGGTATCAAGATACTTTCTTCTTATTTCTTATAAAAATAGAAGACGAGATTAATCCTTGTATAAATTTAATGGTGCTCGTGATGGAGTTGTTCAAGCAAACATCAAGATATAATTCTCTTACCTACTCTAAAATGAATTCTTATTTATTGGAAGAGAGAGTTCTTATGCCTAAAGAAGAAGATAAGTTAACTAAGTGTGATAAATTCTTCCTTAGATAAGTAATCATTAATAATATGAAGGTAAACTAGAATCCTTTATTAAAAATATGGGTAGTTGGCCTAGATAAGTTGTATGAGAAGTTTAACCCTATAGATAATAATTATAGGGAAATAAATTTGGTTGACCTTGGATTATATCTAGGTGAGGTAGTGGAATATATTTTTGATGAAGAATTTGAGGTTACTAATGGTACTAAAGTTTAAGTTTAATTTTTTAGAAATGTTATAGAGGAGTTTTTACCTATTTTAGTGTAAGAAGTTAGTGACCCTGATGTTTTTAAGAGTTCCAATGTTTCATCTAGACCTCCTAGTCCACCTCTCTCTATCTTTATTCCAAATAAATATTTTTAGAATAATAATAAATATAGAAAAATTAAGTTTCTAATGGTGCTCAGTTTGAGAGGTCTACTTTAGAGAGTCTTGAATATGTTATTGTTCTATTTGATGATTTTGAGTATGATGTTGATGTTGGATATGAAGATGAGTATTAAAATCCCTTTCAGACTGTCTTTGAGTCCAATAGGTCTTACAATAGAGAGTGACAGAGCACTTCTCCACCTGCTTTAGCAATTCATGAATCTTGTAATAGAGATGAACCAGTTAATTCATAAGGTCGGGATTTTGGAATCCATGTTGGTCCAGTTGCTTCAGACGGAGATGAGGATGATGCACCATCTAAGGGGAAGAAATCCCAAGAATCTTTTATGCCTATTTTGTAATACTCTTACTTTGATGGAGATGATCATGTTGATGATGAGGATGATGATAAGTTAAGTCCACTAAATCATGGTGGACTCGACATCGCATGTTTTAGAAAGATCCTAAGGGATCCTTAGTAGATCATATTGATGAGAAACATCAGTTAGAGCCTTTTTCTTCTAGAGGGCATATTATAGAAACTGGTCATGAGGATGCCTTAGTGCATAGTTAGGAGAGGTCTTCACCACCTCCTCATTATCCTCCTCCAAACTCTAGTTATATGACAAGATATGATATGGATTCCTTTAAGGTAGGTATATTATCTGATCTCAGTGTGATTCTCATATCTTCTTCATTCCAAGAAAAGAAGTTTAGTGAATATGACATCTCTATGATAGCATTTTGGTAGTGGATCATCTCTAACCTATAATTTTCATAAATATTTAAAATATTAAAATGGATAAAAATATGATAGTGGAACACATGTATGAAATTCAGTATAAGAAGCTACCATCAAGTACTTCTACTGCTAAGTTATTATAATGTTAGGTACATCAACCATAAAAATCATCTACTTCCATAAGAGCTACCTTTGGTCATACTTATTACTGCAAATATTCAGAATTAATTTCAAACAAAAATTCTCTAATGGATAGATTAAGCATTCAATTAAAGTTAGAGGCATGTGGATTTAAGAATGATTATTCTTAAACAACTCCATAGAAAAATTAAATAAAAATACATTCTTCCAAAATATATCTATCAATATAAGGATTATTTTTATTCTATTATTATTCTCCAATGGGTAATTGGGCCTTCTAGAATGTTATGTTTTCATAATAAATACTCAAGAATAAAGATGATTTTAATGCATATAAAAAGGTAGTAATATAGACTCATATACTCTAAGACACAAAATATGCATATATACACATGTGTGTGGAAGAAATATGACTAATTAACTAATAGAGAACAAAGTATTTTCCAGGACTTCAATGACACTCTATTTTTCCTACACTTTATTTGGAAACGCAGTTGATCCCTTTCAAAGATAGATTCAAGGAATCTTGAAAAACTAAAGTTGATTAGGTTGAGCTACTTCAAATATTCATAATCTGTATTCCTTATTCTTTCTATTTTATAATTTGTTTAGTTGTTTTTTGTTTTACTTTGTTTATTTATAAAACATTGTATTTTGTAATTAACTAGAGAGTGCTAGAAATTCTCTTCCAAATATTTTTATTTTTAGTATTGTGTATAACTTTGGAAGAGGTCGTGTGTTGCCTAGATTTATTTTATCCCATGAAGAACTATAGAAGAGGATTTTGTATAGCCTGGACTGTCTTAGAAAAGTTATTTGTAAAAACCTGATTCAGGTTTTGGATTAGTTTATTTTGTAATAAACTACTTGGTAGTGATTTATTTCTAAGTAGAGGGGATTAAGTATTATCTTAATACTAAAACCCTTATTTATTTATACTATTCATTTTCTATTTTTTCTCTATTTTAAATATCTAAATTAGTTTTTTCTATATTTTCTAAAAAAAACTTTACTTTAATAGTTAACTATAATAATTTTTTTATATTTTTTGTTTGATTAGAGTAAATTGGTTTTAAATTTTAAAGTATCCTTTAAACTATTTTAACTGAGTCTTAATCGATCTTTTGAGAATATTTTCTAAAAAATTTTTATAAATCTGCTATTTTATTTAATTAGGATTATTTTATAAATTGGGGATTTGACTTTTAAATCTTTTTAATAGAAATTTTTATTGGAAAATCAATTCACCCCCCTCTTTAGTTGTCCACTGGGACCAATAGATGAAAAATATAATCTATTTGAAGTTAAAAAAGGCCAATTCATTAGGAGATGAATAAAATTTACCTTCTTTATCTGGAATGGATAGATAGGTTACTCTTATGAGTCAATAAAATAATAAACTAAAAAATAATTATGAATTTTTTGAAGTAAATATTATGAAAGAAAATTAAATTGATTCCAAATTAAATTCATAAATTTTAAAACATTCAACTAAACTAGAATAAAAAACTTATTCTTCTCGTCAAAAATTAGTTGATTGAAATTTAGATGATCTAATTTTTGTTTATCAGATTTTCATTGATCGGAACTTGTTTGATTGGAAATTTGATGAATATTATCATAATTTTTTGATTTAAATTAAATCTGAATTTTTCTATCTTAACAAACTTATATCTAATTTAACTTCTATTAAATAAAAAATTGACAAAATTTATAAAAACATAATACCCTCTAGAACTTAAAATGTAATAGGTTTTACTTATGATAAACTTTATTTTCAATTAAACTATTATGCACCTAAAAGTTTCACCTTTTCGTACTAAATGTCAAATAGGAGATCACTAGAGTAAATATCTTCCTTTAAATTAATTTCATTCTTTTGGATTTCAAAAATATTTTATTATATAAGAACTATAATTTGTGCTATATAAAAGGGTTGGACATATATGGGTTCCTAAAATTTTATTTACTAACATGACTAGACCCCAACATGCGTGGGTACTAAGAACTTAATTTTTTTTATTCCAGGAAAAAATGATGAGTACTATTAGGAGAAAAAAATGGTGCATAGAGAGTGGTTTTTCTCAACATATGACTATATTAAAGTAAAATTTCCAGAATTTCAACAAGTTTAAAGGAGGAAATTTTACTTTTGGAGATAATTCATAGGGTAAAATCATAATAATTAGTTCTATTTATTTTCTTGGAAAATATCATATTTTAAATTTTTTATATGTTTTAGGTATTAATTAAAAAATTATAAGCATAAATTAATTATGTGATGAGTGATATCTTGAGATCTTCATGAATAACAAATTTACTATTCAAAATTTATAAGGTAATTTTATTTTATCTACCAATAGGCATGAAAATGTTTACACAATCAACTTAGAATAACTAAGTAATCATAATTTTCCTTGTTTAAGTAAAAATGAATACTTATCTTGGTTATGGAATAGGAGGCTAGGACGCTGTAATTTTAGGGATTTAACTAAAATTTCTAGGAAAGTACATTTTAGGGATCTATTGAAACTTAATATTAATTCAAATAGAGTATGTGATCCTTGTCAACATGATAAGAAACACAAGTCAAGTTTTAAATTTAAAAGTGAAGTCTCAACTACTGAATCTTTACAGTTAGTAAACATGGATATTTATAGTCTTATATAAATTTTATGTATTGGAGGAAAATACTATGTATATATCTAGGATGATGATTACTATATACTTACTTGGGTTTATTTTCTCACTAAAAATATGAAGCTTTTCAACATCTTAAGGATTTTCATTCTTTTGTAAAAAATTTGAAAAACCTTTCATTAGTTAATATCTAGAGTGATTATGGTGGTGAGTTTGTGAATTATGATTTTTATACTTATTATAGTAAAAAGGGTATAACTCATAATTTTTTTTACACCAATAACACCACATAAAAATAGTGTAGTTTAAAAAATAAATAGAATTAATCATAAAATTACACAAACTTTGTTAACTTTTTTTTAAGAAGGTTATGCATTATCCAAAGTGGAAAAGTCTTAATTACAGAAAAAATTAGAGGATTTCAAGAGTCTAAATAAAGGTACAATACTACAATCTCTCTTAATAAGAGGGAGTAAATCATAGGGTATAGCATCCAACCAAGTGATGTCATTTGTGACCCCTTTGTTGGAAATCCCATCTACCATAAATTTTTCCTCCCTATAAACATGAGTGATGATAAATTTGGTGTTGGAGAGAAATTCCATTCACTCCATCCACTAATATGTGAGACACCATGAGAGATGTATGACACTGTTATGGATAGTTGGCATAATTTTGGTAAAATCACTCTCAAGCCAAAGATTGGGCAAACCATTTTGTTTTTCATAAGAGATGGAAATAATCACACTAGGCATATCTAATTTTAGAGATGTATTGATGAAATATATTCTATATAAATATATAATAATGTTCCCATTGTGATCTCAGAAAATAGTTTCACACCCTGAAGGCTCAGGTTCCCCTTGGCATCACCATCCGTATTCATTTTGACTTACCCATTTAGAAGAGGCTGCTAGAAGACTTCAAAAAATCTAGCTGATGGTCGATAATTTCCAAAAATACCAAATTTTTTCATAATAGATAAGTCATTAATGGATTTATGGAATTTATCACTTTTAATGGAACTAACCACATTAACCAATACAATAATCCTTTAATGTGTATCTTGAATATTGAATATTTAATGGGGAATTCTAGTGGAAGTGTTTCAGCCATGCCATATGTTGTAAAGTAAATCCATAGAAGTAGTTTGAAATATATTATGGAGTTTTGGAGAGATATTTATGTCTTTACAGTGTTGGATCAAGGAGGTTATATCAAATTCTTCTAGCTTACCAACTTTAAAAAGATTAAATATATCTTTCCAAAGGGCCGCATGAAACTCCTTGAGATTTTAAAAGAGGAACATCTTATTCAATAAATTATATGAAATATAACACCAATATTATAAGATAATTTAACCCCATAGTAATTTATGTTATATTTATTTTTAAATAAATTCAATCACATATATAGTTTACAATACACAAAACAATGGGTTTAAACGAAACACGATACTCTATTAAAATATTATTATTTAAGCATTACCATTATAACCTAGCTATTAGGTTGGAGGATATTAATAGTATAAATAAATTATGAAAATTATATGGCTTAAAAATGTATAAAATAAATTAAATGTTTATCTATCAATTAGAGATAAAATTAGAACCGTTTAAAAGAAAAAAGAGATGTTTTTTAAAAAATGATATTTTTCTAAAAGATGGTTTAGTCATGCTTTGTGCACATAATTTATGATTAATTTTTGATAATTTAATAAATTTTATTTGAAAAAATTAACTTAATTTTTGAAATATTTATAAAAAAGTTATCTTAGGGTGATTTTTTTGGGATTTTTCTGAAAAGTTTCATTTTTTTATGAATAGTGAAAAATACTGAATTTTAATTGAAATTTTCCTTTTCGTTTAAATTATTTATAAAGTTAAATTATATTTTTAATTATTTTAAAATTAAAATAAGTTAAATTATATGTATATAAATTCAATTTAGGTTATTATAATCATTTTTATATTGAATTTTTATATAAATACTTTTTAAACTTTTGAACATTTTCTCTTTAAAAACTCGCTTTCTCGTCGCGTCTGTGGGATTAATTTTAAATTAATTTTTACCAATTATATGAATGAAATTTATAAAAATAGATTCCATATTTGGAATCATCATAATTTCTATTGACTGATATTTTCAACTTAATTTATTACCAAAATGAATAGTGGAAATAATAAAAATTAATTATCGTGGTTAAGGTAAAAATGGGTTTACCGGAGGTTAAACTAAAAATATAAGGGATAAAATGATATAAAAAATTTATAAATATATTTTATTGCCATATTTAGACCTTATAATTTTTAAGTATCAATAATAATTTATTTTGGAACCATGTTGCATGTGAAAAATGTGGGTACACCTTTTTCTTTTCAAAAATTACAAGTGTGCTACTCACCTCACCTATAAAAGGCCACCACCTCTCCTCTCTTATTATCAGCTTAAAAATATTTTATTTCATCCAATACCTTCCCAAATAACTTCAAAAAATCATTACCATTATCCTAAAATCCATTTTTTTGTCATAAATTCTTTCTATGAATACTTTTGGTGTAATTCTAAAGAAGTGGTACAAGAAGAGGTAAAAATCCTAACTATGCATTTTTGTTTTATTTCTTCTTCCACCTCCTTAAAATATTATTAATTTATGATTATATAATTAAACTTTTATCTACCATACATTGATATGTTATTATTTTAATTTCATTACCTATATCTATATCATCTTACCTCAAATGGGAAATGATAACATCACTCATGTGTATGGTGGGATACTATCTCACAAACTGATGTGACACATTTCCATCAACACCATACATGGTTGGGTATTATGATGGATATAAAGTATATGTATGATATTTATAACATAATTATACCTATTTATTAATTATATGATATATTCATTTTTACTTTCCATTCTTTAAGGGATGTGATAATGCCATCGTGTGTACGGCAGACTACCACCTCACAAAGCAATGTGATTGGTTTTTCACTTATGCTTTACAAGGAATATAATAAGGATAATTTAATTAATATATGTGATATAAATGATATAATTATGATATTAATGACATATTTATCATGATAAAAATATAATATATCATTTTCTTTCTTACATTTTCACGCACTAAAAGATGATTACGTTGTTCATGTATGTGTGGACTATTGTCTTCACAAAGCGATGTGACTCACTTTTCATCACCACACTACATGGATGATATATATATATAATCATATTTAAATAATTAATATTATATTTATGATATTATTATAATTTTGGAAATATAAAATATTACTTACCTCCATTCCATAATTATCATTGAAAAATAGAAATGTTACTCATGCTTTGTACGATCTACTATCTCCATGATCGTAACATACTTTGTTTATCAAAACCATATTTCATGATTGGTCTTAAAAGTATAATTGATTTATAAATATAATAATTATTTAATTATTATTATTCTGTATATGTTTAAATAATGACCACTTGGAAAAATATTCAACCTAACTAAAGTCATTTTTTACACATAAGTCAAATATCATCGAAACACCCAATGTAAACTTAATTGATTAAGTGATTGTATACAACATGGTAATAAGTTAAATAAAAGTAATAATAAAATTTAAAATTGTTCTTAAGAAATTAAATAATTAGAAAATTTATTATTTAGGAATATAAATAATGTGTGTGATGATTCAGACTCAAGGTAAAGGTTTCTCATCTCACTTTTACTTTTGTAAAACATACGCCATATTCACAACTTATTTATTTTTTATGGTGTATATATAGAAATTTTTGTATGTTATATCATTAATTCTTTTATTTTAATCATATTTAAATTTTTATTTAAAGTTATTTCATTCATGGGGCTTATGATTCAAAAGTTACCAAAGTGGTAAGGGTTTATTTCACAATCTCATCATTATTCGAGATTGTTTTTGTTTAAGCCTCCCTTGGGGGAATTATTTGGAATTTATATCTTAAAATCAATATATTTTCTTATAATATAGTTATTAATTAAATTTCTCAAGTAATAATACCATTTTTCCTCTCTTTTGTACTTAAAATTATTAAAAATTATATTTCAAAAATCCAACTTTATTTCTCACTTCGATCAGAAATAGTTTTTCATCAAAACCCATGTTTTCTAAAAATATTTTTAACATTTTCAAAATTATTTATTAAAGACATTTTTACCCATTTTTACTTTTTAAAAAATGTTTTTAAAGTAATTTTCATTTCATTTTCAAAACAATTCCCATTTGTGTTTTACTAAAAATGTGAAATGAATGTTTGTTTTAACATGTATGGCATAAACAGGGTTTTACACCATCATGACCAATCAATGTTTTAAATATTATTTTAAAATTTTAAAAAGGTTATTTTAAAATAAAATGGTTTTCAAAATATTTTGTGAACTTTTATTTTTAAAAATATTTTCAAAGTTAAAAGTTTATTTTCCTCAAAAATGTTTTTAAAGATCTTTTTATGGTATTTCTACTCATTGATAGAATCAACCCTTTATTGAACTTATGATCCACTGAGGATATGTTGTATTGATATAATCCTTATTATTTATTTATATGTTTTATGATTAGTTTTACTAATTATGTACAATTTTATTACTATTCACCATATTACTCTGGATGGTTTATGATTATGTTTATTGGTTGGGGGAAAGTATTAAGATTTCATATACTACTTTTGTAATATAAATGTTTATGTTGATTGTGTTTCACCCCTTTAATATGAGGAATGCATTATAATTTGTAAGTGATGAGTGGGGCCTGCTATAACCCCTAAATGTATTGGTAGATCTCATGAGACAAACTATATTGGGTTTTGGTTGAGGCATTACCCATTTATATAGATGTCTTGGTGCAAGGCCTTGATGGTATTAGATATCTTGGATCAAGGCCTTGACAATATGTTTTATATGTACAGAATTTTGAATTCCATTATTATGAATTCAGTTATTAATATTATATGTGATTATATTATTAGTTAGGATATCCATGGTTAAGTTTCATGATCATGTGATTATTTATATGGAATTATTTGATCACTATTTATCTCTTCCACATTATACTCAAGTTGTTGGTTAAATTAAATGTGTTTCAATTACTTACCTTCCCATATTGATTATTCCTTATTTATTCATAGATTCTTGTGTATGATTACCCTTAATTAGAATCCAATATCACCCCTTTATTATTTTTTTATTTTCCCTAGGATATGAAGAACTATTTTTTGATTGATATACAGGGATAATGGAATTATCAAAGAAAATTATTTGTGTATTTTATGTTTTGAAATGTAAGTTGAATTTCAAGTATGTATCTAGTTTACCAAGACTAAAAAACCATTAATTCCTTAAATATGTTATTCCTTGTATCTTATGTTAATGTAACAAAGTAAAAATTGACTCAGGGCTATTGGGGTTGAGGGTGCTACAGTTAGTATCAGAAGAATTTTAGTAGAGACCTTGGGAACTAGATTTAGGAAAACATAGATTAGAAAACATAACCCTATGATATAATTTGAGAATAAGTATATAATAACATACTAAAGTTTTGGTAAGGAAGATATTAAGTAGTTTTTTCTAGAAAATAAATCCTTCTCTGGATATTACAAGTGGATTTAGTTCTGGCACATATGTGCCTAGTGGTAATAACTCTAAAAAGGGTGTATTGGGCTTGACCTGATCATCATGCAGTGCACAAAAATAAGCCTTACTATACACCTATCTTGAAAATTCTATGGGATATGTTTAGTATAGTTCTAATTTTCTTTATAAACCATTATGAAGGAGTTTAAAATAAATATATCACCAAAGAAACTATGTTTATGATTATGAGATTAGATATGCATAAAATTTTTAATTTAGGTTAAGTATTTCATTAGTTTTGGAATTATACATTATTTTTCATAATTATATGATATAATATAGTGTATTTAATCATTTACAAATGGTTCCTAGTAGAAGAAATGGTAACTGAATCAATGCACATAATCCAAAGTGTAAGAATGATCATTTATTTGATGGCCTTAAGTCAACCATTCAAAAGGAACTAGTATCCCAAACTTTTTCATCATATAAGGACATATTATCATGTTCTAACAAGCTAGAGAATAAATTTTATATTTATTATAGCTTTTAAGGGAATTAATAGAAGAAAATGGAAGTAGATAAAAATATGAATAAAGGGAATAAGGGAAAGAAGGATTTTCCCACATGTGATAAATGTGTAAAGAAATTCCTTGGTACTTGATTAAAGGGAATGGGAGTTTTATATAAGTATGGAGGGAAAGGACAACATGATCATTGTTATAAGGGAAATAAAAATGTTTCCAATGTTAAATTATTAAACTATAAGGATATGGGGTAATACGCAAATGAATTCCCCAAGAATCAAAGGAATATACCTAAAAAGAAGTTAATGGATCATGTTCAAGCTTATTTTATTACCACAAATGAAGTGGAATGATTAATGTTATTGTGTTTTAATTCAAGAATTATTTTATTTGAGTATTTTATCAATTATATCCTAGTTATAATAATTATGAAATGTATAAGGATTGTACTATGGTTATTTTTATTTAAGTATTTAAAATCGTATGTTGAATAGTACCTATGAATAAGAAAAATGATTCAGTGGAAAGTTGAACTTCTTGGAAAACACATGATTTAAGGAAAGATAACCCTTAATATGTTCCTGATTTTGAGATAATGATGTTGGGATAAAGAGATGATTGATTTGGATATAGTATATTAGATAGTACTAAATACTATGGAACTATTAATTATTTGTTGAAAAAGTGGTTTATTATATCATTGATTGAGTTAGAAACATTTTTGGATTTAAGAAATATATCCAATAATAAATTTTTTATTTAATAAATAAGGAATCATGCATGTTTTCAACAAGGTTTTATGGTAATTTAGGTTATTACTGTATTTTAGGAGAATATATGATTAATGTATTAACATGTTTGGTATATGATGATTAAGAGATACTTCATGTTCTTTAGAGATTAATGATAAGTTAATTTTGTAAATTTAGTGACCTTATTTCTAAATTTTTGGATCTTAATCTTTTTGAAGGGTCATAATATTTACCATTTTTGAAATGGTTTAAGTTGAACTTTGGATGAGGTTCTAAAGATTGATCTATTAATTAACCATATGAATATTTATTCATATTAGATAACATGAGATAACCTTTTTTTGGAAAATATTTATAAACAGATGAAAATACTTGTCACTATTTTATGGATCTTATGATCCATTAAACTTTAATTGTAGTGATTCAGGCATAAAGAAAAATTCAACTTGTATATTCATTTATTATCATAAGAAATGAAGTGAAAATAATCAAAGCACAACCAAAAGATAAAATTGTGTATGTGAAATATAAATATATCAAGTAATTATATTTTCATATGTTCTCATTTTATATGGTAAGGTTATTACTCAAATCTAAGAAAATGATATTAAAAAAATGTTATCTAAATACCTTTAATTATGTTGAATTTATGGTCTTTTAAATCATCAAATATTTATGGTTTTGTGGTCTTTAATATAATCTAGACTACCTAATTTCTTATGATCAATTATTTTAAACAATATCTATAATTATTTATGTTTTCCTCTATGTCCATATCCACACTTCCCGCCTCTGTTCTCCTACTTGGAAACCTAGTTATGTGATTATTCTAAATAACCTTCATATGTCACTTTCCCTCTTATCAAGAGGATATTTTATTAACCCTTATCACAATTTTTTATTTCAATAAAGGTAATTTAAAATTTAAAAACCTTCATTACCAAGATCAAGATTAAATTATGAGGACATAATTTATTTAAGGGGGTAAAATGTAACACCTGAAAATTTTAAAAGAGGAATATCTTATTTAATAGATTATATGACATGAAACACCAAGATTATAAGAGAATGTAACTCTATAAGACTTTACTTGAAATTTATTTTTAAATAAATTCAATCACTTTAGTCAATTTCAATTCACACAACATCTAGTTTGAACGAAACATGATACTCTATTATAATATTATTATTTAATCAGTACCATTATAACCTAGCTGTTAAGTTGGTGGGTATAAATAGAAATAAATAAATTATAGAAATTATATAGTATAAATATGTATAAAATAAATTCAATGGTTATCTATTAATTAAATATAAAATTAAAACAATATAAAGAAAAAAAATAAATGTTTTATGAAAAATGACATTTTTCTAAAAGGTGGTTTAATCGCATTTTGCGCACATAATTTATAATTAATTTTTAACAATTTTAGAAAATTTATTTGAAAAAATAAAATAATTTTTTAAATAATAAAATAAAAATTATATTAGGTCGAATTTTTTTATTTTTTATGAAAAAATTCATTTTTGATGAATAGTGAAATATACTGATTTTTTATTGAAAACTGCATTTTCATTTAAATTATTTATGCAGTTAAATTATATTTTTAATTGGTTTTAAAGTAAAATTAGTAAATTTATATATCTATTAATATAATTTAGGTCATTGTTATAATTTTCATATTGAATTTTGATATAAAGTCTTTGTAAACTTTTGAACATTTTCTCTTTGAAAACCCGCTTTATCGTCACGTCTGTGGGGTTAATTTTAAATTAAAATTTTCCACTTATGTGAATTCAATTTATAAAATTATTCTATATTTTTAATCATAATAATTTATATTACCTAATATGTTAAAATTAACTTTGTACCAAAATGAATATTGAAAACAGTAAAAATTAATTGTCATGGTTAAGGTAAAAATGGGTTTACTGAGGGGGTTAAACTAAAATGATAAAGGTTTAAATGATATAAAAACTTATCTAAAATATATTTTATAGAAATATTTAGAACTTATAATTTCTATGTCTCAATAATACTCTATTTTTTACCCTTGTTTCTTATGAAAAATGTGGATCCATCTTTTTCTTTTTAAAAATTATAAGTGTTCCACTCACCTCACCTATAAAAGGACACCCACTCTCCTCTATTATTCACACCTTAAAAACATTTTTTTTCATCCAATATAAACCCAAATAACTTCCATACCCACATAATAGAATCCTTTTTTTGTTTATAAATCTATTCTAAGAATACTTTAGGTATAATCTTAATTAGGTGGTTTGAAAAGAGGAAAAATTTCTAACTATGCATTTTTTTGTATTTCTTATTCCACCACCTTAAAATGTTATTTATTTATGAATATATAATAAAACCAATATATACCATATAATTATATGTTATTATGTTAATTTAATGATTTATATCCATCTCTTCTTCCCTTAAATGGTAAAAGATAATGTCACTCATGTGTATGGCAGATTACCACCTCTCGAACTGATGTGATGTATTTTCTATAAAAACCTAAAATGGTTGGGTATAATGATGGATATAAAGTATATATATAATATTTTTAATATAATTATACCTTTTTATTAATTATATCATATATACCTTTTTACTTTACATTTCGTAGGGGATACAATAATGTTGCTCGTGTGTATGGAGGACTACCGCCTCACAAAATAATGTGATTCGTTTTTCACTTATGATTTATAAGGAATTTAATAATGATAATTTAATTAATATATGTAATATACATGAAATAATTATGATATTCATGGAATATTTATCATTCTTAAAATATAATATATCATTTTCTTTCTTAAATTTTCACTCATTGAAAGATGATAATGTCATTCGTATACGTGTGGACTACCGCATTCACAAAGTGATGTGACTCTATTTTCATCACCATGCCACATGTATTATATGTATAAGTATATTTATGGAAATAATATGGTATTTATGATATTATTATAATTCTGAAAAAATGAAATATTACTTACCTCATTTCCATAATGATTATTGAAAAATGGAAACGTTACTCATGTGTATGTACGGTCTACTGCCTCCATGATCATAATGTACTTAATTTCTCAAGATAAACATTCATGATTGGTATTAAAATTATAATTTATTTATAAATATGGTAATTATTCCATGATTATTATTATGTATATTTTGAAATAATGACCTCTTAGATCAATAATTAACCTAACAGAAGTCGTTTTTGACACATAAGTCAAATATCATTGAAATACTCAGCGTAAACTTAATTGAGTAAGTAATTTTATAAAACATGGTAATATGTTAAATAAAATGAAAAATAAACTTTAAAAGTTTCTTAATAAATTAAATAACTAATGTAAGTTTATTATTTAAGAAAATAAATAACGTATGTAACGATTCGGACTCAAGGTAAGGGTTTCTTGTCTCACTTTTACTTATGTGATACATATGTCATATTCACCACTTATTTATTTTGTGTGCTGTATATAAAACAGTTTTTTTATGTTATATCATGAATTAATTTATATTAATGGTATTTAATGTTTCATTTAAAGTTATTTCTTTCATGGGGATTATAATTCAAAAGTTACCAAATTGGTAAGGGTTTATTTCACAATCTCATCATTATTCGAGATTATTTTTGTTTAAGTATACCTTAGGGAATTATTTGGTATTTATATATTAAAATAAATATATTTTATTCTCCTATTTTTATTCATGAAATTTTTCAAGTAATAGTTCCATTTTTTCTTTCTTTGGTACTTAAAATGATTAAGAAAATGTTTTTAAGAAAATATAGCTTTATTTCTCTCTTCGGTTAGAAATCCTTTTTCATCAAAACCCATTTTTTCTAAAAATGTTTTCAAAAATGTTTTTAAAATTTTGAAAATGATTTATTAAAGACATTTTTTCCCATTTTTACTTTTTATAGAAAAAAATTAAAGGAATCTTCATGTTGTTTTCAAAATAATGCATATCTGGATTTTACCAAAAATGTGAAAGGAAACGTTATTTTAACATGTATGGAATGAATAGAATTTTCTACCATCATGACCAATCAATGTTTTAAAGATTATTTTATAATTTTTTGAAGTTTATTTTCAAATAAAATTATTTTTAAAATATTTTTTTAAATTTTAGTTTTAAAAATATTTTCAAAGTGAAAAGGTTATTTTCCTCAAAAATATTTTTAAAGATCTTTTTATGGTATTTCTACTCATAAATGGCATCATCCCTTTATTGAACTTATGACAAACTGAGGATATGTTATATTAATATCATACTTATTCTTTATTTGTATGGTTTATGATTATTTTTACTAAGGATGTACAATTTTATTACTATTCACCATATAACTCTGGATGGTTTATGATTATGTTTATTGATTGGGGAAAGTTTTAAAATTTCATATGATATTTTTTCAATAAGAATTTTCATATTGATTTTGTTTAAACCCTTTAATGTGAGGGATTAATTAGACTTTGTAAGTGTTTGGCAGGGCTTACTATAGCCCCTCGATGTATTAGTAGGGCTCATGAGACAAACTAGATTGGGTTTTGGGCAAGGCATTACCCATTTATATAGATTTCTTAGCATAAGGCTTTGACGGTATTAGATTTCTTGTCACAAGGCCTGAATGGTATGTTTTAGATGTCTAAAATTATGCATTTCATCATTATGAATTTAGTTATTGATATTCTATGTGATTATTCAATTAGTTATAATATACATGGTTAAGTTTCATGCTCACATGATTATTTATATGGAATTATTTGATTAGTGTTTATTCCTAACATATTATACTCAAGTTATTAATAAAATGGAATTAATTTCATTTATTTACCTTACCATATTTATTATTCCTTATTTATTCATAGATTGTATTGTACGCTTACCCTCAATGAGCATATGAGCTCACCCATTTCTTATGTTTTATTTTCACCAATATATGAAGAAGTGTTTTGGGATTGATATGTAGGGATATACTAATGGAAATAATGGGATTCTTAAATAAAATTATTTTTTTATGTTTTAAATGTAATGTGAATTTCAAGTATGTATCTAGTTTTCCAAGACTACTAAACTATTCATCCCTTTGGGATGTGATTCCTTCTATATTATTCCAATGTAACAAAGTAGACATTAACTATGTGCTACTGGGGTTGAGGTCACTACACTGAATTAATGGAGTATCCAAGGAAAATGTTATATTTATCCTCCCTATATTTATTACAAAGTTAAAATCTTGAATAAAGGGAAACACTAAAATATTGCAAGAAAGTGTCAGTGGGAACTCTGTCATGAACTAGCCTCCATATGAGGGGTAAGGTGTGAGGTTCTAATCTATGGATTACTGAATTCATTAATCTAGGAAAGTTTATTATTGGGAACAATAGATATGTTATGATATAAATGGTAGTTATTCAAGATGGATAATTTAGCAGGTTCCCAAACAAAGAAATAAATATGAGGAGTGAAGGAGTAGTTGTTGACAATATTTATGATTTCATCCAGTAGGTTATCTTGAGACATATAAAAGAAGTACTTAACGGTGACATTAATATTGGGAGGAGGGTCCTAAGTATACAAGTAATAAAATAGAGGATATCCATTCCATTTTTCAATCCATAGCATAAGTGAAGAGACCCTGCTAACAACCCATCTATAACAGTACATGATGTTGTTATAGGAGGTATTAATGGTCATCCATATAGATTAATATAGGTAATAAGGTCTTACCATCTTAAATTTAACCATAAATATATATTTGAGAAAACTAAGAGCCATAAAATTACATTTGAGTAGGTTCCATGTGATTTGGTCCTGAAATGAGTCATTAAAGTTATTAATATTTTTAATACCCATACCCTCTTCAATGAGAGATTTATATTAGTGGGCCCGTGTAATAATGGCCATTTTATGTTTCAAAATACTCCCACTCAAAATGAATTTCCTGATACAAAAAATGAGGTTCCTAATAAGTTTCATGGTACACTTTTAAATCATGAAGTAATACAACAACTTAGAGACAATAATTGATTTAACAAGATATATTTGACCAACTATTGACAGAGCCTTCCATTTGCAAGATGAAAGGCGGTTTTTGACTTGGTTAGTGATTTTAGAAAAATTTCTAACTTTAATTATCCCCTAAAACAAATTAACTCCAAGGTATGTGAATGGAATAGTCCCTTCTCTAATTACAATATCTCTAAGGATACTGGTTCTTCTAACAGGGGAAATCCCCTTCCCAAAGTAGACAAAAGAGGTATCCCAATTTATGTCTTTCCATGAAACACTTTCCTAATGAGAGAGATATTACTTGATGTTGTGGGTGTTTATTTTTCCACCTTAAAATAATAGGTTGATATCATCATCATAAAAATGTGTGATGGAACTTTGAGGTATATGGATCCCTAAATAGTTTTAAGTTTTCCCTGATCCGCCATATGAGTGAGGAGCATACTAAAATAATACTCAGAAATAGAGAAAATAATGTCCAAGAGAGGGTATCCTTTCCTAGATCCTACTGAACATTTAAATTATCCCTTGGAAGAACCATTTATGACCACTGAGATTTGGGAAGATTTAAGATGAGATTTAACCCAAATGATGAAGGTACCATTAAATCCAAAACTATGTAACATTGTGCATATGAAAATTCAATCCATTATATCAAATGCCTTCTTGATGTAAAGTTTAAAAAAAATACTAAAAACTCTATAAGATTTCATGGGATTATTTACAAATTAATAGGATTTCCCAATACATTCATGGATGGTTCTTCCCATAACAAAGTCGAACTTATTTCAAGTGACAATTTTACTGGACATAGTAGCAAATTTATTAGTAAGGAACTTGTTGATGATTTTATAAATAGTGTTGAAAATGTAAATGGGAATGAAAATATAGATTTCAAAATCATTTTCTATCTTCATAATTATGGTGAGAAATTGTGAATTTATTCCATGAGGTAGGGTTCAATTCTTAAAGAAATTAGTAACCAACCTTCTCACATCCAAGTGAATCACATCCCAAAATTTATGAAAGAACAGGTTGGTGAATTCATCAAGGTCTGTAGCACTACTAGGATTTAGACTAAATAAATATTACTTAATTTTAATCTCAAGAGGGATTCTAGTGAGAAATTTTTTATCTTTATGGGTTACAAGAGATGGAATTATGACATCCATCAAGTCTTCATTGAGTTTAATCCCATTAAAAATCTTGTAGTAATAGAAGAAAATGTAATCTGCAAGGCATTCCTTATTATCAATAATATGATCACTATATTTGATGAAAGATATGGACCCTCATGTTTTTTGGTCTCTTTGAGGTGAATTGTAAAATTTATAATCACTATCTCCATACTTGAACCATTTAACTCCAAATATTTCCTTCTAAATTTTATCCATCATGGACAACAAAGTGTTCGAATTAGTAGTGATTTCTATCTCTTGAGTAAGATAAAGAGAAAATTCAGTATTGGTGTGATCCTCTTACACCTGTATGATACTTTATTTAAGAAAATAAATATCCTTTTCAATTATACTGAAAGATTCACTGCACTAGTTTTTCAGATTATGTTTCAAGAATTTCAGCTCCATAATGAAGGAAAAAACATCATGCCCACCCTGAATAGAATTCTAGAGATCATGAATCGACTTGATGAAATCAAGATGGTAGACCTGAGAATTATTAAATCTAAAGGGGAGTGGAAGCTCGTATTCCCTGGTAATAAGGTTAACTAGAATGGGGTGGTGGTCATAATTGATTTTGTGGAGGAAAATTCTTGAGATGGAGTCCCATTTATCATTGTATAAGTCATTATAGAAGGTTTTTTTGAGTTGTCTAGCAACTATTTTATTGATGTTCCTTCTGTAGCATGTATATTTGGCTCTAACTAAGTTGATATCCACAATTTAATTTTCTTCAATACAAGTTTTTAACTCCCTTATGGAGAAAGGGGAATGAAATACACTTAATTTTTCACTTGATAATAATATGTAATTGAATTCACCAAAAATAATACAAGGATCTATAATTTTTCTATTGTGGTTATAAATTCCTTTCTAGATCCTCCTTCTTTCCTAATATTTATTCTTAGCATAAAAAAGTAAAAAATATATGTGTATTATAAGAGTTAATTTTAGAGGTGATCAATTGTTCCTTAATATTAAAAATGGATACATTACCCAAAGATACATGATTTAACTCCCAAATATTATCAATATTAATTGGGATATTATTGAAACAAATTTGGTAAAATCCATTTCTTTTAAGGCTGGTAACACCAGAAAAGAAGGTCCTATTTTGTTCAAAAATTCCCAAGAGTTTGGATTTGTGGTTATGGATGTACCTATAAAGGGAATTGATTATTTCAGGGTTATCCACCACTTGGAAATTCTAATATAAAATATTCATTTTGAACCTAGTTTTGGTTTGGAGTTTCCCTTCTTCTTTTATCTATCATTTTTCTTTTTGGTTGATGATCTCTTGGACCCATTATCCAATTTGGTTAATCTTCTTGTCTGAATTTGGATCATGGAATCCATACCAATACTTTCAAGTGTAATGTCCTAAGAACCCTCAACTGAGTCTTCATCAGTCACTTGATCCTCTATGTCCATGATTAAAGGTGGGATAATAGTTACAGGAGGGGTAACAATGAGATTATCTTACACTTCCTCCTCCACTATATCACTCCAGATCTTTGGGGGGTGATTTCAAGCATGATGACTTTGGTTGTAGGTGTATAATTTTCTTTAGGCCTGAAGGATCCATTCGAGGGTCTAAGATCCCTATTCAAATAAGGTGAGTTATACCTTCTATTATTCCTGAACATATCTCGGGGGAATTTTATGTTGTAATTGGTAGATGAGGATAGTGAAACACATGCTTTTCATCATTTTTTGAGCCTGATATATCATTATTCTAGCTATCAGGTCTAGTTTCTAGATGTTGGGAGGTGGGTGGAGGAGGATCCTTCATGCCACAGTCTTGACCAGTTGATTCTTTCCCATAAAGGGCATTCTCTACCATTTCATTATCACCTGCAAGTGTAGCTACATTGGGATTTGATATCTTCTTCCCACTATTATTGATGTCCTTACCATAAGATTCCCCCTTCCAAAAGTTAGTGTCCTTGTTTCTTTTTCCCTTTCCCATATCTCTCCAAGTTTTGGATTTATCATAAGCAATAATCTTAACTTTCATTCAAATGACTCTGTAGTTAGAGATGGAGTGTCCAACTATCATGAAAAGATCATAGAAGGGGGAATGTGCTTGTATTCCACCTTCACTTCAAATTTTTTGTCATTATAAACTAGGTTGATCATGTCTAGTAATTTGGAGTCCATTTTGGATTCAAATTGGATGTGATCATAGAATCCCAACTCCCCATAAAGAGTGCATTATTCTATTTTCAATGAAACACCAACACATGAATCTAGGTCACTTAAAATTTAAAGATTCCAAAACACCCAATTCAATCCATGTAATATAATCCATATTCAAGTCATGGACTACCTTTTGGTGAAAGGGTTGAAGTTTTTGTCCCATTTAGAGAGTTTGAAAACACCTTGTTTAAGGAGGATGTTTCCAACTTTACATGTCATACTAAAGTCATCCTTTTATTTTTCGTAAAACCATTAAAATTTCAAAATACCAATGATATTTAAAAAAAATATTTAATTATCATAATATAATCTACAAATACCAAATATAAATCCTATAGATTTTAGACCAATGGATTTTTAATATATTTAATCTACTTATTTAGAATATATACATCTAATATATGAAGATAATATTACCACTTTACCCAAAAATCAGTCGATCCTAAGGAATCATTATTTCGATTAAATTATTGGAGATGTAGGTCAACTGATTAAAAATATAAGTTCCTTGAGAAGTCAATGTGAGCATCAAGATTTCCTATCTCAATTTTAACCTAAAACAATATATGATTCTTTAGGTGATGAAAGTTGTATAAGTGTTATAAAAGAAGATCTCAATCAATTTGAATGGAGCCCAGTTTTAGACCTTAGTTGAACATCCTACAGATCTATCAGGAATTGGAGTAAAATGGGTTTTTAGAAAAAAGTGTTATGGAAATGGAATCATTATTAGAAATAAATATAGGCTTATTGGTAAAGGTTATTAAAAATAATAAGAAATAGATTATGGTGAAAAGTTTGTGCTAGTAGTTAGATTAGAATCTATTAAAATCTTAGTAGACTTTTCAACACATCTAAATTTCACTTTATTTTAAATGGATATAAAAAGTGTTTTCTTAATGGATATATTTAAGAGGAAGTTTTTTTCGAACAAACTCATTATTTTTAATGTATTAAGTTTTTGAATAAAGTATTTAAACTTATCAAATCACTTTATGTACTTAAGAAATACCCAAGAGCATTGTATGAAAGACTTTCTAGATATTTACTTTAAAATAAATTTGTTAAAGGAAGTATTCGTCCAACTCTTTTAATAAAGAAAATTTTCAAAAGAACTATTTTTTTTCAAATATATATTGATGGCATCATTTTTGGTTTAACTCATAAATCTCTTCCAGAAAACTTTTTTGAACTTATAAAAAAGTCAGTTTGAAATGATCATGATGGGTAAACTAAAATTTTTTCTTGGTTTTCAAATTCCTCAAAAATAAAAAGAAAATATTTAAACTCAATATATATATAATAAATATTTACTCAAATGATTTGTTTTTTACAATACATCAAATATTAGTACTATTATTTCAACATCTATCAAACTTGATCTTGATTAAACTAATAAATCGATAGATTAAAAACTTTATAGAAGTATGATCAGAAGTTTACTATATCTTTCTACAAGTTTACTAGATATAATTTTTTTAGTATGTTTATTTTTGATATTTCAAGAAATCTAAGAGAATCTCATTTGAAAGAAATAAAATGTATTTTTTTAATCCTTATAGGTACTTCAGAACTTGGATTATTCTATTCTTATTTAAATGATTTTGGTTTAAAAAGTTACTCAGATTCCAAATTTAGAGGATATAGATTAGATAGAAAATATTCTTTAGGAAAATTTAATTTCTTAGGTAAATATTTAGTCTCTTAGCCCAACAATAAACAACATTTTGTAGCAATTTCAACTACTGGAGAAAAAAATATAGCAGTTGAAGGTTGTTGTACTCAAGTATTGTGGATGGGACACACACTCATGGATTTTGAATTGATTTTTACTCAAACTTCAATTCTTTTTTATAATACTAGTGTAATTTTCTTATCTAGAAACTCAATACATAACTCACGAGCTAATAAAATAGATGTAAGGAACCATTTATTTAGATGTCACATACTAGAAGGTGATATCTTTCTTGACTTTATCGGAATAGAAAATAAACATTCTAATATTTCTACTAAACCTATTACTTCTGATAGATTCGAATTCATTAATCAGAATTTGATAATGATAAATTTTAAGTAATCATTCAATCCACTACATGTTTCATCTATCTCTTTATATTTAAAAATCCTTAGTCAAAAAGGATAGAAAAAATTTTAAATTTGAAATTTATCATTTTTTTACAATTCTATTATTTCAAAACTTTTCTAATTTCAAAAATTTTCTAAAATTCAAAAATTATAATTTCAAAAAAATTCTAAATTTTAAACTTTTTTTTCAAATTTTGTCCCACTACTTTTCTATAAAATATTTATATATATTTTCTCATATGTTCTTAAACTATCATTGAAAACAGAATATCATCCAAAATTTTTGGGAGATAACTTTATGAAGGTTTTACTCTATTTACATATATCTTTTACTATTTATTTTCATATATTATTTAATTTAGGGGGATTTTTTATAAATGATGTAATTACTTATTTTAGGTGGAGTTTATTTTTATTTTAAAAATATAACTTTTTCTTATCTATTCACAGAAATTTTAGATTTAATTCTTAAGAAAATTTTTATGACATATTTCTTTGGACTTTTATTTTCTGAGAGACTTTAAACCACTCTTACTTAAAGGAAAATTCTTTAGATGATGGTAATCTAAAATGCCTAAATAAGGACTTCAATCTCAAGAGTTTTTTTTATAATTATATTTATACATTCACTTTTCTACTAAAATTTTTCTCATCGGAAGTATCTTTCTGAAGAAGATATTAGAAATATCTATTATTACTACACTAAAAGCATCAGATGTAGTTGAATCAGTTTATAGAAGATAGTATCAAAAGATTATATACCTGTTAAAGCATAATATTCATTAAATGATGTTGATATAGATGAAAATACTTTAAAAATACCATTGAAAATTTTCTTTAGGAAAATACAATTTTCATTTTAAAATCACCTATATTAAAATCTAAAAACTTCTAGAATATTAAGAAAAAATATTTTCATTGAAAAGAACCATTAAAACTTGTAAAGGAAGATTCAAATCAAAGAATAGTCCTGATCACTATAGGAAAAAGTCATATTTGCGACGGGCTATTTGTGATGGGGAGGGGTCATGTCACAAATAGTCCGTCGTAAGACACTATTTACAATGGGACCCAATTCTCGTTGCAAATAAGTAGTTATTTGCGATGAGAATAGGGTTCTCATCGCAAAAGGTTTGGCATGGGTTGCATGCCAAACTGCGGGAAGGGTATTTGCGACGGGTTTTTATACCTGTCGCAAATGCCTAGTGGAGTTTTTTAGTATTTTTGATGGGGTTTATCTCCCATCGCAAATAGCATGTCGGCAAGTGGGTATTGCGACGGGACTCATCACAAATAGCTTTTTAACTGTCACCCCTAATTAATAGCGAGGTTGGTATTTGCAATGGTATTAATCACAAATAATACTATTTTTGACGGACCTCCCATTAGAACCAATAAATACCCTCATCCGATTTTTTCTCATTCCACTCCTTTCTCTACCCCTCTCGCCCTCTCTAGTTACATTTTCCCTCTCAAAATTTTTCAAATTTTAAGTTTCTTCATCGGATCAATATTCAAGTTGAACATCCTACGAAAGATTCAGTTTTAAGGTATTTATCTTTTTCTTTTATTTTTTAGTTAATTAATTTTATTTTATATTAGTTATAATTATTGTTAATTAGCTATAATTAAATTACATTAGAATTAGGTTATTTATTTTTCACTATTTATTATTAAAAATAATTATGTGTGGTTAGTATTAATTAGTATTAATTAATAGTTATTATATTAATTATTATTAATTAGTAGTTATTAGTATTAATTAGAAAAATTATTAATAATTATTAATAATTAGTCATAATTTGTAATAATTGGAAATAATTAGTAATAATTAGAGATAATTAGTAATAATTAGTAATAATTAGTGATAATTAGTGATAATTAGTCATAATTAGCAATAATTAGTAATAATTAGTAATAATCAGTGATAATTAGAAATAATTAGTAATAATTAGTTGTAACTATTAGAAATTAGTACTAATTATTAATAATTAGCGGGAATAAGTAATAATTAGTGGTAATTAGTAATAAATTGTAATAATTAGTAATAATTGGTAATAATTAGTAATAAATTTTAATAATTGGTAATAATTAGTAATAATTAGGAATAATTAGGAATAATTAGGAATAATTAGGAATAAATAGGAATAAATAGAAATAAATAGGAATAATTATGAATAATTAGTAATAAATAAAAATAAATAAGAATAAATAGTAATAAATACTAATAATTAGTAATAAATAGTAATAAATGGTAATAAATGGTAATATGAGGTCACGACGTCTCAGAAACAGACTAAGAGTCAGGCGGAGGCCAAGGGTTAGACCAGTGCCCACCGATTCGATGAGGCGGCATGGATACAGACGACCCAATATGGCTTCCTGAAAAGCTGAGTTATTGGTATCAGATTTCGATTGATGCCTATGAGTTATTATCATATTGTTACGATGTCAGCATCCAAATCAAGAGGATCTCATGGATATTCATCTTCATCTGATGCATATTATCATGAGCAACTACGAGCTTAGAGTGATCTTATAGAGAGTATGTGTATGAAGCATGAAGAGCTCTATCAACAACAATAGCGGTAGGAAGAGATGCATCAATTGCAGCATCAACAACATGATTAGAAAATGGAGTACATGTGTCATACGACTCATGGTTTAGGTATAGAGTTCCCTCCATTATCTCCTCAAGCTCCTCCAGCTCCTCTAGCTCCTTCAGAAGTCCCCCCCCCCAGTGATGTTAGCTCCTCTAGAAGACCCCATTAATGATGTCAGCTCTCCAGAAGACCCCCCCAATGATATATTTACATTTTATAACAAAACATTTGAATGTCATTTTGTTTTGTAATATTGTATATTTACATTTCTACATAGTTTTTTTTTTATATTATTGCGAATATTGTGTTTTTTTATTTTTTTTTTATTTTTTTATTACTTTATTATTTATTTAATTTTTTTATTATTTTACTTATTTTATTATTTATTTATTATTTTATTAAAATTTTTATTTAATATTATTTTATTATTATTATTATTTTGTTATTATTATTATTTTTTATTTTTTTGTGAATATTGGGGTTTTTATTATTTTACTATTATCATTATTCTTATTAATATTAATATTATTAATATTATTTTATTATTATTATTATCATTATTATTATTTATATTATTAGTATTATTAATATTAATAATATTATTATTATTATTATTATTTAATTATTATTAATTAATTATTTTTATTAAATTATTTTTATTTAATTATTTTTATTTAATTGTTTTTATTTAATTGTTTTTATTTAATTATTTTTATTTAATTATTTTTATTTAATTATTTTTATTATTATTTTATTATTATTTTTGTTTTATTATTATTATTATTATTTAATATTATTTTATTATTAATAATATTATTTTATTTTATTTTATTTTATTTTATTTTATTTTATTTTATTTTTTTAAAGTTTTTTGCAATGAGCCTCTCAAAAATAAGTATTTTTTAAATACCACGGGTTAGCTATTTATGACGGGTGAAGTTATCATTGTAAATATGGTTTTTTGTGATGGTTGGTCACAAAAAAACATATTTGCGACATGATTTTCTATAATGGGTCATTTGCAACGAGATCCCATCGCAAATGACTCATTACAAATAACTAAAGTTTTAGTTGTGGATGGTGGGAAAATTCATTCGTGTGGTAAATGTTAAAGCAAATATTTCATTCACACCTTTGGTAAAAAGTACCTCATTTGAAAAACAACAAGAAGATTCATTTTAAATATTTTTATATAAAGTTAAATAAGGGTAAAAATGACTGTAATAAATCATTTTAGATTATTAAAAGAATTATTAAAAAATTAAATAAAATATAGACATGGAAGAAAATGATTCACGACCGAATTGAAAAAAAAAGTCAGTTTTCCTTTAAAATATTCTTTTGGCATTTTTTAGTGTTGAAAAAGGTAAAAAGGGAAATAATACTTGAAAACCCCATAAATAAATATATTAGAATAAAATATATTTGGTTTAAGATAAAAAGATCATATAATTCCTCCAATGGAAACTTAAACATAAACATCTATGGATAAGGATGAGATTGTGAAATAAACTCTTACCTCGGGTCAAAATTGTTTCGTAAGTGATTTTAACCTCATGTATAATAAATTTAAATTTATTATACTACTATAAAATAACCATATACATAACTTATAATATCATATATGATTCTCTTATAACATTTCAACGTCCGTTTATTAATAATTCCTTGTTAAAATCATTGTTTCCAAGTGTTAATTGTTTTATTTGTTATGTAAGTTTTGGTTTAATAGTTTCATTCCTTGCATATTTATCATGGTTTAATCATATAAAAATGTTAATAATGACATAAATATCATATATATTCATTATATACATATTTAGAATCATTCTTTAAAGGCGAACATAAAAATGAATCACATCGCTTAGTGGAGGTGGTAGTCCATACGTACGCATGAGCAATGTTATAATTTTTTAACAGGTGTAAAGTTAAGAAGATAAATGATATATTATATTTATATAATCATAATTATATCAAAAATATCATATGTAGTTATTATTTCCATCTGTATTACCATCCAAGTAAAGTGGAAATGAAAAACGAGCAATGTTTTCATTTTCCATGGAATGGAAAGGATATGAATAAGGGTTATACCACCAGAATAATAACATTTAAGTACGTGTAATTTAGTTATGTTATTATATGAGCATGGTTATAGAATATTTTAATGTGGTGTAATAGGATACAAAATGAAAAAACTCGGTTAAGAACTATACCTCTTCTTCAAACAACCTCCTTAGGTTTATACCTAAATCCATCTTATGATTGTATTGTGATCAAACCAAGACCTCTAGGATATAGAGATGGATGTTAGGAAATTATTTGTTTAGTTATTTTTTTAAATAATAGGATCTTTAAATTTTATTAATAGAGGAGAGGTGGTGTCCTTTTATAAGTGGCGGTGAGGATACGCTTGGGATTTTTCAAAAGATTGAATGATATTAATTAATGTATTACTCAAGAAAAAGGAAACCAAATTACATAGATTATAATATGATAAGGTTAAGATAAAAATAAAACCAATAAACAAGTTTTAATCAAGTTTTTTGCATTATCTTGAATCCTTATTCCATTTTTTAAACCATTTTACCCTTAACCAAGGTGATAAATATTTACCACAGTTATTATTAATTATGAACAAAAAATAAGTTAAACTTATTATCTAATAATTATTATTTTGATTCTAAATATTAAATCCATTTTACATTATTCAAATCCTATAATTGTAAGAAATTAATTTTAATATAAGTTCAAAAATCACAATGAAAAATGGTTTTCTAGAAAATTGTATTTTTATGTATAAAAATGTTTTTAAACCAAAATAAAGCATGATGTCAATTATAATAAAATTAATTAAATTGTTTTTAATAAAAATGAACTGATGAAATTTTAAAATTTATTTAAAATAAAATGGTACCTTTTAAATACTTGAATAGAAAAAACAGGTTTCTATAAAATAGGTATTTTTTCATTATTCACTAAAAATTTAATATTTTTAAAAAAATACCAAATTTTTATTCTATAATAATTTTAATATACTAATTTAAAAAATGATATTATTTTTATCAAATTAAATTTATAAAATTTTGGAATTTATATTTTAATTGGATTATTGAATAAATTTATGTTCATAATACTATTATTTCTTTAGAAATAAAATATTACTTACTATAATTGAATCTCGGGTGTTATATTCTTCCACCTTTCAAAAATTTCATCCACAGAATTTTCAGAATGTAACTTCATAAAAAGATATTGGAAATTATTCATAATAACTTCTTTAGGTTCCCATATTTCATCTTCTATCTTATGATATCTCCAAAGTATATTTACCATTCAAGTCATCTAATTCCTCAAAACTTGTTCTCTAGTATCCAAAATCTAGATAGGCTCTTCATAGTAAGATAAATCTGGTTTCAATTTTATTTACTTATAACTAAGAACATGCATTGGGTCTAGTATTTACTTTCTTAATAAATATGTATGGAACACGTCATGAAATTTAGAGAGGATAGGTGGAATTTTCAAATAGTAATCCATAACTCAAATTATTTCTAGAATTTACAAAGGCCAGATATACCTAGGTCTAAGTTTCCCTTTCTTTTTAGACCTTATAACACCTTTCCATAGAGACGAATTCAATAAAATATGATCTCCCACTTGAAATTTAAAATATTTCCTTTGGTTATCAGTATAAATTTGTTTCTATTTTGATTTTCCTTAATATTATTTTGAATAGTATTCACTTTCAATATTTTCTCTCCCATGAGTTTTGGGCCTTAAATATTCCTTTCACTAACTTCTACCCAAAAAGTTAGAGTAAGAAAAATCTTTCCATACAATGCTTCATATAGATCCATTTTAATTATTGAATGGAAGCTATTATTATATGAAAATTACAGTAAAGGTAAATAATGATATCATATACCATGAAAGTAAATTGATCATAACCTCAATATATCTTTTAATGTCGTAGTAGTCCTTTCATACTATCCATTATTTTGAGGATGATAGGCAGTACTCAAAAATATCTTGGTGTCAAGATCCTTTTGAAGACACTTCTATAATTTCAATGTAAACTATGTATCATGATCTGATATAATTGAAATAGGTGCACCATGAAGTATCACAACTTCATTAACATAGATTTTCATGAGGTGCTCAAGAGGTTTATCTTTCCATATAGTGATTAAATTTGATGAATTGGTATGGTGATCAATAATAACCCATATGAAATCATTTTTTCTTGAATTATTTGGTAATCTAATGATAAATTCCATAGTAATATCATCCCATTTCTATATAGTAATAGGTAGAGGTTTCATGGATCCTTTAGGATGTTTTCTTTCAACCTTTAGCTATTTGAAAACAAATCATCTTGATACATAGTCTATAATTTATCATTTCATATTATCCCAATAAAAATGTTCTATCAAATCCCAATACATTTTGGTTCTACCAAGGTGTATAGAGAAATTTGAGCCATGAGATTCATCTAATAATTATCTCTTCATCTTAGGCACAGATAGGACATATAATCTCTTTCCAATTTTCAAAATAACATCTTCATAAATGAAGTTTACCATCTTACCATCATTCATTTCTTTGATTTTCTTTTTAATATTCTAATAATCAAGATGATAAATTTTTATTTTCTCTAATAAGGATGGTTTGGAAATCATTTGGAATAGATGTGATGTTTCCCCTTCCTTGAAGATTCCCATATACAACTTAACTAAATCTATGAATATAAGATCTTTTTTAGTCCTCATTTTAGTCAAACCTCTAAGATATTTCCTACTCAATGCATTAACAATAAAACAACTCTACTCTTTATTACACACTTAAACATTATTTATTACATAAACTTTCACTTAAGACAACTCTGAGGATCGAGAGGTCTAGTGTCTTGGGAAATTAGGAACATTACATAACAAATTAAAACATGAAATACAACATATTTATTGAAAACTTCTTTTAAATGACCACAAAATTCCTTCATACTTATCATTTCATGGGATAACCTGAGGAAATACATAAGAAAAGTGTGAGCTATAAAGCCTGTTAAGGGAGTAAACAAGGCATAACATAAAGAATATAATACATGTTAGGCAATATAAATATCAATGGAGCATAATAGAAACATTAACATAAAGACATGATATATCATGATTATCATAACATGGAAATGTGGTGACAACATACAACATGATATTAGCATGATCCAAGGCTCATTTCACATAGATTAGAATGAGTAAACCCTCATTGCACATGAATTAGCATGAGTAAACACTCATTGTGCATGAATTGTCATGATTAAACCCTCATTGCACATGAATTATCATGATTAAACCCTCATTTCACATTTCATATCATGATACTAAACATTACCCAATGCATTGGAGTGCTATCAGGGTGCACCCTTTATAAACATTTCATTTCATGTATAAGTGTGCCACATGGATCATATAACATGGAATCATTCAACATAAAAATTTATTCCATGATTAAGTAATGTGTAATAAATAAATATAAGTAACATTAAATATGTATATGTTCATAAAGTTGAATACCCTTGATAGAGAAATGAGTGTGGTATTCACTACACGATGGTTTTGTCTTGGAAAATCGCGATGCAATTTCAGCAGCATAACGTTGTCATATAAAAATTCATAAGTTGGTTTGATGAGAGATAAATGGGTATATAATCATTTATATATGAAATATAAAGTAAGGGGATCACTGAAAATAATATCCCAACATATGAAATGGAATTTAGATGCATAATATGGTAGAAATACTTGAGTATAAATAAGAAGAGATAAATCCCTTACAGAATTTTGGCATGGTAACGGGTGTACACGGAAGGAATTAATGAGAGATAAAGTGGTATATCATCATTAAAACATAAGGAGATAAGTATGGGGAAGTTTATAAATCATACCCAAACATTTTTAATTAAATTTAAAATGTTATTACAACATAAAGAAACTTGGATAAAAATGAGAAAGGAAGGAATCCCTTACGAATATTCGGCATGATAATGAGAGTACATAAGGGTTTATAAGAAGGATAAATGGGAGTTAAATGGTATCTCATGATTTATAAATAAAATTGGAAGTAGGTATTATATTTAATAAAAAATCCCAACAAAGGAATAAAATAAATTAAAAGAAATAACATGAAAAGAATGCTTGGTAAAAGAGGAGGGTGGAAGATCCCTTACGAAATTTTGGCATAGTAATGGATTAGGTAAGGGTCAAAATGAGGGAGTATAAATAATCCCTCATTAAAATAACATCAAATGGACATTGATAGAATTATTATAAAATAATTACATTATAACAATTCAAAATTACAAGAACTACTTTCGAATAAGATGCTTGAATTTGAAAGGAGGAGATGAAAGTGTGGATCCCTTACTTAGAAGTGTGACTTCAAGAGCTTGAGGAGGGGATTATTCAGAGCTTGGGGTTCCTTAGTAGGATTCTAGAGAGAGGAGGGAATATTAGTGAAGTGATCCAAGGATTTTGAGTGAATATAATTGGAATCTTGGGTGGGTTTATATAGTAAATGATAGGGTAATTCTTTAATATTTCACTAACTTAGGTTTTGGAATCTATATAATTAAATATTCAAAACTACAAACCATCCCATGGTTTTTTCTGAGGTTTTTGAAAAAGGGGAGTTTAAAACATTATTTTATAATTCCAAAGTCCTAACTTATTAAAATATTAGGCTTGATTATGTGGAGGTGAGTCACGCTCTCAAGGAAATCATTTTAAAATGTTAAAATATTTTATAAGTCTTAGAGGGTCTACTAAGGCATTATAAAATTAATAAAAAAAATCTAAAATCACATTATTTTAAATTTTAAACATATATTATCCAAATATACCTTTTATATTATTTTATTACATCACTATTAGTTTATTATGATGTCATAAAACACATTATATATTTATACGGTATTTAATTTTTACCCAAAAAATTGAGTGTCTCTGAAAATTATGAAAAATTCACCATTGGATAATTTCGACATCCTGATTCCAAAAATAATATTCATTTAATCTAAATAATTTTCTAAATATTTTAATTTTTACTTTTAAAATGAAAACTAACATTTATTGAAAATTCACAGGTTTGACAAAAACAGTTTTCAAACCTTAATAAAAATGATAATTGTATTCATAAAAATTATACAATAATTTATATTTAATAAAATGTAATTTAGTAATAATATTTTATTAAAATATTATTTAATTAAAAAATCCATTAATTCATTAAAATATATTTCTTAATTGAATTTTAATATAAACTAAAAATATTATTTCTTCTTTAAAACCCATTTACAAAGTAACAATAATAAAATGAATGTATATTATTTATTATATAAAAAAATAATGCAAATAATCATAATTATAGTGTCTTGTTACATATCCATTTATTACACCAATATATCCCCTAAGAGTATGGTGTGAGATGGTGGGGCTTTCTTAGGTTCGTTCAGTGAACATAGTTTAGGTCGGGATCTTGATGAGCTTGAACTTCTCTTGTAAACGGTTTCGCTCATGCTTAAGTTGTTGTATCTCGGTTTGGGATTGGTCTAGGAAAAATCCTAGAAATGCTCTCTCCCTTAAAAGATCCAATAAATGGGCTTCAAATTAAGTAATCCTACTGGTCGAGTTCATCACTTCCTTTGTCTGTGTCAAAAGGTTTTGTTAAAACCCTATATTTATATTAGTCATGTGATCATTGTTCAATGGCTATATTATCAACAGTAATGATACTTAACGGTCATTTAAACTCAATAATAATAATAAAAAATAGTGCATGTGTTTTCTATATCCATAAGACATTTAATTAAATAAAATAAAGTGAATTTTATTCATGAATGTTCAGGTCATTACAAACCGCGTTCTTTTAATTTCTAGGGTGGTATTGTATTGAGAAATAATAATCTTTATTAGTTTTAACCATGTCTTTTGCCTCATATTGATCTCTTTCTATGATAATATGTATTTCAAAAAAATTTGATCCATATATATTTCATATATTTCACTATAAAGTTATTGAATCCATATCTTTATTTTAAATATTACGAATTCTAAATCAAGATAATGGGTTAGATAATTATGTTCATGAATCATTAATTTCCATGATGCATAGTCAAAAAATCTATCATTCTGTATAAGGACACATCCAAGTCCATTCTTTGATGCATCACTAAATATCACAAATTTATCCCTTCCTGATGGTAAATTCAATATCGGTGCATTTAGAAATCTCATATTTAATTATTCAAAAATTTACACACATTATTTTTAACATATAAAGTTAACCCTTTTACATGTCAACTTGGTTAATGAGTTAGATAATTGAGAAAAAAATGAACAAATAATCATTTGTAACCTACTAATCCAAGGAAACTATATACCATGATTGTATTTTATAGAGTTGGACATTCCATAAATTCTTTAATCTTTTAAGGATCAATTTATATTCAATACTTAAAGATAATATAACCAATAAAATGAGATTCCTAAATCCAGAATTCACATTTTCTAAATTTTTCATATAACTCATTTTCTCTGAGAGTCTTAAGAATGAATCACAAATGAATATTAAACTCAGCATAGATTTTAGAGTATACCAATATATCATTAATAAATACCATAATTAAATTATTGAGATAATCCGTGAATACTATGTTCATTAGATCTATAAAAACATAGGGTCAATCCAAAGGGCATTACTATAAATTTTGAATGTTTATGCCTCATATGAAATGTTATCTTTGGAATATATTTCTTATTTACGTATAGTTGGTGATACCCATAATGAATATAAATCTTTGAAACATATTTATCTCCTTTAAGTTCATCAAATAAGTCATTAATGTGGGGTAGATGATACTAGTTCTTCATAGTAATGGAATTGATTTTCCTGTAATCAATGCACAACCTCATATACCCATCTTTCTTCTTAACAAAAAGAATGTAGACTCCCCATAATGAAATTATAAGGTGTAAAAATCCCTTATCAAACAACTCTTGTAGTTTTTTATTCTATTATAATAATTCCACTGTATTTATCCTATATGGATTCTTAGATATAGGTTTTTCATTAGGGATGATATTAGTGAAAAACTAAAATTCATGATCAGGTGGGTGTTAAGGTAGTTCTTTAAGAATCACATCAATTTATTCTTGTATAATAGGGTATATCTTATATTATAAGGATACCTAACCATTAATAGGTTGTGTATAATCTTCTTAACCAAGAATTTCATTAATGATAGCTACTGGAGGTGGATTAATACATGATTCAGATGATATAGTCTCCCTTATAAAGATAAGGTATTCCATATCTTCATCATAGATTGTAATCTTTATCCCTTAGTAATAAATTTTCATGTTATAATTTGAAATTTAGTCCACAAAAAGGATTGTATCAAAGTTAACCATGGGTATAATGATTAATTTTTAAAATAGGGTAAGTATATATGTCATAATAGGAACTAGATGAAATATCCTTTTTGTTGTAAGATTTCCAATAGGAGTATTGATTGACAATTCCCTTCTTAAGTTTCTAGGGAAATATCTAATTTTCTTAGGAAACATAGAAGATATAAAAGTATGAAAAGATCCAAAATCAACTAAATAATTTTCTAAATTTTATTTTATGATCAATGTACCTATTAATACATATTTAATAACTTTATCCTTAACTATATTGAGAATATAATCTTGGCCTTTATCCTCTTCCCTTTCAAATTAAAATTCCTATGACAACCCTGCTTTTTATTACAATTTAAACATGATTTATTACATAAAACTTCACTTGATAAAATAAATAATATCGAGTGGTTTAGTGTCTTTGGGGCTTAGGATCATTACATAAAAACTTAAAACATGAAATACAACATATTTATTGAAAACTTCCTTTACATGACCACTACATTCCTTCGTACTTAGCATTGCATGGGATAACTTGAGGACATGCATAAGAAAAGGGTGAGCTATAAATCCCAGTAAGGGAGTACACGTGGAATAACATGAGGAGTACAATACATGTTAGACAATAGGAATATAAATAGAGCATAAGAAAAACATGAACATAAGGGCATGATAAAGCATGATAATCATAACATGGAAATGGGGCAACAACACTTAACATGGAATTAGCATAAGCCAAGGATCATTGCACATGGAGAATGAGTAAATCCTCATTGCACATAAAGCATGAGTAAACCCTTGTTGCACTTGAGTTATCATGAGTCAACACTCATTGCACATGACATATCATGATACTATAGTTTACCCAATGCATTGGAGCGCTATAAGGGCGCACCCTTCTTAAACATTTCATTTCATGCATAAGTGTGCCACATGGATCATAAAACATGGATTCATAAAACATAATAATTTATTCCACGATAAAGGAATGCGGAATTCATATATGAAACTCTACAATCAATAAGTAAATGTTCATAAAGGTGAATACCCTTGATGGAGAAATGGTCATGGTATTCACTACACAATGACATTGGCTTAGAAAATCGGTGCGATTTCGGCAGCGTAAGGGCGTGACATAAGAATTCATAAAAATGGTTGATGAGATAGAAAGGGGTTCCTCATCATATTTACATGTAATGGACAGTAAGTAGGTCATATATATACATTTCCCAACAATTTTAATGGAATTTATATTCATGATACAAAAGTATTGCTTGAATGTAAAAGAGGAGAGAGAAGTTCCTTTCGGAATTTTGGCATAGTAACGGATGTACATGAGAGGCATTTAATGAGAGAGAAAGGGTCTCCCGTCATTCAAACATAAAGAGGGAAGTATGAGGGAGGTGAGAAACCATACCCCAACATTCATAATTGAAATTAAAAGGGAAAAACAACTTAAAGAAAATTGGACAAAAATGAGAAAGGAGGAAAAAACCATTACTTGGAAGTGTGCTTCCAAAGGCTACAGAGAGGCTTGTGAGAGGCTTCTTGGGAGCTTGGGGCACATTGGGAGGATTCTAGAGAGACTAGGGAGGAGGTTTGACGAACTCCAAAGGCTTTGAGTGAGGAGGGAGTGGGAGCTTGGGTGGGTTTATATAGGAAATGTGAGGGAATTCTTTATTATTTAGGTTTGGGACCCCTTATATTAAATTAATCCAAACCGCAAACCATCCCATGTTTTTTGCCCATGGTTTTTGGAAAATGGAAGAGGAAAACATTATTTTATAAGGCCAAATTCCAAACTTCTTAAAATATTAGGGTTGCTTATGTGGAGGTGAGTCACACTCCCATGGAAATTAATTTAAAAAGTCAAGGTGTTTAATAAGTCTTGAGGGGTCCATTAATGCTTTGAAAAGTAATCCAAACAAACCTAAAATCACATTATTTTAATGGTAAAACATATATTGGCCGGAAATAAATATTATAGTATTTTATTACATCACTATTGGGTCATTATGATGTCATAAAACACATTATATATTTAAACGGTATTTAATTTTTACTCAAAAATTTGACTATCTCAGAAAATTATGAAAAATTCACTGTTGGATAATTTTGAAATCATGATTCCAAAAATAAAATTTATTTTATCTAAAAAAAATTCTAAATATGTTATTTTTTACTTTTAAAATAAAAACTGACATTTATCGAAAATTTACGGGTTTTGACAAAAATGGCTTTCAAACCTTAATAAAAATTATAATTGTATTCATACAATTATATGATCATTTATATATAATAAAATTAATCTAATAATAATAATAATATTTTATTAAAATATTATTTAATTCAAAAATCCCTTAATTTAATAAAATAGATTTCTTAATTAAATAATAACTAAAAACACCATTTGTACTTTAAAAACTATTTTCAATGTATCAAAAATGACTAGAAATTATATTCATTATTATATAAAAAAATAATGTACATGAACATAGTACTACTTATTTGTTACATAACCCCTTAAAACAGCCGCATAAGACCTAAGGGTAAGGTGTGCGATGGTGACAGACTCTTGGGGTGGCTCGGATAACATCGCTCGAGTGGTAATTTCAATCAACTTCCACTTTTCCCGTAGACAATCACGTTCGAGCTTGACATGATGAAGCTCAACTTGGGCTTGGTCAAGAGCGAAGCCCAAAGACGCCACCTCTTTTCCAAGCTCTGACAAATGGGCTTCGTATGGGGAAATTCTACTGGATGAGGCCATCGCTTCTTTTATATGAGTAAATTGGATTTGTTAAAGTCCTATATTTATACTAATCATGTGATCACTGTTCAATGGCTATATTAGAAACGGTCAAAATTCTTGACATAAAACCAAAGAAGTTGACACTTTATATAAACATAAAGAGACATTTAATTAGATCAAGTGGGATTTCCATTAATGAAACTTTGGGTCGTTACAATATTCCCCCCTTAAGAAATTTCACCCTCGAAATTTTTCTTTTACCACACTAAAACAGATGTGGGTAACTCAGCTTCATCACTTCCTCTGATTCCCAAGTCGCTTCTTCAAACTTATGGTTTCTCTATAATACCTTGACGAGGGTCATTGTCTTATTTCGTAGAACTTTTTCTCTATGATCTAAGATCTACACTGGTTTCTCCTCATAAGAAAGATCATCTTCCAATTGTACCACCTCAGAAGAGAGTACATGTGAAGGGTCCGGTATGTACTTCCTTAAGAGGGATACATGAAAGACATCATGTACTTTGGCCATAGTAGGTGGAAGTGCTAGTCGATAGGCCACATCCCTGACACGATCAAGAATCTCGAAGGGGCCGATGTACCTTGGACTTAACTTCCCTTTCTTTCCGAACCTCATGACCTTCTTCCATGGAGATATGCATAGAAAAACTATGTCTCCAACTTTAAACTCAAGGTCTCATCGACGATTATTTGCATAACTCTTCTGTCGACTCTGGGATGCCTTGATATGCTGCTAAATGGTTTTCACCTTCTCCACCATTTCCTCGACCATTTCTGGTCCAAGCAGCTTACGTTTACAGACCTCATCCCAACATGCTGGTGTTCTACACCTTTTCCCATACAGGGCTTTATATGGTGCCATTTGGATTCTCGAGTGGAAACTGTTATTATTAGAGAACTCAACCAGAGGAATATGTTGATCTCATCCTCCTTTAAAGTCCATTGAGAACGCTCTCAACATATCCTCAAGTGTTTGGATAGTCCACTCGGATTTTCCATCAGTTTGAGGATAATAGGTCGTACTGAAGTTTAGTTCAGTATTCAGAGCATGTTGAAGACTCTTCCAAAACTTAGAGGTGAATCTTGGATCTCGATCAGACACAATAGATAGTGGTACTCCATGAAACCTTACCACTTCCATGATATATATCTGTGCCAGTTGATCCAATGAGAAATCCTCCCGAATAGCAATGAAGTGTGCAGTATTTGTAAGACGATCCACAACAACCCAGATTGCATTGTTGCCTTTGGATGTCCTCGGAAGTCCGGTAACAAAGTCCATGGTGATGTTTTCCCATTTCCATTCTGGTATGGGCAATGGTTGCATCATCCCCTTAGACTTCTGCCTCTCTGCCTTCACTTGCTGACACACCAGGCACTTTGATGTATATTCAGCAATCTCCTTCCTCATATTATCCCACCAAAAGTTTTCTCAGAGATCTCGATACATCTTTGTGCTTCCTGGGTGAATAGAGAAATTTGAACTATGTGCATCATCCAAAAGTTCCTTCTTCAGCTCCGGACTTGATGGAACACATAGTTTTTTCCCAAACCGCACAATTCCTTCTTCATTAACATTAAACTCCGAGGATTTCCCTTTTTCTTGAATTCCCACATCATCCTTTTTAGCATACCTTAAACTTTCCAAAAGAGATGGTTGAGCAATCATATGTGAAAGGATTGATGATGTTCCCTTCTCTATTATTCCAATGTCCATATTCATTAAGTCTAATAAGATTGGATCCTTCTCAATTCTCATCATTGATAGAATCGTTGGATCCTTTCTACTTAGGGCATCTTCCACCTTGTTCGCTTTCCCAGGGTGGTAATGGATTGAACAGTCATAATCCTTGATAAGTTCTATCCATCTTCTCTGGCTCATATTAATCTCTTTCTGTGTGAATATATATTTAAGACTCTTGTGGTCAGTATATATCTCACATTTCTCCCCATAGAGATAATGTCGCCAGATTTTCAAGGCAAAGATCATCGCCGCCAACTCCAGATCATGCGTTGGATAGTTTCGCTCATGGATTTTCAACTTCCTTGAGGCATAGGATATAACTTTATCATTCTGCATCAACACAAATCCTAATCCCTTATTCGAAGCATCACTGAATACCACAAAAATTTCCCCACTTGTGGGTAAAGTGAGCACGGGTGTAGTGATAAGACTCCTTTTCAACTCCTTGAATATTTCTTCACATTCATCACTCCAAGAAAACTTTAATCCCTTTTTAGTTAGCTTGGTAAGAGGGTTGGACAATCGTGAGAAATATCTCACAAATCGTCGATAATATCCAGCTAACCCCAAGAAGCTACGGATATCCGTTACCAATGTTGGCCTCAGCCATCCCTCAATTTCATCTGTTTTGGAGGGATCCACAGATATCCCATTGCTTGTGATGATATGGCCCAAGAATGAGACCTCCTTCAACCAGAACTCCCACTTGATATACTTTGCATAGATCTTCTCCTTGCGCAAAGTCTCTAGTACAGTTCTTAAATGATCCTCATGATCCTCCTTGGTTTTGGAGTATATTATAATATCATCTATAAAGACTACCACAAATTTTTCTAGATAATCTCTAAAGACTCCATTCATCAATTCCATGAATATTGTTGGAGCATTGGTGAGTCTGAAAGGAATTACTATGAATTCATAGTGCCCGTATCTTGTACGAAAAGCAGTCTTGGGGACATCTTCCTTCTTCACCCTTACTTGATAATATCCCGACTGCAAATCCACCTTGGAGAAGTAATGTGCTCCATGCAGCTGATCGAACAATTCATCAATTCGTGGGAGATGATACTTGTTCTTTATCGTGATTTTGTTAAGTTCATGATAATCGATGCAAAGCCGCATTGACACATCCTTCTTCTTGACGAAGAGGACTGGTGCACCCCATGGTGAAGCACTTGGGCGTATAAACCCTTTATCCAGATTCTCCTGTAGTTGTTTCTTCATCTCTTCAAGCTCTACAACATCCATTCTATATGGAGTCTTGGATATTGGTAAATCCTCGGGTATAAGTTCAATTGAGAATTCAACATCTCTTCTAGGAGGAAGACCAGGCAGTTCCTCGGGAAACACTTCAGCGAATTACCTCACAATAGGCATTTCTTCAAAGATGGTTTCTTCCTAGGACTCAATCATCTGATCCAGATACACGTGCTCATAAGGCAGTAATATCCACGCTTGATATGATGGAGCTAAAGGAGATTCATCTTCCTCCTTACACTTGTAAAGAATCGGGGGTCGATTCTCCATATAGAGTGTGATTTCCCTCTCCTAACAATTTATGTTGGATCTATATAAGGAAAGACAATCCATGCGAAGAATTGCATCAAATTACACCAGAGGGAGTATGACGAGGTTCGTCGGGAAATTCAATCCATATATTATAACAGGGGAGGACTTATATTCATGGGATGCAATGATTGCCCCATTTTCCGTACTCACTGACATCTTCACTTCCATGATTTTTGGTGGTGCTGGGATTGTTCTACTAAACTTTCGAGATATAAAAGAATGCGTAGAACCTGAATCAAAAAGTACATTCGCTATTCTTGAATGAATAACTAGCGTACCTATCACCACTTCTTTGTCAGGGTTCACTTCGGTAGAAGTGATGGAAAAATCTCTTCCTTGATGCATTGGAGGTTGTTGGTTGTCTCCGAAAACCCTTGGATTAGGGCACTGATTTTCAAAATGATCTGGTTCATTGAATTTGTAGCATTGAACAATGCATTGAGGTTCAAACGGAGCGTTCCTCTCCTCTATTGCAGTCGTGGGTCTTTCTTGCTGACAGTTAACAGCTAGGTACCCTTCTCTTCCACACCTGAAGCATTTCCTCGTCCCCTTAAGGAAATTTCCAGGGTGCTTCTTTCTGCACTTTTGGAAAGTGGGGTGTTGGATCTTCTTAGCACCATTAGATTTATCCATCAGCCCACTAGCATTGAAGTCCACCTTACGCTTCTTATCCCCATGATACCCCTGTGATTCTCTGATCTATATTTCGACCTTGAGGGCACATCGGACAATTTCCTCATAGCTGTCGAAGTCACGGATCGCTAATGCTTTCTGCAGGCTAGGCTTCAGCCCACCAAAGAAGCGGTCAACATTGCATTATGGGGTAATGAAAAAGACATAAGAGTATCGTGCAAGCCTTGTGAAGTTTTCCTCATACACTCCAACAGATTCTTTATCTTTTTTCTTGAGGGAAAGGAAGTCTCTTTCCATCTTAAGCCGAAGGGTGCGCGGAAAATATTTATCGAAAAACATCTTTCGGAAATCCTTCCATTCCAACGCCTTGATCTCCTCCTCAGGCTTCATATTTTTGATCAACGTCCACCATTGATCAGCTTCACCCTCCATACGATAAGCTGCTAGGAGAACCTTCTCTTGTTCAGAACATTAAAGGATGGAGAAGATCTTTTCAATGGAGTTGATCCATTGTTCAGTGATTGTCGGATCGAATGATCCACTAAAAGTAGGAGGCCTTTGTCTCATGAAGCTCTATATAGCGACTTGTTCTTTCTTATGGGGGGTTGAACGTTCCTCTTGACCTGTGTTTCTATTCAAAACTTGAGTTATCTGATAGATAATTGTGAAAAAGTTCACGATTCCCACTCCCATTGGATTGGGCATCTCATTAGTACAATCATCACACTGATCTTCACAACGGTTGTTAGCCCAAGTCCTCCTATTACCGGCCATTGGCTGGAATAAAAGGAAAGTTAGGGGTAACACATAAATGGTAATCCAAAGACAAAAGTTTATGACTTATAAATAAACTTTCATTTCCTTAACTCATGAGTCTATAGGCTCTAATCTAGGATTTTCATGATCTACTTTCTAACATATATTCTTAGGGGCATTTTTTAATTCCCTTAATAAGGGTTCATACTAAGATTGTGAATCTAATAAAGAATATCCCCCAGGAGTGTCATAACCAAGAGTGCAGCAAGGCCCATTGTCGTGCACCAGTTCCCGTTCGAGTCAATCTCAAAGCGGTCTTTTTGGGTTTTACCCCTAAGATACATCTGTGCCAGAGCCGCCTCTACCTGCTTGTATCCAGACAGGGATGTATTTGCTTGATAACCCACTTACTCAATACTCACCAAAACTTAGGGACATTTTTATTTTACTTAGTCTTGTATCTAAGGCTTTATTAGGTTTTTCTAATCCTAATCCCAAAAATAACCAAACCTATCCTCTGATACCAACTATGAAAACCCTGCTTTTTATTACAACTTAAACATGATTTATTACATAAAACATCACTCGATACAACAAAGAAGATCGAGAGGTTTAGTGTCTTTGGGGATTAGGATCATTACATAAAAACTTAAAACATGAAATACAACATATTTATTGAAAACTTCCTTTACATGACCACTACATTCCTTCGTACATAGCATTGCATGAGATAACCTGAGGACATGCATAAGAAAAGGGTGATCTATAAAGACCAGTAAGGGAGTACACATGGAATAACATGAGGAGTACAATACATGTTAGACAATAAGCATATCAATAGATCATAAGAAAAACATGAACATAAGGGCATGATAAAGCATGATAATCATAACATGGAAATTTGGCAACAACACTTAACATGGAATTAGCATGAGCCAAGGCTCATTGCACATGAAGCATGAGTAAATCCTCATTGCACATAAAGCACGAGTAAACCCTTGTTACACTTGAATTAGCATGATTCAACACTCATTTCACATTATGTATCACGATACTATACTTTACCCAATACATTGGAGCGCTATAAGGGCGCACCCTTCTTAAATATTTCATTTCATGCATAAGTGTGCCACATGGATCATAATACATGGATTCATAAAACATAATCATTTATTCCACAATAAAGGAATGTGGAATTCATACATGAAACTTTACAATAAATAAGTAAATGTGCATAAAGGTGAATACCCTTGATGGAGAAATGGTCATGGTATTCACTACACAATGACATTGGCTTAGAAAATCAGTGCGATTTCGGCAGCATAACGGCGTGACATAAGAACACATAAAAATGGTTGATGAGAGAGAAAGGGGTTTATAATCATATTTACATGTAATGTACTGTAATGAGGTCATATAAATACATGTCCCAACAATTTTAATGGAATTTATATTCATGATACAAAAGTATTTCTTGAATGTAAAAGAGGAGAGAGAAGTTCCTTTCGAAATTTCGGCATAGTAACGGATGTACATGGGAGGCATTTAATGAAAGAGAAAGGGTCTCCCGTCATTCAAACATAAATAGGGAAGTATGAGGGAGGTTAGAAACCATACCCAAACATTCATAATTGAAATTAAAAGTGCAAAACAACTTAAAGAAAATTGGACAAAAATGAGAAAGGAAGAAAAAACCCTTACTTGGAAGTGTGCTTCCAAAGGATAGAGAGAGGCTTCTGAGAGGATTATTGGGAGCTTGGGGAACCTTGGGAGGATTCTAGAGAGACTAGGTCAGAGGTTGGACGAACTCCAAAGGCTTTGAGTTAGGAGGGAGTGGGAGCTTGGGTGGGTTTATATAGGAAAGGTGAGGGAATTCTTTATTATTTAGGTTTGGGACCCCTTATATTAAATTAATCCAAACCACAAACCATACCATGATTTTTGCCCATAGTTTTTTGAAAAGGGAATAGGAAAACATTATTTTATAAGGCCAAAGTCCGAACTTCTTAAAATATTATGGTTTCTTATGTGGAGGTGAGTCACACTCCCATGGAAATTAATTTAAAAAGACAAGGTGTTTAATAAGTCTTGAGGGGTCCATTAATGCTTTGAAAAGTAATCCAAACAAACCCAAAATCACATTATTTTAATGGTAAAACATATATTGTCCGAACATAAAGATTATAGTATTTTATTATATCACTATTGGGTCATTATGATGTCATAAAACACATTATATATTTAAACGGTATTTAATTTTTACTCAAAAATTTGACTGTCTCAGAAAATTATGAAAAATTCACTGTTGGATAATTTCGACGTCATGATTCCAAAAATAACATTTATTTTATCTAAATAATTTTCTAAATATTTTAATTTTCACTTTTAAAATAAAAACCGACAATTATCGAAAATTCACGGGTTTTGACAAAATGGCTTTCAAACCTTAATAAAAATTATAATTGCATTCATACAATTATATGATCATTTATATATAAGAAAATTAATCTATAATAATAATAATATTTTATTAAAATATTATTTAATTCAAAAATCCCTTAATTTAATAAAATATATTTCTTAATTAAATAATAACTAAAAACACCATTTGTACTTTAAAAACTATTTACAATGTATCAAAAATGACTAGAAATTATATTCATTATTATATACAAAAATAATGTACATGAACATAGTACTACTTATTTGTTACATAACCCCTTAAAACAGCCTCATAAGACCTAAGGGTAAGGTCTGCGATGGTGACAGACTCTTGGGGTGGCTCGGATAACATCGCTCGAGTGGTAATTTCAATCAACTTCCACTTTTCCCATAGATGGTCACGTTCGAGCTTGACATGATGAATCTCAGTTTGGGCTTGGTCAAGAGCGAATCCTAAAGACGCCACCTCTTTTCCGAGCTCTGACAAATGGGCTTCGTATGGGGAAATTCTACTGGATGAGGCCATCGCTTCTTTTGTCTGAGTAAATTGGATTTGTTAAAGTCCTATATTTATACTAATCATGTGATCACTGTTCAACGGCTATATTAGAAACGGTCAAAATTCTTAACATAAAACCAAATAAGTTGACACTTTATATAAACATAAAGAGACATTTAATTAGATCAATAGGGATTTCCATTAATGAAACTTTGGGTCGTTACAATTCCCTTGGTGCCTGGGGCATTGATTCACATTGTTCCTCATCTCTTTAAAGTTAAAGCAATGAATATTGGAAGCTTCTTTATTTCCCTCTTAATCATGATCTCTATGGCCTTTCTCTTCATACTTAAAGAAAACTCTCATTCCTAGCAATAATTTTCCAAGGTGTTTCTTTCTAAAATTATTACAATTTATAAATTTCACAATTTCTTTCTTTTCTTTTACAGTATTTACTTTTCTAGAGTTCTTAGTTGCCTGCTTCATTTCTTTTTTTTCTTGTAAAACATAAAACTTGGATAATTATTTCTCTATCTTGATGGAACTTTATATTATACCCCATAAAATAAATAATCAATATTACTCCTAGGACTATGCACATAAATCACAATATGTGTTTCCAACCTTATAAAGTTATCTTCATATTCAATGACATTTTATTCTTCCTTTTACCTTAGATTGAGGAATTTCCTCTTCATATCAGCTTGATGCTCATGTGGAAAGTATTTTTAGAATAATATATCCTTGAAATTCTTCCACACCATACTATTTATTTACTATAAATCCTTAGTGTTTTGGATAAATGACCACCATTGATCATTGTCTCCTTTAATATGATAAACTATAGTGATAACTTTTTATCTATCACTATGACTCAAAGAGAGAAATTTCTTCTTTATGGACTTGATCCATTACTCAGATACTGATGGATTAGTAGTCCCATTTAATGATATAGGTTTATGATGCATTAAACATTATAGTATTTTTTCACTATGTTGGGAATCATCAAGTTTCCCCATATGGGAAAGGTTATTAATCATAACCTGAGTCTAATTCCCAATATAGTTATATTTTTTTAGATTTAATTCCAACTCCAACTTTATCTTCATTGTATAACCTAAGAGGTAAATCCCTATGTATATTATTTTCATTAATATAGTTTTTATTCATTCTATCTATTTCTAAATGATGGCATATACTAAATTAGCTCGTAACATTATGAATTTTAAATTATAGTATATAATTCTAAATCTAGAGTATCATTTAATATAAATTGAATATTTAATCATGGATAATATTATAATCAGAAGTTTAGTATATTTATAAATATATTCTAATCATAAAAATATTTTCAAATATTTCATAATAGTTTGTAAAGAGTGTGTAAATAAACCAAATAATACCCCTTAGGGGTTTCTATCCAAATATGCAGTATTAGTCCCACTCATCATGCACTAGTGATGATCGATTTAATACCCAATCCACCCCTTTCAGGGTTTTTCCCCTTAGGTGTGTCTGTATCATAAATGCATTCACTTTCTAGTATCTATATATAGATATATTTTCTAGTAAAACCATGTAATCTCTAATTTACTAAAATTTTATGATATTATTCTATGCTTAGACTTATACCCATATTCTATCATAAGGTTATGTTATCTAATCTATGTTTTCCTAAATCTAGTTCTCAAGGTTTATATTAAAATTCCTTATTTACAAACTAAAACACCACAACTCTGATAACCTAGAGTTGGTTGTTATTTTACTACATTGACACTAAATATAAGGGAACTCATCCCAAAGTATTGAATAGTTTATTAGTCTTGGGAGACTAGATACTTATATAATTCTCACATTACATCTAAAATAATGAAATAAAACTTAAAAATTCTTTTGATAACTTTATTATTTATTCTAATAAATATTTTAATTCATTCAAAGATACCTATTTTTCTATCCTAGTGAAATAAAAAAATAATAAAGGGTGAACTAAAATTCTTAGTAAGGGAAAGTGCATGATAAAAGATATTTAAAATAAATAAAGCATTAATAATATGTTAAAGAAAAAATAATAATAAAATATTTTATATAACTAATACCATAAAAGGTTATAAATCCATGGATAACATAGAAATATGAATAATTACATGGATAATAAAAACTAATTTCATAATTATAGAATGCATAATGTCAGACGTCATAATCTTATTATTGAGGCCTTATTCCAAGACATCATATATAAATTGGTAAGCCATATATCAAATACCCAAAATAGTTTGTCTCATGATACCTACCAATAAATATAGGGGATATAATGGGAATCACCCATAACTTACTAAGTACAATGCATCCATCATATGAAAGGTTGAATAATAATTCAATACATAATCAACATAAACATTCATATTGAAAAACTAGCATATGAAATGCTAATATTTTCAAAAATTAATAAATATAACAAGATCATAATCCATCTAGAGTAATTTATCGGATCATATCAATATATTATATCTTTATTAATTTATAATATTCATCAAAGGATGTTGACATAGATGAAAATACTTTAAAAATATCATTGGAATATTTCTTGAGGAAAATACCCTTTTCATTTTGAAATCACTTACATTAAAATCTAAAAATTTCTGAATATTAGGAAAATAATTTTATTTAAAAATAACTATGGTAAATTTTAAAAGAATCTTCAAAGAAAATATATTCATTATGGTGGGAAAATCCATTCATAAAGTAAATGTTTAAACAAATATTATGTTAACACATTTTGTAAAAAGTACCCCGTTTAGAAAATGATAATAAGATTCATTTTAAAACTTTTTATATAAAGTTAAAAAAGAGTAAGAATGAATTTAATTTATCATTGTAGAATATAAAAAACATTATTGAATTTTTTTTAAAGAAAATATGGACACAGTAGAAAAATATTCCTAATCAAATTGAAAAACAAATTTGGTTATTCTTTAAAACATTCTCTTAGTCATTTTTGAATGAAAAAAAGGTAAAAATGGAACAAATACTTTAAAACCCAAAAAAAAATAGAGGAGAATAAAATATATTGGTTTTTAGATATAAATATCATATGATTCCTCCATCATAAACATAAATTGTGAAATAAACTCTTACCTCCAAACCAGATTTTTTTATAAGTGATTTTAACCTATTGTAAAATTAATTTAAATTTATTATAATTTTATAAAATAACCATATACATAATTATAATATCATATATTATCCACTTATAACATTTAAACATACATTTATTAATAATTCCTTATTAAAAATTTTGTTTCCAAGTGTTAATTGTTTCAATTTTCATATAAATTTTGGTTTGGTAATTTCAGCACTTTCATCTTTATCATGGTTATTTAATATTTATAATGTTAATCATGATATAAATATCATCTATATTAATTATATACATATTTATAATCATTCTTTAAAGTATAATATAAAAATTGAATCACATCGCTTCATGGAAGTGGCAGTCCACATGTACGCACGAGCAATATTATCATTTGTTAATGGGTGAAAGGTAAGAAGGTAAATGATATATTCTATTTATAGAATCATAATTATTCCATAAATATCATATATATTCATTATTTCCATCTTTATAACTATCCAAGTAAATTGGTGATGAAAAATAAATTACATCGCTACATGGAGATGATAGGTCGTACGTATGCACGAGCAATGTTTTCATTTTCCATAGGATGAAAAGGAGATGAATATGTAGCAACACTAGTTTTGATGGATTTTTAATTTGAATATTTCTATCTATATATTTGGATTTATTTTTTGAGTCTACATGGTGTTTGGGAATCTCAGGACCCTGGAATTAATATATTAAATATTAATATATACTTTAACGCACGCACGCGCATTGTTTTAGTTTAATTGGTTTTCCCATTATTTAGGACCTCAGATGAAAAATTTGAGACCATGGTTAATTCCAAAACATGGAATTTACCCTATCTATGACCTAATATTGGTTTATATCATACATTCTGAGGGATATGATTGTTGGCGGGTGCATTTAATAAAATAAATAATTTATTTTATTTATTTTTATTAAATTACTTGAATCTAAACCTATATAAATAGGCCATTATAAAAATCATCATGGTTATCCACATAACCCTAGGATTATTTTAGAGGAGGAAAATAGGAATTCTTCGTTGGAAGATCATTATTGGATGACAAATGGCGAACAGATCGAGGTGGATCAAGAGGCAGTGAACGCAGTATATATTCTTTATCATTTTAAAATGAAATATTCACCAAAAATCGATCCTAGATTAAGGTATATAACATTATTTTTTATATTTATACACTTTTTATGTAATCAATCATGTATTAATTTATCTACTTTTATTTCTGGTGTTTTCCAATCATCACATGATCCCTTCTACAATTCAATTTTATTGATTCAATTTTCTTCCCTTATTTCACCTATTATCACACCTAGATATTTTTGTATATATGATTATTGGCCAAGAAAACTTTAAAACCGAGGATTTACTTTGTTCTTATGCATTTATCCCTACTCTTATTCTCATTCTTCAACGTTGGACCATAGGGTCATGGTTTGAAATTATAGAGGTGAATTCAAGAGTGATTAGACCCCCCCCCCCCAGATTCATGGAGGTTGTAAAAAATGAGTGAGATGGTGATTTGTGGATAGATTGGAATGGATCATGGGTGATGTTTTGTGAATCTGGGATCCATAGTAGTTATGGGATAAGGGAGTTGCATGGGACACATGGTGGATCATCAATAGATGATCGGATTCTAATATTTGGACACTAGAGGCTAGGAATCAATGGATAGAGGTGTTACCCTCCAATTTTGGGTGGTTAAATGGAGGATTTTGTAGTAATTAAGGTGGATTTGGATCTGTAAGAATAAATTTATTTTTCTGTGAAAAACTTAACTACACAGCGTTTACTATGAATAACACGTGCCATGTTGTAATGGACCGGGTTTTTGGGGTCCATTACTTGGTAAAAATTTCATGTTGGGGTGTTCGGGGTGGTCTGGAAGGCCATCCCAACTTCTCAGTGACTCCTAGCGGTAGCCTTGGCCTACCGGTAGACTAGGCCTACCGGTAGACCTAGCCTATAGGTGACCTTGGGGTACCGATATCCAAGGGCTACCGGTAGCTCTCGGCTACCGGTAGATATCGCCAACCGGTAGCCCTCAACTACTGGTAGTTGTCACCAACCGATAGCTCTCGGCTACCGGTAGGTGTCGCCAACTGGTAGCCCTCAGCTACCGGTAGCTGTCGCCAACCGGTATCTCTCGGCTACCAGTAGCTGTCGCCAACCGGTATCTCTCAGCTACCGGTAGCTCTCGCCTACCCCCCATAGGTTTTCCAGTAGTGCCTCCTTTTTGCAGTAATTGGTTTTTAAACCATGTTTTGACCCCTTTAAGCCTGTTTTAAAGCCCATTAATTCCCATTAATGTCGTTTAATTAAATAATTGGTGAGTTACCCTAGTGTGCGTCAGTTTAAACCGCCTCGAAAGGTGGGTACCCTTTAATGACGTGTGGGGTGTCCCAGCCGCGTGGTCAACCCACGATCCCGCTCCTTACGTGGTTTCTAGTTTTTTTCAACATATCTTAACCATCTCGGGCGTGCTGTATCTCGACCCTTATCATCCCTTATAACCTAAAGGATTCTCCCTACGTTTATTTTTCTCGATCACCCTGCGGTCGGAGTACCCTTCCTCCCGACGAGTTATAACCTGGAGAAGTTTTCCTTGATCGTGTTCCATGGAGCTCCTGCTAATCACACGGGGACTTAACGTCGATCCTTAATCAGTCAGGTAGGGATTTCACCTTCGTCTCTCCTTTTTGTGTATCTTGTAGGGTGGGTACACTACTGCTTCTGTAGAATTGGATGAATCAAACTTTAATGAAGATAATAAATGGATTCTAAAGAATGAAGGGGAGGGGTGTGATCGATGATGATGCTCTGTTTTCTCCTCTTTCATGATCAATGATTTATAAATTGTGCAGGCTTAAGCCTATTAAAAATCATGGTCGTTGGTGGTCTTTCTCTGTTCACTAATAAACCCTTACCCTTGTGATGTTTAAATGGCTTGTATTTTGGTTGTGAACCTTTTACTGTGTAAAGGAAATTGGTTAATCACGTATATTCGGCTAAATAAATTGGAAGCACCAGGATCAACTCCTTTTCTATGATAACCCCAATTTAAGCCCAGTGGAATTGAAGTCATGGAGTGTGTTAAATATTTTAAATCTGAAAATACCTGTTGAGTCTGCCTTGTGTTGGAAGTATTGGGTTGGTTGTTTCCTCCACGGTTGGATAGGGGCTTAGATTTATGGGGCGATGTGGGTGGGGATGGGATACCCTATTGTTATACTTTGAGGCTATGTGATTACTCTGCTTATATCATGAATTGGGGTGGGATCCTCTATTGTTGAGAAACCGTTGGATCCTGGATTTTTGGGGACATAGAGCTGTATCTTGGGGTTTTCTTTGGTTCCAGTACTTCGAGGGGTCTTACCTATACCTTTGTTGTTATGACCTTGCAATAGAACCAGGTGTGAATGCTTAAATTGCAGTTGGTTGTAACTTTTTCCCTTGGTTTGTGCTTATGCTGTTAGTTTCCCAATAGTGCAGAAACTTCTTTAAACATTATTACTGAACATGAAAGTAAGGATGGGACAAATGGGGTTTTGGTTTGATGTGAGTTTTGACTTGGGCATGGGTGCTGTTATTTTCTCTTATGAATGAATAGTAAGGATAGTGTTCTTTAGGATGGATGAAGAAAAATCTAGATTGGTTGAGTGCTTGTTACCTATACATATACTTTTAGTTTTTTTGTTTCTTATTTGCGCCCCACCCAAGTTGAGAACTTAGTGCCGAACACCCTCATTTCATGGGGGAGGGTGTTTTTTCCAAAACTTCTATTAGTGGATGGTTATTAGCAACTTTCTGATCCTTTTACTAGATATCCCAAGTATCTTAGGGTATACTGTGATGGCTTGAGGTCCATTATTAGCCCAATAATCTTTAGGAAGGGTAGTGTGGTGGTTAGACCAGGTGTGTGCGGGCAGGTGGTTTCCCAAGTATCTTCGGGATGAGGCCCAGGTGTCTTCGGGCGTGGTAGTATTTCTTCTATCCCAGTTGTCTTCGGGCGTGTCTATGGTTGTTCTGGCCTAGGTGTTTGCAGGCGTGGTTATGTGTGATAGTTGTGGCCCAGGTGTGTGAGGGCGGGGTATGGAAGTGGGACTGTGATGAGAATGGCGGGATTGGTCTAATGCATAGGATGCCTTCAATAACCAGTGGGAAAGTGGCATGGGGTACCCAAACATCGATGTGCTATTACTATACATTACTTGACTTGCGTTATTTGGGGAGTGTGCCTTGGTGAGGGTTGGGTGGTTAGTTTCCTTGCTAGGTGCTTGGTTATCTCTTTTCTTACAGGGCATTAGTATGCCTCCCCACTTGTGCATGAGAGTCTTTGGTTTTTCCCTACTGAGTATACTTGTATGCTCACCCTACGTATATAAAACTGCTTTTAGGTTTCCAGGAGGACTTCAGGGATCGTGCGGGACCGTACTAGCTTGGACCCTTGGGGTAGTTTCTGTTGTTGTTTTCCTTTTTCTTGGTATCTTTTTACCTTTGGAGTTTTGTGACTTGTATCTTTTACCTTTGAACATGCATATGGGAATGGTTTATTTTCAGTCATATTTTCACTTTCATTTTTGGTGTTGTGGTATTTACTATCTTATCTCCCGATCCTATTAAAATAAAAAGGGTAATGCCTTCCATTTAGTGTGTGATTTTATACCCTTGGTGCTGGTTTCCACTCCAGTACCTATTGAAGGCGGGTTTCGGGGGTCATTATCTCTCCTTCAACTTAAAGAAGGAAGGGCCTGACAATCTGCTGACCCTTCCCTCATTTTGGTGAAGGTGGGTCGTGACAGAATGGTATCAAAGGGTGAGGTTTGGGAGATAGGATGGAGTATGGGGTTAGGCATAGTGAGGATTTCATGGGATGGTTGGGCAATGGTTTTGGGTGACCTTGGTACGTGAATTAGGAAAGGGAACACTGGCTAGGACATGGGATTTTAGGGCCCCCCATGATCTGATGCAAGGACTCTGGACCTACCAAACGACCAAGTGAGGCCACGCTGATTGTAGGGTAGAGACCCTAGGAAAGGTACATGCATCATAATGACTTGTGTTATCGTGTTTCTGGGGTGTTTTGGGAAATTTAAATAAATAAGAAGTTTAAGAAATTTTTAAGAACGATATTATGCACTACTTGGGCTCAGGCATTCTTTGTTTACCTTGCAGCTATGGAACTTGGGAGATGACCATGATTTGTACAGGAAATCGAGGCCCAGGAGGTTGACTTGGCTGATCAGCAGAGGGCCGATCGAGAGGAGGAGGACGACCAGTGGCAGAAGATGCTTCGATCCTTCCAGCGACAGACCCTCAAGAAGTACGAGGGCAGCACCTCTGACATGAAGACGAAAAGTTGGCTAGAGGAGCTGGTGATAGCTTTCAGCTTGATTCGGGCTTCAATCGAGTACTGGGATCCTCTTGCCGTCATCCAGATGTGGGGAGCAGCGCGTCAGTGGTGGATGCTCTACCTAGGGGAGAGGAGAGATGCTGAGGTGGCATGGGCTGATTTCATGAAGGAGTTCCGGGCAGAATTTATCTCTTATACAATGAAGGAAGATAAGAGGAAGGAGATACTCTCCCTCTAGCAGGGGATTATGTTGGTAAGGGAGCTGTGGATCAAGTTCAAGGATCTCCTCCGCTTTGCTCCAGACCTCTTTCCAGATGAGGAGTCTCAGGCGAGACGTTTAGAGGAGGCGCTCTGACCCTCCCTCCAGTACACCATTACCCCCTTCACCTTACCGACATACTTGGAGGTCCAGAAGAAGGAAGAGGTGGTGGAGAGGATGCAAACTCTGGGCGGTATGTCACGAGAGGGGATTCAGCTAGGCCCGTCAAAGGGAAAGGTCGTCAGAACCAGACCTCCAGCATCGGGACCCTCTAGGTTCTGACCAGCAGGGAGCAGGCCGCAGCAGTTCCAGTTCCGAACCCTCGGTCGTCACCCTTTCCCTTCGGGCCCAGTACTAAGGTGCTTCATCTGTGGGATCCATGTACATATCCAAAATCAGTGCCCGGACCGAGTACAGTATGGCGACGGTGGGCAGGTTTAGCGCCTACCTCAGTAGTGGTAGTTTCCAGCCAGGCCTTTCCAGCAGCAGCAGGGTCAGTGAGCTCCCACTCCTCCGAGGGCAGATGTTACAGGGGGGAGGCCGACCTCAGGGCACTCCTCAGGGACCTCGACCAGGGCATGGTCGGGGAGGCAGCCGACAACTGAGGGGCAGAGGATCTGGGCGTGGACAGTTGCACGCCGTAGAGGCAGCAGTTCCAACGGGACTGGAGGTTGTTCGAGGTACGATCAGTTTGTTCAGTACCCTTGCTTATGCCTTGTTCTATACCAGAGCTTCACACTTCTTTGTTGCACCCAGTCTGGCCCGTGCTCTGGGTCTAGATGTAGAGAGACTTCCAGTGCCCCTGGTGCTGAGCACACCAGTCAGAGGTCAAACCGACTTGTTATATGTTTGTAGAGGATGCAGACTGATGATAGGGCCACATCAGTCAGTTAGGGATCTACTACTGCTATAGATACATCCATACGATGTCATCTTAGGCATCGACTGGCTGTTCTCTATGTGTTCCATCATCGACTGCTTCCGAGGAAGGGTTGTATTCTCAGACTTGGGCGGCTGACGTGTTACTTTCACCAGCGATCAGAGTGTCCAAAAGGGCAGTAGGCGAGAGGAACCTCTCCTCTCCTTGTTAGTCGAGATGTCAGTAGATTCAGTGGATACAGAGATGGTTGAGGTATCAGGGATCATCAGTGAGTTTATAGAAGTCTTCCTTGAGAAGGTGACAACTCTACCCCCTCGACGTGATATCGAGTTTGGGATAGACTTGCAGCCTGGTGCTCATCTGATTTCGATGGCTCCCTACCGAATGGTGCCTTCAGAGCTATGTGAGTTTCGGATTCAGATTGACGATCTGATGAAGAAGGGTTTTGTTCGACTGAGTGCATCACTGTGGGGTGCTCCTGTGTTGTTTGCGAAGAAGGCGGATGGCATTCTAAGGCTGTGCATAGACTACAGGAGGCTGAATCAGGTAACGATCAAGAATATCTACCCTCTTCCGAGGACAGACGATCTTTTTGACTAGTTGAAAGGGGTGGGGTGGTTCTCAAAGATCGACTTGTGGTCTGGGTATCACCATTTGAGGGTAAAGGAGGGTGAAATCTCGAAGACGGCCTTCAGGTGAAGATATGGGAACTTCGAGTTTGTAGTCATGCCTTTCGGTGTTACAAACGCTCTGGCTGTGTTCATGCGGCTTATGAACTCCATATTCCAGGAGTATCTGGATTGGTTCATAGTCTTGTTCATTGACGACATCATGATCTACTCAAGATCAGAGGAGGACCACGCTGAGCACCTGAGGACGGTTTTGGAGGTCCTCTGATAGCACCAACTCTATGGGAAGTTGTCTAAGTGTAAGTTCTGGATGCGAGAAGTGCACTTCCTTGGCCACGTAGTGTCCGAGCAAGGGGTAGCGGTGGACCCATAAAATGTTGAGGTGGTTGTTTCTTGGGTAGCACCCAAGAACGTGGCAGAGGTTCGTAGTTTCATCGGGCTGGTAGGTTACTACCAGAGGTTCGTACCCAACTTCTATCGAGTTGCGATGCCTTTGACGACCTTGACCAAGAAGGACCAGGTTTTCATATGGAGTGAGCAGTGCGAGGCATCCTTCAGCGATCTGAAGGATAAGTTGGTTAGTGCCCCAGTGCTGAGACTACCAGAAGAAGGGGCAGCGTATGAGATGTTTTGTGATGATTTAGGGAAAGGCCTCAGATATGTGTTGATGCAGCGACAAGGGATAATCTCTTATGGGTCTAGGAAGCTACACCCTCATGAGCGTAATTATGCCACCCATGATCTGGAGCTTACAGCGATCATTTTTGCACTAAAGTTGTGGCAGCATTACCTCATCGGAGAACACTTTGTGGTCTTTACAAATCACAAAATCTTGAGGTATATCTTCTCCCAGTGGGACCTAAACATATGATAGAGAAGGTGGATGGATTTCCTCCAAGATTACGACTTCGAGATATCCTACACTTCAGGAAAAGGGAATGTAGTAGTCGATGCTTTGAGCAAGATGTCGCATAAGGATGCGGTCCGAGAGTCGGTAGATGCTTGGAAGGTGATGGAGGAGTTGGATTCCTTGCACCTAGATGCGAGGATGGATATTGGTAGAGGTTTTCTGTATCAGATGATAGTGTAGTCTTCTCTATTGTGGCAGGTATAGGAGTCTCAGTGGGGAGACCCAGAGTGCGAAGTGATGCGTGACCGAGTTGACCAGGGCGATGATCCAGAAGGGTGGATGGAAGATGGTCAAAATCGGATGCTCTTCCAGGGGAACATATTTGTTCCAGAGGCGATGCATGGCAAGTTTCGTAGTGAGTTCCACAACTCACCCCTAGTGATACACCCATGAGTTTCCAAGATGTATTAGGGTCTGAGGAGACAGCTTTGGTGTCTCGGAGTAAAGAGAGCAGTGGCAGAATTTGTGGCCAAGTGCTTAATGTGTCAGCAGGTAAAGGCTGAACACCGTGTTCCAGGAAGGTTGTTTCAACCTTTAGATGTCCCCAAGTGGAAGTGGGACGAAATCTAAATGGATTTCGTCATAGGACTACCAAAGGTGCAAGGGGGCTGCAACGCCATCTGGGTAGTAGTGGACCGCTTGACAAAGTCAGCTCACTTTCTGGCGATTAAGGAGTCGAGTGCAGTGGATTCTCTAGCACGGAAGTATGTGGACAAGGTAGTAAGGTTTCATGGAGTTCCAAGTTCCATAGTCTCGGATAGGGATGAACGTTTTACCTCACGAGTTTGGAGAGGTTTGCAGTATTCTTTTGGCACCCATATATGTCTTAGAACTGCTTTCCACCCCCAAACGGATGGGAAAACAGAGCGCACTATCCAGACCTTGGAGGATATGCTGCGGGCATGTATTCTGGACTTTGGGGGATCATGGGTGCGACACTTGCCTCTGGTAGAGTTCTCCTACAATAATATCAATCACTCTATCATTGGCATGGCTCCATTAGAAGCCCTATATAGAAGGTTGTGTCACTCACCCGTGTGCTGGACTGAGGTTGGGGAAGTAGGTGTTCTTGGATCGGAGGTAGTGCAGATCACGACAGAGAAGGTTTAGCTTATACGAGAAAGGATTAAGGTGGCTTAGGACCGGCAGAATTCATATGTCGATGATAGGAGGAGACCCTTGGAGTTCGAGGTCGGGGATCATGTGTTCTTGAAGGTCTCCCCTCAGCGTGGACAGCGGAGGTTTGGCAAGGGAAGTAAGCTTTCTCCCAGGTTCATTGGACCCTTCAAAGTGTTGCGGCGGGTCAGTGAAGTGGCTTATCAGCTAGCGCTACCACCACCGCTACTGAGGATACACGATGTATTACATGTATCCTAGATTCGTCGATATCTACACAACGACTCCCATGTCATCGATTGGGGAGAGTTAGATGTCTAAGACGATGCGACCTTCATAGAACAACCAATCAAGATTGAGGATCGTAAGGAGAAAGTGCTTTGTGGATGAACCATCCCCTTGGTTAATGTGTTGTGGAGGCATGGTGGCTTGGAAGAGAGCACATGGGAGCGGGAGGCCCAGTTACGCATTCAGTACCCAGATCTATTTTGACTTCCTTGTTTTTTTTGTTCTGATCCTTGAGATATTATACCTTGTGATTTAATATATGAAATGCTTGTTTTTCTTAGCTATTATATGATTTATTCCCTTTTCTCTGTGTGTGTGTGTGTACGAATGTGTGATGATGGGAAAACCTGACTGCTAATCAGGACGCATTAATGTGGATGCGATTAAACCCATGCGGGCGAGTCAGTGCCGCCCAAAGCGGATAATATCTTGACATATAGGAGGGGACTCCCTAACTCATGTGTTGGACAGTGTGATCCTTGTGCTTGTTGTAAATGTTATGGTTGATAACTCTTCGGGGATTATTTCTGGATGTAGGGGGTTCTATTCCATCTTTCTAGAAACTCTGTGGTTTTCCCCTGAGAAGTATCTTTAGGGGGTGGTTGTTTGGACCCCACTTCTCTCCTTTCTGGGTTGTTCTTATATTCTCGGGGACGAGAATAGTTTGAGAAGTATCTGATGTAATGGATCGAGTTTTTTGGGTCTATTACTTAGTAAAAATATGATTTTGGAGTGTTCTGGGTGGTCTGGAAGGCCATCCCAGCTTCTCGGTGACTCCTAGCAGTAGCCTTGGCCTACCGGTAGCCTCGGCCTACCGGTAGACCTAGCCTACCGGTGACCTTGGGGTACCGGTAGCTCTCGGCTACTGGTAGCTCTCGGCTACTGGTAGCTGTCGCCAACCTGTAGCCCTCAGCTACCGGTAGCTGTCACCAACTGGTAGCTCTCGTCTACCAGTAGTTTTCGCCAACCGGTAGCTCTCAGTTACCGGTAGTTCTCGCCTACCCCCCACGGGTTTTCCAGTAGCGCCTCCTTTTTGCGCTAATTGGTTTTTAAACCATTTTTTGACCCCTTTAAGCCTGTTTTAAAGCCCATTAATGCCCATTAATGTCGTTTAATTAAATGATTGGTGAGGTACCCTGGTTTGCGTTGAGTTAAACCACCTCGAAAGGCGGGGACCCTTTAATGACGTGTGGGGTGTCCTAGCCGCGTGGTCAACCCACGATCCCGCTCCTTATGCGGTTTCAAGTTTTTCTCTCCATAGCTTAACTTTCCCAGGCGTGCTGTATCTCAGCCCTTATCATCCCTTATAACCAAAAGGCTTCTCCCTATGTTTCTTTTTCTCGATCACCCTGCGGTCAGAGTACCCTTCCTCCTGACGAGTTATAACCTGGAAAATTTTTCCTTGATCGTGTTTCGTGGAGCTCATGCTAATCACGCGGGGACTTAACGTCGGTCCTTGATCAGTCAGGTAGGAGTTTCACCTTCGTCTATCCTTTCTATGTATCTTGTGTGGTGGGTACGCTACTGCTTCTGTAGAATTGGATGAACCAAACTTTAATAAATATAATAAACGGATTCTAAAGAATGAAGGGGAGGGGTGTGATCGGTGATGATGCTCTGTTTTTCTCCTCTTTCATGATTAATCATTTCTTAATTGTGCAGGCTTACGCCTACTGAAAATCATGGTTGTTGGTGGTCTTTCTATGTGCACTAATAAACCCTTACCCTTTTGATGTTTAAATAGATTGTATTTTGGTTGTGAACCTTTTGCTGTGTAAAGGAAATTGGTTAATCACGTATATTCAGCTAAATAAATTGGAAGAACCAGGATCAACTCCTTTTCTATGATAACCCCAGTTTAAGCCCAGTGGAATTGAAATCATGGAGTGTGTTAAATATTTTAATTCTAAAAATACATGTTTAGTATGCCTTGTGTTGGTAGTATTGGGTTGGTTGTTTCCTCCACGGTTAGATAGGGACTTAGATTGATGGGGCGATGCGGGTGGGGATGGGATCCCCTATTGTTATACTTTGAGGTTGTGTGATTACTCTGCTTATATCACAAATTGGGGTGGGATCCTCTATTGTTGAGAAACTATTGGCTCCTGGATTTTTGGGGACATGGGGCTGTATCTTCGGGTTTTCTTTGGTTCCAGTACTTCAAGGGATCTCCCTTATCCCTTTTTTGTTATGAACTTGCAATAGAATCGGGTGTGAATGCTTAAATTGTTGTTGGCTGTAACTTTTTCCCTTGGTTTGTTCTTATGATGTTAGTTGCCCAGTAGTGCAGAAACTTATTTAAACATTATTTCTGAACATGAAAACAAGGATGGGACAAATGGGGATTTGGTTTGATGTGAGTTGTGACTTGGGCATGGGTGTTGTTCTTTTCTCTTATGAATGAATATTAAGGATAGTTTTCTTTAGGATGGCTGAAGAAAAACCTAGATTGGGTGAGTGCTTGTTACCTATACATATACTTGTAGTTTTTGTGTTTCTTATTCGCGCCCCACCCAAGTTTAACACTTAGTGCCAAACACCCCCATTTCATGGGGGAGGGTGTTTTTTCCAACACTTCTATTAGTGGCTGGTTATTAGCTCCTTTCTGGTCCCTTTCCCGGATAACCCAAGTATCTTCAGGCAGGCTGTGATGTCCTGAGGTCCATTATTAGCCCAGGAATATTCAGGCAGGGTAGTGTGGTGGTTGGCCCAGGTATGTGCGGGCAGGTGATTTCACAAGTATCTTCGGGATGAGGCCCAGGTGTCTTCGGGCGTGGCAGTAGTTCTTCTAGCCCATGTATCTTTGGGCATGGCAGTGGTTGTTCTGGCCTAGGTGTTTTCAGGCGTGGTTACGTGTGACAGTTGTGGCCCAGGTGTCTGCGGGCGGGTTAGTGGTTATGGCCCAGGTGTTTGCGGGCGGGATGTATGGTTGTGGCCCAAGTGTGTGCGGGCGGGGTATGGCAGTGGAACTGCGATGAGAATGGCGGGATTGGTTCGATGCGTAGGATGTCTTCAATAACTAGTGGGAAAGTGGTGCAGGGTACCCAAACATCGATGTGATATTACTATACATTACTTGACTTGCGTTATTTAGGGAGTGTGCCTTGGTGAGGCTTGGGTGGTTAGTTTCCTTGCTAGGTGCTTGGTTATCTCTTTTCTTATAGGTCATTAGTATGCATCCCCACTTGTGCATGAGAGTCTTTGGTTTTTCCCTACTGAGTATACTTGTATGCTCACCCTACATATATAAAACTACTTTCAGGTTCCCAGGAGGACTTCAGGGATCGTGCGGGGCCGTACTAGCTTGGACCCTTGGAGCAGTTGCTGTTGTTGTTTTCCTTTTTCTTGGTATCTTTTTACCTTTATAGTTTTGTGACTTGTATCTTTTACCTTTGAACATGCATATGGGAATGGTTTATTTTCAGTCGTATTTTCACTTTCAGTTTTGGTGTTGTGGGATTTACTATCTTATCTCCCGATCCTATTAAAAGAAAAAGGGTAATGCCTTCCATTTAGTGTGTGATTTTATACCCTTGGTGTTGGTCGCCACTCCGGGACCTATTGAAGGCGGGTTTCGAGGGTCATTATATCTCCTTCAACTTAAAGAAGGAAGGGCCTAGCAATCTGATGACCCTTCCCTCCTTTTGGTGAAGGCGGGTCGTGACACATGTAGTCCCCTGGCTGCAGCTCTTAGGGTTTTGAGCAGAGAAAAATATCACACATCGTGTGGACCCACCAAACACCATGTGACCCTATGCTGGAATCTCGATGTGTACTCTGGGAGTACATAGGTATGTACATATCCAAGAACATGAGGATTTCCTAAGTATACAAACATAGTCATGTACTCGGACATAGCTAGGTTACCTGGACACAACCATGTACATGGGCATGAGACGATGTACATGAGCATGACCTGAAGAGAATAGGTAGGGATCGGGTGGTTGAGGCCCACCATGTACCACCTATATATGCCATGTAGTGTGAAATTTATTCCCAATCTATTTCTAGGGGAGAACACGGCCAGGTGGAGAGGTGAGGTCACACATTGTGTGAACCCCATACACGTCATGCATTTCTCCCTAGAGATTTATTCTTCTCGTATCTTCTTCTCTAGGACTCAAATTTTGGCCCATGAGTAGCCTATCTTGTGTGTGTTTTCACTTAGAACGTGATGGTATCCTTTGTTGTATTATGTGATATTATGTGAGGTGTTATTTGCATGACATTTCTTCAGGTTATTCTTGATGATGGCGATGATCGGGGAAAGATCATCGAAGTGATGTCGGGGTCGATACCCCCTATTGCACTAAGGTGAAAGTCCCACATACTCTTTACATAGTAGATTTAGTACTCCCCATAATAAGGAATAAGACCTCTATCTACAGACTGGTGCTCCCCTATCTTTGAGATCAGATGGGGAGTGGGTCCTCCATAAGATTTGTGGCTCCCTCGACTATGAAGTGTAGTGATGAGGGATAGGCCCCTCTATATAGATTCTTGTGAGGTTGTGTGTGATGCTTGGAATCAGATATAGAATTATAAAGTTGCAATAAGACTCATCTACTTTGGTTGGTATATGATATGGAGATCCCCTTTATCTTTCTTTTGGGTTTCCTTGTGAGTTTAAAAATATATTTAGTTTTTTGTTTCCCTCTTGTTATAGGTTGAGATGAACTCTATTGTACCTTCATGTTTCTCCCATTTTCATTTTATAGGTGTCCTATTGGGTATGTATATACTCACCACTAGATGGTATTTTCCCATACATGTTGTGTCTTATGTATACAATAGGCAGTTCAGTGGTGACATCGGTGAAGCATAGTGATTATTGGGAGCACTGACCACATACAGTGGTCGAAGTTAGATATCAAGAGCTGGGCTCTCTCAATTTTTAATCTTTTAAATTTATTGTTATTTTGAGAGTTAATTTATGGTTGTGAATTTATTTTTACCTTTTACACTTTGTTTTATACTATGGTACTATAATGTATTCCCAAGAGGTTTCTTCATGCATGATTTTACTCTAGATGTTATAGTCTTTTATTTATATTCCTCTTCACTTTTTCATGGAGATGGTTGTGTACATACATACATGTACATTAGGAAAAGTCCTCATATTTTAGTTATTCCTTATCAATGCTTGTCTCCATCCCCTAGCCTATTAGAGGTAGACTTGGGGTCATCACACCTAGCCTTCCATTAGCCAGGAAAGCCCTAGTGGGTCAGGTTATGAAAGAGTGGTATTATATCAGTTCATTAATTGGGATTGTGTTTGGAGTTTTCCCCTTTGTTATTATTGTTTGGGACTTATGTAAATGGTGTCAGAGTGCCTCGAGTGTGGATTTCAGACCAGGGAACTCAGTGCTGGTGCAGCAGTCAACGTATCCATTCACTAGAACTATAACTACCTACTTGTCAACTCAGCATACTAAGACATTGGTTGTAAGGAATAGTGGTATATAAATCATATAGGATTCATTCATTTGACTATCCTTCTTAAGTCACCCCCCTATATAAATTATCATCTAATTGTGTTATGTCTTGATTACTTTTAGGATACCTCCACAAAGATAGCCAGTCTGGTTACTGATGCTGGATTATGAATATGATTTATTGAGTGATGAGGCCTCAGTTCAAGGTTCATCTCATTTGGTTTTCTCTCTAGGTTCATAGGGATAAGCACCCATGTATAACAAGTATCATATGGTACCAACAATTTAGATTGATGATGCATAAAATCTTATCACGCTACGCGAGTTCCAGCATTAGAGACTACTAAGGTTCTATGGAGATTCAGACCCATAGGTAGTGGAGGATTGGCTTGAGTTGGTGGTATGAGTATTTATACTTATTTGAGCCCTGGTCAATCAAATGGTTGCACTAGCAGTCAGTCTTTTCCATGAAGCAGCAAGGCACTAGTGGAGTATGGTGATGCATGTAACGTCTTGGGTTTTTGAATGGGTCATTTTCCAACTAAATTTTAATTTTTGAGTTGGTATCCAGACCAACCCTTTTTCTTGAACTTTGGAACCTCATTCTATGAGTTATTTTAATCCAAGATCTTGTTTCGGGTGTGGTCTATGTTTTGGTTGAAGTTATTGGGGTTTGGGCAAACACCAGAGGAAGAGTGGATGTCCCAGGTTTCTAAAAACTGCTTCATGCCAATTACAAAATGTGTCAATAAATACATGGTGTGTAATAAATTTATTTCATGGGTTTTTAGGGTAGAACAGCGAAAACCCAGAATTTAAATGGCATGTAAATATTTAAATGTTGTGTAAATTCCCATGGTATTTTTTTAAGAGTCAGGGGCACAATCCCCCTCATTTTATTTTATCCTCCACAGACAGAGGCAGTGACTAGGGGTTCTTCAACACCTCTCCCCCTCTCCCCTAGGGATCTTGATTTTTCTTTAATCTGATCCCCAATCTTTGATCTTTCAATGGCTACAGATTCTTCTCATTGAGGCCTTTGATCTACTAGCCTACCATTTTACCCTATTTTTAGGGCATTCATCTAAAATGTTGATTCCTTCTGATTCACCTCTAGTTAGAGGTCAATATCAAATGAATTATTGTCCACCAATATAAGGTAGGCGGTGCTTATCTTTATCTGTTATTTTAAAAGTGTTTTTTGAGTGTGTTCTTGAGCACAACATTTGGTATTCCAAGCGAGACCCTATAAATTGATTTTTTTTATTTTAATTAATTAATGGAACCCATGATATGCCTAGGGGCATGATAAGTCAAGACTAAAAATGGAATAATCCTAGTCTGAGGCTTTAGACCTTGGCTATATTAGGTAGAGGTGGTTTTTTATTAAATTATTTTTTATATTAAATGTTATGGTTCCAAGGGAATGTGACAGGCTTGGACTGAGGATTGAGAAGGTGTTGAATATCTGGATGAGGCAACTTGGTTCATCTAGTTGGGATAGGCCTGAATTCTTGGAGTGATATTGATCACAAGTTAGGTGACTAGTTTGTCGGGTTGAGGTGACAAAGTCATCAGGTTACGGGCATGGATCGTATGATATTAGATGGTTTTGGCCATCAAATTGAGTGACACGATTGAAGGGGCATGAGGTTTTGGGTTGATGTGGCTTAAGTACTTGTTTGGTGATTTATGTTCACCATGATTATCCGACATTCTGTTTAAGCCATGTTCATAGATATAGGACCAATCGTGTGGGTAAAGGCCTATATTAGATGTTTCATAGGTGGATGTTTGGAGGTTTTTACCTTATAAATCCACATGGATGCTGAGGATCCATCAGTTGATGGTGTTGATACCATCGGTTGGGTGATGAAGGTCGTCATATATTGACATTGTTGGGCTGGGATGATTTGGAGGACAGACGTCATTATGCCTCGGGATGTTGTTCTTTGAGCTGATAGGAGCTTTCAAGCAGGGGTCTAAGGGACTGGGTATTTTCTTAGGTGTGCCTCTAGGACATCAAATACTTAATGATGGAATGAGGTGCTAAGGGATATTTTGAAGGTGGAACATAAGGGTTAACCTGAAATGATTTCTAATAGAGGGTGCCTTGGGGTTGTATGCTAAGGATCCTTCCACTACTAATATATTGGGGATGGACAAAGCAAGTGATTTATTCCTTTTGGATGTTGAGCGCAAGGGAAGTATATGATATTATATGTTGTTCTTATGTTGTTTAATTATTTTCAGTATACACCTGCATAGTATCATATATAAGATAGACACACATTGGTGGTAGCCTACTGAGTTTCTTTATTACACCCTTCACAGGCCCTTTGGGACACATGTAGACTTTATGAATTTCCATTTAGGTAAAGGTTCGAGCTTAGGAGATAGATCATAGTGATTGAGTTAGCATGGGATATAAAAAAATGGGATCATTGGTTCTTTCCTTAATTGGAGTTTCCTTTTTGAGTTTTCTTTTGTATCAGTATGCTATTATATGTATATATTGAGGTCATCCATTGGTGACCCTTCTTCTTATTGATATGTATGACCTATCTTGGGTGCATATTTCTACAAATGGTATTCTTACAATGTTTATTCTTCGAGTGGTATATTTTATATTATTGTTTACTATTATTTCTTATTCTATTTGGTTGTACTTTTTCCATGGATGGGTTACTAGTCCTATCATCTACTGGTCTTTCTTCCACTATTATATTTATATATAGACCATTATTATTATCACCACCAAAGGGTATTTCCTCCCAAATATCACCTTTTTATACCCTCGCTGCCATTCGGAAGCCTTTGGCATACGGGGAGGCATTCCTGAGGCCTAGTGGATAACCGGCCCTGACCACTCTTCAAGTGGAAAATAGGTTGGGGTGCTATAATTGGTGTTAGAGGAAATTTATTTTATCTCTTTTGGGTCTTACTCTTTAGGATATGGTAGACTGAATATTAATATGTTTTCAAAATTGGGTTTATAGCTCTTGTTTGGGTGCTTGTAGACCCATGCATAGGGGACAAACTGAGTTTCCAAGGGTGGGAAATTGATGTTTTGTTATGTTATTTTATCATTGATATGATTTCCACCTTGAGTGGTTCACTTAGATGAAATTTTTATATGTTATGATATATGAACCTTGTCTTGGTATATTAAGTGGTATGATTTAACCTTGTCCTGGTATGGTAAGGGAGAATTTTGGACCCTTGGCCCAATATGAAAGGGGATGGTGGTTATGCTTTCCTGATAAGTACATAAGAATTGATTATATATGCATGTGTCGTGATAAAATTCTTTGTGATATATGATATATATGTATGGTCCTGTCTTTGATAAGAGCATGTGAGGATTGGTATATGAAGTCTAACCCTGTTATGGGAAGGCGAGGGGCCATGAAGTCAGATTTATATGTGATACCTGGCTCTGATATGGGCGGGTAAGGGGCCCTGTGATCGGATGTCATGTGACATGATTATGATGGGGGAGTAAGGGTAGTGATATTTCACTTACTATAACTTATTTTCCTATTTTTTTTATATATAATATAGTATGGTTGTCTGTCCATGTTACTAATATTTAGTGGGATGCCCCCTAGACGGGCTCCAATGGAGCATCAGGTGGGTGATGATTTGGTACCACTTGAGCAAGCATAGTTTAAGACCCCTGAGGGTTGGGATGAGGACTCATAGGGTCATATAAAGCATAATCCATAAATATAGGCTCCAGTGCAGGTGGGTTAGCCACCATATTTGACATCTTTTGGGTTATAGTTTGACGAGCTGTTTAGAGTGATCCTGGTGCGTGTTATCTAGGTTATTGATAGTGGGTCTCATGGATTAGAGACTTTGATGGAATACCTGACTCAAGATTTCCATTCACAACACCCACCACTATTTCAGGGTGAATGTGGTCCATAGGTGGCTGGGAAATGGATAGAGTTGATGTATATATTCTTCGAGCAGCTCGAGACATCCCTATGGTGGAGGGTGAATCTAGCAACATACATTATTAGAGGACTATAAAAGCACTGGTGGGATGTATAGATATATATGGGAAGACATTATGGACTATCCTGGAAGGATTTTGGGACCAGGTTCTTTAATAAATTCTTCCTAAAGATGTTAAGGACAGAGAGAGCTCTGAAGTTATTGAGCTTGCAATAGGGTGACATGATCCTCATGGACTATATAGTGAAATTCATCAATTTGCCTCATTTATCACCTGGTATAGTGGTAGATGAAACATTGAGGTTGATTCATTTTGAGTATAGTTTATGGTATGCCATTTGGGTGAAGGTAAAAGTCTTCAGGTTGGCCTCATTCTCAGAGGCGGTGAATTAGGTGTTGATAGTCTAGGGAAATCTGAAAGACCGGTCATACTCGATCCAAGTGAAAGTGTTAGGTGATTACAATGACAATGATTTAGGTAATATGAAGTAGTATTGGGATGAGTCTTAGTAGGGTTTTTAGGCTAGAGACTCAATCAGACCACCTCGGAGTGGATCGTTGATGGTGTACTTCCAGTGTGAGTAGCTGAATCATGTGCGGGCATAGTATGATTGGGCACCAAAGTAGTGTCAATCTTGTAGTCAGTTAGGTTATCTCAAGAGGTTCTATAAGAGGCCTTCTTAGATATCTAGTAACTATGGATTGGGCCAGACTCAGGTTTCTTAGGTCAGACTAGGAGTGGTACTAGGAAATGGTAGCTAAGATTCAATAGCATGTGGAGGTCATGGAAAATGTAGCAGGACCTAGCAGTGGGGTCAATGTCTGGTGGCTGGTGTAGCACCATAGGGAGGTCATGCATCAAGAATTCATTTTTAAATCTAGGTAATACTATTAATATGTCAAGGTTAGAGCTGGTTGGTGATTTGACAATATTTAGAGGTATTTTGTGGGTGTGATTTGGTTACTTTTTATTTTTGGCATGGCCCCTTTGTATTCATGTCTATTTAGGGTGTATAAGGTGCATGGGATATACTTTTGGATTAACCATACATTGGTTAGTAGTTTGGAATCATCTTGTATGTGTTATATATATATATATGAGGTTCATGGAACTAGGATATTCTATGGGCGTCTATGTGGTGCGGGATTACTTGAGGTGTGTGGGAATCTGGGCATCAGTGCGATGTGGGCTCTATGTGAGGTGTGTGGCACTTAGACTTCTTATGGGAATCTGTTGAGATGCAGGACCTCATAGGTTCCATGTGCAATATGGGCAGGAGGTAGGTGTCTTAGGAGGTGCGGTACTTGATGGGTTTCCGATGTGACATGGGTTTATGTGAGCACCTGATGAGGTGCAAGAGTGAAAATGCATAATGGGAGTACTTCTGATTCTGGGATGGTTATTGGACCATCGGTTTATTTGAATTTTTGGGTTGACATGTGACCAGGGTAGGTAACTCCTAAGGTGGGGAGCACTTTGAGGAAGTTTACCAATACATTTATGACTAGGGTAGACCGATTTAATTTTAAAGGTATGTTTATGTTTGGTACCATCTCCAGGTTTTGTTTAATAGCTCAGGTATGAGCTATGTTAAGGTGTGTATATTGTAACATCCTAGTTTTTTGAATGGGTTGTTTTCTAGGTAAATTTGAATTTTTGAGTTGGTATTAAGGAAAACCCTTTTTCTTGAACATTTTAACCTCATTCCGAGAGTTTATTTAACCCAAGACTTTATTTTAGGTGTGTTATTTGTTTTAGTGAAAGTCCTGAGGGTTCGTAAAAACACTGAAGGAAGAGCGGATGGCCCAGGTTTCTATAACCCACTATAGGCCAATTACACAGTGTGTAAATAAATACACGGTGTGTAATAAATTTATTTCATGATTTTTTAGGGTAAAATAGGGAAAACCCTAAATTTACATAGCATGTAAATATTTTCATGACATGTAAATTCATGTGGATATTTTTTTAAAAGATCTAGGGGTGTGGCCCCCCTCATTTTATATTCTCCTCTGCAGACAGAGGTAGTACCTAGGGGTTCTTCAGCACCTATCCCCCTCTCCCCTAGGGATCTTGATTTCTCCACCGTCAGAGCTATGAAATTTGATCTATCAGTGAATACTAATTCCTCTCATTAAGTCCTTCGATCTGTTATCCTGTTTTATATTTTTCTATATATACATAGTGCTAAATCCATGCAAGTCGTTTTAAACTATTTTTATAGCATTCATCTAAAACCCTAATTCCTTCCAATTCAAATAAAGTTAGAGGTTAATATCATATGAGAGAGAGTATACCAGTATAATCCAGGTGGTTCTTATCTTTCTCCATGTTTTCACAAGTTTTTTGGGGATGTTCTTGAGTGCGTCATTGGGTAGTCCGAGCGATACCCTATAAATTGAATTTTTATATTTTAATTAATTAATGGAACCCATGATATTCCTATGGGCATTATCATTCAAGAATAAAAATGGAATGAGACTAGTGGGAGTCTTTAAACCTTGGGAAGAATAGTCTAGGGTGGTTTTTATTAAATTATTTTTTTATATTAAATGTTTTGGTTCTAAGGTAACATGATGTTCTTGGCCTAAGTATTGAGATAGTGTTGACCATATAGATGAGGTGACTTGTTTCGTTAGGTTGGGAGAGGCCTGGATTATTTGAGTAATGTTGATCATGGGTTGGGTGACTTGGTCATCGAGTTAAGGCTAAATGGTCATCAGGTTATGGGCATGGATTATATGATATTGGATGGCATTGGGAATTATATTGAGAAACACAGTCGTAGAGGAATGAGGTGTCAGGTTGATGTGGATTAGGTACTTGGTTGCTGATTTCCACTCACAGTTATTGGTCAATGCACCATTGGAGTCATTTGCACACAGATAGGACTCGGATGATGAGGTGGTGTTGACCACTCGTGTGGGTAGAGAGCTTTGTTAGATGCAACATAGGTGGATGTTTGGAGGTGATTGTCATAGAAATCCACATAGATGGTGAGGATCCATTAGTTTATGGTATTAAGACCATCGGTTGGGGATAAATCTTGTTGTATATTGAGGTCGTTGGGATGGGATGATCTAGAGGACAGAAATCATTGTGCATTGAGACGTCGGGCTTCGAGCTGACAGGAGCTTTCGAGTAAGGGTCTGAGGGATTGGGTATTTTCTTGGGCATGCCTTTTGGATGCCAGATACTTAATGATAAAATGAGGTTCTTAGGGATTTTTTGAAGGTGGAACCTGAGGGTTCACCTAGACTGATTTCTAATAGAGGATTCCTTAGGGATATATTCTAAGGATCCTTCCACTACTGATTTACCAGTGATGGATGAAGTAGGTTATTGATTCCTTGTGGGTTCTAAGATCAAGTGAATCATATAATACTACATGTTGTGCTTGTTCTATTTTATTATTTTTAGTATACACCTGCTTAGTCACATATATAAGATAGGAACACATTGGTCATGGCCTACTGAGATTCTTTCTCACACCCTATATGGGACCCTTGGGATGTGTTTAGACTTTATGTCTTTACATTCAAGTAAAGGTTATGGATCAGCAGCTATATCCTAGTGATTGGGTTATAATAGGATGGAATTCAAGGGACAACTGGTTCTTTCCTCAGTTGGAGTTTCCTTTTGAGTTTTATTTTGTATCAGTATGCTATCATATGTACATACTGAGTTCGACCATTGGTGACCCTTTTGCTTATTGATATGTTTGACCTGTCTTGGATACATGTTTCTAAAAATTATATTCTTGTAATTTTTATTCTTAAATTGGTATATTTTAGAATTTTTTTTTTTATTATTTATTTTTTTATCTATTTTTACTTCCTCCATGGGTGGGTTAATGGTCTTATTGTTTATTACTTTTTCTTCTACTATTATATTTATCTATAGACCATTATTATTATCACTATCGTAGGTTATAGTCTCCCCACTATCACCTCTTTACACCCTCAATGCTATTCGGTATCCTTTGGCATACGGTGAGGCGTTCCTAAGGCACAGTGGATAACTGGACCTAAGTATTGTTCTTGTGAAAAAACATGCTGGGGAGATACAATGCAAACCCATGATGAGACAACACTCTCATGTTCAGACTTCCAACTATTTTTTCATGAGTATTATTACCCCTCATGATTATTCTTCATGTGGATTTAGGAGATACTTAAGCTGCATAAGGGTTACATGTTAGTTGTGGAGTAAGTTATGAGGTTCGCTAACCTAATGTGTTACTCCCTAGATATGGTGTGAGATGGTTTCTTCCAAAAATAGAAGTTAGAGCAGAGTCTCTATAGATACATTCATTCCATCATAGTATCCTTGTGCCTTCTAAACTATTCTAGAGTGATAGAGTGGGCTCTAGTGACTAAGAGCTTCCTAGTAGAGGGGCATTAGGTGGTTGGATTCGGCAGTGAGCATCATGCGTCGGATTTTTCTATAGCATCTTATAGACGTCAAATGTCGAGGTCTTATTAGAGGAGGTATTCTCATTCTTGAATACATATTCATGTATTTGTGGATCATTGATAACTTAGATGATCTATAGATCTAGGTGAGGCCCAATGTTATGCCTATGATGAGAAGGGTCACATGGAACAAAATTACCCAACCCTTCATGCTGGGCAGGATTGGTAGACGGTGGATGGACCACCACGAAAGAGGAAGTGTCATGATCAGGTATCTCCCAAGTGTGTCCAGGGTGTCCCATAGGGAGGTAGTGTTGGAAGAGGATCAAGTGGAGGTCTAGAGGGAGGAGCTACTAGTGGAGGGTAATGCTATGATCTACTTCCACCACCACCACCAACAGGTGTCCCGTGCTAGGATTAAGGATCTAGAGGCCAATTCATGGGTAGCTACATGTTATGGAGGTCTATGACTAGGATACGCATGAGATTATTCAAGGTACAATTTTTATCTTTTATAATATTTCCCTAGTACTAGTAGACACAGGAATAAGTCATTACTTTATCACCTTATCCCTTGTGTGAGAGATAGATATTCTAGTTTAGTCTCTGTCCTAGCATCTACGACTAAGGGTTTCTATCGAGATTGATTCTTCAATATCACATATCTTTCGATAGTGCGAGATGGAACTCATTGGAGAGAGTTTATCATGTAAACCTCTTGGTTTTCATGATGAAACCTTATAATGTCATCTTGGGAAAGGATTGGTTGTCCACAATTTGAGCCTAGATTGACTGAAATCACAAATGAGTTAGATTCCTTTAGATATATGGGATGATATTATCCTTTGCAAGAAAGTGATATCTCATTGACGATTGAGTGGGTCTTGTAGGAAGGAAGATACAACCCATCATCCATCAGTTGGTGAGTTAATTCCTTGGTGTAGTGGGCTCTTAAAGCATCTGGATTCCTTCAGTAGTGGAGGAATTTATGGACGTCTTCCCTGAGGATGTTTTAGGACTAACTTTGTAGTGTTATATGTAATTATTCATTTAATTTCACCCAGGACCACACTGATATCTTTTTCATCATATTAGATGGCCCCTACCAAGCTTCAAGATCTAAAGGTGCAGTTAGAGGATCTTCGAGAGAAGGGTTTCATTAGAACCAGTGTGTCCCCTTGGATAGCTTCAGTGTTGTTCATGAAAAAGGTGGATGGGAGCTTGAGGCTTTTCATTGATTATCATCACCTGAATTAGGTAACGATATATAATAGGCACCCCTTGCTGAGGATTGATGACATATTAGTTGAGAGGCTAGTTCTTGAAGATCAATCTTAGGTCTGGCTGGAACCATTTGAGGGTTCATGAATATGATGTTCCAAATATGTAATTCCAATGTTGTTATAGACACTATGAGTTTTTGGTGATGAATTTCATTGTGAATAATTCCATTGTTTTGTTTATGGGTCTTATGAATTGGATCTTCCAACTATTCTTGGACCAGTTTTTTGGTCATCTTCATTGATGACATACTCATTTACTCTATGTTAGAAAAGAATATGTAGAGTATCTGAGGATGGTCCTAAACTTACTTTAGGAGCACCATTTTTATATTAATATCTCAAAGTTCCAGTTTTGGATCAATGAAGTTCACTTTTTGGGGAATGTCATTTCTAGTCATGTTTTGGCTATGGAACTAGTGAAAATTTATGTGGTGCTTTCTTGGGATCCACTAAAAATCATATCATAGGTGTAGAGTTTTCTTGACTTGGAGGAGTAATACAGGTGGTTTGTGGAAGAATTATCTAGAATTATAGCCCCTTTGACTACACTAATGTAGAAAGGGTAATCATTTACCTGGACAAAGAAGTGTTAGGGAGCCTTTGAGGAGCTAAGGATGAGACTGACCAATTCTCCAGTGTTGATACTACTAGAGGAGTGCATGGAGTATGTAGTGTTCTATGATGCCTCTAGAGATGGGCCTGGTTTCAAGTTGATTCAAAGAAAGGAAGTCATTGTATATTGGTCAATTCATTTGAGACCCCATGAATAAAACTACATGGCTCATGACATAGAGTTGGTTGTGGTAGTCTTCACTCGGAATATGTAGAGGTATTATCTTCTGGGCTAGTGCTTTATTGTGTACTCAGACCACCAAAGCCTCAGGTATATCTTCACTCATAGATATATAAACTTGAGATAGAGTTTTTGGTTGGAGTTCCTATAGGATTATAACTTTTAGATAGTTTATACTCCTAGGAAGTGAAACATGGTGGCAGATTCCCTTAGTAGGAAGTCTTGTTCTCACTTGGTGGAGGAGGCATCTGAGGAGTTGGATTCATTACATCTGACTCTAATGGAGGAGAGGGGTTTAGTTTTTATCTAGTAAATGGTAGTGACTCCTCCACTTCATTAGTTTTTTAGAGAGTCTCGGTTGGAAGACATCTGCTATGAGGTTCTATGTGACCAGATATCCTTAAGAGATACACTAGATGGATTTTTTGAAAGAGGGGAGCATATAATCCTTTTCTATGGATTAACGGTGGTTTCGATCACATTGTATGAGGAGGTAATGAGGGATTTTCACACTTACCCATTTGATATACATCTTAGTCTGTAAAATATTTAAAAGGACCTTCAATGGTGGTTTTGGTGGGCTGGCATGAGGTGAAGAGTTTCTGAGTTCATCTCTTGGTGTCTCATGTGTTAGTAGGTAAAGGCTAAGCACTGGGTTTCGGTAGGTTTGGCACAGCCTCTTGAGATTCTAAAGTGTAAATGGGATAGAATATCCATGAACTTTTTTAAGGGTATTCCTCAAATAGTGAGATACCATGATGTTATCTGGGTGATTGTTGACCGACTTATGCATTTGATGCACTTCATTTCCATTAGGGAGCAGAGCTTGGTTGAGAGTATGGAGAAGTTGTATATCTAGGAGATCATCTGGATTCATGGTGTACCCTCGATGATTATCTTCAACCATGATGTTCAGTTCATATCATAATTCTAGAGAGTCCAGCATAAGGCTTTTGGGTCCTAGTTGTGGATGAGTAAGGCATTTCATCTCTAGATGGATGGGAAAACTGAGTAGAATATCTAGGTTCTGAAGGATATGTTGAGATCTTGGGTTTTATAATTTGGTTGGATATGGGAGGATCACTTGAAATTTGTAGATTTTTCTTATAATAATATTTATCACTATACAATTGGAATAAAACCTTTTTAGGCCCTATATGGTAGGCTTATAGGTAACCCTTATGTTTTACTAAGATATGTGAGACATCAATTATTGGGATAGAGATAGTGTAGGTGATAATACAGATGGTTCAGGTGATCTATAATCACATGAGGACTACCTAGAGAAGATAGAAATATTACAAAGATCGACATTATAGGCCCTTGGAGTTCAAGCAGGGATACCATGTTTTCCTGAGAGTCTCCCCATAAATAGGATTGGGAGGTCTGACTAAGGATACAAGCTATCCTCAAGTCTCATTAGGCCATTTGAGATCCTACAGAGGGTTGGTGAGGTTTCTTACTACCTAGACTTACCCTCACAATTGTACCGAGTGCATGATGTCTTTCATGTGTTGCTTCTGAGGAGGTATATGCATGACCCTATGCATGTTATTTATTAAGGTAAGTTGGACATCAAGGATGGATACACCTTTATAGAGTACCTAGTAATGATCAAGGATCTACATGAGAAGATCCTATGAGTATAGACTATTCTATTGGTTTGTGTGTTATGGTAGCATGGGAACATGCAAGAGAGATCCTAAGAGTGGTAAAGTCAGATTTGGACTCAGTAGCCCATCATTTTTGTGTAGCTTATTATTTTCAATATGAAAATACCTGAATAAGGGGATAATGTAGTGAGTTTGGTTTTATGGATTATTCCTTTGAACATTTCTATGTATATATCTGGATTTATTCTCTAAGTCGGTACAGTGTTCGGGAGTCTCGAGACCCTAGAATTAATATATTAAAAATATTAATATATATTTTAATACATGTGGTAACATTGTTTTGATTTAATTGGTTTTCCCATTATTCAGAACATCATATGGGAAATTAGAGAACATGGTTGATTTGGGAATGTGGGGTTTCCCTAGGTGCAACCTAATATTGGTCAGTATTGGATGTTCTGAGAGAGGTGACCATTGGCGGTCTTGTTTAATAAAATAAATTATTTTTTTTTATTTTTTTTATTAAATGAACTAAATATAAACCACTATAAATAGGTCATTATAAAAATTTGAAAACGTTGTCCGTATAACCATGGGAGGATTTTAGAGGAGGAAAATGAGCATTCTTCATTGGAATATTGAGATTAGATGATGAATAGAAAATGGATCGAGATGGATTAAGTGGTAGAAAATGAAATATATCTTCTCCATCAAGAGAGAACACAATATTCACCAAAAATCGATCCTAAATCAAGGTAGGGCATGTTATTTTTTGGATTTACATAATTTTTATTTAATAAATCATTGATAAATTTATATTATTTAATTTCTAGTGTTTTTCAATATTCACATGAGCCCTTTTATAATTAAATTTTATTAATTTAGTTTATTTCCCTTTTCATTCTAGATATCACCCCTAGATATTCCAATACACGTGATCATTATCTAAGAATTATTATCCAATTAAGTATTTACTTCACTCTTATGCATTTATCCCTACCATTCTTCACATTCTTCATCATTGTACTATAGGGTCTCATTTAGACATTTTCGGGGCAGGTTCAAACATGATCAAACCCCCTGATTCATGGAAGTTGTGAAAATAATGAGTGCGGTGGTGATTTTCAGACAGATCGAGATGGGTCATAGGTTATGCTTCATGGATCTGGGATCCAGAGTGATGAAGGGTGATGGTATGTGCATGGGATGTGTGGAGGATCATAGATATATGATTAGATTATGATTTTTTACCATTGTAGATTGAGAATCTATGGTTGGAGGCGTTACCCTCTAATTTTAGGTGGTCAAACAGCAGATTTTATAGTGGTGAAAGAAGATATGCATCCATAGGAATAAACTAAGTTTTCTGTGAAAAAATTTCCTACACAGCATGTACTATGAAGAACACACATTGTGTATTCCCCTAACTATGGAAGCTAGGGTTTTAGGAGAAGAAAAATATCACACTATGTGTGGACCCACTACACATCATGTGACCTTATATTATCATCTTGGTGTGTACTCCAAGATTACACGGGAATGGACACAGACAAGAACACGAGTATGGAAAAAGTACACAGACATGATTGTGTACTTGTCTACATCCAGGTTACCTGAAGATGGTCATATACATGGGCATAGGCCAATGTATACAGGTATAGATAGAAGAGCATGGGCAGGGCTTGGGTGGCTGAGACATACTAGGTACCACCTATACACACTGTGTAGTGTGACATGGCTTACTAATCCATATCTAGGGGAGAAAATGGTCAGGCGACGAGGCAAGGTCACATACCATGTATTTCCACTAGAGACTTATTACTCTCATATCTCCTTCTTAAAGACTCAAATTTTGACCCATAAGTATCTTATCATCAGTTTTTTTTCATGTAGAATGTGATTTTTGAATTAGTTGTGGCTTATGGGATAAATTTTAAGGTCTTTTGAGAATGATTCTTCTTAAATCGATGATTGATGATGGAAGTGATCAAGGTAGGGTCATTGAAGTGATGTTGGGGTCGGTAATCGCCTATCGCACCAGGGTGTGGGTCCCTAATGATATTTTCATTGATATATTCATAATTTATTTGGCTATCGACCATCAAAATTTCAATGTCATTGGACATGTGTAGAAAAATATATGCCTTAATTACTCAATTATGCTTTTTCTTGTCAAAGAGACCTTTCATATTCATATACTTAGGTGTATTCAATAACAACCTTAATGATTGTATTTCTCCATGAAATTTAATGTTTGCGTGTACCTTCAATTTATCTTTCATTTATAGCTTAAATCACTTCATTTGGAGGTATTTAGGATAGATATCCATCATTTACTAAAGTGGGGTCCATTCTGTCGTTCAAAAATATTTTTCAACTTGATTGATTTGTTTGGGATTATTAAAGTTCAAATGAAGTTTAATCCCATGAATAAAGGAATTATAAAAAATAATCACACTATTTTAATCAATATTTAAAAAGTTATACTTGGAATACTATAGTGATAAAAATCTATTAAAATTCCAGAATTAAGCAATTTTCACATTTTATCCCAAAACTCACCAAAAATACAAAAATGATGCAAATAAATTAAAATTGTTAAATTATTAGGTATTAAATTAGTGAAATACACATAAAAATGGAGTAAATATTATCTTTATCAATTCCGCTACATTTAGCATTTGGACTCATGGATAAGTAAACATTTAAATAAAATCAAATAAAATTCAAAACACACTCTTGAGATTCACCAATTTGACAACAAGAAACAAAAGATATAATGCCTTATCAAAAATCATTATTTCAAGTTCTCCATTAATATCATTAAATATATTTCCTCTTTATTTCTCCACTCATTCACACAATACACCTACCTCACATTAATTTTCTCTCATCTCATAAATGTTTATTTTCAACAAGTATTTTCTCGTAAAAACCCATGAAAGAGTGACCATAAGCTTAATAAATTTCTATTTCTACACTACATGTGAGTCAAGGATATGTGTTTCTCATTTGGACTTTGTAGGTTTTTTCTATGGATTTAGGTTTTTAGGATTTATATGTCAAAAATTATAAGTCCTAATAAGGAGGGATTATCACTTTTTGAAAAAAAAACTTACATGATTCTAATTATCACCCAAGTACAATCTCCTCCTCACATACCTTAGTAGAAAATCATATCCAATAATATTTGAAAATATCATGTAAATTTCACACCATAAATATTTCTATAGAAAAAATAATATTTCTCTTCTTTTTTTTCTTGAAAGATCTAGATAGGCACATTTATCTTTCTCCTTTGGAAGCTCCAAAAAGGCACAACTTCTTTTATCATGAAAGATCCAGAAAGGAACAACTTTCAAAAAAATAAATTTTTCATCAGTAAAATCATATCTTCAAAATTTTATTTTCTAGCCAAAGTATCACTAAATTAGGTATCACAACATAAGATAGCTTCCATCCCCCCACACACACACTTAATTTCAACTAAATCATGCAATTTCACTTCAAGAGCAGGTTGGATGGAAAAATTGGCTTATAATATGGATAACCTAACAGGATGTTCATGGATTCAAAGAATACAAGGACCAAATGTACAAGGACGTCTATAATAAAAAGTAATATCTTAAAAAATATGGATTTAAAACAAAATAAATGTCTCAATCATTTAAAACACAAGTACTGCAAGCCCTCAAGTTTTGAAAGGAATAAATTAAATTATGGTTAAATAAATCATGGTTTGGTTCTCTCAATAAGTGAGGTGAATGTAAAGAATATGAAAAAATGTGTTCAAAATTCTAATGATAAAGTGATTTTAAATATAAATACAGTGATATATGTCTTGGAATTCAAAAATCATAGGTCTTTTCATGAAATTACCAAAGTTTTAAACTTAGAACAATGTCATTTTCAATATTTATTTAAGATTGGATTAATGGAATAAATTTCTTCACTCATTGAAATGGGTTTCAAAAATGTAAAAGATAATCATTTGAGCTCAAAATTTTCAAAAACGCGTAAAAATTTTAAAAAAAACACACAAAATTGAAAAACACACAATGTTTTTGGAAAACAGAAAAGTGAAAAATTAAAAATCCTAAAATTCAATGGTTCCCTCTCTCAAACTTAAATGATGTAGTTCCTTAAATACATTCACGTATATTTTACATATAATCATATTTTAAATTAAATCACAACAATAAAGTAATTGGTAAGGAGAGGTACAACATAACTAATTAGTAGTGCAATGTTGAGTTAATATCCTAAGTGTTACACAATGAAAAAATAGACCAAAAGAAGAACAAAAAACATGATAAATTTATTAGAAGAAAATAAAATTTAAATAGAATGATAATAGAATGATAGATCTTGGTTTAATCCCCTAAGTGGGCCCTGGGTTTTTACTAACTCCAGATAGGTAGTTCCAGTTGGTTATCCCCAGTATAATGGTGGGTAGAGTTTCTTTGAGATGAACCACCAGCACTTCTTATTTCTAGATTTCACATCTTCCTTTTTGTTGAGAACTCTATAGATAGAGTATAGAATATCCATCCCCATGAAAATGATATGAAACTTGCATAGTGGGGGTAGTACAGATAATGATTTCTCCTCTTTCTTGGTTCACACTTTCACAACCTCCTCTTCATTATCTAGTTCTTTCTTTAGTTATGTTGCATCGATGGAAAAATCGAAGGGAATTTCATAGTGTAATTATATTTCAATAGAATTAAAACATGAAAAATCAATATAAAATTATCCCTCTTTAATTAAATCATCTTGTGACTAGATTTTCTTAGGAAAATACACTTGGATCTCATCATGGACCCCCTCCAATAAATTTTAAACAAGTTAAAGGAGATCCAGGTGTTTCTTGATGGGTGTATCTTCCTTTTCTTTCTCATCCACCAAGGTAATACATGTGTTGGACAAATCATAATATTTAAAACAAGTTGATATAATACTCAATTTATCTTTAATAAAATCAGAATGAAAATAGTTTAGAAAAATATTATCTCCCTTAAGTGACTCGACTTTAATTGCTTCTTTAGTGGAAATAACCTTATGGGGTAGACTGGTAATAGATGGAGGTAGGTATTCAGGATCCTCTATTTGAAATATTATTGGATAATTCTCTTCCACCATTACTTCTAATTATGGTTTAGGTTTAAGTCCCATATATGATGTTACTTCCTCCTTGGAATTCAATCTTTGATAATCGATTTTGACTTGATTAAGCATGTCTATCAGTTCTTTAAGTGAGAGACCTATTACATGGCCATTAAACATTCTCTTGACCAAAACAGTGTGTTCACCAACCCTTTGTAAGAGGGATTACTCATCATTATGAACCATTTTTTCTTGCACTTGTGAGTAATCAATCCAAGAAAAATAATTTTAGTTGGAATAAATCATGAAAAAGTTTTTATTATTTTTTAAAATGAAATCAAAGAAGATTATTTACAATATATTGGAATTAGATTGTTGGAACTGTCTCCCCAGTAATATTTCCAAGTTTTGACATGTTTATATTGTGGGGTGTAGAAAAAACAATTATTTCCTAAGTTAAAAATTCATTTTAGTGGTTAACCTAGGTTGTATCTTGAGAGGATCACACAACGATCAAGTTCTTTGATTTGAATTAGAGTAAAAAGTGGATGGTTTTGAAATTGTTTGATTTTGAAACTTTAAGAAAGTAATGAAACAAAAGAAATCAATTAATAAAAATATTTATGAAAAATTAACAATTCAAGTGATTTAAAATAGTTATATGAGTTGGTTGATCAGATCGAGTTCATTTTTCAAATTATAATATTATCATAGTTATAATTTATATAATACTCTTCTATTAATACAATTAAATTGAGATTCCATGATCTCTTCCTCTCACTCCATTAGTCAAATGATGATGGTGATATTAAACCTTTCCAAGATCTCATATTGATCTACTATCCTTTATATGTGTGAGATAGTTGCAATGAATATCCTAAATTGACTTAGGCAATACCCTGTCAGGTCCTATTTATCCCAAACAATCAACAATACCCACTACCCCTCTCAGAAGTAATGATGATCACTGAGTACTCCACCACTAATCCTTGGTTTATTCCATAATATATAAACCATAACCTAGCGGATGGAGAAAAATTATCATTGACCAAGGCAATAACTACAGCAAAATATAAAACCAAATATGATTGTACTTGATAATAAAAACCACTATTAGAAATTGAAATCAACTTCTTAGAAGAAAGAAATATATTTTTTCAATAAAGTTCAAGAACTCAAGCATTAAAAAGGTATAAAAACCTTCCCAAATAAATCATAAGTTTACCCCTCCATTTGAAGGTTAACCATGAAGAAGGGGTGAGAAGAAATCATTATAAAACTAAGAAGAAGAAAAGAGGAAAAAGGAAGAACATAAAATTTCTCCTCCAAAATATGTCTGCTATAAGTTTTCACTTATTCTGCCCACAAGACAACCAAAAATCACCAAGGTTCCTTCTTAAAAATTCTTCATAATTGATTTTTCTTTCGACCATTAAAACTTCAATTTCATTGTACATGTGTATAAAAAGTTATGCCATAATTACTCAAGAACACTTTTTCTGGATGAAGAGACCTTTCATCTTCCTAAAATTTGGTGTATTCAATGGATACCTTAATGAGTCTATTTCTACATGAAAATTAATTTGATAATGTTCCTTAAAGTCCTCTTTCATTTTCCACTATAATCACCTTATTTTTAGGTATTTAGGCTGAAATATGCCTCATTTACTAAGGTAGGTTCTATTCTGTCATCCAAAAATATTTTTTAACTTGATTGATTTTTTTGGGATTTTTGAAGTTCTAATGAGCTATAGGTTTATAATTGTAAGTTGAATCCCATAAAAAAGGAAGCCTAAAAAAATTAATAACTCCATTAGGATAAATATTGAAAAATTTATGCTCGAAATGCCAAAGTGATAAAAATATGTTAAAATTCCAAAATTAATAAATTTTCACATTTTATCCCAAAACTCACAAAAAATCCAAAAATGATGTAAATCAATTCAAATTGTTAAATTAGAAAGGATTAAATCATTTAAATACACATGAAAAATAAACGAAATAATATATCTATCAATTCATATGGAATTAATTATATTATGTTTAATAAAAAGAATATTATATTACTTTAAAATAAAATTCAAAATAGAATGGGTGTTTTAAATTACTTGATTTAAATAAAATAAATGACAGTTTTGAAAAAATTGACATTTTTCAATATTCACTCAAAAATAAACTATTTTTGAAAAATCCAAACAATTTACCCTAAGATAAATTATAACTTATGAATCCAAAAATTATATTCATTTTATAAAATTCAAATTCCAAAATTTATAAATTTTGATTTTAAATATAACCATGAACTATTTCTATTATAATGATAAAATAATATGATGCACATTGGACAATAGTCTAGGAATATAGTGTTTACCTGTTATAGGATGATCTTGAGTATTAAAATGTTAATAAAAACAACAAAATTATAAAAAAAAATTACAGTGTTAAATTATTATTCTAGAACTTCTAAAAAGGATATTATTAAACCAACTCACATTAACCTTGAGTGGTAAGGAAGTCTGTAAACCTGACTTTAAGTATCCCTAATTTTAAACATATCAAAATTTATGTATTTCTATCCTCAAAATACCTAGACTTATACCTATTAGAAGGTGTTATATCTTCCTATACTTAGAATCCCTCAATTATACAAGATCAAATCTAGCTATGTCTTCCTAACCTAAGAATCCCCTAAATCTCAAATTGGTTGTGCACTTTACACATGAAAATTTATCTCTTCCTTACTAGAATCCCTTAATCCAAACAATTAGAAACACAATGATTATAAGGTAACTATGATATTTATAATGAAAGACTCGCATAATGGTATCTCTTATACAAAAATATCAAAAAGAAAAATTTACACCAATCAGAAGTACTCTCACAACAACAAGCAGTTGTAAAGCTTCATAGAATCCATAAACTTTCAAATAATCAAGTAATGTCTCCTTATACATGAATTTTTGGCTCCATTTATAGAATTTTTTATAACTAATTCAAATATTCAAATTCCAATTTCTTTAGTATCAGTTGTAACTACATAAAAAACTTCATCACCGTCTTTTGATGAACTTATCTTAGCTCTACATATTTTGATAAATTTATTCCTACACCACTACAATGATTATACATCCAATGAATGTGATCTATAGTAAAGATTTATATCACCAAATTTTTATCTTTATTCTTAAGTGATCCAAAAAATTATTTATCAAAAATTTAGTTCTACATAAAAAATACAGTAAAAATAGGATTTAAAGTTAAATCATATTCTTATAAAGTGTATTGTGATTTTAAAAATAAAGGAAAAAAGTGATTCATTGACTCAAAAAACCATCCACTCCTAATCATTATAATTTTGTTCTTCTATAAAGTTTCACAGATTTAGTAATTTTTAGTAGATAAGGATGGGTTTTTATCTTGTAATAGTTTTCTACATTTATAATATATATTAGTCTTCTCTTTCTATCATTATTTCTTTTTGATTTTTTGTTTCTTCCATTGTGTCCTTATCATCTCAATCATTGATGGAGAACTACCCTCACTATTTTTTAGGGGGGGGGGCAATGATGTTTTCAATTTTTTGTGATTTAATGTTCTCTCTTATTTTGTTCAAAGATTTAAGTAGGGGTTAAATTAATTCCGTGTGTGGTCATCGTGATTTCCCTACTATTGTCTTATTATTACTATTTATTATTTATAATCTAGTGCATCATTATAATGTCATATATTATGGAGTATAATTATGGTGGTGATGTGTGTCAAATATTTTTTTATCCATAGTTTGAGAAAGATTGTCCTACATGCATAGGTCTTGGTGAGGGATAATTATAATTTGAATAGGAGGGTTTAGTGTAATGGGTTTTTATCACTACATTGAATATAATAATCATATTATTTTTAAAGAATAATGATTTTCATTATTGTGAGCTCCCGATAATAGAAGCATCTTTCTTACTAACTTATCAGTGTCTTATCTTCTTCTATGTATTTTCCCTTTTTATATTTATATTATTAAATCACTTGAATTTTTAAAACCCTTATTATATTATTATTAATTTTAAGTATTATACTTTAGAATATAATGGTGAAAATAGAAATTTTGAGTGGTGTAAGTGGCATCCTTTTGATATTTACCCTAATATTGAAATACATTGAATTATTGGGAAAAATAATAAATATATTGACTTAGGATTCATGAAAATCCCTCCCATCATTTGGATCACTTTCTCAAAGAATTATTTATCTTCTTACCAAGTATATTAATTGTTTTACTTTTATATTAGATAAATTTATTAAAGGAATATCATGAAGTATGAATATTAACCTCTAAATTCTATTGGAAATAGATCATATGTAGCTTGTTGAACTAATTCTTGAAAAAAATTATCTTTATCACCTTTAATGCCAAAAAGTTTCTTGATCATTATAACATATAAGAAATCATGTCATATAAATAAGAGTTTTAGATCAAAGGATTCTAAACGCCCTACTTGGTATATACTTTACACTTGTTTGTGGTTTTAATTAACCAATAATTTTCTTACCACAACTGGGTATTATTTGAGTCTTATATTTTATATCAGTCATTAACTATTGACATGGGATATATCTATTTCATGTATGACTAAACTAATAATTAACTATGGTATACCATAAAAAAATTATTTTGAACTTGAAATAAAATCTCAATGTCTTTAAACTCAACATTGAGATAATGTTTTTGGTAACATACATTATATAATAATATTTTTCATATATAATAATATTTCCACTATGCATGTGAGGATGTGATCTTCTCAAGTAGACATACTAGTCAGGCTCCATCAGTGATTTTAAGATTCACTTCACTCTTGTAATATTTTTTAACTTACTTGTTTCCTTTATTTGGATACAAATATATAAGTCACATATTGTATCTAAGTCACAATAAGTAAAACATAAATATTACATTAAATGATGAATATACCTAAAGTATAATATTTTTCTTATTCTTTATTTCATTTAAATTTCTCTTCTATTAACCTTTATTGACACATGTGAAGAAAATAGCCTCTTATTTTATTCTCTACCTCTTTATCTTTGGGTTCTTAGAAGGGTGTTGGGAAGATACCTTTTTCATTATTCTTTCCATTGTCATTTTCACCTTGTCCTTATTATTTTTCACCATGATAACTAGAGATTCATCTTTATTTAATTTATCATCAACTTAGAAAACCTTATCCAAAAGATATTTAAGCATTTTTTCCATCCTTTGTGTTTTATAATTCTCATTAAAGCTGGATCAACATGGAAATAAGGAAGAGAGAATGAAATGTATTGAAACATCATGATTCATCTTGAATACCAATTTTTCTAATCAAAAAATGTACTATATCATCATAAGTATATGAATACTAGCTTGAATTTCATCTTTCAATTTACATGTGTTTAGTGTAATGATAATCTCATTTATTTATTTCTTCATTTTATCCTCGCAAACTTCTCAAATATGAGAAATTGTGGTGTAAACGTTTATGTATTCATATTGATTTCACAACACACTAGAAATGGATGATGAAATTATAATGTAAACATCATATTAATTATCCATATATCTTCTAATAGCTTCCTTTTCACCCTTAATTACTTCCTGAGGCAACTCATTAAGTAGTGGGAACTCCAATATATACAAATTCCTTTTATATTATTGTACTTTGAGAAAGTACATGTACCACTCTTGAAAATTAGATTTGGTTATGACATATTTTCTATCCAATATTGATCACAGTTTTTATGTAGAATCATTGGCTATTTTTTTGTTAAATTAAACTTAGTAGATTAGTAATTTTATCTTAATTACTGATTTAGAATTTATAAATTTATTAATCTTAAATGACTCCAACTATTTTATTTGATTCATAGTATTATTAAAATACTAGATTTGTACTAATCAAGAGCTTGATTATATTAGTAGAAAAGGATCCTTAAACCTATCTCTATAGCCCAAGATATGGAATCACCACTAATCTGAGAGTTTAAGGTAGGATTTTGACTAGCCAGCCACATTAACTCGTGGATCCTTATTCTTTTGAGTAGAGTCTCTTCTCTTATTAATCCTAAACTTGGATTCACTCAATACTTACCTCTAAAATTACACCAATATAGCAATAATTATTTCTTTGATTCTAGTTAAGTCAACTCACCTCTCTTGTTAGAACTCTTTGATAGAAGGAGGCACCCTCAACTATGGCTGATGAGAACCCCAAACTATGGTTTAGTTTTAATTTTTTAAATGGTGGAAGTCATTTTCAACTTAATATATACTTCAAGGGATTTTAAAATATTTATTTTTCTTCATGACTGGAATATGATTCTATTTATCATGTTAATTAGAACATGATCTCACTCATAACTTTAATCATGCATAAATAGAAAACATTCATCATGAATTTATTTATTTTTTATCTTCAAATGATTGTTAAGTATCTTATGTGATAATGTTTCATCCACACATTCACATAATAATATAATTAACCATACAGGGCAAGAATATATTTATGTAATCATGAGTTATTTTCTACTGGTTGATCCATCAAATGGATAATAGATCAACTGAGACCCCCGAGGGAATTCCTTGAGTCATATCCTAAATTGAATTGCAATTCCCATCAAAATATTATTCATTTTCCTATTTGGTTCCATGCTAGTTATCATACTTGAACCACGTCATCAAAAACTCCTCTGATCTTTATAATATTTACTTACATGCAGGTGAAGGGAACTCAGGATATGAGAATTACATTTCATCACTCAAATGTGGACCTGTGGGGCCTTATACGTATTAAATATGGATGGAAAATACATAGATCGTATAAAAAAGATATTATTAAATAATTATTACAAAAATACACCATTGTAATAATTAAAATTAAATAATAAAAACCAAATATTCACGAGTCTAGTCTCATCTCATGATCACTCAAAATGCATTAATATTTCATAATATAAGTTAATTAATCTAAAATTATTCTTGAGGTCATTTTTAATGTTTTAAAGTATAATTAAAAATATTAATTAATTTTTATATGTTATGTGAATCCTGGATTTTTTTCATAAATTTGTGATATTTTTCTATAAAACCTTTTTTTTAAATTTTCAGGTTTTTTTAGACTCAAAATAAATACTTGAGTATCTTCTAATCCCATATTAGGCCTGGTTGGGTCAGGTGAGTTGGGGTGTGCAACACCTATATGGAACACGGGTTGTGGCACATTCCCCTCCCATCACTTTAATATATGGTAATCCATATATAAAAGTTTTTTCTATTCATTTCTCATGACTTTGAAACAAGTCTTTAGAATGTGGGGACACCTCCCATTGATTGGAGGTCACAAGTGGTTCTTTGGGAGGCAATTTTTCTCCCATAATCAAAACATTTAAAAAAAATATGTGCATTAAACACATTAGTCCCAACCATTTTTTTAATCATTCCACCACATTGACATGGTCAACAACCCCCCCCCCCCCCAATTATTTTCTCTAGTCGATGATGCACCAAAAAATCCTATTATAGTCACTACTTCCCAACAACCATTTTCTTTTTTTATAAATTCAATTAATTTGAAATCAAGTAAGACACGTATCAATATTCAAACAATCGTTTCTTGGATGTTCAAACTCTGATCAATGTTCTATTAGTTTAATTAGGACCATATCTAAGGCCTCTATATGAATTACAGCATATTAATTTTAAATTTTGAATTAAATTTTTACACAAACACTTGAACACCATTTGAAGGAATATGGTTCTTAGTAGAAGCTTGCAAATTATATTTTTAAATTTTATTTATTTGGATTCATAGTGAAACACTTGATTCAAAATACCAATGCCCATATTCTCTCACAAATCTTATACAATTCAATTTAATTATGGAAAATTAAATGAAATCATACCAATTTTATTCATCAAACCCCGATGTGATCTACTCACTATCAACATTTCATAGCTTGAAGCAACCATGAGAAGCACCCTTTAGATCATCCACACATGAAACACAACCTCTTAATTTATTTTATTTGATTCCTTAGTGCTAAAGTGGAAAATATAAGTGCTTTACAACACTCATTCAATCACCATAAGGTCACAAAATTGATACACATACTTAGATCAATGTGTTATTGATCATATATTTAGTTCATATCTATAAAACATGAGACAATTTAGGATAGGAGAGAGAATTCATTCAAGGATTTACCTTCTCTGGTTTTTGGTATAAATGGGTTTTATAATGAAGTTAACACTCTTTAAAATTTCCCCTTGGTCCTTTAAAAGGAGTTTATGTCACGACCCGTCCCCCAAGGCCCGTGTCGTGACTACCCCAAGCCCGTCTTCCTTAGGCCAGGGGCTAGAGACTAGCACTAAAGGCGTAAATCCATAAAACAGGGAAGGAATTGCCTTTATAAATGTAAACACACACAACAGAGAACAACATGGAAGTAAAACACTAAGTAAAACTGTATACAAAGAGTACTGAAAAGTAAAGGGGGATAAAAATAAAAGACCAACTATAAAGTACAAGTATAATTGAAAAGGGAAAAAATAGATGAAAGGTGAAGAGCATCTCATGGATCATCCACCACAGATCCTACCTGAAGGGTAGGTACAGATAGCCTCCATAGCACTCCACGTTCGTCCATCTCCTCCGGGTACCGACTCGTCGTAAGGTCCACCTCTGGGTACCGTCTAGTCCTACTACTCTGATCCTCAGTCAACGTTGTCTGTCGTCTGCAACCAACACAACGAGGTGTGGGCATAGCCCATGTAGGGGTGAGTATAACGATACTCAGTAGGGACCCTGAGACCACCAAGGTCTCTCAAAATCCACCAAGGATAAACCATAGAGTACGGAATCAATGGATAGCCATTACTTAGGTATATTATCATACATATACCTAAGTTATCAAGTAACCCATATCAAACATGAGGAAAACATAGGAATCACTGACTCAGCTCACACAGGTATACAACTTATGTAGAGAGTTAGAGATGATCAGATATATCCACTAAATCATCTAAGCTGTCGGACCCACACAGGATCAAAGACCAGTAATTAGAACTGTCAAACCCACACAGGATTCAGGAGTAGTAGTTGGAGCTGTCGGACCAACACATGATCCAGGACTAGCTATTCTGTCAGACCAACACATGATCTATGAACAGAAGCCAAAACTGTCAGACCAACACATGATCCAGGAATAGTGGTCAGAGCTTTCGTACCAACACATGATCTAGGACCATCTATTCTGTCGGACCAACACATGATCTAGGAACAGAAGTCAGAACTATCGGACCAACACATGATCCAGGAACAGTCGTCAGAGTACAGCCAGCCACAGGGTTTCCACAAAGCACACTTGATTTCGAGAGGGTTCGCTCCTCAAGACAAGTGTTGATACATCAAATACCTCTTAGTCCCAAGTTGATGTATCCCTAAGTTTCGTCTCGTCAAAAGGAACACAACGTGACAGATGGTGCGTCAATCAGACGCCCGGTCTGAGAGTTATTGGCATTTTCGTTCCAAGGGCCCGGTTGGGTTTAGGTTCAATCCAATCCGAACATACTTCAATTGCGTCTAAACCATAAGTGGGGTATTGAAAAATAACAGTCTCGCTCCAAGCTTTCCATCTCCGCAGACGGTTCGTCAATTGGACACACGTAGCCCAAGTTATGGGTGAAAAGGTGAAAACAGACCAAAACAGGTCCAGGTCCGGTCCGACCTGGTCCGTGAGTCCAACCTGGTCTACGGGTTTGACCCGTTCCGAGGGGGTAGCCCGGCCTGTGGGGGTGGCCTAGCGGCCTTCGCTGGGTCTGACCTGGTGGCCCGTGCTGGCTCTGACCCGGTGGCCCGCACTGGCGGCCCACGCGGCTGGCGGCCTTGCGGCCCATGGGGTCTGCCCTGGTCGCATCCATGGGGGAGGCCACGCGCCCCCTGGTAACCCAAACAGCATATCCATTCGGGTGGAAGAAAAATGGGTGCCAGGTGGCGTCGGTCCACGTCACGCGGGACCTGCAGTGGGTCATGCTCCTCTCGGCTAGCCGAGCGACCAGCCGACTCCCGCGTGGCGCCGGATGCGTCGTGCCTCCTCCGGCGGCTTAGGCCACCAGACCTCTTTGTGACCAGGCTCAATCCATCCACTTCTGCACCTCCGCAGCCAGGGGTCGTGACCCTCCTTTGATCCACCGTGCGGCGCCGGTTGCATCGTGCCTTCCCGGTCGACCAGGCTGCTTGAGCCGCTGGTCTCTTTCACAGCCGGCCTTGTGCCGACCGCCATGGCCAGGAGCCACAGCTTCTCCTTCAGTAGCGTGGTTGTGCTGCCACCGCCACACATCGACGCACGTCAGTTCCATCCGTCGTTGATCTTTCTGCGAGTCACCGGACGAGCTCCGGTGGCCCGATTCTTGTTCTGAAAGAAGTTGTGATCTTCTCGGGTCGTTGCCTTCGATCTGCAGTCATCGCTAATGAGAGTCACTCACCCTGGTCTCAGGCCACGTTTAGCGTCAAATTCCACAAAGAATATGGAGGGGTCGGTCTGTGTTTGTTCGACCCACACCCTCCGCATTAGGGTGATAGCATACGGCTTCATTTCTTAATCTTTGAAGAAAAACGAAGAACGTGTAACAACAAAGCATGAATTACCTACCTCGTATCATTCATTGGCGGTGAAAATGAGGAATTATGGACGTCATTCGTCGTAGGTGAGGATGTCCCACTTTGTAAGAAATCCTGAGGAAAAAAGGGTGAAGAAGGTCGGTGTTCTTCATTGGCGTTCTTCGTCGGAGAGCCTTTCCTCATTGGCGTTCTATCTCCAAGAGCTCCTCCTCCACTCAATCCTCCTTTACAAAAAATGAATAGCCCCCCCAAAATAATAGATTATGTGGTCTATTATGTTCATTGGCATAAATTCAAAAATAGGTATTTAATAAATTGATGTGGATTAATTAATTAAATGGGGTGGGTTGGCACCATAATGTGTAGAGGAGATCAAGAGGATCCCCCTCATTAATGAGGGGAGTTCTAGAGGCTTCCAACTCGGGTGGTCCCCACCAAATTAATCCTCACAAGGGAGGTTGAGTTCGGGTGGGCCCCACCACCATAACCTCTCATGGGAGGTTAAGGTGTGGCGGTCCCCATCTGAACTTCCACATGGTGGATATAACCAATAAAAATAAATTAAGACAAGTACCTAATTTATTTTATTATTCCCACGTAAAACCCAAAAACTAACTTTCATTCCTAACTATCTACTGTCGAGGTTGAAGTCTTCTTAAGCAAATAACGGCGTTGCGAGTTCAACGGTGCCCTCGGATTTCAATTCTGAGCACCGGTTCAAAAGTTATAAAAATCTCGCTCGTACATTTACTAAACGTACCTGAACAAAACTTCAGAAATTGATTCTGGGAACACCGGGCCTTGGAAACACGTGCCGTCAGTCTTCACAGACTCATAAAATTCCCATGTATTTAAGAAAAAAAAATTCATGTAAATTCTAGGTCTTTACATTCTCCCCACCTCAGGGCTTTACATCCCCGTAAGCTACAACTCGAACTAAGGGAACAAGTGGGGGTACTGAGCACGCATCTAAGCCTCCCGCTCCCATGTGCTCTCTTGGAGGTTCTTGTACTGCCAGTGTACGTGCACCAGAGGTTTCGACCATCCATGTAGGAACTACTCCTGTTGATCCTCAATCTCCATTGGAACCTCCATAAAAGTCTCCCCATCGTCGACTTCCAGCTACCCATGGTCGATGATGTGTGAAGGGTCATGCACGTATCTCCTCAGCTGGGATACGTGGAAGACGTCATGCACTCGGTGCAACTGAGGTGGAAGAGCTAAGCGGTAAGACACCTTTCCAACTCTACTAAGGACCTGAAAAGGTCCAATGAATCTCGGAGATAACTTGTCGCCTCGGCCAAATCTCTGTAGACCTCATCGAGGTGAGACCCAAAGAAAGATGTGGTCTCCATCCTCAAACTCCAGAGGTCTCCGTCTCCTATCATCATATGACTTCTGTATGCTCTGTGCAGTCCTCATCCACTCCTAGATGATCTGCACCTTCTTCGTGGTAGCCTGTACCATCTTAGTTCCCACTAGTGCTGACTCCCCTGGGTCTGTCCAGCACAATGGCGATCTGCAAGGTCGACCATACAAGGCCTCAAAAGGTACCATACCGATGGTGGAGTGATAGTTGTTGTTGTATGAAAACTCCACCAGAGGTAAGTGATCCTCCCAGATGCGACCGAATTCAAGGACACAAGCACATAGAATGTCCTCAAGGGTCTGAATGGTTCGATCATTCTGACCATCTGTCTGAGGATGTAAGGCGGTGCTCAGATGAAGCTGCGTCCCGAAAGCCTCCTACAACCCCTTCCATAGCTAGGAAGTAAACCATGCATCACGGTCGGAGACAATAGAAGAAGGTACTCCATGTATCCACACAATCTCTTGCATGTAGAGGCATCTCAAGCTCTCTATTGAACCTTTCTCTCTGATCAGTAGGAAGTGGGACGACTTAGTGAGTCAGTCGACGATCACCCAAATTGAGTCATGACTCCTGGATGTACGTGGAAGACCCATCACAAATTCCATGGATATCCCATCCTACTTCCACTCCGGGGACTCTAAAGGATGAACCAAGCCTATTGGTACCTGGTGCTCTGCCTTTACTTGCTGAAAAGTGAGGCATCGAGAGACAAACTTCGCTACTGTCTTCTTCATACCTGGACACCAGTACTGTCATCGAAGGTGCTGGTACATCTTCATCACTTCTGGATGTAACACTAAAGGGGGTGTGTGGAACTCCCCCAACAATTCCTCCTGAAGTGCTACTGGTACTATATTACATCCTCTGAAGAGGATGACTTACTCCCCACCTTCATAAAATCCATCAGGTTCATGCCCTATAGAAATATGAGCACGTCGTGTCTTGCAGTCAGTGTCTCTATGATGTGCCTCCCTGAGTCACTGAAGAAGTGTGGGAGTGACTGTAAGAGACCATAGAAAGGTTGCTTCATCTCTATCCACAAAGGATATCTGTAAGGTAGACAGCTACTATGTCGCCTCGCCTAGTAGCTGTATACCAGATCTCCTGATGAGTGCATCTGCAACAACGTTCCCCTTCCTAGAAGTATAGACTATCTTGAAGTCGTAGTCCTGGAGGAAGTCAAGCCATCGGCGCTATCTCAGATTCAGGTCCTTCAGAGAGAATATATACCTGAGACTCTTGTGATCAGAGTACATGGTAAAACATTTACCCATCAGATAGTGTCGCCACATCTTCAAGGCGAAGACCACTACTACTCACTCCAGGTCATGGGTAGCGTAGTTCTGCTCGTGCTATCTCAATTATCAAGAACCATACGCGATCACTGCTCGCTCCTACATCAGGACACACCTGAGTCTGATCCCTGATGTGTCACAGTAAACTACGTACCCTATGCCTTCCTTTAGAAGTCTCAATATGGGGGCACTAGTCAGCCTCTGCCTCTGCTCCTAAAAGCTCCGCTGGAATCTCTCCAACCACACGAAGTGTTTCCCGTTATTCTCCAAGGCTGATAGTGGTGATTCAACTCTGGAGAAGTCTAGTATGAACCTCCAGTAGTAACTAGCCAAACCCAAGAAATTATGTACCTCTGTCACACTCCTGGGTGGCTCCCAAGAAAGTATCGCTTCAATCTTCACTGGATCTACAGCAACTCCAGCCTCCGAGATGACATGTCCCAAGAAGTGAACCTCTAGAATCCAAAACTGGCACTTCGAGAGCTTACCATAAAGCTGGTTCTCTCAGAGTGTGTCCAGTACTACCCATAAATGGTAGGCATGCTCCTCCTCAGTAGTCGAGTAGATCAGTATGTCATCGATGAAGACTACGACAAAGCGATCGAGGTAAGGCTGGAAAATCCTATTCATGAGTCCCATTGAACACTGATGGAGCATTGTTTACGCTGAAAGGCATAACCAAGAACTCATAGTGGCCATACCAACATCTGAAGTCCATCTTCTGCACATCCTCATCTCGAACTCTGAGTTGGTGATAGCCTGATATGAGGTCTATCTTCGAGAACCACTGTGCTCCCTTCAGCTAATCAAAGAGGTCGTCAATCCTCGGGAGTGGGTACTTGTTCTTCATGGTCACCTGGTTCAGGTGACAGTAGTCGACACAAATCCTCAAGCTCTCATCCGCCTTCTTAGTGAACAGAATCGGGGATGCCCAGGGAGAAACACTGGGCCGGATGAATCCCTTCCCCTGCAAGTCCTACAGTTGTACCCACAGCTCACGAAGCTCAGCGAGAGCCATCCGATATGCTGGAGTATATATCGGTGTCATCCCAGGGTAGAAGTCAATGTATAATTCCACCTATCTGTGTGGAGGTAGTCCTGTAATATCTTCAGGGAAAACATCCACATACTGGTCCACCACTACAGGATAGCTCGGACTCTCAACATCATCTGCTCTGAGGGTAAGTTTGGCCAACTGATGAGTGATCGGCTGCACCCTCCTCTGATTAAGTCTGTCATGTGCTACAAAGGCTTCCTTCTTGCCAGTAAAGGTAAAACTACTCCCATCCGTGTGGACACACCGCACTTTGCGCCTAATACAGTTGATCTGAGCATGGACTGTAGATAACCAGTCCATACCCAAGATGACGTCGTAAGGCCTCAACGCCGCTACGAGGAGATCCTAGCTGAAGCTATCACCTCCTAGAGTAATCTCACACTACTGGAACCAGTGTTTAATCCTCAAGTATGCTCCCATAGGAGTCTCTATCCATAAGGATCAAGCCAACGGTTCTGTAGGAATCTCTAAGCTCCAAATGAGGGAAGTGGAAATGAAAGAGTTACTGGAACCTGTGTCTATAAGAACTACAGCTAAGGTGGAGAAGACATAGATCTTACCTCGAATCATCTCCAGAGCATCGTGATCGTAAGCCTCAGATGCCTGGAGCTGAGCTCTCGCATGTCCACCAGCTCCCTGCGGTCGGGGTGGACCTCCTGGTGGTGGTGGTGGTAGCACCTCGAAACGTTGTCCATCGCCAACTGCTCAACCAGCTCCTCTGTCACATTCTCCTGCACCCTGCGGACTTCCTTGATCAAATCTCTGTCTCTGTCGGGGCGGTCTTTCGACCTTCTTCTGATCGTCAGTACGGTGGGTCGAACTGTCACGAACCATGTGACCATTCCCACTGCAAGAGTAGCATTAACCGCTCCTGGAATGACTGGCTATGTCTCGTGTGCCCCGCACAACTAAACCTGTATCATGCGGTCATCCACCAGATGGTCTGGTCCGCTTGGACCTCTGTGACATATATCTACTACCAGCTGCAGAATACTTCGCTGCATGTCAACTAGTGGTGGGTCTCACAGCTAGAGACTTCTCAGCAAGGAAACTATCCACTAGGAGGTCTCTCTCTAACACTCCCTCCTGCATCGGAATGCTAAGGGAGATCATTGAAGCTCTAATCTCTTACCTGATCCCCTGCTCTAAGGTCCAGGCCCTGAAGAATGGGTCTCGTACTATATCTGTAGAGTAACACGAGAGTTCGGTGAACCACACTAAGTATTGTGCCACTGTCATGCTACCCTGCTATAAATGTAGTAGCTTCTGTATCTGCACCGCACGTAGGGTAGATGGGACAAACTCCACCCAAAACAGACTCTCGAAGTCTGTCCAGAGTAGGGTCGCCTCATCATGCACCTAGAGCATCAAGCTCCTCCATCTGCCTACTGCTGACAGAAGGAGACTCACGGAAAGGATCACCATAAGGTCTGCTGGTGTCCCTACCAGTCCGAAGACTCTCACCACAACCTCCAGCAAATCCTCAGCTGCCTGCGGGTCCATCTCACCCCTGAACCTGGGTGGCCTCTGGTGCTAGAACTCGTGCAATGCGCTCAGGTGGCGTGTAATCTCTGTTTCTGGGGCTGGTGGAATCGGTGGCCCAATAGGTAGTGGTTCCGCTGGTGCCTCTGCGGGAAAAGGGCCATGTACTAAGGACACATCACTCGGTGGGCTATCTGTATGCACAACTCTCAGAACCTTGGCTGGTTGTCTGCGTGGAGGCATCCTGAAAAGAAACAGGTGTTCCACGGTCAATAAGTTATACCTGGTGAGCTGACTCAAGATATCACAAAGAAAACTCTTGAAAACACACACGCAATCAATGTTTTCGTGCACTGAATCGAAAATCAGAAGTCAGGGTCCTAGTGTATGGATACGTCGGTCGCCGCACCAACACTGGACTCCCTGAACTGAAAACCACACTCAGTACCTTTAACAATATTTCTTCACAGAAAAGAAAGATCAGAGTCCAATGTTCTGCGGTAGAACCAACTTATTTGATACTAATTTGTCACGACCCATCCCCCAGGGCCTGTTCCGTGACTACCCCAAGCCCGCCTTCCATAGGCCAAGGGCTAGCAACTAGCACCAAAAAAGTAAATTCCTAAAACAGGGAAGGAATTGCCTTTATAAATGTAAACATACACAACAGAGAAAGAGATGGAAGTAAAACACTAAGTAAAACTGTATACAAAGAGTGCTAAAAAGTAAAGGGGGCCGGAAATACAAGCCCAACTGTAAAGTAAAAGTATAACTGAAAAGGGAAAAAAGCTTAAAGGTGAAGAGCAGTTCCTGGAGCATCCACCACAGATCCTACCTGAAGGGTAGGTACAAATAGCCTCCACAGCACTCCACATCTGTTCGTCTCCTCTGGGTACTGAATCGTTGTAAGGTTCACCTCCAGTTACCATCCAGTCCTACTACTCTGATACTCAGTCAACGTTGTCTGTTGTCTGCAACCAACACAATGAGGTGCGGGCATAGCCCATGCAGGGGTGAGTATAACGATACTCAGTAGGGACCACAAGACCACTAAGGTCTCTCAAAATCCAATAAGGATAAACCACAGAGTATGGAATCAATGGATAGACATTACTTAAGTATATTCCCATACATATACCTAAGTTATCAAGTAACCCATCTCAATCATGAGGAAAATATAGGAATCACTAACTCAGCTCACACAGGTATACAACTTATGTAGAGAGTTATAGATGATCAGATATAGCCAAGGAATCATCTAAGTTGTCGGACCCACACAGGATCCAGGGCCAACAGTTAGAACTATCGGACCCACATAGGATCCAGGAGCAGTAGTTGGAGCTGTCCGACCAACACATGATCCAGGACCAGCTATTCTGTCAGACCAACACATGATCCAGGAACATAAGTCAAAACTATCGGACCAACACATGATCTAGGAGTAGTTGTCAGAGCTTTCATACTAACACATGATCCAGGACCAGCTATTTTGTCAGACCAACACAGGATCCAGGAACAGAAGTCAGAACTGTCAGACCAACACATGATCCAGGAACAGTCATCAGACTACACCTAGCCACAGGGTTTCCACAAAGCACGCTTGATTATGGGAGGGTCCACTCCTCAAGCCAAATTTTGATAAATCAACTACCTTTTAGTCCCAAGTTGATGTATCCCGAAGTTCTGTCTCGTCAAAAGAAACACAACGCGACAGACGGTGCGCTAATCAGACGCTCAGTCTGAGAGTTATTGGCATTTTCGTTCCGAGGGCCCAGTTAGATTTAGGTTCAATCCAACCCAACCATACCCCAACTATATCTAAACCTTAAGTGGGTATTCCAAAAGAACCTTCTCGCTCCAATATTTTTGTCGTCGTAGACGTTTCGTCAATCGGACACCCGTAACCCAAGTTATGGGCGAAAAGGTGAAAACAGGCCAAAACGGGTCCGGGTCCGGTCCAGCTCAGTCGAACCGACCCGGCCCGACCCGGGTCCGGAATGTGGTCCGACCTAGTCCACGGGACCGAATCAGTCTGTGGAGGCAGCCCGGCCTGTGGGGGCAGCCTGGCCCGCACTGGGTCCTGCCCGACGGCCTTCGCTGGGTCTGGCCCACGCTGGGTCCAGCCCGGCGGCCCGCGCTGGCGGCCCACGCGGCTGGTGTCCCACGCGGCTAGCGGCCAGGTGCCCCAAGGGTTCCACCCTAGCCGTATCCAGGGGGGAGGCCATGCGCCCCCTAGAAACCCGAACGGCATATCCATTTGCGTGGAAGGAAAATCGGCGCCAGGTGGTGCCAGTCCACGTCACGTGGGACCTGCGGTGGGTCCCGCTCCTCCCGGGTGGCCGAGCGGCCAGCCGACTCCCGTATGGCGCCAGATGTGCCGTGCCTCCTCTAGTGACCCGATAGCTCAGGCCTCCATACCTCTTCACGTTCATGCTCGAGTCGGCCGCTGTTGTACCGCCGCGGCCCTCCTTCGATCCATCGCGCGGCGCCGGTTGCGTCGCGCCTTCTCGGTCGACCTGGCGGCTTGAGCCGTCGGTTTCTTTCATGGCCAGCCTTGTTCCGGCTACCGCTGCACCTCCGTGGCTTATCCTCAGGTGGCGCGGTTTCTCCGCCACTGCCACACGTCGACGCACGTCGGTTCCATCCGCTGGTGATCTTTTTGCGGGTCACCAGACGAGCTCCGGTGGCCCGATTCTCATTCTGGAAGAAGTCGCGCTCTTCTTAGGTTGTTGCCTTCGATCTATAGTCATCACTGAAAAGAGTCTCTCACCCCGATCTCAAGCTGTGTTTAGTGTCGGATTCCACAAAGAAGGCAGAGGGTTTGGGTTGTGTTTGTTCGGCTCACACCCTCCGTGTTAGGGTGATAGCATACAACTTCATTTCTTAATCTTTGAAGAAAAACGAAGAACCTGTAACAAAAAATCATGAATTCCCTAACTTGTATCATTCGTTGGTAGTGAAAAAGAGGAAGTATGGATTTCGTTCTTCATAGGTGAGGATGTCCCACTTTGAAAGAAATCCCGAGGAAAAAAAGGGCGAAGAAGGTCGGCATTCTTCGTTGACGTTGTTCGTCGGAGATCCTTTTTTCGTTGGCATTCTATATCCAAGAACTCCTCCTCTCCTCAATCCTCCTTTCCAATGAATAGCCCCCCTGAAATAATAGATTATGTGGTCTATTATGTTTGTTGGCATAAATTCAAAAAGAGGCATTTAATTAATTGATGTGGCTTAATTAATTAAATGGGGTGGGTTGGCACCATTATGTGTAGAGGAGATCAAGAGGCTCCCCCTCATTAATGAGGTGAGTTCTAGAGGCTTCCAACTCGGGTGGTCCCCACAAAATTAATCCTCACAAGGGAGGTTGAGTTCAGGTGGGCCCCACCACTATAACCTCTCGTGGGAGGTTAAGGTGTGGCGGTACCCACCCCAACTTCCACATGGTGGATATAACCAATAAAAATAAATTAAGACAAGTACTTAATTTATTTTATTATTCCCACGCAAAACCTAAAAACTAACTTTCATTCCTGACCATCTTCTGTCAAGGTGGAAGTCTTCTTAAGTGAATATCGGCGCTACAAGTTCAACGGTGCCCTCAAATTTCAATTCTGAGCACCGGTTCAAAATTTATAAAAATCCCACTCGTACATTTACTGAACGTACCTGAACAAAACTTCAGAAATTGATTCTAGGTGCACTGGGCCTCGAAATCACGCGCCGTCAGTCTTCGTGGACTCTTAAAATTCTCATGTATTTAAGAAAAGAAATCCACAGAAATTCCGAGTCTTTATAGTTTACCTGTCACATCCATGACTTCTTTTAATGGTATTTTTTTCATTTAATTTCCATTCTTTATTTTTTGTGGGGTTTTTCCATACATTTTTGGAGGAAATGGTGAGTTTTCATGATTTGGGCCAAACTGTGAGCCCATTTCCAAATTTAAAAACCAATTTTGTTTATTTTATAAATCTTTCATTTTTTAACATTTTATACCCATTCCACTTCCCAATTGGCATCCTCGATTATATTAAAACCACCAAATCTATTTGGGCCTTATAGGAATCCATAATCATGATGGATTTTGGTTTTTTATTAAGGTATTGGACCAGCCCAAAATCCCATTTCCTTCTTTAATTTTTTTTAGTTCTTTAATATCTCATTCAAGTTTAAAGGTTTTTCGATGATTCAAACTCTCACCCAAGAACACTTACCCAAGAATCTTCCCCCTCTTTGGAGCTCATGTTCATTGAAAATTAAGGTGAATCTTCTCTGGATTTCTCAAATTGTTCAGATTTGTAGAGGTAAATTGTTTCTTTCATAAATCCTTCAATTTGTATTCTTTTTCCCCCATTCTAGTTCCTAAATGACATAATCAACCTTATTCAAACCTGAAATGCATTTTTAGATGTTTTTAAATTTAGCTACTGGTTTATTTGCGTTGTTTTATTCAAGATATCTCAAGTAAGTGGGTTTCCTCTCATGTTCCTCCCATTTTCTTAGGGTTTTTTCCAGTTTTCTTGAGGTTATAAAATTTCTAGAATCTAGGGTTAGTAACTATGGTTTAAACTTGAGTATTTTTTGTTAAATATTGTGTATTAGGGATCTATTTCACTTCCTTGTGGTGCGGCAGTGGTGCGGTTGAAGTTCCGCACCAAGATTTGGAGTTTTGGCACAAATGGTAGGTGGTTCCACATGTAAGCATCCTGATATGAGTTATATTTTCTTAAATAATATTTTTATCATGCTCCTATTACATTGTGTTTGGTGTGGGAACCATTTTTGGTAGTATTGATTAAGCTTTTAGTTTCAAAGTTTCATATATGTTTGAAAATGTGTGTTTTCCATGTGTATCTTTTGTTGTATCATTTGAGGTAATTTTTTAACATTTGAAAGTGGTTTAATAAATGTTGATAGGGATTCCAACTCTATTTTTTATTGGTATTAGGGTGATTTTGGTCTTGAAATAGGGTTTTGAAATGGGTTTTGTGTGTAATAAATGGTTATACCCCTTGGGATTGTTTTATGAAAATTATAAATGATTTATTGAGTTAAACAAAGTGGGAAATGGATCTACATGTACTTTTTTGGTGAGTGTGTTCACCTAATATGGGTTTTTGAAAGTTAAAGTGTTCATTTAAGATTTAAAACATTTTTAGGATGTTTTATAAATTGCTGAAGTTTTTTATTGAATTTCAAGAAGGGTGTGAAACACATTTGTGGGCTGTTTTGTGTGACTGTGATGTGAAAAAATGAATTTTGTTTGTGAAATAAGTACTATGTGAAATGTATGTGGGTTGTTTGGTGTATGTTTGACTTGGAAGTGTTATTTTCATGTACAAATTTTATTTCATGGCTTGTGGAACTTTTTTTAGCACAAGGGGTGAAACCCGGGTATCTAGGTGGGTGGACGTGTACTAGTATGCTAGTGATCCCGTGGGGTTTGGCCCTAGTTTCACATATCAAGTTCGATGATGAAAACACTAACTAACCTATTATTATGATGATGATTCTATTTAGGGACCACTATGTTATGGTTATGATCCCTACTAGTGGCTCTTGTGCATGAGAATAGATATTTATATGGTTACTTTCACTGAGATACAAGGTACCTGGGACCCACAGCGAGCTAGTTCCTAGGGGTTATTTTCCCGTTACTTGTGCTCATTAGATACTTTATGCTTACCATTTTCATATGATATGTTTGGCTAGAAAATCCAGTAGATTTGGAATTCTATTTTAAAAGTGTTTATTCTTTAAAGTAGCCCACTTAAAAACTGTTTTTATTTAAATTTGCATCTCTTTAAAATTCTTAATAGAATCTCATGTTTATGAAAACTTACAAGCTTTTCATCTTTTAATGTTTATCACATGGAAGAATTTAGTGGTGTCATCCTACTTGAATTTTTCTCACAACCTACTTACACCTTTGGGTGTAATTAGACTTGGTTATTTTTGTCGTAGGTTTGGGTACAGATTTTTGTGCCAATAGTTTGGGTTTTTAGCGGTCTTTCGTGATGCAGTGTTGTGGAGATGGCTTGAGGGTGGTACCTCTTCCCATGAGGAGGTTCTTGGGATGTCCATTTTGAGTTTCTTCATTTGTTATAGTCTTAAATAATTGTTTTAAATTATGTAATTCAATTCTGAATTTTTGTAAAAGATGGTTTGTTTTGAAAAATCCATATTTGTTATATTGGATTTTTTTTGTTGTTTTATGTTTATAAACTCGGGTAAATCGTTTCCAAATTCCATTTTGTGATACTAGGGCACTTGTTTCGGCCTGTGGGGATCGGGAACACCCTTTGGGCCTTGTCTTGGACTCATGTCAAGTACCGGTTTTGATGGCAACCAGATTCGGTTCGTGACAAAATGGTATCAGAGCAGGATCGCTCTCTTTGGGTCATGTTATTTGGGGAAGAGTCGGGATAGTCTGGAGTTAGGATTGTCGGGGCTTAACATTCCGATTATGAGTAGGGTTCCTAGAAAACACACCTTATGACGTGATACAAGTCACTAGGGGAAGTTAGGTTTTATCAGAGTCCTTTGGTTTTTTTGGTTTGATGATGATTAGGGAAAATGAAAAGAGAGTTGGGTTAATGGTCTTAGTGAGATCGCATGGCCTAGAAAGACATGTAGAGCTGGGGATATTTCCCTAGAACACTATTTATGATGGTAAAGTGATTGGAGTATGACTGCCAACCATATATCCAAGTCACCCACTGAAACTAGTTTCCTCTCACATTGTCTTGTGTCTCTTTGTGTTGGAATCTTAGAAGTTTGGTTTTAAAGCAAAAAAATGACTTTGTTTTAAGAATCATAAAGTTTTTGTGAAGTGACTTTATAATAAAGAGGGTGTGTCTTGATTTATAAAATGGTAGAACTGAATTTTCATAATTGTTTTGAAATGGAAAATGGTATGTTTACACCTATTTTGAAAGTAGGGACTATGTTAAAGTTGGTTTTGAAAAAGTGTTTCCAATAGAGTTCTCTAAGCTATTAAAATGTGTTTCAATGGGATGGAATGTTTTAGAGGTCATGTGTGGAGTTTGGAAATGGAATTTGATTTAGTAACTAGAGATCATTTGAAAAGTTTTATGAAATTTTGGAATCTTGTTTTAAAATGAGAAGAGTTGAGTTCCCAATTAAATAGGGATTTATGAAATGGAGTTTGTCATGAAATTAGAAGTGTTTTGAAATGGGTTGAAATGTTTTGAAATTAATTTGTATGACTTTAAAGTGAGTTCTTATTTGAATGATTGGGCCTTTCAAGATTTTTTTTGTAATATGTAAATTGGGATTTTGATTTCATGGTTAGTGGTCTTGAGAAAAAATTAAGTATTGTTTGAATGTTTTAGTTTTGAAAAGTGGAAAGAATTTTTTCTTTAACCTTTGGTATTTTCCATAGGTGACCACGAGCATGGGGTTACATGGGATGATGGATGGTTAATGGAATGGTTGGATGAGTGCTAGGATGGATATGAGGAGGGTGCCCGGTGTGGCATAGAAACATGCATGTGTGAGGCCTATGGGGTACCATTAGTGGATACACTAACTGTCGAACCGTTTATTTTCAAAGAGATGATTTTAAAAGAAAACATGATGTCTTTGTGACTGGTTTGGGATGGTGTGTCTTATGTGTTTTTTGAAATGTTGTTGTCATGGGATGTTTTGAGTCCAAGAACCCATCTTGTTTGAATGGTGTTTTGGGTTTTTGTTTGGTCAGTATGTTGGGTTGAAGGGCTGGTTAGTGGTATCTTCGGAGAAAATTTTGGGAGTCCCTTGTAGTGGCTCCCCTCATGTGTTCAGTTCTGACTAGTGATATTTTTTTTGACCAATGTACTAGATTGGTTGGATCCTTAGGTTTTCTCATTGGATATGGTACACCCCCATAAAGATTTAATACATGGATGAAGTGCATCCCATATTGATTTTCCATTATAAGTCCTCTAGTTGATCAATGCAAGGAGTATTTTTCTCGAGCTTTGGAGGTGGAGTATCCACCATTTCCTTTCTTGGTTTTTCGGATCCTCTTGTAGTGGGAGAGTACTCATGGAAGGTTTAAAGAGACCTTAGTTTCTTAAGTTACCTAATTTGTTGAAGGTGAAAGTGGTCTCGGGTTGTTAGTGTGGATGGTGTCTAAGAGGGCTTATGGGTCCTTTGTAGTCTCTTCAAAATAGGGGTTCATGTTAAACCACCAGCGTAGGAAATATATTCATGAGAGGATGTTATGGACACTTTCTGTAATTGTGTGTTTTTTAGGGACTTGTAATAAGATCCCTTTCCATGTATTGTTTCTATCAGTCACAAGGGTAATATTCGGTGACACCTTGTGATGTCATAGGCTCATTTGAATGCAAAAGTTAAGGTTGTGCAATCTTATGAGAGTCTTTGTTTTATTGGAAGTGTGTCTCATTTCAAGAGATCTTGACATAGTTTGTTTAGAGTAAGGTGTTTCTATATATCCTTTCCTCTTTCCATTTCTCATCCGAAGAAACAAGCGGTTATGTGTGTGCATCTTCAAAGCACTTGTTTTAGTGAAATGTTGGGTTAGGGTAAAGTGAGTTTGAAATGTGTTATGTCTTGGTGAACCCATCTGGGATCAAGGTATAGTTTTCATGGCATTGAATGGAGAAGTTCCATTCGGGGGGTTTCCAAAGCCTAATTGTGAGGCCAAAGATTCTTCAATCATTTGAGCTCTAGTCATAGTTCCTAGAGTGAAGTTGGCATGTAGTCAGGGGAAATCCTGGGGTCTTTCAAACCTTTGGTCAAATTCCTGTCCTCAGTATGAAAGATGGGAAAATTTTAAACCTCTGGTGTCATCATATTTCTTATGTTTTTTCCATTCGGTGGAAAGAGGTGGAGGGACTCGTTCCCATGTTATCTCCCAATGTAATTATTTCCCCCTTTGGTTTCCGTTGAGTTTTTTGAGAAATGTTTAAAATTTGGCTAGATAGGTTGAGTGGATAGTTTTTGCATGGTTAGTAGTAACCGTGCCCTATAAAACCATGCAGATATAAGGATTCTCGGGGTTAACACATGCTTTCCTAAACCATGTGTCCATCCCAAAATCTTTAAATTTTGTGGTTCTCTTGTGTCGGCCCATGCTGGTCGATTAAGATGGATGGTTCTTATGGTGGAGAGACCCACTATGAGTCTCATGTATGTTCTTTTGGAAATTTATAATGGAATTATACCTCTTGTATTGGGGAGTCCGTTCAGGCCTCCCCTATTAATAGTGTCCTGATTCTGTCTCGGGAAAATTTAAGTTTCCTTTTATGGTGGGGAGCCCATTTGTGTCTCTCCATACTAGTAACTCAGATTTATCCTTGGTCTTGGATTGTAGGTAGGTATTATCGTTCATAGTTATCTAACTACCAACATCTTCTTTGGGTAAATTTTTGGATTGGAGTGCGCCCAACAGTTTAGTTAAATCAAGGTAAGTGTAACCTTGTTCGTTGTTGTTGTTCATTTGAGTAAATTACTTGAGTCTTGTTTGGATAGTGTTTGAGGAGTTTTATTTTGAGATAAAGTTTGAATGTGCTTGATTATTTTAGTAAAGTGGTGTAATTTTTTGTTTTTTAGAGTATTCCTTCCTTAATTGATCACTGGAGGTGTTTTGGCCTTTTGGGGGCGGGCGAAACTTGGCAAGGGAGCACATCTTGGTTTATCAGTTGGGTTCGGTTTTTTCTTTTGGCCTTGTTGTGGATTTCTGTGGGTGGAAATATTTATAGTGTGGAAAATTTTCACATTCATGACTTCATTTCAAGGTATTTTTTCACTTAATTTCCATTATTTCTTTGTTTTGGGGGTTTCCCATACATTTTTGGAGGAAAGGGTGAGTTTTCATGATTTGGGCCAAACCATGAGCTCATTTCCATATTTAAAAACTAATTTTTTTTCTTTTATAAATCTTTTACTTTTCAACATTTTACACCCATTCTACTTCACAATTGGCATCCCCTGGTATATTAAAATAACCATATCCATTTGAACCTCATAGGAATCCATAATCATGATGGATTTGGGTTTTTTATTAAGGTATTGGGCCAGCTCGAAATCTCATTTCCTGCTTTAATTTTTTTTAGTTCTTTAATATATCATTAATGTTTTAAGTTTTTTTTATGATTCCAACTCTCACATAATCCCACTTACCCAAGGCGCTCCCCCATGCTCTCCTCCCCCTCTTTGGAGCTCATATTCATTGCAAATTAGGGAGAAACTTCTCTGGATTTCTCAAATCTTCCAAATTTGAATAGGTAAATTGTTTCTTTCACAACTCCTTTAATTTTTATTATTTTTCCCCCATTTTAGTTCCTACATGACCTCCTCATCCTTATTCGAACCTCACATGCATTTTTGGATGTTTTCAAATTTAGATACTAGTGTATTTGGGTAGTTTTATTCAAGATATCTCAAGTAAGTGGGTTTCCTCTCATGTTCCTCTCATTTGCTTAGGGTTTCTACCAATTTTCTTGAGTTTATAAAATTTCCAGAATCTAGGGTTCATAAATAGGGTTTAATCTTGAGTCTTGTTGGTGAAATATTGTTGATTAGGTCTCAATTTCACTTCATTGTGGTGTGGTGGTGGTGCGATTGAAGTTTCACACTAAGATTTTGATTTTTGACATAAATGGTAGGTGTTTCCATGTGTAAGCATCCTAATATGAGTTATCTTTGCTTCATTAATATTTTTATCATGATTATATTACATTATGTTTGGTTTGGGAACCATTTTTGGTAGTATTGATTAAGCGTTTAGTTTCAAAGTTTCATATTTGTTTGAAAATGTGTGTTTTCAATGTGTATCTTTTGTTGTATCATTTGAGGTAATTTGTTAACATTTGAAAGTGGTTTAATAAATGTTTATAGGGCTACCAACTCTGTTTATAATTGGAATTGGGGTGATTTTTTCCTTGAAAGAGGGTTTTGAAATGGTTTTTGTGTGCATAACATGGTTACACCCCTTGGGAATGTTTTATGAAAATTGTAAATGATTTATTGAGTTAAACAAAGTGGGAAAAGGATGTATATGTAATATTTTAATCAGTGTGTTCACCTAATATGGATTTTTTAAAGGTAAATTGGTTATTTCATATATCAAAAAAATTTAGGATTTTTTATAAATTGCTGAAGTGTTTTATTAAATTGCAAGAAGGGAGAGAAACATGTTTGTGGGCTGTTTTGTGTGATTATGATGTGAAAAATGAATTTTGTTTGTGAAATGAGTACTATTTGACATGTGTGTGGGATTTTTGGTGTATATGTTAATTTTAAGTGGTATTTTCATGTGAAAAATTTATTTCATGGCTTCTAGAACTTGTTTGATCACAAGAGAGAAAACTCGGGTATCTAGGTGGGTGGATGTGTACTAGTATGCTAGTGATCCCGTGGGGTTTAGCCCTAGTTTCACGTAGCAAGTTTGATGATAAAAACACTAACTAAACTATGTTTATGGTGATGATGATGTTGGGGGACCACTAGGTTATAGGTATGATCCCTACTAGTGAATTGTGTGCACGAGAACAGATATTTGTATGGTTACTTTCACTGAGATAAGAGGTACCTAGGACCCACAACAAGCTAGTACCTAGGGGTTATTTTCCTGTTGCCAGTTCTCATTAGATACTTTATTCTTACTGTTGGTATATGGTATGTTTGGATGAAAAATTCAGTATCATTGGTATTCTATTTTAAAAGTGTTGATTCTTTAAAGTAGCCCACTTGAAAATTGTTTTTATTTAAAGTTGCATCTCTTTAAAATTCTTAATAGCATCTCCTGTTTATGAAAACTTGAAATATTTTTATCTTTGAATATTTATCACATGGAATACTTTAGTGGTGGAATCCTACTGGGCTTCTTCTGACACCCTACTTACACCTTTGGGTGTAAGTAGACTTGGTTATTTTTGTCGCCGGTTTGCGTATAGATTTTTGTGCCAATGGGTTGGTTTTTAGCGGTTTTTTGTGATGCAGTGTTGTAGAGATGGATTGAGGGTGGTGCCTATTTCCATGAGGAGGTTATTGGGATGTCCATTTTGGGTTTATTCATTTTTTATAGTCTTTGATAATTGTTTTAAGTTATATAATTCAATTCTGAATTTTTGTAAAAGATGGTTTGTTTTGAAAAATCCAAATTTGTTATATTGGATTTGTTTGTTGTTTTATGTTTATAAACTCGGTTAAATAATTCCAAAATTCCATTTTGTAATACCTGGTCACTTTTTCTAGCCTTTGGGAATCAGGAACGCCCTTCAGGCCTTGTCACGGACCGCGTCAGGTGCTGGTTTTGATGGAAACCAGATTCAGTTCGTGACATTACCTTAAAACAAACCCATTTAGCCATTAATATCTTAAATTAACATGTTTTAAGTGTCATCGATATCTATTCAATAACTTGTGTCATAATTAAATGTATCATGATGAATTAAAATCCATTAACTTGGATCATTCCTCCTAAAATTATTTATAAAACCTTGAACATGTTGTGTTCATTTGAAAAATAATATTTTCTCATATTCACTTTTATAATTAAATAACTTGTGAATACCATGAGAAATAAAATAAATTATTATCATTACAAACTAAAATAATATAATTTAATTAATTTACCTAATTCACTTGTGATTTTTTTCACTCAGACGTCCATTGCCCCTATACATGGGGCCTACTTCATCCTAAACTCCAATGCAATCGAATTGGTGGAACTTGTGGATACACTTTGTGTGTAACCCTCTGGGACCTTATCTTGTTGTAGTGAATCATATTCACAAAACAAGAGTGTTATATATAAACACATAATAACCTCTAAAAATATAATAAAATTCATATCTATGAAAACCTCCTGCAAACATGCATTGTGTAATATAGTATCTTTGACTTGTGATATCTCACAAAGTAAGATTCATACTTCGTGTAATCACCCTTTAATGTTTTATTTTTTATTAATTATATCAGATGGAATTGATTTATTTAAACATGGACATTGATTTATTCAATGCATTTTCATCCAAGTCAAGTAACCAAATATATCTTCTTCCTTTTGAAAGCAATAAATCATGTCTTGATCGTTCAATCAATTTCATACCATCAATGATGCATCTGACACAAGTTACCACACCACAAACATAAATGTAATGGTTTTTAGCCTACATAAAAGTATGTTATAAAATTATACACATTGATAATGATCAAAAATCGAGAGAACAATATTCATTCTCATAGATAAGAATATCCAATAACACCCTAAACATGTGGTGTTTATATTGGCGAGTTAGACCTCATGATCTCATACATTTGAGATCACTAGGTACAAACTTGATAAGAATAAGTCTCAGTGTTTAGGATCCCCCAACACCTGATAGTTAAATATCATTTTTCCCCATCGTTATTGTAGCATCCTGCATTTTATCACATAAAATTTCATTATATTATACAAAACCTAGGATCTTTAAGGTTTAGTGTCTTGGAAACCAGGAACTTAATACAGGATAAAAAAACAAACATTCTTCTTAAACACTTGAAAGGCCTCTTCATTTGTTAATCCTAAGTTCATTACAGCATCTCATAACCTGGGAGCATACATCAAAGGAAAGGGTGAGCAGAAGGCCCAGTAAGGGAAACAAGGGAAATATTTTACATGTGAACTTGAGATACATCAAAAGTCATGAAAAATAACATTAAGGAATGAGAAAGAGATCATGAGGCATATCACAATAAAAAATAACATGTTTCATAACTTGAAGATGTGGCTACAACATTTAACTTAGAAAATCATGAACATATCACCAAGGTCCATCCCCAAGGTGTCATTTGAAATTACCAAGGTTATTCACCAAGGTATCGTTAAAATTGTAATCTCTAGTGGTTACATCATTACCCAATGCATTGGAGCGCTATCAGGGTTCACCCTTAAATTTTTATTTATAATCATGTAAGCCACATGTATCATCATCAAACATTTCATAAATAACCCATATAGTGTAAAAGAAATGGTTTTCATTTCATAATCATAACATTTTAAAAACTGCTTTAAAGACGTGATCTTTATGTCACTTTACACCCACGGAAAAGGAAAGAGGGTCTCATGTATGTAAACCCTAGAATTTAAAATAAAATTTTTTGATATATATGTGAATACACCTGTAGAATAAAGAGTTTGGATTATTCTATTAACAAAATAAATTAGTTTTAGAAAAAGAGAGAGACATTTTGAGACGAAAATTCGGCAGTATAACGGCTTTGATACATGGTTTTAGAAAACATTGAAAAGAGAGGGAACATGGGTCACCCACTCATAAATGATCCATAAAATAGTATAGGGACAGAATATAAATGATATAATAACATTGTAATGAAATTTTAAATACATACCATATGAAATTAAAAACATGGAAGGAAGACAAAAATAAGATTTCTCTTATGAAAATTCGGCAGCCTAACGGCGTCACTTAAAACTAAAGAAATGAATTGACAAGATCAAATAGGGTCTCTCATAATATGAACATAAAATATCATTATGATAGATATATAGATCATACCCCAACATCATAAAAAGGAACTTGAAAGACTTGACAAGAAAATAGAACTTGAAAATGAGAAGGGTGAAAGAATCCCTTAAAAATTCGGCAGCCTAACGGCGCCACTTAAAGATTCTTAAAATGAATTGATGAGAGAAAGAGGGGGTCTCTCATCATATGAACATGAAAAGTAAAGTAGGATTAATATAAAAGAACATCCCCAACATAAGAACATGGAGCATAAAATAAATGATATAAAAGAGAGTACTTGGAAAGAAAGAGAGTGGTAGGATCCCTTACCTTGAAGAGTAACTTCGAAATATTAAAGTTTGGGACCTTGAGAGGATTGAGGGCACCTTGGGAGGACTCCTTGGGAGGTAAGGAGACCAGAACTTCGTTGAGGAGGATTTTGGAATGGAAAGGATGAGATAATGGCTTGGTATTTATAGGGGAAGTGAGGGGACAAGGCATTAATGGCCAAGAGACACCTCATTGGTGGTATTGGAAAAACCATGGGCTTGCCCATGGTATTGGACACTTGGGACACCTCATACCTTATATTACTATTCATAAGTCGACCATATTGATTAAATACTTAATACATCATTTAATGATGTCATTAAACACCAGTAACTTAAAAACTGTATTTTTCACTATTCACTGAAAATTCAACTTTCTCAAAAATATCCCAAAATTTCACCTTAACCAAATATCGATGCTCTGATTTCTAAGATAAACTTCATTTTATAAAAATAATTTTCTAAATATTTTTAATTAAATTTTTAAATAAATACACTATTTACTGAAAATTCATTTTTTTCAGAAAAATCCCCAAAAATTACCTTAACATAATATCGATGCTCTGAATTCAAAAATGAACTCCATTTTATAAAAATAATTTTCTAAATAATTTTAATTTAATTTTTAATTAAAAAACACTATTCACCTAAAAGAACTAATAATTGACTAATAATTCCTGAAATAGTTATTTACCTATTTTATTAAATCACATTACTTAATCAAGGTGCCTAAATAATATTAATATTTTCTTTAAGTGAGATTATTAATCCATTTGGTCACATTAATAATCCTAAGCGTAAAATCACTATTCATAAATTACTATTCACCAAAAATTAAGTTGATCTTATTAGACTCTAAATTTATTACTGAACACATTTGTAGAAGACCATTTTTCGAAAATCATTACACATCATTAATTATTTAAGGTTTACAAAAATATTTTAAAATATCCTTTTTTTCAAATTCATAAATAATATAAATCCTACATTTATCCGGACATTTAAAAATTTACAAACTTCAACATAAGAAGAAAACACAATTTTATTTATCTCAAAGGATTACACAAAGCTATTACAGTCTCCTTACATAGCCCCTTATAACCCCAGCATATGACCTAAGTGTAGGGTGTGCTAAGGTGAGAGAATCTGAGGGCGGCTCGGCCAACATTGCATGAGTAGTAATTTCTATCAGTTTGAACTTCTCACGAAGGCGATTCCATTCTAGCTTTACACGATGAAGTTCGGATTGGGTTTGGTCCAGAGAAAAGCCCAGTGGTGCTACCTCCTTCCTAAGTTCTGTTAGATGGGATTTGATTGGAATGAGACTACTGGATAATGCCACCAAATCTTATTTCTATATTAATTAACCAAGATCACTTGTATTTAGAGACAATAATCAAAACATTTAGTTTCCAATGGTCATATTGATCAATGGTCATATAATAGTCAAAACCCAACGGTCTTATTTTAATTATACCCATGTTATCAAATGAAACAGTTTTTTTGAGTATAAAAATAAAATAACACACAAAGTTTAGGAAACAAAATTTATTCAAAATTTTGAGTCATTACAATCTTCCTCCCTTGAGAAATTGCGTCCTCTCAATTTTAAAATTGGTCTTGGAAATTTCGTTGAAAGTCTCACATCGGAAAAAGAGTCAGTAACAATATTACTTTAAAAGAAAGAAAGGGAAGTACAAAGGTCACCCGAGTTAACCCATACTAGGATTCCATGTAGGAAAACATGGATATGGAAGAGAAAACAAAGAGTAAAGTTCTAATGGAGAGTAATAGAAAACATGATTAGGAGAAAGTTAACCATAAGAAAATCACAAACTTATGATGTGTGTAAATGGTCTTTGATTACCCAGTAGGAAACGTAAACCAAGAACGTTTTTTGTTTTTTGTTCCTTTTCATAATTTTGAGGAATTCATTTACTACATAGAATAAAAACATAAGGAAATATACCTACCTTAAAGTATAGTTTCATCCTTTAATAAGTTTCTACCAAAACTAATCTTTTCTCCAAATGATGATCATTCAAAAACACTTGGTCTCATCAAAAGCACAAGAATCATCTTATAGAGAATCACATAATCCACAAAATATTAACTATCTATTTCTTCTATCTTTAAACATTATCCCAAAAACATAAAGGGTAAGATAAAACAACACTTCAAAAAGAAAGAACCCCATAGGAAGGGAAACTACTTTTAAATCTTCAAAATTCCACGGTACTACCCAAAGTTTATCATAGACCATTCCATAAATAACTGTCCTTAAAATTCCTCAAAATAAACCAAACTAAGATTGAAACCCAAATACAAGAAGGATTTGATAACATAGTCTTCCAAGATAAACTTTATCATTCATCTCCAAAAAACATCAACCACTCATAACATATTATAACAAAAGTAACTAACATAAACATATTTTCCCCAAGATAGGTTAATCATTTCCTAAATTACTATAAGTTCACCTTAAATTCATCGATTCTTCAAAATATAAGTCAACCTTTACTCCTCAAAGAAAATACTGTAGTAATCTATTTACCTTGATCATATAGGGTTCCCAAAATAGTGAACGTCATCCAAAATAATAATCATCTTTAAATCACCTAATCATCCTTTTTTTAAGAAGAACAACTTCACAACATCAACATGTGGTACATAAAAATAGATGTTTTCCTTAATGATATAAAACCATCTTAGGTAGTGACTCGATGTTCTTAGAAAAGATTAAAGATATTCTCATAGGGAATGAACTAAAATACAACATGACATAGACAATTATTGAGAAGAAGTTACATGTACTTTAGTCATCATGATCCATCTCAGCATAGGACATGCATTTTTCCCTTGTCCTTGAAGATTGTTGATGCTCATCATGCTTCTCATCCCTTCCAAGAGAGCATTTCCTTGGATAATATCCAACTTCTCCATATTTATGACATTGAAAAGTATAAGGTACATTAGATCAAACCTTATCTCTATTCATCACATTATCCATTTTTTTAAATCAATTGTCTACTTTATGCCCTATCACCCCACACTTAAAACATATCCCGGTTCCTTCGTGACATTCTCCTGGGTGCCTCCTTCCACACTTTTTGTACAAAGGAAATTGGTTCCTCTTTCCCTTATCAACTTTATCATATGAACATCCTTGAGACTTCTTCTTCTTCTTCCTTGATTAATTTGGGTATTCAACTAGGTACCAATTATTAATTGTGATTTTTGATAGCTGGTTTGGCATAATCACAATATGTTCAACTTGATCTATCATCATCTCTGTCATATTAATAGGTCAATCGTCACATTTCCTATCACATTGGTTGTTGGGACATGTTCTTCCATTTCCCTCTAATAACTAAGAAAAGAAAGTATAATTAGGGGGCTTAAATACTTATCCAATAATCATGAAAAGGAAACTTAAAGCATAAAAGGATAAACTTGTAAAAGATAAGTATACCCTAACTTGTGATCCCCTAGGTTCCAATCTAGGTTATCCATGATCATATATTCTTATGTATATCTTTATTTTATTTTATCATTGTCCCTTTAATAATGGTTCATACAAAGCTTATGAATTTACCAAAGCATATCCCCCGGGAGTGTCAAACCAAGAGTGCAGCAAGGCCCGTTGTCGTGCAACAGATTACCCCGAGTCAAGCTCGAAACACCTTGTCAGAGTTTTCACTCCTAGGAACATCTATTCCAGAGCCACCTCTACTTGTTTGTATCCAGATAGGGATTTATTTATTTGGAACCCACTTACTCAATACTCACCAAAATACCAGGATGATTTCCTATATTTAAAATTTTTTGCAGGGTTATTCATAAAGTTTTTATATCCTAGTTTCCACAAATAACTAAACCATCCTTTGATACCAACTATAGCATCCCGCCTTTTTATCACATAAACTTTCATTACATTATACAAATCCGGGGATCTTTAAGGTTTAGTGTCTTGGAAACCAGGAACTTAATACATGACAAAAAAAACATTCTTCTTAAACACTTGAAAGGCCTCTTCATTTGTTCATCCTAAGTTCATTACAACATCTGATAACCTGGGAGCATACATCAAAGGAAAGGGTGAGCAGAAGGCCCAGTAAGGGAAACAAGGGAAACATTTTACATGTGAACTTGAGATACATCAAAAGTCATGAAAAATAACATTAAGGCATGAGAAAGAGATCATGAGGCATATCACAATAAAAATAACTTGTTTCATAACTTGAATATGTGGCTACAACATTTAACTTAGACAATCATGAACATATCACCAAGGTCTATCCCCAAGGTGTCATTTGAAATTACCAAGGTTATTCACCAAGGTATCGTTAAAATTGTAATCTCTAGTGGTTACATCATTACCCAATGCATTGGAGCGCTATCAGGGTGCACCCTTAAATTTGTCTTTATCATCATGTGATCCACATATATCATCATCAAACATTTCATAAATAACACATATATTATAAAATAAATGAGTTTCATTTTATAATCATAACATTTTAAAAACTGCTTTAAAGACGTGATCTTTATGTCACTTTACACCCACGGAAAAGGAAATCAAGTATCATGTATGTAAATCCCAGAATTTAAAATAAAAAATTTTGATATATATGTGAATAACCCTATAGAATAAAAATTTTGGAGTATTATATTAATAAAATAAAATAATTTGAGAAAAAGAGAGAGACATTTTGAGATGAAAATTCGACAGCATAACGGCTGTGTTGCATGGTTTTAGAAAACATTGAAAAGAGAGGGAACATGGGTCACCCACTCAAAAATGATCCATAAAATAGTAGAGGGATAGAATATAAAGGATATAAGAACATGGTAACGAAATTTTAAAGACATACCATATGAAATGAAAAACATGGAAGGAAGACAAAAATAAGATTTCTCTTATGAAAATTCGACAGCCTAACGGCGTCACTTAAAACTAAAAAAAATGAATTGACGAGATCAAATAGGGTCTCTCATAATATGAACATAAAATATCAGTATGATAGATATAGAGATCATACCACAACATAATAAAAAATAACTTGAAATACTTGACAAGAAAATATAACTTGAAAATGAGAAGGGTGAAAGAATCCCTTAAAAATTCGGCAGCCTAATGGCGCCACTTAAACATTATTAAAATTAATTGATGAGATAAAGAGGGGGTATCTCATCATATGAACATGAAAAGGAAAGTAGGATGAATATAAAATAACATCCCCAACATAAGAACATGGATCATAAAAGAAATGATATAAAAGAGAGTACTTGGAAAGAAAGAGAGTGGTAGGATCCCTTACCTTGAAGAGTAACTTCGAAATCTTGAAGTTTGGGACCTTGGGAGGCTTGAGGGAACCTTGGGAGGACTCCTTGGGAAGTAAGGAGACCAGAACTTCGTTGAGGAGGATTTTGGAATGGAAAGGATGAGAGAATGGCTTGGTATTTATAGGGGAAGTGAGGGGACAAGGCATTAATGGTCAAGGGACACCTCATTGGTGGTATTGGAAAAACCATGGGCTTGCCCATGGTATTGGCCACTTGGGACACCTCATTCCTTATCTTACTATTCATAAGTCGACCATATTTATTAAATACTTAATACATCATTTAATGATGTCATTAAACACTCGTAACTTAAAAACTGTATTTTTCACTATTCACTGAAAATTCAACTTTCTCAGAAAAATACCAAAATTTCACCTTAACCAAATATCAATGCTCTGATTTTAAAAATGAACTTCAATTTATAAAAATATTTTTCTAAATATTTTTAATTAAAATTTTAAATAAATACACTATTCACTGAAAATTCATTTTTTTCAGAAAAATCCCCAAAAATTACCTTAACATAATATCAATGCTCTGAATTCAAAAATGAACTCCATTTTATAAAAATAATTTTCTAAATAATTTTAATTTAATTTTTAATTAAAAAACACTATTCACCTGAAAGAACTAATAATTGACTAATAATTCCTAAAACTGTTATTTACCTATTTTATTGAATCGCATTACTTAATCAAGGTGCCTAAATAATATTAATACTTTCTTTAAGTGAGATTACTAATATATTTGGTCACATTACTAATCCTAAGCATAAAATCACTATTCTTAAATTACTTTTCACCAAAAATTAAGTTGATCTTATTAGACTCCAAATTTCTTACTGAACACATCTGCAGAAGACCATTTTTTAAAAATCATCACACATCATTAATTATTTAAGGTTTACAAAAATATTTTAAAATATCCTTTTTTTCAAATTCATAAATAATATACATTCTACATTTATCCGGACATTTGAAAATTTACAAACTTCACCATAAGAAGAAAATACAATTTTATTTATCTCAAATGATTACACAAAGCAGTTACAGTCTCCTTACATAGCCCCTTATAACCCCAGCATAGGACCTAAGTGTAAGGTGTGCTAAGGTGAGAGAATCTGAGGGCGGCTCGACCAACATTTTACGAGTAGTAATTTCTATCAGTTTGAAATTCTCATGAAGGCGATTTCGTTCTAGCTTCACACGATGAAGTTCAGCTTGGGTTTGGTCTAGATCAAAGCCCAGTGGTGCTACCTCCTTCCCAAGTTTTGTTAGATGGGATTCGATTGGCCCGAGACTACTGGATGAGGCCATCGAATCTTCTTTCTATATTAATTAACCAATATCACTTGTATTTAGATACAATAATCAAAACGTTTAGTTTCCAATGGTCATATTGATCAATGTTCATATAACAGTTGAAACCCAATGGTCTTATTTTAATTATACTCATATTATCAAATGAAACAGTTTTGTTGAGTATAAAAATAAAATAACACACAAAGTTTAGGAAACAAAATTTATTCAAAATTTCAGGTCATTACAGTTATGATGTATCTAGACCATAAGACATGTGTTTAAGATTATTGTCATATTATCTAGAGGTTCTCATTATAGCTGGAACTATTATAACCTTTTGATACGATAAATAATTTAAGGGAATTACCATATAAATAATGTATATAGAAGTAATAATAGTATTATGGTAATAATACATCATCCATAACTCTTTATATACATAACATTATAATCAAAAAGTATTTCTCAAGTTGGGTATAGGGGACCCACTTTTACAATAGATCTTCAACTCACATAAGGTTAGAGAATTATTTAATGGATCTTTACTTAATTTTAACATAGTGGAAGAGTTTCAAGAATGATTGGAAGTAATAATATCTTAAAAAAACTTTGAATTTTATTGACAAAGGGGGAGAATGACTATCAAGGGGAGACATATTATAGGGGATCATGGATGGATTAACATGATAATGAATATATTGACATTGATTAAACGTGGATGGATTGTAAATAAAACCAAAAGGTTGGGATATTGGATTAGTTGTTTGATTCATTATTAATTGGAGTAGCTTGGAATATGGTGTTTAAAGCTGTAATTAACAGGAGATGTTTGGTGGAGGATAAACACACCATGCCATGGTGAGAGTGGATATTCCATGGCGGATTAGGAAATGGTGATTATAGAGGAGTTTTAGTGTTTTGGAAGTCATTTATATTTTTTAGGAATTTTGGTTGGAAACAACCAGATTTTTTAAATTATGGTTGACACCATTTTAGAGAAGTGAATTGACAATAGGCATGTAATTCTGGCTAGGTGGCCCGAAAGCTCAACTGGCTCGGCCTGAAATCCTGATCAACGCACCCAACTTGGGTCGGGCCGGGCTTGGGCCGATAATTCTTTGAGCCAGGATTGGACCTCCATGGGAAGGCCCACATGTGGCCTATATGAATCTTGACCTGAAAAAACTCATCCACTCTAAAAAATTATTTGGGAAACTGATAGTATAGATACTCAAACCCTCTACCATAATTTTCCAAGGTTTCACCTGAATCAACTGGTCGGGGTGGTGCGCCTAGTTTTAAACTTTGAAAAACTTCTTAATATATATATATATATATATAATACATATATATATACATATACACACACAGATATATATATATATATATATTATCTATATATATATATATTATCTTTATATCTATATATATATATATATATATTTGTGTGTGTGTGTGTATTATCTATATTTCTATATATATATGTATGTATTTGTGTGTGTGTGTGTGTTCATTGATCTATCTACTAATAAAAACTAAAAAAAACACCCCTACCCCACCCAACTTTAGTTCACACCCTCGCTCACCCCCTCCTATTCCATATTAATTTTTTTTAAGAAAAAATAGTCAAATGCTATATTAATTTTTTAATTAATTGACATTCAATTATTTATTTAAAATAACCTAAAATTAATTATTTTATGATTAATAATTATTATGAATATTATTTTATTAGGATGGTTGATATTTATTATACAAGACATTCACCACTGCATATTTGGTTTTTTAATCAAATGTTTTCAAATAAATTATTTAACATTTAATAATTTTTTTAATTGGCTTGTATTTTAGGTTTTTATTAAATTAAAGAAAATATTATAATTATAATAGGTATGTGACATTGAGGTTAAGGAATCTTGTGTAACGTATGAAGTAAGAAATTTAAAATATATAAAATGATTGATAATTAAATGAAAAACATTTCAACTGTAAAAATGTTAATAAAAAATAAAATAAACATTTTAACTTTGCAAAATGTTTTTACAAAAAAAATTAAAAAACATTTAGAATATCAAAAAATGTTTAAAAAATGTTTAAAAAAAACATGTTTAAGAAAACATTTTAAATTTTTTTTCAAAGAATGTTTAAAAAAGGATTTAAAAAATGTTTTAAAAAAATTACAAAATTTTTTAAAAAAAATTATAAAAACTATTTAAGAAAAAAAAATTAAAAAAAAACTTTTAAAAAATGTTTAAAAAACATTTTAAAAAAATTAAGAAAAATTATTAAAAACATTTTAATTTTTTTTAAATGTTTAAAAAATGTTTTACAAAACATTTAAAAAAATTAAAAACCATTTAATTTTTTTAAAAAAAACGTATTAAAAAAATTATAAATTTTATTTTAAAGAATGTTATAAAAAAATTAGTTTTTTTTTTAACGTTTATGAAAATGTTTTTAAAAAACTTTTACAAAAATGTTTAAAAAACATTTTAAATAAATGTTTTAAATAACCTTTTTAAAAGAATGTTTAAAAAATACATTTTTAAAAATAATAAAATCCCGCAAGGGCCTACCCGTGGCCCGACCTAAAAAGCCCAACCTAACCCAACGTTTTGGGTCAGCTTGAGGTCAGGCTCATAATGCCTCATGGGGTTGTTCGTGTCAGTCTGGGCTGACCCAAATAGTAGTATGTGGCCCGATTTTTTGGAGGGCAAACCTAACCTGACCTGGTCCAGGCCAGGTCAGGCTAAAATTACATCCTTAATTGACAAGTATAGAGGTATTTTTGGTCATTTTGTAGAAGTAGTGAAATTGTTGAAAAATAAAGAATGTGAAATTACATGTAAGTCATTTTATTGGGAATTTTGAAGGTTGTAATGGATGAAGGTTCGGATGAAATGAGGAGTTGATTCATGAAACGCCATAGAATATGGTGTTTTGCGATATAAAAATCCCCATGTAAAACATTATACATGGAAACAAGAATTTTTAAGGCCATTGTGGGTAGTACATAAGAGTAGTCAAAATAGGAAACTAGAGAATTACCACATTGTAGAGGAAGTTGTTTCGAGTATCATGATTTCTAGAACAAAACAAGGAATGATATGTTGAGTATAGTGGAATCCGTTTCAAATTTATTTTTTCTTATAGAATTGATATATTGTGGAAATGGTTGTGCCACACCATGGTTAGTCCTGATGTAAATTTTGAAATGGTAATTTCAAGTAGAGTTTATGCTATGAGGGTTGGAAAAATAGAGTTCATGCAGTTAAGACACAAACTACATCTACCTAAATTAAGTTTAATGGTGGATATTTACTTGAAGATGATCCAAGAGATGAATTTGAAGTAGATATAGTTTAAGGTGGTTAATATCTTGAATTTGAATTTGAATTTCAAAAAATATATTAACTAAATTTAGAGGGATAAAGATAGAATAAAATATGAGAAAATATTCTTGATATAAAAAGGAGGAAGAGTTGAAAAAATTAAGAAAAAGGGATAAGAGAATGGGTTGTGGATTTCATTGAATTTTGGAATTGAAGAGTAAATTGTGACTATATTGAATTTCATAGAAGAGTATATTTTGAAGTGAAGAGTTGTGTAACAAACTTATAAAGAACAGGAAATGAATAATAGATCATCATGGAGAACACCCTCATTTGTTTAATGTTATTTCTTTTATCATTATTCATATGAGATCAACCTACGTGTTGAAACCATCTCTTTGTGTAACCCTCTTAGAAAGTAGTGAGTGGAAAAGAGGAAGAGGTAATGGAACTTGGATGAGCGGTAAACCTATCCTAAATATTGTAATCACTAACTAGTGAAGTAGTGATTATTAAGCATATCAATACATAATTGATATGTTCTCCTTGTATTAAGTATAACAACTTATATTTATAATACATTTTATTTCATAATTTTTAATAAAAATATCCATATAAAAAATCTCATAAATCTAGAGGTTTAGTTTCTTTGGTAAATTAGATACATAATCCATTTAATTTAAATAAAAAAATACAATATTATTTCAAATATCCATAATTTTCTCTTAGTTTCCTTTGAACTCTTAGTAATGCATAAGATAACCTAGGGATATACATAAGAAAAGGTTTGATTTATAAATCCTAGTAAGTGAATAATCAAGAATAACATAATGGAAGGTAATACAAGTGAGTCATGAGGCATATCATGATAATATAAAAAGCTAAAAATCATATACATAAACATTGAAGCATGACATGTAAGGATGATATCATAAGATTAAGGCATCATAGGAATGTGGAAACAACATAAAATGTGACATCATAAGCATAAGTCGAGACTAACTGCCAAGATATCATAACATGTTGTACTTAGGCTAACTGATCATGCACCATATATGGTATCTCCTGAGAAGAAAACATTACCCAAATCATTGAATTTTTATCAAGGTGCACCCTTTATATGTTTAACTTTATGTGTGCCACATTGATAATATAACATAAGAACTCATTTCATCATTCCAAATCACATGATTAAGGAATCTATGATTTATACAAGTAATTACCTAATCAATTAAGTATAGTTGTATCTATTTGAATACCCTTGAATAAAAATATGTTTAGGTATTAAAAACACAAAGTTATGGCATGGAAAAATTAAGGGATAATTTTAGTAGCATAATAAGTGTACATAAAAGTTCATGGAAGGGATTAATGAGAGATATAGGTAGTATCTCATTAATAGGGCATCATTTTTATATTAAGTTATTATTATGAACACTTGAGAACTTAACCACTTGTAAATAAAAATACTTATAACAAAATAAGTGTTTGAATTTAAAAGAGGAGGGAGAAAACCCCTTACCTTGCTTGGTAGATTCTTAAAGCTTGGGAGGAGCTCCTTAATACCTTATAAGCTCCTTAGGTTGACTTTAGAGGGGGAAATGAGATGAAATTTGTTATTTAAGTCTTTATAGTGAAGATTAATGGGATAATGTGCGGATATTTATAACAAAAGAGAGGGAATTATTTATTAATTTTTAACCTCGGTCCTTGGGCATCTAATTAATAAAAAATAAAAAACCATTACATTTTTCATTATTTTTTCCCATAGTATTTTCCAATGATTTTTTTTAATATTTTATTATTTTAAGAATAAAATATATTTAAATAATATTATTTTAGAGGTGTAAGGTATCTCTTTACATAAATAATTTTTTTAAGGTTATTAAAATATTCTTTAGGTTTTGAAATATTCATTATAGGTTTTGAAAAATGATATCATCACATTAAAATACATTATTTTAATAGAAAAAAATATTTTTGGTCAATAAATACCTTTATAACATTTATTACATCACTTTTATGTTATTATGATGTCGTAATACTTATCATATATTGATATCATATTTAAGTTTTACCCAGACTTAGATTGTCTCATAAAATTATAAAAAATTATCCATTGAATAATTTTGATGTGTTGATTTGAAAAATGATATTTATTTTATAAAAATAAGTTTTTAAATATGATAGTTTAAACTTTTAAATAAAAATACTTATTTATTAAAAAATATTAGATTTTATGATATAATCAACTTTATGATCCTTATAAAATTTACCTAGGAATTTATAAAATTGTATTATCATTTATATTTAAATGGATAGTGTTTTATAATACTATTTCATGAAAATAAATTTTATTTAAAATTATTTAATTTATTATAAAAGTTTATTTTAATTGAAATTATATATTTTATAAAAATGAAATCATGTTTTATTTGGTTCAAAAATTAATTTATCATATTCATCTTATATTAATATGCATTTTATATTAAGTAAAATAATAATGGGATTTATGTAATCATGATTTCATTTCTAAAAATAAAATTTATACCTTTACACTAATAATGTCTAGACGTATAACCCCTTATCACACCAGTATATACCCTAAGGGTAGGTTTTATGATGATAGTACTTTCATGGGGTGGTTCGATGAACATGGATTGGGAAGTGATATCTATAAGTTTGAACTTCTCCCATAAACAATTCTATTCGAGTTTTAGTTTTTGAATCTTGACTTAGTATTAGTTTAGGGAGAACCCTAGTGGTATCATCTCCCTTAGAAGGTCTAATAAATGAGCCCCATAAGATATGATCCTACTGATTAAGGTCATTGCTTCTTCCTTTTTCATCAATTAGCATTTATTGTTACTCTAGATATACTAATCTTAATAGTCACTTTATAATGGATACATTACCAATGGTCATAAGGCTTAATGGTAATTATTCCCAATGATCATATTATGGATATATTTTATGATAATAATAAATAATTTTTTATTTTCATTATGTGGAGTGTGTGTTATATATTATATCACATTAGTAAATATGTTATATATTCATTAAAAGGGAAATTTCATTTATAAAATCATGTTTTGTTATATCCTTACCCCCTTTATAAATTCCATCTTTAAAATTTCATTTCATACCCTAAAATAGATGCGGTTACTTTTATTGAATTAATTTTTTGGGTTCCCATGTTGCCTATTCAAAATTATGGTTCTACCACAATACTTTGACTAGGTGAGTTGTCTTGTTTTGTGAAACTTTATATCTATGATCTAAGATCTTCATAGAATGGTCGTTGTATAAAATATCATTCTTTAATGGTACCATCTCTAGATTTATTATATTCAAGGGATCTGGTATATACTTCCTCAAGATGGATATGTAGATAACATTATGTAATCAAGATATTTTAGGTGGTACTACTAATCGATAGACCATATCTCCAATGATATAAATAATTTAAAAGGGGTCAATGTACCTAGGAAATATCTTTCTCTTCTTCCCAAACCTCCTGAATTTCTTCCATAGTGATATGTGAAGGAACACCTTATCTCCGACCTCAAACTCTAGGTCTCATCAATGATTGTTAGTTTATATTTTTATCAACTTTGTGTTGATTTTATATTAGAGTGAATGGTTTAAACCTTCTCTATTATATCATAGAAAATATTAGATCTTATCAGCTTCCTTTCTCAAACTTCATCTTAACATGTTGGATTCCCGTACCTCTTCCCATACAGATACTCATAAGGTGTCATCCCAACATCCTTAGAAATTCATTAAACATGATCTTATCATATCCTCCAGATTTTGAATGGTTCTTTCATATTAAACATCTTTCTAAGGTTGATAATACATTTTAAAACTCAACTCTATATCCAATGCTTGCTGAAAACTTCTCTGGAACCTCAGGGTAAACCTAAGATCATGATTAGATACAATGGAGAGTACTACTCCATGCATCATTACCACTTCTCATATATATATATTGGAAATTTTTTTAAGAGAGAAATCATATTTGATGGAAATTAAATGCGCTGACTTAGTAAGGCAGTTGAATATAACCCAAATGGTGTTATAGCCTTTAGATGTCACTACTAGAAAATAAGGCTATAGACAAGGTTTTAAATTGTGGCTATAGGCCCAAAAAATGTGGCTATAGGTTATAGTCATGGTTTACTCAACTGTGGTTGGTATTGACATGGCTATAGGGTAAACCCTATATCCATGGTTTTGAACCATGGATATAGGCCTGTAGCCATGGTTCAAACCGTGCAATAGACTAAAATCACTCATCATCTACAGCCACGGTTCTATAGCCACAGTTTTGAACTATGGCTATAGGTATTCACATTTCCTAAAAAACTAGAACCATTCAGTCGATGATATCCCCTTGCACCCCCTGCACATCCCCCTTGCACCCCCCCCCCCCCCATACACACCCCTTGCACCCCCATGCACCCCCTTTCCCCTTGCACACACCCCATTTAACACCTGCACACCCCTTGAACCACCCTTGCTGGACACCCCCACTGCACCTGCCCCCCTCTCCTAGACACCCCCCTGGACAGACCCCCCCTAGACAGCAGCCCCCACCCCCAAGGATAGAAACCCTCCCCCCTCATAAACACCCCCTGGATAGACCCCCATCCCCCCTCTGGATAGAAACCCCCTAGACAGAACCCCACCCCCCCCCCCCCCACCCCCTTGCATAGCCCCCTTTCACCCCCTCCCCCCCCCCCCCCGTACACCCCCCTTGCACACACACCCATGCACACCCCTTCCCCCCTGTTGGACCCCCCTTTCACCGCCATTGTTGGAACCCCCCCCCCCACATCCCCACTCCCCTAAACAGCCCCCCTTGCATACCCCCGCCCCCCCACTACACATCCCTTGCACCCCCCCCCCCCCCCCACACCCCCTGATCCCCTTGCACACACACCCACTACAAACCCCTTTCCCCCCTGTTGGACCCCCCTTGGACCAACCCTACTGGACACCCCCTTGCACCCCCACCCCACCCCCTGGACAGACCCCCTGGACAACATCCCCCACCCACCCCTTGCACAGCCCCCCTTGCAACCCCCCCCCCCCACTATACATCCCTTTCACCCCCCCCCACCTCCTTGCACCCCTTGATCCCCTTACACACCCCTTTCCCCCCCCCCTACTGGACCCCCTTGCACCACCCCTACTGGACACCCCCCTGCACAACCCCCCTTGAACCCCCCCCCCCCTACACATCCCTTGCACCCCCCCTACACCCCCCGGTCCCCTTGCACACACCCCCACTGCACACCCCTTTCCCCACCTACTGGACCCCCTTGCACCAACCCTGTTGGACACCCCCCCACCCCACCCCCACCCCCTAGACAGACCCCCCCCCCACACACCCATACCCCTTTTCACCCCCACCCCTGAACAACCACCCTTGTACCCCCCCCCCCCCCCCATCCCCTTGCACACACACCCCTGCTAGGCACCCCCCCCCCCCCCCGTTGGACACCCATTGCACCACCCCTGCTGGACACCTCTTGCACCATCCCTACTGGACACCCCCTACACATCCCCACTTTCACCCCCCCCCCCTCCATCCCCTTGTACACCCCCTCCCCCTACACACCTGCACACCCCTACTAGACACCCCTTAAACCACCCCTAATGGACCCCCTTTCACCACCCCTACTGGACCCCCCCCCCCCCCCTTGCACCACCCCTGCTGGACACCCCCCCCCCCCCCCGCACAGCCCCCTTGCACCCCACCTTAAACATCCCTTGCACCCCCTACACACCTATGTCCCCTTGCACCCCCCCCCCTTAACCACCCCTACTGGACACCCCCACTGCACACCCTTGTCCCCTTTTACCCCCCCTGCACACACCCCCTGTACACCCCTACTGGACACCCCTTCCACCACCCCTGATAGACACCCCTTGCACCACCCCTATTGGACACCCCTTGAACCATCCCTATTGGACCCCCCCCCCCACTCCACCCTTGTTGGACACCCCCCCCCCTTCACAACCCCCCTTACCCCCCCCCCTGCACCACCCCTATTGGACACCCCCACTGCACACCCATGTCCCCTTGCGCACACACCCTTTGTACACACACCCCTACACACCTGCACAACCCTACTGAACACCCCTTGCACCACCCCTACTGGACCCCCACCCCCCCCCCACACAGCCCCCCTACACACCCATGTCCCCTTGCACACACACCCTTGCACACCCCATGCACCCCCCCCCCCTGCACCACCCCTACTGGACACCCCCACTGAACACCCCTACCCCTTGCACACACCCCCTTGCACACCTACACACCCCTACTAGACACCCCTTCTGGACCCCCTTGCACCACCCCTACACAATCCCCCTTGCACCCCCCTGCACATCCCCCCTTTCACCCCCCTGCACATCCCCCCTTGCACCCCCCCCCCTAAACATCCCTTAGACCCCCTCTTCACACCCCTATCCCCTTGCACACACACCCTTGCACCCCCCCCCCCTACACCACCCCTACTGGACCCCCTTGCACCACCCCTTCTGTACACCCCCACTGCACACCCTTGTCCCCTTTCACACACCCCTGCTAGACCCCCCTTGCACCAACCCTACTGGACACCCCCACTGCACCCCCCCCCCCTTCCTGGACAGACCCCTCCCCCTGGATAGACCCACCCTCCCCCTAATAGATTCAGGCTCTCATCCATATAGTGTTGTAGGAGAATTAATAGTGGAATAATGGCTACAATGGTTGGAGTAGTTATCTCTCATGAAACAGATGAAATTGACACAAAAAAATACATTCAAAAATGGTGTCTTGTGTGTGCTTACACTTGATTGAAAAAACAGAGAAAAATTTCTCAAACCGAAAAACATAGGAAATGATGAAGTTATTGATGGAAGAATTAATTATACATGGAATGCCTTGGGTTTTTTATTTCTTTTTTAAACTAAAAAATAATGGGCCCACATAGATTCACTTCAAAGTAGTTTCATTTAAAATATTTGGAGGTGTGGTGGTGGAATAATTAGAGGCTATGACTACTCAAACAAAAGAAGAACTTAAAACTACTGAGGAAACATAAACTGTGGGTGCTATGGGGAATTTAGAGCCTGTACAGATGCAGTGAAATGAGTAGAAAGAGGTTTTTGAACTATCACATGATCCTGTTGAATTGACTAGTCACCAAGATCTATATTTTTCTTCGACACTGCAGTCCAAGATGAAAAATGGGGAGCAAGAGTAGATGAATATAGATACATAAATTTAGGTTACTGCTATTTTTTCTTGTAATCATGCACATATTGGATTATTTCTATGTGTTGTGGGGCACAAAAGGCTTTCATTTCAAGTATGACATTGCAACAGGTTCTTGTAGAGTTTACATTCCAATGAACAACATCTGAATTTATGAAACCTATTTGGTTGAAGAGAAAATATATGGAAAATATATATGTATATAAATATCTCAATGTGGTGGAAGTATACAGGGGGGAAGTGAATCTAAAAAGGATAGAGTAAGGTTATTTAAATGGATTTGTGCTAGAAATTACCCTATCCTGAGTGGTTATCCTCATAGTACAAAATAGTGGAACACATTTTGTATTTATAGATATGACATGATGTGTTACAAGTGTGAATCATCCTTCAGTGGGCCTTATTGACCATCGAAGAGATGATAGGTTTCATACTACCTTCTTGCACCAGGGACCCACACTATTTTATAGGATGATTCAGTACTCTACCATAAAATTGTAGGATAAATATCCTCTAACTGTGGATTGGTAATCCACTATCATTGAGCTCTGGTTTAGATCGGTTCCTCTATGGGATTTTGTGCTCCCTCAGCTGTGGAGCATAATATTGAGGAGCAGACACCCCCACTAAATTCCATACCTATTATAACAGACTCATTCCATTCTCATCCTTGATTATTATATAGTCTATAGAACATACCCCTTTCATCTCAAAAGTACAACCGAAGTCACACTCTTAATATCATCAATTCACTAATACTTCTATAGTGGTTACAACCTAAAGGTATATTCCCAAAACAAGCTCATTCACCTATGAATGTTAGTGATCCCATCAATAAACCAACCCTTTATCCCACCCTTAGGATAATTACTAACCCATTCCCACTGTGACACTAAAGGATTTCCCTGACTAGTCATGCATTAATGGTCATTATATCTTTCTCAATTGAGATCTCATCTATCAGGAATATCATTATTTCAAGATGATATTATTTATTCTAGAAGGAGATTCAATTTCATGAAATTAGAGGATAGATGGTGAGGAAACACCATACTTAATTCTATTTCTCACTCAATTCTAAATCATTTTAACCCTATTAATCGATCACTTGAGCATTGAACCTTCAACTGAGTGGTGAAATCAAAGAGAACCGATGAAGGTGCTTCAATCAGTTCAAAGAAAACTAATTACTTAGGTACTAAGTGGTGAATTATTTCTGTTAAGGTAGTCAGTTTTATCTAGTACAATTTCACAGTGATGTTACTAAAGAAAGTGTTAAGTTCTTAAGGATATTTTTTTATGTTTGATGAAAATAAAACAAATATTTTCTTTAAGTTTTATCTTTTTATGAGAATACTCAGTTCATGTTTTCTCAAAATGAGGATATTGTCATCTCTAAAGTGAAGGAAATTTCATGTTGAGTTGGATGAAATTTTCTATTGACCACATGAAGGGAGATTAATGTTAATCCCTAATAATGAAAACAAGTTTTTAAAACAATCAAGCAATTATAGAATTCGAATTAAAGGTTTAGGCATAGGGAACCTAACTCAACTTCAAGGCGCGCTGCTTTTGATGATGACAACTCGGATCTTCCTTTTTTTTAATTGCACGCATATGCACCTTCACATATATATAAGGACACCTAGACTCTATGTACATATTTTCATGGCCAAATATGCACAAGGATATCCTTATATATATGTCTATACTTACATATACCCCTTTTCACTTAAACATGTATGCATTTTTCATATCTATATATAAGCACACCTAGCCCCAATATATAATTCATACGGCCATGATTGAATATATATAAAGGGGGAACTTATATATATATATATGACTACCTATGAATACACATGTAAGTCACCTTCATCAACTACTGCTCGAATCCACCTCAATGAGATCCAAAACGCACTGTAAAAGTATAAGGAACCCAAAAATCACAAAATCCCTAATTAAAATTAGGCCAAAGAATAAAAATGGAAGAAAACTTACCTCAATCCGATGTCAAACTCACTGCCTTTAATGGAGGTGGATAGAACCAACCTCATCATAAGAAACCACTTGTAAGTAAATAATGGGAAAAGAAGTGTGATATAATAACTTATTATATATATGTGATTAGTGTGTCAATTGTACATGATAAATGATACATGACTCCATAACCAACAATGAACAAAGAATATTCACATTAATATGTACATCCCAATACTGAATAACATGATCCTTTATAAAGGATTTTTGTTCATGGGTAGTAACTAGGGTGTATTAATAAAATTCTAGGTAATGGCATTATTTTTCATATACAATACATACACGGTTTTTCACAAACCATATTTAAGTCACATGTAACGTTAAATAATTCTTCAGCATCGGGGTGAAATTCAAGGAAGATACTTTTTTCACCAATTCCTAACTTTAAATCTAGAAGGTGAGGTGCAATAACAAAAAAAGTTATTAAGTTCATCTGGTCAAAAAATAATACATGGACCATAGACCAAAATCATTATAAGAAAATAGGAAAAGACGATGGAGAGGAATCTATCATATAAGGATACATGTGCCTTTTTTTCTCATGAAATCAAAGAGGTCCCATACAATATGCCTATTGAGAATGTCATTTACAACCTACATAAAGGTCACACTAAAGAAAAGAAGACTATATCAAGGTAATTCGTGACCTATGTAAAGGTCATCTGAGAAAGATGATGGCTATGTAAGGGTCATATATGATTTGAAATAACTACATAAAGTTAACTTTGGGATTACACCAGACGCATCAAGGTAATTTTGATCCATGGTGAAGAGATGAAAACCATTTCATAAGGTGCTATGAAATGAAAACACATCCACACCATAGTTAATTACTAAGGGGAGTTTTGGTGATTGTGGTAAGATTATAATTTGTCTATGAGAAACTGTGAGTCAAAAAAATATTTGGAGATGCTAATGGTGTCTCAAATGAGATAAGAAGGGGTAAGGATTAAAATGGAAAACATCAATGCAATAATCTCAAGCAAGCTATATAAGCATAAACTGCCACTGTGACTTTTCGTAGATAGGGAACTTCTGTTGGAGGGGTTTTATTAAAAAACCATGACTTGTTTATTAAACTAAACAATTATCTTAACTAACACTTATTCAAGAATTTCAATTTAATACAAACAAGAAAAATTAAAAAGGTAGCTAAATGCAATTTAAAACATTCTTGAATTAAAGAGGCTGGGAGAGGAACCCTATCTCAAAAGAGACAAGCCACACTCGGCGCTTGACGCTTTTATCAGGGACAACTATAAGCTGCTTTATCCATCCTCTGGACATATGCACCTTTTCATATACATAAGGATGCCCTAACCCCTATGTATGTGTCTTCATGGCCTTGAACATGCACAAGAGGATCCTTATATATATTCTCACATGCATAATCTCATTATCACCCACACACATATGAATTTTCCATATATATATACATAAGCACACCTATCCCCTTATATGTAATCATGCTGCCATGGGCGGACATACATATAACAGGAGAACTTATTATATATATGCTTACCTATGCATACGTAGTGATTCGCCTTCGACAAGAGGCTCGAATCCACCTCAACGAGATCCAAAACACATTACAAAAATATAGGAAACCCAAAAATCAAAAAATCCCTATTTAAAATTAGGCCAAAGAATAAAAATGGAAGAAACCTTACCCAAATCCGATGTTGAACTCATTGCCTTTGATGGCGGTGGATAGAACCAGAATCATTATAAGAAACCACCTGTAAGGAAATAATGGGAAAATAAGTGAGATATAAAGACTTATTAAATATATGTGATTGGTGTGTCAATTGTACGTGATAAATGATACATGACTCCAATACCAACATGATCAAAAGGATAATATTAATGATTACACAAACATAATATAATCCAAATGATCAAGAGAATTAGTAATATAAAGGACACTTACCTCAAACGATAATCCATAAATTGATCTCAAGCTTGTAACAACCACCAATGATCCTTATATCCCCTATATCATATATGAATAAATATGAATCAAACAATAAAACATTTTAAAATTAGAACTAAAATCGGTATAATTGATGCTAAACTCACTGGGTAATATACTGCATTCACGCAACAAGCCAAGTGTGGGGTCCACTCTAGACACCCACCCAGACCTAAGAAACACAAAAAATCAAATTTATCAACCCAAAACAACTTAAAATTTCATCAAACTTCATGAAAAATCATAAATAAATCCACTGAGTAGTACACCTAAACTCAAATGACATGTAATAATGAGATTTCAAGATTTCTAAGTCTTCTCTATATGTCGCACATGAAATCCCCATCATATATAAGTGATCCCACCATGGGTTTAAACAACAATACAGCCACGATTTTAATTAAACTTGTGGCTATAAACTAAGATATAACCACAAAAGTATCTTTGGTTTGGATCGTTTTAGTGGTATAGGTAGACATGAGTTGTCTTTATTAGATTAAGCCAGTGAGTTGTCTTTCACCATGGAAATGATACCTATGGGATCATGGGTGATTAGGTATTTTTTAGTATACACCTAACGGATCATCCAAAATGTTGGGAGTATGTATTTTAGTTTGAAGGTTGGAAAGTGGAAATAATATAAGGCTCACCCCCACCCCCACCCCCACCTGCAACCCCACTGCCCCCTGCACCCCCCCCCCCCCACCTGCACCCCCACTGCCCCCAGCACCCCCCCAACCCACAACCCCACTGCCCACTACACCCCCCCCCCCCCACCTGCACCCCCACTCCCCCAACCCGCACCCCCACTCCCAGCACACCCCCTGCCCCTTGCACACCCCATGCACCCAGCACACCCCCCCCCACCCCCCCCCCCCACCCCCCCCACACACACACACCTACACCCCCTACCTCGTTCCCCCCAACACCCCCTCCCCACCTCACCTGCAACCCCACAACCCACAGCACACCCCCCACACTTGCACCCCCACTCCCCCCACCTACACCCCCACTCCCCCCCACCTGCACCCCCCACCCCCAGCACAACCCCCTGCCCCCTGCACACCCCCCCTACCACCTACACCCCCACTCCCCCACCACCTGCACCCCCTACACCCAGCACACCCCATGCCCCCTGCCCCCCTCCCCCCAACACCCCCCCCCACCACCACCACCTGCAACCCCACGGCCCACTGCACACCCCCCACACCTGCACCCCCCCCCCCACTTCCACCCCCACTCCCCTACCCCACCACTCATTACCCCTACATCCCCACTACCCTCAGCACCCCACCCCACCCCCCACCTACAACCCCACTACCCACTGCACACCCCCCCCCCACCTACACCACACTACCCCTACACCACCACTGCCCCCAACACCCCCCCCCCACCCACCTGCACCCCCACTACCCCTGAACCCCAACTGCCCCCAACACCCCCCCCCCCACCTGCACCCCCACTGCCCCCAACACCCCCCCAACCTGCAACCCCACTACCCACTGTACCCTCCCCCCCACCCACCCACCCACCCACCTGCACCCCCACTCCCCCCCCACCTACACCACCACCCCCCACCACCTACACCCCACTACCCCCAGCATCCCCCCCAACCTACACCCCCACTGTCCCTTGCACCCCCTGCCCCCAACACACCCCCTACCCTACCCCCAGCAAACCCCCTACCCCCGGAACACCCCATGAACCCTGCCCCCTACCCCTCCCCCTACCCCCAGCACACCCCCTTTCCCCTCCCCTTCACACCCCAAGCACCCCTTGCACACACACCCTGCACCCTCCCCCTACCCCTTGGAAAAATTAATTCTTGTTATATTTTGACGAATATGTTGGCATTCCTTGTTATGTTTTATTGTATGGGAATTTATTTGAAAGTCATTATGGGGTTTTTCATGAGTTCGATCAATGAAATATTCAAATTGATTATCATTCTAATAAGGCATTGAAAAATTCTTTAGAATAAGATGTATTTGAAATTTTAGATCACTACAAGCTTTCCAAAGACATGTAAATAAAGTTAAAAGAATTGTATGGTCAAAAATATATCTTGAAGAAGGGAAGATGGGTTGTTTCTAATGATGATCATTCAATTAATGAAGAATTTTATTTGTCTAAAATTCAAATAAAGAATATCAAGAAGAGGGACACCAAGAAATTGGATACTTATATCTAGTTAAAAAAATGATTCATTGTGCATATTTATTTCTAACCATATATAAGATGCTTCATGAAAAACTAAAAATACAGATTCTATATCACTTCAATATGTTAAAGATGAATCAACCACATCATGTGGTAAATCTAGAAATTTTTGGTACAACCCACAAGAGAAAATTAAATTCTTGAAAAATGAATTGAAAGTTTTGAAATCTGAAGAATAAATGAATTGTGATCTTGTGGAAGAATTTAGGTATACCATCTAAAATATGGGAAAGAAAATGTAGGTAAAAGTGATATTATTGAGTCACATGTTCAAGAAGTAAAGCATGTGAATGAGGAGAAAACATGAGATATCCATGATCGTATCTAAGGAATGGTATGAAGAACAAATTAAGATAACATAAAGTGAAAGGAATTCTCAAATTCATAATTTAGAAGGAAAACTAGAGGAGAAGGAGATATGGATTAAGAATCTAGAGGGTGATCTTCATATCATAATAAGGATTCCAAAAACTGAAAAAACTCATTTGAAAACAATAACTAGTATGTGTGTATAAGGAAAATGGAGAGTTAAACAGTGAGGAAACATCTACTACAACCAGAGGAAAATATCTTGTTGATCATTGATCAACATCATGTATTTTTTAAAGAAATATCCATCATCAATTTCTAGATATACCATGTCAATAATTTTCATCAGGTATTTCACGTACCTCCTTAGCTGTAACACATGGAAGAGATCATGAACATGGTCTAACTTTGGTGGAAATTCCACATGGATAGAATACTCACATTCCCCCCATAGGATCCTAAATGTACTGATGACCATTGGGGATAGATTTTTACCCCATTCAAGCCTTCATAATACTCATCATGGGGATAAATTAAAGAAAAAATCGTCCCCATGGTCAAAATTCAAAGTTAAAAGATGTAAATATATGTGAGATATCTATCTCCTTTGGGATGTCCCCATATCCTCAACATTCACTTGTTCTTTCATTTCCATACCATTCACAATCTTCATTCCATTAAGTGATATATCACCAATCAAAGTCCAAATTTTTTTGACATAGTGGGTCTCTCATATATATATTCTAAAGGTTTACTTATTTTAGAGTGATGGATTTTATTATAAGAAAACATTACCAATTGAAATTGACCCCCACATCCATCCAAAGTCATAAAAAAGGATCTCAACATATCCTATAATACCAATATAGTGCACTCACTCTACCTATTGATTTGGGATTTAATTTATGTTCTCATCAGTGAATGGGTCCCAAAATCATCTTGCAAGACTCTTAAAAAATGTGATAGTAACTGAGAATTATAGTCATAGATATTCATTGAGGGTACCACTTGAAGTCTAACAATAACCCCTATATAAAACTACCCAAATATATCAACTAAAAAAAATCTATCCAATTTAATGAAAGTATGCCAACTTATTAAGTTGGTCAACAATAACTAATATAGCATCACATCCTATCACTATTTATGGATTATGCATCACAATATCAAGAGATATTTAATCCTACTGTCACTTTATGGTTTCAAGAGGCTATATCAAGCATGCTCACACATGATGATCAAAATTAACTTGATAAAGTTTGATATATCAATATATAAACTTGATGACAACCCACTTTATGGAATCCCCCCAAAAACATGTTCAGATATTACATGCCACTGATAGAAACCTCACAGACCCGAAACATTAACATTGAGATATTACCATAAACTAGTTCTCATGAGGGATATAAAGAAATATCCTCAAATAAATCTTACCAGTGAAAATCGGAGAGGTTGACGATCTAAAATCAAAGAAACCCTATGGTAGAAATAGGATGTAGGTGGGGTGGCCACGTTGGAGGAGAAGTATCTCTGGGAGGTGGGGTGGCCGCATCTGAGAAGTACTGCGGAAGGTGGTGTAGTCGTGTCAAAGCATCATTGAGCAGTGACGAGCCACGATGGAGGAGAATGGTAGCGGTGAGGTGGGGGTTGTTGGAGCTATGTAGATAGGGAGGTAAGGAGGTCGTGTAAGTGGTATGGAGGAGGGGAGTACCACACAAGGGGTGGAGGAACCCCGAATGGAGAATCTGAGCCACGATTGGAGAATATGTGCCATGAATGAAGGAACTGTGATGAGGGATGGAGGAACTGAAGCTGGTGAGGAAAAACGAGAGAGTACAGTAGCGAGGGCAAGAGAGAAAAGTGGAGAAGAGAGGAGAGAGAGGTGAGAGAGGTTGTCGGGGAGGAGGGAGCCATGGTGAGAGGGTTGAGTATCGAGGAAGGAAGAGAAGCCCAACAGGGATCAAGAAAAAAAATGGGGTTCAGATTTGTATCCCTAGATTGAAAATAAACCATGGCTATAAACAAGCTATAGCCATGAACCTCTAAAACTATGGTTATAGGTCCTTGTCTATAAGCATAAATTTCCAGTATTGTGTCTTTGGAAGTCATGTGATGAAATCCATGGTGATGTTTTCTTACTTCAATAAATGTATGGGTAATATTTACATCATATCATTAGACTTTTTTCATTTAAAATTAACTTGTTGGAATACCAAGCATCGAGATACAAACTATGAAATATCCATTTTCATGTTATCCCACCATAAGTCTTACATTAAATATATATACATCTTTGTGATCCCTGGGTGAATAGAGAAGGATAAGCTATGTGCATCATCCAAAATATTCCTCTTTAGTTATAGTTTTATGCGACACATATTCAATTTTTAAACTTTATAACTCCATCTTTATCAAAGTTGAATTCTATAATATCTGATACCTTTCTTCGTAACTCTACATCATCTTTGAGCCTCTTTGATCTTCAAATGGATGGATGGTTGGGTAGTTATTTGAGAAATTTAGGATGATGTTTCTTCATTTATGATTCAAATGTCTATTTTTAAATATATAAGAATATTTTATCCCTCTCTATCCTCATCATAGATAAATTTTTAGGTGACTTTCAACTCAGAGCATCTTCTACATTATTCACCTTCCCATGATGGTAATGGATTGAATATTCATAATCCTTAATTAGATATAACCATATTCATTGGTTCATGTTGAGCTATTTTTTGTGTTAATATATACTTGAGGCTCTTATGATCTATATATATTCCACACTTATCCTCATAAATGTAATGTAAACAAATATTTAATGCAAAGATCAATACGGACAACTTTAGATCATGCATCGGATAGTTATTATCATGGATCTTCAATTATTGAGAGGCATTGGCTATCACTTTATCATTTTTCATGAGTAAAAAACCCAATTACTTCTTGGATGTGTCACCATAGATCACAAATCCTTCTCCACTCATGGGTAGTGTGAGTACTAGTGCGGTGGTTAGAGTTTAACTCTCTGAATCACTCTTTGCATTCATCAGTACAGAAAAACTTTACTCTCTTGAGTAAACTTGGTTAGTGGGTTTGAAAATCATGAGAAGTTTCTTAAAAATAATTGATAATACCCAACTAAAACAAGGAAACTATGGAACTATGTTATAGATTTTGATCTATATTATTTCTCAATTGCCTCTGTTTTTGAAGGATCCATAGATATCCCTTTGTTGGTGATAACCTTCCCTAAGAATGTTACTAGTACCATCCAAAAAACTCATTTACTTTACTTTGTGTGACTTCTCCTTTCTCAAAGTCATCAGTATGTTGATAAAATATTCCTCATGTTCTTCCTTATTTTTAGTGTAAATAAAAATATCATATATAAACACTACTACAAAATAGGCCTTTAACAGTACTAGAATTGGCCTTTCACAACTGAAAAAATGATTATTTACAATGAGGTATTTGCGATGGGGTCCCATCAAGAATACCCCATCATTGAAAACGGCTTCACAAAAAGAATTTTTTTTATGGTCCATCGTAAAAAACTATCTTTTGCGATGGGCCACCCTCTCGTCACAAATAGTTTTTTACTAAATTATTTAGAACATGTATTTTTGATGGGTCACTTGGACCGTCGCAAATACTTTTTTAAGATGGGGCTATAACCCTTAGAAAATAAGTTAAAAAATGAAAAAATATTAAAAAAAATATAAAAAATATCAAAATATCAAAATAATTTTAAAAAATTTAATAAATAAAATTGTAAACATCGGAAATAATAAAAATATTACACAAAATATTTACATTTAAATGTTAACATAATAAATGTGTACATCACTGTGGAGGGGGAGGGGGATGGGGATGGAACTTTATACCTACACCCTAATCCAACTATCGCATGTACTCCATCATCTGATTGTGTTTCTACTGGTGTTGTCACTGCATCTCCTCCTTATACTACTCATGTTTTCAATGAAGTTCTTCCTACTCCCTATGCATGGCCTCTATAACCTCACTCTAAGATCATAGTTCCTCCTCATACTGTGAGCCTAATGATGATGACTCTCTATGATCTCCCCTAAAGTTGGACACTGACCATGAAAAAATACCATAATAACTATTAGGTGTCAATTGAGAACCAATATCAACCACTTGGCCCTTCTTTAAAGCATACTGAGTCACCTACATCCATGTTGCGTCATCAAATTCTTCCATACCAGTGGTCTGACTCTCAATCTCATCCTAAATCTCATCCTATTTCTAAGAAGTCTTAGCCTCATATGACTCATTTAATTAAAATTTGAAATTAAAAGAGTTAAAATATTATTTTCAATTAATTTTAAAACTCAAAAAAAATTATACTAACCACGATCGAACACTTGTGACTACCTATAATCTATTCAGTGGTAGGATCATTGTACATACTCTTATAAACATCGAACTATGTAATATTAGGATGTGAAACTGCCCATATGAGTATAAAATAAATAGTTTACATTTAAAGTTATATAAATTATTAAAAAAACTATTTACCATATGTTGTCAATGAGTACTGAATGTATGACTACCAGCTAGATGTGTCACCCCTACCTCCCCCAGTTCTACCGACCTAATGATGCCATCCTCTGAAAACTATATCCCATATAGTATGAACATAATCCATCCCAAACCTAATATGAGATGTAATACAGTTTTTTGCTGCATCAAAATTGATTAAAATTCATGACTCCCACTTTCTTCATGGATATCCTCCTCAAATTGTATAAAAATTGATGAAAATTATCACACATAAATACCACCCAAGCCTCACAGATATAATTTTTCATGCTATAATCAATGAGATACCATAAAATTTGAAAATAATTAATAATATAAAGTTAATAATTAAATAAATTTTAAAATAATTATTCTTTATTTGCATACCATCAAATGATCAAACATGTGGTTTTTGACGTCAATGGGAATTTGATCCCACATCACCCATGCTCCAGAAAAATAGTTTCGCAAAATAGCACACTTTTGTCCAACGACTATATGTGTAAAGATATGAAAAAAATAAAACAAATAATGAAACAATTAGTACATAAATAAATTAATCAAAATTAATGAACACTAACTAAAATAAAAAACTGAACATACCTCTGAGTGCATGGATCAAACTCAATACATGGACATCGCTCAATAATAGGGTCGGGAATCATCAATCTCACAAGCCCCCGACCCATCTGAGTCGATGATAAACCACTAGGAACTTGAGGGTCAGATGATAAAGCATCAAACTCATCACTAGGTAGTACAGCCTCCTTGAGGCTATGGAATATATCATCATAAGTATCTCCAACCATCTGAAACACGAAAATAATATTTTTGGAAAATAATTTAAAATGAGTATTATATATTTATTTATTTTGACTATAACTAACAAGTAATTGTTTTATTCTTAATATTCATCGTCATATTCATATATAACAATTTCAATATCTTCATCTTCATCCTTGGTATCATCAATTTTCATCAGAGTTTTAGCTTCATCATCACTTTTTAATTTAAATTAATTTGTTACATCATCAACATCATCACTACTATCAACTCATAACTGTGGGGGTTCATCATCGATATTCATGTATCTTCATTTAAAATATGTATTTGGAGTTTTCTCTTAAAATATTTCAATTCATTACACTTCAATAGAACCATATTCACTTTTCATAAACTGATTCTCATGGGATTTCATTTTTATAATTCTCCACCAATCAATTAACTCTATTAAAGTAGCATAATAATTGTCATAATATATTTGGTGTTCTTGATGATCCAGTAAAAATGGTTCATTTCCTACAAGAATAATTTTATATTTAATATCAACAATTCCATTTGATGAACACACAAGCCTCTATCGTTATCAAACCAATGACATTTAAAGATCGTTACATATTTTTGTCCCAAATAACACAACTCAATTATTTCATTCAGCATTCCATGAAAGCCAAATTCACTTTCTCTATGATGGGATCCTCTCAATAAAACACCACTATTCATTATTTTTTTATTCTCTGTATGTACATGTATGAAATTGAAAACCATTCACCACATATGCATTATAAGATTTAACCATTTTGGATGATGGGTTACTCAGTGCACAAAATCAATTATCAATTTTATTGGCATGTTTCAATACCTGCAAAATTTAGAAACAATTAACAATATAACAAATAATAAATTGATTTCATATGTTAAACCATAAATAATTTACTTTAATGGTCTTTGAAACTGGTAGGAAAAATTATGTTGTCAATGTTATTCAAGAGCAGTGTTGTAATTTGTAGAAATTGTTTCTTAACATGATCATCATATAATCTAAGAATAAAATAATATTTATTTATTTATTAAAATAAATAATATGTGTTAGTATCACTCACTGTACAAATCATGTCATTTCTTCACAGTTTAGCAGAACATATGTATGAGGCCTATGATGTTCATCATCTGAAATTCATCATTCAAAAATTCCACCAAAGCCAAGTGTAGACTGATTAAATACTAATAATTGAATGTTCAGTGTATCATTAACATTTCCCTCATTATGATCCATTTGGTTATGTTTTGAAGGATATTCAGGTTGAAAATAATGGGAGCATAAAAATGAAATTTCCTCTTATAAATAAGCTTTTAAAAGTAACGCTTAAACTAATGCTTTATTATGTACATTTTTCTTTAGTTTCTATATAAATATCTTATATGGATACATCCATCATAACTATATAGTCCCTCCATATTTTTATCCACATGGAAAATGTAATATCAAATATTCTATTGAATCAAATAAAGTCAGCGGAATTTTTTTTTCAGTTTATATAAAATTAAAACAATATCTTCTTGCATTCTACTAAATGCATCATAGTCTGTTTTCACCACACAGATATCTCAAAAAATGATATTTCTGTTAGTTCATCCCAAATAGAAGAATTCAACAAACCTATAAATCTAATTAGTAGAAGTCTTTCCAATATAACATGGAAATCATGACTTTTTAATCCAATAATATGACTGTTTCTGACACATCTAGCCAAATTTTAAATATAACTATCTAGTAGTCTCAAATACACAATCCACTGACAAAAAAATAAATGGATTTATTTGGAAATTGTATAATTCACTTTTGTGTTTATTAACTTCTATGATATTTCATTTTCAAACAAATCAAGTTTTGATCACTTGTAAATTTGGGCAAGAACTAATTGTGCCTTTACATTATCTTTGGTTTTACTAGGTGTGTCCAAAATAGTATAAAATATATTATCAAAATAGTTCTTCTCAATAAGCATGACATCCAACATGTGATGAACCAATAAATCAGATCAATATAGAAGATCCCAAAAAATACTTCATTTAATCTAATTGTGATCTTTCCCAAAGCCATCTATTTTTTGTTGGTTTATAGTTGGTCCAAGGGTAATGAGAGGTAATGAAGAGACAATAGATTTTAAATCAGCACCTGAGATCATTTATGGAGGTCTATCTCTTTCAATTTTACTTTTTCTAAAATGATTTTTATTTCTTTGGAAAGGATGATCAATAGAAATAAATCTCTGATGACGGTCAAAAAAATGTTTTCTCCCATTGAAGAGCATAAATGATTTGATGTCACTCATACAGTACGAACATGATTTTGGACCATGTATACTCTATCCATATAACATTCCATATACCGATAAGTCAATAATTATCCACGTTAATTCATCTTCCATTAGGAATTTTTGTTTTGCAAAAACATCATATGTACCAACACCATTACTCCATAATAAATTTAACTCATCAATCAATGGATTCAAATAAACATCAATATACTTTTTTGGATGTCTTGGAATTAATAAGGTCAAAAAGATAGATGGATCATTCATCAATATCAAAAGAGGGAATTTTTACAGAGTTATAAAGATGGGCCAACAAGAATATTGACTACCGTAAGAACCAAATGGACAGAAACCATCAATAGAAAGACTTAATCATAGATTTTGAGCTTTTAAAGAAAAATATGAATGTACCTGGTCAAGATGTTTCTATGAATCACCATCATAAGGATAATTTAAGCTTTTACCAGTTGAAATATTTATTTTGTGGCATGAAATCAATGTAGATGTGCTCTGAGACATAAATAAACATTGTAATCTGGGTGTAAGTGAAAATACCTCAACTGTTTAATAGGAATTAATCTATACTTACCTAGTTGAGCCTCTTTGTACCCTGATTGTCCACATGTAGGAAAACTAACTAATGACTCATTTTCACCATAATATAAGATGAAATCATTTGAACATGCATGAATCTTTTGATAACCAAGACCCAAATTATGAACCAGTTTCTTTCTCTTATATAAATTTATAGGCAACATATTTCCTTCAGGTAACAGTGCTTTAACCAAAGAGAATATCTGATAAAAATAACTATTTGATATTCCATTATCTGATTTAATGGACATAAATTTTTAAACTTCTTCAAATTTTCTTATCTTACAACCAGGATATAAAAAATCCTCAACAGACTTCATCAACTCATAAAATCAAGATGGTTCTAACTTAGGAGTGAAATCAATATCATCTTGAGTTTCAGTTTGTTTAAAAAAACCAGCAACATCATATACTAAAGTTTGAAATGGTGATGGATTTGAAACCAAATTATTAATATCTTCTTCATAATTGTGTTCACCATATTGATACCAAAAAATAAAATCTTTTTGAAAACAAAAATGCAATAGATGACCCCCTAACATTGTCAAATGTGTCAAAGATCCTCGAATCACATTGCTTACATGGACACTTAATTATCCCTTTAGAAGCAAATTCTGGTTTTGATGATGAAAATGATAAAAAAGTTTCAACACCCTCAATATATACAAGATTTATACCAAAACTGTTTAGTGTTTGTGATGATTTATCCAATCGCGATCATATAATAAAGACTGTTGTCAACTTCCTTGTTCTGTATTTCTCTAAACAATATATAATAAAAAAACTATGATTAATTTGATATAAGAAAAATAAGATCCAAAAAAGAGTATAAAATTAAAAAATTATAATTTACTTATAAATATTATCAATTTTATCTATTTACTACTAATGTTTACTAATTAGTGCTACTTTTTACTAATTACTGTTAATTATTTCTAATTATAGCTAATATTTACTAATTAAGAATAATTTTTATTGATATCTGTTATTTTTTAGTAATCACTTCTAATTGCCATAAACTAGTACTATTTACCATAAAGTATTACTAATTGCCATAAATTATTATTAATTATCGCTATTTTTTACTAATTTCCACTATTTTTTGTAATTATCACTAATTTTTTGTAATTACAGCTAATATTTAGTAACTACAACTAATATTTAGTAATTACCAATAAATTTTACTAATTACTGCCAAGTTTTACAAATTATGCCTAATTTTTACTAATTACCGCTAATTTTTACTAATTACGGATAAATTTTACTAAGTACCACTAATTATCACTAATTTTTACTAATGACTGCTAATTTTTATTAATTACCACTAATTTTTAGTGATTACTACTAATTGCTGTAAATTTGTACTAATTATTATTAATTATTGCTAATTATATCGCTAATTATCGCTAATTATTTCTAATTTTTAGTAATTGTTGCTATTTTTTACTAAGTGCTGCTTATTTTTACTAAGTACCACTAATTTTTACTAAGTATTGCTAATTACCACTATTTTTTAGTAATAACCGCTAATATTTAGTACTAACCACTAATTATTTCTAATTATCGATAATTATTAGTAATTACTACTAATTTTTACTAAGTGTCTCTTGTTTTTACCAAGTACTGCTAATTGCTGCTAATTTTTACTAAGTACCACTAATTATCGCTAATTTTACTAAGTACCGCTAATTACTGCTAATTATCTCTATTCTTTACAAATTACCATTAATTATTACTAATTACCATTAATTATTACTATTACCAATAATTTTTACTAAGTACTGCTAATTACTGCTAACTGTTAATTTTTACTTAGTTTCTTTTTACTAATTACGGCTAATTTTTACTAAGTACCACTAATTATCATAAATTTTTACTAAATACCGCTAATAATTTCTATTTTTTAGTAATTACCGCTAATTTTTACTAATTACCGCTAATTACTTTTAATTACTACAAATTACTACTAATTAACGCTAATTATTACTAATTACCACTAATTTTTAGTAATTAACGCTAATTTTTACTAAGCACCACTTATTTTTACTAAGTGCCTCTAATTTTTACTATATCTAATTACCACTAACTTTTACTAATTACCATTAACTTTTTAGTAATTACCGCTAATTTCCCCTAATTTTTATTAATTACTGATAATATTTAGTAATTACCGCTAATTTTTACTAAGTACCATTAATTTTTACTAAGTACCACTAATTTTTAGTAATTATCGCTAATTTTTACTAATTATAGCTAATTATTACTAATTGCCACTAATTTATACTTATTACCCCTAATTATTACTAATTGCCACTAATTTTTACTAATTACCACTAATTTTTAGTAATTGCCACTAATTATCGCTAATTTTTGCTAATTACCTCTAATTATTACTAATTACCAATGATTTTTCCTAATTACCGCTAATTTTTAATAATTATCTCTAATTATCGCTAATTTTTACAAATTACTGCTAATTATTACTAATTATTTCCAATTATTACTATTTACCACTAATTTTTAGTAAATATCGCTAATTTTTTGTCACGACCCGTCCTCGGGGCCCATGCCGTGACTACCCCAAGCCCGCCTTCCTTAGGCCAGGGGATGGCGACTAGCACCAAAAGGCATATCCCAGAGAAAAGGGAAGGCATTGCCTTTAAACTTGCAACTCACATAGACAGTACACAACCAGAGATAACCAAAAAGTACTAATATAGTAAAAGAGTGCTGAAAATAAACGGGCCAGTATACAAACCCAACTGAAGTACAAGTACAGAAAAAGGTAAAACAGCTCCTGGATCGTCCACCAGGGAATCCTACCTGAAGGGTAGGTACAGATCTCGATCAAGTCGTCCCTGCGGTACGTCCCGTCTAAGTCCAGCTCCGAGCAGCCTCCTGTCCATCTCTCTCAACCTCGATCACTACTGTCTGTCATCTGCATAGGAAACAACAAGGTGCGGGCGAAGCCCATCCAGGGTGAGTGTAACGATACTCAGTAGGGACCCCGAGACCCCTGAAGGTCTCCCAGAATCCACTAAGGATAAACCACAGTAGTAAGGATATAATCACAAAGTATCATCTAACCCTACTTAGGTATATGCCCATACATATACCTAAGTAATCAAATACAATCCGGCTCCAACTCCTAAGACCAAGAACAATGCGTTCCACAAAAAAAGAAAGATAACCCGTTGATAACAACAGGAAGTCAAGACTCAACTCACACAGGTATACAACTTATGTAGAGAGATAGAGATGATTAGATGTAGCCACTGAATCATCTACTCTGTCGAACCCATGTAGGATCCTGGTATAGTAATCAGAGCTATCGAACCCACGTAGGATCCTCAAACAATAGTCAGAGTTGTCGAACCCACATAGGATCCTGGAAGAGTAGTCGAAGCTGTCGAACCCATGTAGGATCCTGGAACAGTAGTCTGAGCTGTCGTACCCACATAGGATCCCCTTATCATAATGCATCCAGCCACAGGGTTCTCGCATAAAGCACGCTTGATTTCGGGAGAGTCCTCTCCTCATGCCAAGTGTCGATACATCAACTACCACGAAGTCCCAAGTAGATGTATCCAGAAGATCCATCTTGTTATAATGAACCCAACGCAACAGACGGCGCATCAATCGGACACCCGGTCTGAGAGTTATTGGCATTTCCGTTCTGAGGGCCCGGTTGGATTTAGGTTCGATCCAAACCAGCCGTACCCCAACTGCATCCAAACCCCAATTGGGGTATACTAAAAGAATCTTCTCGCTCCAAGTTTTTTTTCACCGCAAACAGTTCGTCAATCGAACGCCCGTAGCTCAAGTTACAGGAAAAAGAGTGGAAACAGGTCAAGCGGGTCCGGGTCTGGTCTAGCCCAGTCGGACCGACCCGGCCTGTGCCGACCTGACTCTGGTCCGGTTCGGGGTCCGACCCGGTCCGCGGGTCTGATTTGGCCCGTGAGGGCAGCCCGAGCCGCGCTAGGTCCGGCCCACGCTGGGTTCGGCCCGCACGAGGCCCGCAGCTGGCGGCCCCCATGGGGTCTGCCCTAGCCTTCTCCAGGGGGAAAGTCGCGCCCCCTGGAGTCCCGAATAGCTCTGTGTCACGCGGTACCCATGCAACGGGTCCCACTGTTCCCGGCTGGCCGAGCAGCCAACCGCCTTCCGCGCGGCGTGGTTGCGTCACGCCTCCTCCGGCGGCCGGCCCTATCGGCCGCCCGTCCTCCTTCGCCACGGCCAAGGCCATGGCCCATGCTCCTCCATGCGGCGCGTGCTGCGTCGTGCCTTCCCCAGCAACTAGGTGGCCTGAGCCGCCGGTTCTCTTCACGGCCGGCCTTACATTGACCACCGCTAGACCGCCGCATCCCACTCCTCCAGTGGTGCGGTTGCGTCGCCACCATCCACACGGCCAACTGGAGTGTCGGCCACCCTTCCCTTAATTCTACCAATGATGTTCGCCAGTTCTGACCGCCGGCGAACCTTCTTCGGGTCACCGGATGAGTTCTGGTGGCATGATTCTCGTTCCGAAAGTAGTTGCGCACTCCTCGGGACGTCGCCTTTGATCCGCGAGCATCGTTGAAGAAATTCGCTCAACTCGGACTCATGCCGCGATTAGCGTCAAAATCCACAAATCAAGGCAGAGGGGTTGGGCCGTGTTCATTCGGCCCACACCCTCGGCGTTAGAGTGATATCATGCGGCTTCGAATCTTAATCCATGAAAGAAAATGAAGAATGAGAAACAATTGACAAAGCTGGAACCCCTACCTCGGATTCATTGACGTCAGGGAAGAAGATGAAGAGGTCGAGGATGGCATCGTCGGCGTTCCTCAAGGATGGAGCTTCCTCCCTTATTCTGGAAGGAGATTGAAGAAGAATAAGTTTATCATTGGTGGAAGGAGAGTTCTTCCTCCAAGTATTTACTCCAACAAGAAGTTTTCTCTAGCCAAAGCACCAATTCCAACAACTTCCAAAGGATGGGAACAAACACTTGAATTTGAGGAGCCTCCCCCTAATCACTTCATTTAATGAAGGAGGGGGGTTGGCAAGAATTGAAGTGGGGGTTTAGTTCATGTGGACCCCACATTAATTCAAAAAGGTTTGAATAAAATAAAATTTAAGTTTAACCAATTTTTATTTTATCCACTTTTTCTTTATCCTCACGAAAGGTTGAAAAGTCAACTTTCGTTCACAACCAAACGCAGCTGATGTGAAGGTCCCCCTAAGCAATCATTGGCGCTGCGAGTTCAATAGTGCCCTTAGATTTCAATCTGAGCACCAGTTCTAAAGTTACCAAAACCCGCTCTTAAGTTCACTGAACGTACTCAGAAACTTCGGAAAAACATTTCGGGAACTCTGGGCCTCGGAATTACGTGCTGTCAAAAACCACATACTTGGAATAATTCCATGTAATTAAAAAAAATTACATGGATTTTCGGGTCTTTACATTCTCCCCACCTCAGGGCTTTGTGTCCCTGAAAGACAAATCTCAAAAACTAGGAAAACAAGTGGGGGTATTGAGCATGAATCTGAGCCTCCCACTCCTATGTGCTCTCCTAGAGGTTCTCGTACTGCCATCGCACACGCACCAGAGGTATCGATCGCTCATGAAGGACTCTCTCCTGTCGATCCTCGATTTCCATTGGAACCTCTGAAAAATTCACCCCATCATCGATGTCAAGCTTTCCCCAGTCTATGATGTGAGTAGGATCATGCATGTATCTCCTCAGCTGGGATATGTGAAAAATGTCATGCACTCAGTCCAACTGAGGGGGAAGTTCCAGGCGGTAAGCCACCTCGCCTACTCTGCTGAGAACCTAGAATGGTCCGATAAACCTCGGAGATAACTTGTTGCCCTGGAAAAATCTCCGCAAACCCCGTCGAAGTGAGACTCGTAGGAAGATGTGGTCACCATCCTCGAACTCCAGAGGTCTCAGTCTCCTATCGGCATAGGACTTATGTATGCTCTGTACAGTCTTCATCTACTCTTGGATGATCTGAACCTTCTCCATGGTAGCTCATACCATCTCCAGTCCCATGAGTGTTGACTCCCCTAGGTCTGTCCAACATAGTGGCGGTCTACAAGGTCAGCCATACAAGGCCTCAAAAGGTGTCATCCTGATGGTGGAGTGATATCTGTTATTGTATGCAAACTCCACCAAAGGAAAGTGGTCCTCCCAGTTGTGACCGAAGTCAAAGTCGGAATGGTCCTCTCAGTCTGTCCATCCATCTGCAGATGGAAGGTGGTGCTCAAATGAAGCTATGTCCCGAAAGCCTCCTATAACCCCTTCCATATCTGGTAAGTGAAACGTTTATCTCGATTAGAGACAATCGTCAAAGGCACTCCACGAAGCCGTACAATCTCCTGCACGTAGAGGAATCCCAAGCTCTCTACTGAACCATGCTCTCTGATCGTTAGGAAATAGGCCGACTTGGTGAGTCGATCAACAATAACCCAGATGGAATTGTGACCCCTAGATGTATGTGGGAGTCCTATCATTAAATCCATGGATATCTCATCCCACTTCCACTTTGGGACCTCTAAAGGCTGAACCAAGTCTGCTGGTACCTAGTGCTCCGCCTTCACTTGCTGAAAAGTGAGGCATCGAGAGACAAACTTCGCTACTATCTTCTTCATACCTGTCCACCATTGCTATCGTCGAAGGTACTAGTACATCTTCACCACACCTGGATGTACCGCTAGAGGTAATGTTTGGAACTCACTCAACACTTCCTCCCAAAGCAACGCTGGTACCATGGTACATCCTCTGAAGAGGATGACATGCTCTCCACCTACATAAAATCCATCAGGTGCCTGCCTTGTGGATATCTGTGCACGTCAAGCCTCGCAGTCATCATCTCCACGTTGTGCCTCCCTGAATCTTTGAAGGAGTGGGTGTGTGACTATAAGAGACTGTAGGAAAGTTGCTCCATCTCGGTCCACATAAGAAATCTACAAAGAGTCCAGCTACTCAGTCGCCTATCCTAGTAGTTGAATACCTAATATCCTGTTGATAGAATCTACTACAACATTCCTCTTACTAGGAGTATATAATATCTAGAAATAATAGACCTGGAGGAACTCATGACAATGCCTCTGTCTTAGGTTCAGGTCCTTCTGTGAGAAGATATACCTGAGACTCTGGTGGTCAGAGTAGACTATGAAACTCTTTCCCATCAGATAGTTTCGCCACATCTTCAAGGAGAAGACCACTACTGCTAACTCCAGTTCATGGGTAGTGTAGTTATGCTCATGTTGTCTCAGATGACGAGAAGCATAAGCTATCACTGCTCGCTTTTACATCAGGAGGCATCTGAGCCTGGTCCCTGATGCATCACAGTAGACCACGTACCCAACGCCCTCCTCTGGTAGCCTCAATATGGGCGCACTAGTTAGCATCTGCCTCAGCTTCTGAAAACTCCATTGGCACCTCTCTGACCACACAAAGGGTTTCCCCTTCTTCGTCAATGCCAATCAGGGTGTTGCAACTCTGTAGAAGTCTGGCACAAATCTCCAATAATAACCAGCCAGACCCAGGAAAATTCGTACCTCCATCATACTCCTGGGTGGCTCCCAAGCTAGAACAGCCTCAATATTCACTGGATCCATAGCAACTCTAGCATCTGAGATGAAGTTTCCCAGAAATTGAACCTCTCGGATCCAGAATTGGCACTTAGAGAGCTTACCATAAAGCTGGTGCTCTCGGAGTGTGTCTAGTACTATCCACAAATGATAGGCATGGTCCTCCTCGGTAGTCGAGTATATCAGAATGTCATCGATGAAGACTACCACAAAGAGATCAAGGTATGGCTGGAAGATCTTGTTCATGAGTCCCATGAACACATCTGGTGCATTAGTTATGCTGAATGTCATAACCAAGAACTCGTAGTGGCCATACCCACATCTGAAAAGTCGTCTTATGCACATCCTCGTCCCGTACTCTAAGCTGGTGGTAGCCCTATAGGAGGTCTATCTTTGAAAACCAACGTACTTCCTTTAGAAGATCAAAGAGGTCATCAATCCTTGGAAGTGGATACTTATTCTTCACGGTCACCTAGTTCAGGTGCCGGTAATCCACACAGAGCCTCAAACTCCCATCCACCTTCTTGGCAAACAAAATCGGGGCTTCCCATGGTGAAACACTAGGTCTGATGAACCCCTTTCCCTGAAAGTCCTCCAACTGTACTCGTAGCTCATGAAGCTCTGTGGGAGCCATCTAATATGCTGGCGTAGATATCGGTGTCGTCCCGGGATACAAGTCCATGTAAAAGTCTACCTCTCTGTGAGGAGGTAGTCCTGACACCTCATCAGGAAAAACATCCACGTACTGATCCACCACAATAGGATAGCTCAGACTCTGCACATCATCCGCTCCGAGTATAAGTCTATCCAACTAATGAGTGATCGGATTCCCCCTCCTCTAGGTAAGTTCATCATGCGCTGCAAAGGATCCCTTCTCGCCGGTGAAGGTAAACCTAGTCTCATCCTCACGAACACACCACACCTTCCGCCTAATGCAGTCGATCTAAGCATGAACTATTGATAACCAGTCCATACCCAAGATGACATCGTAAGGCCTCGACGCCGCTACTAGAAGATCTCAACCGAAGCTCTTGCCTCCTAGAGTGAGCTCACACTATCGGAACCAGTGTGTAATCATCGAATCCTCTCCCATAGGAGTCTCTAGCTGTAAGGATCGAGCCAACGGCTCTACTGAAATCTCTGAGCTCTGCACGAGGGCAGTGGAAATAAAATAATGACTCGCACTTGTGTCTATAAGTACTGAAGATAGGGTGAAGTAGACATAGATCGTACCTCGAATCATCTCAGGAGTGACATGTTCATAGGCCTCAGCTACCTGGAGCTGAGCTCTCCCCTGTCTGCCTACTCCCTATGGTCGGGGTGGACCTCCTGGTGGTGGTGGTGGTAGGACATCAAAACGTCGTCCACCACCTGTAGCTCGGCCAGCTCCTCTGCCACGTCCACCTGCTCCCTACGGACCACTATGGTTGAACCTATTCCTCTAACTGGGAGGTCCCTCAAATGTCTACTGATCATTTTTATGGCGGGTCGGGCAGTCACGAGCCATGTGACCCTGCCCGTCGCATGCGTAGCACTGCTCGTTCCTCGTATGACTGGATCTGTCTCGTGTGCCCTGCACAACCAAACCTGTATCCTGAGGTCATCCACCGAATGGCCTGGTCTTCTTGGATCTCTATGACATCTTTCTGCTTCCAGCTGCAGAAGACTCCGCTACGTGACACTCGATGGTGGGTCTCACTACTGGTGACTTCTCAGCAAGGAAACTCTCAACTAAGAGGGCTTGCTCCAACACCTCTGCATGCGTCGAGATGCTGAGGGAGATCATCAAAGCCCTGATCTCTCACCTGAACCCCTGCTCAAAGGTTTGGGCCCTGAAGAATGGGTCCCACACCATATCTTTGGAGTAGCGTGAGAGGTCAGTGAACCTCGCTGATTACCATGCCACCGTCATGCTGCCCTACTATAGATGAAGTAGCTCATGTATCTGCACTGCACGTAGGGTGGCTGGGACAAACTCCGCCCGAAATAGGCTCTCGAAGTCTGCCCAGAGAAGTGTCACCTCATCATGCACCTGGAGCATCAGGCTCCACCATCTGCCTGCTACTGCCTGAAAGAGACTCACGGTAAGGATCAACATAAGGTTGGTTGGTGTACCTACCAGTCTGAAGGCTCTCACCATAGCCTCCAGCCAATCCTCAGCTGCCTGCGGGTCTATCTCACCCCTGAACCTGGGCGGCCTCTGGTGCTGGAACTCATGAAACATGCTCAGGCGGCATGCACTCTCTACTACTGCGAATGGTGGAATCGGTGGGCCAATGGGTAGTGGTATCGCTGGTGCCTCTGCTGTGATAGGGCCCTTCACCGAGGCCTCGTCGCTCGGTGGGCTGCCATATCATACAAATCCTGGAACCCTGGCTAGCTATCTGCGTGGGGCCATCCTAAAAAGAAATAGGTGTGCCATGGTCAATAAGTTATACCTGGTGAGCTAACTCAAAGATATCACAATGAAAACTTTTCAAATTAAACAAACATGCAATTAGTGTTTTTGTGCACTGAGTCGGAAATCAGAAGTCAGAGTCCTAGTGTATGGATACGTTGATCGATGCACCAACACTGGTTTCCCTAAATTGATAACCACACCCAAAACACTTAACACTATTGTCGTTAAAATATCAGATTCCAATGTTCTATGGTAGAACCAGCTCCTCTAATACCAATTTTTCACGACCCATCCTCAGGGCCCATGCCAAGACTACCCCAAGCCCACCTTCCTTAGGCCAGGGGCTAGCGAATAGCACCAAAAGGCATATCCCAGAGAAAAGGGAAGGCATTGCCTTTAAACCTACAACTCACACATACTGTACAAAACCAGAGATAACCAAAAAGTATTAATATAGTAAAAGAGTGCTGAAAGTAAATGGGTCAGTATACAAAGCTAACTGAAGTACAAGTATAGAAAAAGGGAAAATAGCTCTGGGATCGTTCACTGGGGAATCCTACCTAAAGGGTAGGTACAGATCTTAATCAAGTCATCCCTGAGGTATGTCCCATCTAAGTCTAGCTCCAAGCAACCTCTCATCCATCTCTCTCGGCCTTGATCACTAATATCTGTCATCCGCACAGGACACAACAAGGTGCGGGCAAAGCCCGTGCAGGGGTGAGTATAACGCTACTCAGTAGGGACCCCGAGACCCCCGAAGGTCTCCCAGAATCCACTAACAATAAACCACAGTAGTAAGGATATAATCACAAAGTATCATCCAACCCTACTTAGGTATATGCCCATACATATAACTAAGTAATAAAATACAATTCGGCTCTAACTCTTGAGCCCAAGCACAACCCGTTCCACAAAGGAAGAAAGATAACTAGTTGATAAAAACACAAAATCAAGACTCATCTCACATAGGTATACAACTTATGTAGAGAGATAGAGATGATTAGATGTAGCTACCGAATCATCTACTCTGTTGAACCCACATAGGATCCTGGTACAATAATCAGAGCTGTCGAACCCACGTAGGATCCTAGAACAGTAGTCCGAGCTTTCGAACCCACGTAGGATCCCAAAATAGTATTTGAAGCTGTCAAACCCATGTAAGATCCTGGAACAGTAGTCAGATCTATCATACCCACGTAGGATCCCCTTATCACAATGTAGCCAGCCACAGGGTTCCTACACAAAGCACGCTTGATTCCGGGAGGTTCCACTTCTCAAGCCAAGTGTCGATACATCAACTGCCATGAAGTCCCAAGTTGATGTATCTAGAAGATCCATCTTTTCATAAGGAACCCAACGCAATAGACAGCGCGTCAATCGAACGCCTGGTCTAAGAGTTATTGACATTTCCATTCTAAGGGCCCAGTTGGATTTAGGTTTGATCCAACCTGGTCATACCCCAACTACGTCCAAACTCCAAGTGGGGTATACCAAAAGAATCGTCTCACTACAAGGTTTTTGTTTCCATATACGGTTCATAAATCGGACGCTCGTAGCTCAAGTTACAGTAAAAAGAGTAAAAACATGTTAAAGCGGGTACGGGTCCGATCCGGCCCAATCGGACCGACCCAGCTCGACCCGGTCCATAGGTCTGACCTGAACCGCGCTGGGTTTGGCCCGCGCTAGGTGGCCTGGCCCATACTGGGTCAGGCCCGCGCTAGGTTCAGCCCGCGCGAGGTCCACGGATGGCGGGCCTCTTGGGGTCCACCCTAGCCGCATCTATGGGGAAAGTCATGCCCCCTGGAGTTCCAAAAGGCATAGCCGTTCAGGAGGTATAGATCTGGCACCACGTGGCACCGATCCGTGTCACGTGGGACCCACACGGCTGGTCCCGCTGTTCCCGGTTGGCCGAGCGGCCAGCCGCCTCCCGCACGGTGTGGTTGCGCCGCACCTCCTTTGGCAGCCGGCCCTACCGACCACTCGTCCTCCGTTGTTGCGGCCAAGGTCGCAGCCCTTGCTCCTCCGCGCTGCGCGCGCTGTGCCACGCCTTCCCCGGCAACCTGGTGGCCCGAGCTGCCGGTTCTCTTCGCGGCCAGCCTTGTGCTGACCGTTGCTGCACCACCGCGGCTCGTCAGTCGCGGTCCACTCCTCCGGTGGTGTGGTTGCACCTCCACCATCCACGTGGTCGGTTGGAGTGTCGGCCACCCTTCCCTTTGTTCTACCGGTGATGTTCACTGGTTCCGACCGCCGGTGAACCTTCTACGAGTCACCGAACGAGTTATGGTGGCCCAATTCTCGTTCCAGAAGTAGCCACGCACTCCTCAGGATGTCTCCTTCGATCTGCGACCATCATTGACGAAATTCTCTCAATCCGGACTCATTCCGTGATTAGCGTCAAAATCCATAAAGCAAGGCGGAGGGGTCGGGCCGTTTTCATTCAACCCACACCATCCACATTAGAGTGATAGCATGTAGCTTCAAATCTTAATCCACGAAGGAAAACGAAGAACGAGAAACAATTGACAAAGATCAAACCCCTACCTCAGACTCATTGACGTTGAGGAAGAAGTTGAATAAGTCAAGGATGACATCATCGGTTTTCCTCAAGGACGGCGCTTCCTCCCTTGTTCTAGAAGGAGATCAAAGAAGAAGAAGTTCGTCATTGGTGGAAGGACAGTTCTTCCTCCAAGTATTTCCTCCAACAAGAAGTTTTCTCCAGCCAAAGCACCAATTCCATCAACTTCCAAAGGAGGGGAACAAACACTTGAATTTGAGGATCCTCCCCCTAATCACTTCATTTAATGAAGGAGGGGGGGTTGGAAAGAATTAAAGTGGGGGTTTAGATCTGGTGGACCCCACTTTAATTCAAAAAGGTTCAAATAAAATAAAATTTAAGTTTAACCAATTTTTATTTTATTCCACTTTTTCATTATCCTCACGAAAGGTTGGAAAACCAACTTCCTTTCACGACCAAACGCAGCTGAGGTGAAGGTCCTCCTAAGTAATCACTGGCGCTGCGAGTTCAACGGTGCCCTCAGATTTCAATTCTGAGCACTGGTTCTAAAGTTATCAAAACCCACTCTTAAGTTCACTGAACATACTCAGAAACTTCGAAAATAAATTTCGGGCACTCTGTGCCTCAGAATTACGTGTCGTCAGAAACCGCAGACTCAAAATAATTCCATATAATTAAAAAAAAATACATGTATTTCTGGGTCTTTACATTTTTACTAGTTATCACTAATTTTTAGTAATTATCACTAATTTCTAATAATTACCGTTAATTTCTAATAATTACTGCTAATTTTTAATAATCACCATTGATTTATAATAATTACTACTCATTTCTAATAATTATCTATAATTTTTACTGATTATCACTAATTTTTACTAATTGCCGCTACTTTTTACTAATTGCTTTAAAATTATTAATATGTACCATTAATTATTAAAAATTAGTATTAATTGCGACAAATTATTAATTACTATTAATTAATATAAAGTACTTTAAAATATTATTATTTATTACTAAGATCTATAAATCATTACTAAGTTCTGTTAATTTCTTCTTGTTTCCATTAATTTTTACAAATTTCCACTTGTTATCGCTAATTTTTTCTAATTGTCTTCATTGATTTCTAATAATTGCCGCTAATCTCTAATAATTAGCGTTAATTATTGATAATTAAAACCGAATACTAATAACTAATTTAAACTAATTAATTATAATTAAAAATAATTATTAACAATAAAAATTAAATAATTCTACTTAAATATAATTACTACTACGTAAAATTAATTACTGAAAAATAAAACTAAGTAATTCTAATTTAAAATAAACACTACTAATTAATAATAATAATTACTAATATAAAAAACATTAAATAAATACCTTAAAACCAAACTTCTTATTGGATTCAAAATTGAAAATTTTCTTCCTTGTAAAATTTAAAACTGAAGTTTAAGTAGAAGAACAAGGAGAACAAAGGAAGATAAGAGAGTTCAATTGAGAATAGAATGAGAAAAAATCATGTCAGGGTATAGATAGGTTATATTATTAGCGACGGGAGTAATTGAGATGGGTTTCCCATCGCAAATATTCTTAGCTGCGATGAGACTCGTCACAATTAGTACCCATGATTAATAAATTTGTCATCGATTAAAAAGGTATTTGCGATGAGAATTTATTCCCATCGCAAATAACAATAACGATGGAAGGTATTTGCAACGAGGGATATATTCTCATCGCAAATACCTTTATCATGGTTTGGAATTCAATCCATTACAAAGGTATTTTTGAGGGGTGGGTTTTTCCGTTGCAAATAATGTTTTATTAAGAACTATTTATGATGGGATATGTTTGTTGTCCCAAATAACCCATCGCAAAAGTCCATTTTTTCCATAGTGTTTATCAGTGATAAAAAAGTGAAGACTACCAGAGCGTGATTAAAATCCCTAGGATTTTATCATCACATTTGGTAGTGCTGATAAAGGAGCAACTGGTAGTCTATTGTAAGAGCACACTGCAGCAACAGAAACAGGGCATACTGCAGTGTGTTGTAACAACACACTACGGCTCCAGAAACCACACCAGAAAGCAGAAAAATCAGGTAAAAATACAAAATTTAAATGAAATAAATTTTATAACACAAATACAAGAAAAAAACACTATATTATAGACATTTCAAACATTGGTTTATACAATTACATGAGTAAGTACAATTTATCACATATATTCAAAGACATCAATGTTCTTTTATCTTTTTCCCCTGACCTTGACTCATGCTATTGTTGAAAAAACCACCCCTACTTGAGAAAAAGAACACATCTATATAAGAAAACAATTCTTATGTTAGTGATGATATAAAGAAATAAATTAAACAGAAAATACTAATTTTAAACTAAGCTTTGAACCATACCAGGAACATTGTGTATCAGATTGAGTTGTGGTTGATTTTTTCGCATCACACCATTTACTATTCATATTCAAGCATTATCTCTCTGAAAATAAACTAAATAATTATAAGATAAAAATTATAATGAAATTAATTAATTAATAGCAGATATAATGATGAGAAAATAATCTAGGCTCGTTTTCTCGGTTTTGGCAATGTGATGTACGTTTTAAACTAAAATGACACTTGTATATTGAAAAGACACACTTGGAGTCATACCAGTCACACCATGCGTCAGATTGAGGTGCGACTAATTCCTACACATCCCAAATAACTTATGAATCATGGTCTTAAAGTATTAAAACAATATGAATGTTTTTGATCAGTTTTAAGTAAATCACTTTTGTTTTTTACTAAAATGACATTTTAAACTGAAAACACGTAATTTGAGTCATACAGGTCACATCGTGTGTCGGTTTGATGTGAGACTGATTCCTAAACATTAAAAATGACTTATGAATTGTTTTCCTAAATTATTAAGACAATCTGAGCATGTTTACTCAGTTTTCAATTAGAGGCACTTTTTGAACTAAAATGTCAATTTTAAAATGATAATGAACACTTTGAGTCATAACAGGAACATTGTATATCGGATTGTGGTATGGATAATTCTTACATGTTACAAATGACTTATGGATCATTATCATAAAGTATTAAAATAGTATGAATGTTTTTTCTCAGATTTGATTGTGTTGGTTATCGTTTTACTAAAATTAATGTCAATTTTAAATGAAAATATACACTTAGAGTCATACTAGGCATGCCATACATCAGACTGAGGTATGGATAATTCATACATTCCCTAGATGAATTATGGATCACTTTTTTAAAGTATCAAAACAATATGAACACGTTTTCTCGGTTTTGAGTACACCACTTGTGTTTTTTGCTAAAATGTCATTTTAAATTGGAAACAAGAACGTTGAGTCATATTGATCACATCATGTGTCGGTTTTATGTGTGACTGATTTCTACACATCAAAAATGAATTATGAATTGTTTTATTAAATTATCAAGACAATCTGAGTGTGTTTTATTGTTTTTCAATGAGTGATACCTCTTGAACTAAAATATGAATTTTAAAATGACAACGGACACTTTGAGTCATACCAGAAACATAGTGTATTAGATTGAGGTGAAGTTGGTTACTACGCATCTCAAATGACTTATGGATCATTTTACTAAATTATCAAAAAAATATGAATGATTTTTCTCAGTTTTGAGTATGTTAGATGTCTTTTTTACTAAAATTAATGTCAATTTTAAATAAAAAGATGCACTTGGAGTCATACCGATCACACCATGCATCAGATTGAGTTTTGGTTGATTTCTACACATCCAAAATGTTATGGATCATTTTTCTAAATTATCAAAAAAAATTAATGTGTTTTCTTGGTTTTGAGTACGTCACTTGTGTTTTTTACAAAAATATCATTTTAAACTAGAAACATGCACTTTGAGTCATACCAGCCACATCGTGTATTGGTTTGATATGAGACTGGTTCCTAAAAATCAAAAATAAATTATGATTTTTATTCTAAATTATCAATACAATCCAAGCGTGTTTTCTCAGTTTTCAGTGAGTGACACTTTTTGAACTAAAATGTCAATTTTAAACTAATAACAGACACTTTGAGTTATACTAGGCACATCGTGTATCGGATTGAGGTACAAATGATTCTTACACATCAAAAAGGTTGTGTGAATAGTTTTCCTAAATTATCAATACAATACATGTTATTTTTCTTGGTTTTCATTTATTGACACTTTTTGAACTAAAATATCAATTTTAAACTAATAACGAACACTTTGAGACATACTAGTCACATTGTGTATTGGATTGAGGTGAAGTTGATTCCTATACATAAAAAATGACTTATGGATCATTTTAATAAAGTATAAAAATAATCCAAATGTGTTTTATCAATTTTGAGTATATAAGTTGTCTTTTTTACTAAAATTAATGTTGATTTTAAATAAAAATACACACTTGGACTCATACCAGTCACACTGTGTGTCAGATTGAGGTAAGGATGATTCCTACATATCAAAAATGTCTTATGAATCATTTTTCTAAAGTATCAAAACAATACAAATATTTTTTCTTGGTTTTGAGTATGTCACTTGTGTTTTTTACTAAAATGTCATTTTAATCTAGAAACACGTACTTTGAGTCATACCTATTACGTTGTGTGTCGGTTTGATATGAGACTAATTCTTACACATCAAAAATGAATTATGAATTATTTTCCTAAATTATGAAGACAATATGAGTGTTTTTCTCATTTTTCATTGATTGAAACTTTTTGAACTAAAATGTCAATTTTAAACTGATAATGGACACTTTGATTAATATCGATCACATTGTGTATCATATTGAGGTGAATCTGATTCCTACATATCAAAAATGACTTATCAGTCATTTTCCTAAAGTAAAAAAAATTAAATTCATTTTCTTGGTTTTGAGTATGTTAGTTTTCTTTTTTACTAAAATTGATGTTAATTTTAAATAAAATGATGCACTTAGAGTCATACTGGTCACACCGTGCATCAGATTGAGGTGCAGTTGATTCTTACATATCCCAAATGACTAATGGATAATTGTACTAAATTATCAAAACAATATGAATGTGTTTTCTTTATTTTGAGTATGTAACTTGTGTTTTTTACTAAAATGTCATTTTAAACTTAAAACACATACTTTGAGTCATACTGGTCACATCATGTGTCAATTTGATGTGAGACTGATTACTATATGTCATAAATGACTTATGAATAATTTTCCTAAATTATCAAGATAATATGAGAATGTTTTCTTGGTTTTCGGTATGTCACCTTTCTTTTTTATTAAAATTAATGTTAAATTTAAATAAAAATACATTGTTAGAGTCATATTGGGAACATTGTGCATCGGAATGAGGTGTGGCTAATTCATATACATCAAAAAATTGAATTTTTCCTATTTGGATAGATTTTAAGCTCCTGGAGGAAGAAAAGTATGCCCTTTAACCTTCATTGGTGCTAAATATTCCTTTATCTACAAGTCAATCATGTCCAACCTAGCCTTGATGTCATCTTTCATTTTGTCAGGAACATTTAGTAACATGCCAATATCATTATAAAATACATTTTTTCTACATGAATGACATCAAGAAAATATATGACATACAAACAAATCAAATATGGTAATCAAAGAAAATTAATCTCTTCTTCCAACCTGATTTTGTAATGTTTTTCAAAAATGGTTTACTGAAAACATTATAAATATCTTTTACTTTATCGAATAGTTGATCACCCATTGGTAGAGATGTTTTTGTACCTTATTCAATATCCCCATAAAATACTATCATCCAAGATCTATATTTATGTCATCAAGGTAAAAAAAATTGATGTTCTAAAAACACAATCCTTGATGAATGTTTTAACCAAATTGAGTGTGTGCATTCTTCACAAATGGGACACCCTAAAATTCCTTTAATGTTATAGCCTAACAAATTTCTATAAGTAGTAAAGTCATTTATCATCCCATAAAACATGGCCCTTAATGTGAATTCTTCATTTCTATGAGAGTCATACATTATAACACCTATATCCCATGTCAATTTTAGATCTTCGATCAATGGATCCAAATAGTCATCAATATCATTATCAGGTTACTTTTGTCTAGATATAAGCAGAGACAATATAATGTATTTTAACTTCATGAATAACCATGAAGACAAGTTATAATTCACCAACATGATGGACCATGTATATTGAGTACTACTCTATACACCAAAAGGATTTATTCCATATATAGATAATTCAAGATGAAATTTTCTCGACTCATTTCCATATTTAGGATACTTGTAATGAATTTTATTCCACTGAGGAGAATCTGTTGGATGATGTAGGTTCTCATCTTTAATTTTTGTATCTTAAATCCATGTCAATTGTCTCATGGTTTCCTAACATCCATATAGTCTTATAAACCATATAATTATAGGAAAGTACCATAAAACTTTCAAAGTAATTGATTCATTTTTCTTGTATCGATCCATGCCACACTTAGGAAATTTTATGAGTGATTCATAGTCCTTGTGAAACAATATGCAATCATTTGGAAAAGCATGTATTTTTTTAGAGATCATGCCCATTGAATGTAGAATTCATTTAGCATCATGTGTTCAACATGGAATTTCATTTTCTTCTGATATCATATCATTTAGGAGACCAAGTAGTTATGTAAAGCCGGTGTTGCTCCATCTGTGGTTGAATTTCAAATTATATAACTTCAATACAACTGACAATGTTGTGTATTCAGTACAATTGGTATACAATGGTATCTTAGCTCATCTATTTAACTTATCAAACAACTTTGGACAATCATGAAGGTCATATTCAATTATCATTGTCACTTATTTCATGAAATCTTCATCATCATTTACATTGTTATTCATATCAAATGATCCATAAACCACAGTATCATCCTAATCAGTATGCACATTAATTTTTCCCCATGCTTAGTCCAACATTTATAGCTATGATCTATTCTATGATAAATCAAATGTTATTCCAACTCTTCTGAACTAATTTTTCTTGAATAACAACAACGTAAACATGGAAAAATGATTTGATAAGGGTCATATGTATGCTATATTGAAAACTTGATGAACTCCTTAACTTAATCTTCATACACTTATGTCAAATGATTAGTGTGCATCCATTTTAGATTAATATCTATCCTATTAGGTTTATAAAATATTCATTTTTTTCAATAAATAAATAAATACACATAATATATTTGTTATCAAAGGTTAAAGTTATGGATAATTCTAATAAGGGGAACCCAACATTTTATTATTTCAAATAATTTTGGTATCCTTTGAAGGAAATTAGTAATTGAATTTAATAAAATAATTACTCCACTATGGTAGGTGTTATCCTCTAAATTAATCCAAAGGTGAAAGTTATAGAAAACTTTCATCCTCATTAGCTTCATCTCCAAAACATTAATTATTGCATTTTTTTTGTTTGAGACTCATCCCCCATCTCTTCTGGACATATACCTATGTTTCTTAAACTACTTTGAGTAGTGGTCATCCCATAATGGGTAACGGTGATCATTTTGGATGACTACTACTTGGAGTAGTTCAAACAACATAGAAGAGATGGGGGGTGAGTCTCAACCAACAAAACACAATAATAATTATTTAGGAGATGAAGTTGATGAGGATGAAACCAAACCTTTCTTATCTTAAATAATTGGTGTGTTTAGTATTTTTCAGAGTTTCTATTCCTAAAAGAACTAAAACTAAAACTAAAACAATTAAAGAAGTTTTTCTACTATGGAAAATAATAAAAAATCATATAGAATACTACAAATAGAAGCTATTGTAAATTTTGAATCTAGAGTTGTATACTTTTTTAAGAATAAATTTTATAAAGATAATTAAAATAAAACTATTCCTCGTATCTATAAATATAGTGTTTCGTCTAGTTAAGATATAATGGCAGAGAATAAAGATGATTATTAATTTGAACCTAACCTGAGTAGAAGACCTAAAAAGCAAAAACATCTATATCATGAATTCATATATTTAAAATCCTTCATTTTTCTTATTGATAGATATCAACATTATAATATTCTGAAAAAATTACCCTATGGTGTTAACCATAGATGATGATCTCAAGTTATATAAAGAATAATTGTCTTAAAAATATATTGTGTTCTAGAAATAATCATTTAATGATGAAATAGATTCTATTATGATAAATAATACTTGAATCTTTACAAATTTTCTAAAATATTCAAATCGTATTAGTTGTAAATGTATATTTAAAAGCATGTATGACTCCAACAATAAAATTTAAGTTTTTAAAGATAGATTGGTAAGCAAAGGTTACAAAAAGGTGGAATAGTTTGGTTATTTTGATAATTATACTCATTTAGTTAAAATTAAAACAATTAGGATATTATTTTCCTTTAAATTCGATAAATCATTTGTGTGTTCATTCAACGGATGTTAAAACTGTTTTTTTAAATGGAAATTTAAATAAATAAATTTACATGAAATAATATGATGGTTTTTTATATTATATATTTAAAATAAATTATGTAAATTAGTTAAATATACTTATGGTTTTTAAAGAAACAGCTAAAAAATATAATAAGTATGATTCTATTATTTTATCTAATGAATTTTTACCAAATAATGTTGATAAGTGTACTTTTTTAATGTTCATGAAATAACGATAAGTTATTATGTGTATTAATTTTGATGATATATTGATTTTTAAAAACAAATTGACTCATATTAATGAGGTGAATAAATGATTAAAATGATAAAATTATAATAATAGATACCATACTAATTATTAAAGTAAGAATACATAGTGGTGGTTATTATTTATGTCAGTCTCGTTGTATTATGAATATATTGAATACATTAATTATGCACTAATTCAAGTTGAAATACCATCATAGGAGATTATTGATCCCAATTTGGATGGATAATTAATCTTAGATATTGTTTCATTTCTAGGGTGGGAAATAAACAATCATTTCATATTCAACATTAGAGTTAGAATTTAATACTTTAACAACTTGTAGAATGAAAAAAATGAATCATAAACATATTAATTTAATTTAAGTTATGTAATATTCTAATGCCTCTTATTTCTATTAATTATGGTAGTGAATCAATAGTGTCAAAATATTATACTTTCATATATAATGTAAAGTCTAAACATGTTACTTTTAGACATGATATGTGAGACAATTATTATAAAATGGAACCATAATAATTTTTTATTCAAAATCATATAAGAACCTTGCAAGTCCATTTATAAAATATATATCAAAGGATATTACTGAAAAATTAATAGATAAATTGGGATAAACCCCTTAAAATTAACTATTTAGTGCAAAGTGTGATCATACACTAGTGCAATACTCGTCCCTAGATCTTTCACCAAGCTACCCAAGGTTTCTCATTACATGTAAGTAGAGGAGAACAATACAATATAACATATCTCAATATAATAAAAATAATTATTAAAATAGTTCAAAAAACATAAACCCACTCGCACCTTCGAACACCCTTTAATGAAAATCCCCTTCATAATAACATAAAAAATATAATGATATCAATGACCCATGATCAGTCCATATTACAATAACAAACAATTTTTTACTTATGAATCAACAAGGGGATTAACATCAAGGGTTTATATAACACAAAATATTAATATAATTGGGAAAACATATCAAACATAGATTACTTACATTTAAAATATGATAAAAGACATCAAACTTTCCATTTTAAACCCATCCAAAACATTTAAAACAGTGAAAGGAAACAATACTTCCATGTTATTTTCTAATGTAAAAATCATATTAAAAAATAGCCAAACATGGTCTAATTCATAGAAATTATTGATCAAAACCTAATAGTAATTCATTATAATTCATAAGAAATCATTACATGAAATCCATTTTGATTTATTCAATAAAAAACATGGGTGTCATTTTAACAAACACTTTGTGTGCGTTATTTCCATAGAAGGAATTTTAAAACGTTTAAACTTAAGAAAATCTCATTTGATGTTAATGAAAAATTAAGAAAAACACTTAAAAATATATAACCCCATCATGGATAATTATAATAGAATTTACTTCAAATAAAAACATGGATTTAAAAGATGTAAGAATTCATGGATCCATATTTAAAGGAAATTGAATGGAGTTTCCTACCATAATGGATGAAATCAGTGTGTTAAAGTATTAATATGCTACAAGGAAGTAGGAAAAGCCCTTAAAAGGTCAATACAAACCCAAAATCATAGAAACCACCAATTAGAATATAATTATTGATGGGAAAGCAGTGATGGATAATGAATAACAAGAGATAATGAATAAAAAAATGTAAAAAGGTATCACCAAACAAACAATCAACGAGTGAGGAGGAGGATAAAAATTAATATACCTTATATTGAAGCTTTTATTTGTCTGAGATAAAGTAGAGATATCTCTAAAGATTGGATTAATTATAGCCTTGGATTAATTTGAGCCTTTATTTGATTAAGCCTTGGATTCAAGTCTTGGATTTATTCGAGCCTTGCTTTGAGCTTGGATTCGACAAGGAAGATAAATTTTAGAAGGTGTCTTCCATAAACAGATTCAAATATTGTGACTGTTTAGGGTTTTTTGTAATTCCCCTGAATCTAGTAGCTCATATTTGGTGACTTAATTTATTAAATTGTAATAAGATACATTAAATTACATCCCAAAGGACCGAATAGTTTAGTAGTCTTGGTAAACTAAATACATATTTGAAATTAAAATTATATTTTGGATATAAAATTAAAAATTATTTTCTTTGAAAACACTATTAATCCCCTTAGTGTAACCCTGCATATTAATCATAATAAACTTCTTGGAAACCTGGGTAAAGTAAAACATAAGAAATGGGTGATATCAAATTGCTCAGTAAGAGTTAAGTACATTGGAATCTAGTTTTAATTAATAAGAATAATTAATATGGTAAGGTAAATAACTGAAAACACATGTCATTTAATCAATAAAGTGAGAAATAAATTCATCAATAGATTTTATCATAGTAAAAAACATCTAGATGATGATGAATAAATACTAAAAAGGGGGGATTATTAATTATTAGACATTATGTATCTGGAACATGAACTACTATCATTAATACCTTTCACAAGATGGTTTAATCTACAGTTAAAAACATGTTTACTACTACCTTAACTAATTCGTCCCATGAGACTACAGATGCATCAAGGGGCTATCTATAACCAGGCCCCACCTGCATCTACTTATCCAAAGAATTCCTCATATATTTAATAATCGATTTAATTAATAAAAAATGTGTCTTATTATCAAATATTTGTATTAAATAAAAGATATGGATTTATCAATATTTTCAATATTAATCAAATAATTTCAACATAAACAATGTATGTAAAGATAGAATATAGTTTATACTATAATCATATCCATGATACAAGAAATATGGATATTCAATGACCACAAAGGATGGTATCGTAAGAGATAAACCTCAATGAAGTACAAGATTAAATTAAGGATGTTGATAGAGAAGAAAATACTTTATATGAGATCATTGAAATTTTCTTCAGGAAAATAATCTTTAAACATCTCAAAGTGTCTCATACCACTTTAAAACATTTAAATCATAAGCCCCATGAAGTAATAACATTAACTAAAATGTATAATAAAATAAGAATAATGAGATTCATGATAAAACATTTCAATTTAGTAGTATATACACCTCATAAAATAAGAGGGGTGCATAACATAAAAATATGTCTCAATAAAGTGAAATTGAAATGAAGTCCCATAAAAAGATAAATTCATTAATCAAATGAATAAATTATGTGTATTTTATGTAAATATACATAAAACAAGTATAAATAAAATATTATATAATCAAAATTTATTTCACACATAACCTTAGCATGACATTATCAATGAAATGGAGGTTTAACCCAATGAATGAAAATTGAGTTAAGAAATCTCTTACCACTTGTAATCTATCAAATTGCATGACCCATAAAATTAATAATTATAAAAAGATAAATTTAATAAAATTAATATAATGGTATTCATTATATTATATATAAAATTGCAGTATAAATATGCCACACACAAGAAATGAGTGGTGAATAAGGAATATGTCTCACAGAAGTAAAAGTGAGACGAGAAAACCCTTACCTCACGCTTTAATTTAGTGTAGAATTATTTACCCTCATGTATAATGATTTAAATAATGTTATTAACTTATTAAAAAAACCATATTTATATTTATAATACCTTATATGATCTTTTTATAACATCTTACCACCCATTTATTAATAATATTTCATTATTTTCATTGTTTTAGGTGTGTTCATTTCATGGTTTCATGGTTGGTTTATTTGCGTATAATTATGGATTTTCTTTTTAAATGAAAATAAAACTCCAAAAATGAAATGAAATGGTATTAATGAAATTTTATAATTTTAAATGGTCCCATTTATCATTTTTATTTCTTACATGAGGATTATTCATTTAATAAAATGTCAGTGATAAATGATTAGTTTATTTTGGTGGTTTTTTAGAACTTCATGAACTAGTTTCGTTTTATTTACTATTATGAGTATATATTAGTTAAAAAACATTAAATAGGATATAATATACTTATTAAAATATTATTTAACTATAATAATATTTTTATTAACATATATGAAGGTTGTAATGGAAATTGAACCAAAAACATTATTCATGAAGAAGATTAATCATCATAACTTGAACAATAGTTTCATTTCTTTAAATAAGAGGAGGTAATAAAAGGTATGTACATAAGATATTTCATTATAAAAATAAAATTCTATTATGTACATTATTCTATAATTATTCTTTCATGATTGATTAAATAGGTTAGGAGAAAGTAGAAGAAGAAAAGAAATTAAGAGATATATTTTGAGAAAATTACCACTTGAATATCACCTCCTTAAGAGACACTAGAGGACCTTGGATTTGTTATTTTGGTGATACTAGAAGAACTTAAATATGGGGGGAGTGAGTAGGAGAGGTTTTGGTAGATATTTGAGGATCCTCAATACTTTTGGTTTTAAATGGGGTGGTGAGGGGTGGTATTTATACTTGATGAGAGGTGGGTTTAAGTGATTAAATAATGAATATTTTATAATTAAATCCAACCACATTGAGGTGGAATTAATTTAAATGAATTATATTATTAATTAATTCTTTTTATTATGGTTAGGTTTGAGTAATATATCATCCACCAATTAAAAATTGTAATTTTTAGGTATGTTAAGCTTTTAGCTTTTAACTTTAACCTTTGTCACTGTTTTACCAACACTGCAGTAAAAAAATTTACCATGGTAAATTTTTTATAAATAAAAAATAAATTAACCTTAAAACATAATTTAGACCCTATTATTATATATATTTAATCCATTTTACAAAATTAAATTCATAGAATTGTTAAAATTATATTTAAAATTAATCTCGTTGACACAACAAAAAAGTGGGTTTTTAAAGTGAAAAGTTCAAATGTTTGAAATGTTTTTATATTCAATTTCAATGTTAAATTGATTAAAATGATATAAATTGGTTTTATTAATTTATAATTTAAATAATTATACTTTAAAATTAATTTAAAATATAATTTAACTATATAAATAAACTAAATGAAAATGCAGTCTTTATTTAAAATTTAGTGTTTTTTACTATTTGTCAAAAAATGAAACTTCTCCGAAAAATTAAAAAAAAGTAACCTAAGATAATTTTGATATTAATATTTAAAAAATAAAATTTATCAAAATAAAACTTTTAAAAGTGTCAAAATTTTGATTCAAAATAGGTGTGCCATCAAAAGGCGAAAAAATTGACTTTAGAAATATATAGCTTTTATGCTTAAAATTAGATTTATTCTTATCTTAAGCTTATCAAACATATTGGATGAATTTAAAAACATTTTATTGAATATATAACATATAAATTTAATTAAAATCTTTCACTAATAGTGATTAATTAACTTTATTAATAAAATTGTCTTTGTGGGCATAAAAATAATTTTTTTATAAAAACGCATCCTTTATGTTCCATTGGTTCTCATTTTTATTTATAATTAATTGTTAACCAATTAATTCATTTTATAAACATATGTAAACTATATTTTCATAATTTAGTTAATATAATTTATTCCCACTATTCCAATGGCTAGGTGAAAACTATCATAATTAAATAATAATATTTTAATATATTGTTTAATTTCGGTGTTCTGTTTAATGTAAGTTATTGAAGAGAATGAATTTAAAAAGATACATGTCATAAAATGTTGGGGTGTTACATTCTCCACTCCTTCAATAAATTTCATCCTTGAAATTTTAAATTTCACTTCAAAAATAAAATGTTGATACTTGAAAATTCCTTTGTGAGAAACTTACATCGTAAATAGGGTTAATAAAACATCTCCTTAATAAGAGGGAAATGGAAATGTGAAGTTCACCACACAATTAGGATTTCGAATGGGATAAAATTAGTGGGAAGTGAAAATCATGACATGAAAGAGGAATCAAACTATCAATTTCTAATAGAGAGTGATATAGAACTTAGTCATCATAAATTTTACAATCACAAAATAGTAAATCTGGGATGAGTTAAAGAGGCCATTGATTTCTCAGTAAGAAAATTAAATAAATAATGTTTTTGTTCCAAAATCTTTTTCCTAGAGTTGAGGGATTATTTTACTATCTAAATAAACACTTGATAAATTAAACTTACTTGATTTATTTTCATGTCATAAGAATAATTTCATCCATTGGTTGTGCTTCGATCTATTCCAACTTCATTTCTTGTCCCAGGAGATAAATATTCATGATTAATTCTTCATGATTAAAGCACTTTTATAAATCATAATATCCACAATTCATTCCTTTGGCCTCTAAATATTTACTGAAACCAAAATGGTTAACACATTTTATCAACAAACAATAATATCCAAATTTTAACATAATCCATTCCATAAGTAGTTAATCTTATAACTCATTCAAAATATGTCTGTCAAAATTCAAAGACCAAAAATTTAAAAGGAAGTTAACTAAATTTCTAAAATCAACATTAGATTCCCAAAACAACATAATGTAACTCTTATTTTCACATACCAAATATATGAATACCTTGATCACCTTAAAAACTTAAAACAATCATGCTTCCAAAAATAAAACCATAGGTTATTGAATATATTTCTTAAATCCAAACATGAAGTAGACTCAGAAAATATGTGATAAACCATCAAATCAATAACCACTTTTATAGTCACTAATATTATCCCATAAAAATATATTTATAATTATTATATCAATATCAATCACATATTAAGTTAATCTTCCCCAAATCATGTGGTTTCCAAAATATTAACTTACAACGGAATCACTTGTCTTGGTTGTCGGTACTATTCATCACAAACCTCCAAATCCTTAAAGAAGAAATAATACAGTGCAATAATTATATACCTCATGATTATTATAACCAAAGCATCATTGATAAAATAATTCTTTAATCCAAATATACATGAAATTTCATCATTCTACTTCATCTTATGCTTCATCATCTTATTCCTTAATACCTTCTTCCAGTCATTTGTAGTCCCTTAATCAGAGGTATAATCATTACTTGTATATCCTTGCTGATTATCTTCATGAGTTTTTCCCCTAGGATATATATTTTCATAATTATCATAGTTTATACATTTAAAACATCCAACCATCGATGATACCTTAGGGACACCATTATTCTCATCCTATTTCATTAACTGGACTTTTTTTCATGGAATTTACTTGATTTGTGTCCTTTTCCACACCCAAAACATCTTACCATCCTTATAAGACATAAACTTGGGTGTTTCTTCTCATATTATCAACATATATGAAACTTAATCATCTTTAATTTATGTTATCCACCACTCCATCCCTTATAAAGCTTTATCCTTCTCTTCTTTGGTGAGTCTGAGAGTTGGTTAAGGTGGATGTTGTTAATCATATATCATGAAAACTGGTTAATCATAATCATAATATTCTTTATTCCAGTAACTATCTCATTTGTATCACATTATTCATTAACCCATTTCTTTCTAGTTTTATCCATTGACTAAAACCAAAATCACAATGTGAGAAACACTAATCATAGTGATGAAAAATCATTTATAGGATGTCTAAATCATGAAACTTTCTCAATCTATGAATCCTTAGGTTTAATCCATGTTATCCATTATCATTAATAAATCTATAGGATGATATAATATACTTAGACTTATCCTCAAATTAAAATATAGGGTTATATTACCTAATATATGTTTTCCTAAATCTATTTCTCAAGATTCTACTAAACTTGATCTAATACCAATTGTAACACCCCCAACTCCATTAGTCAGGATTTGGTGCCTTGATTTATTACATTAGCATAAGATATATGAAATTACATCCCAAAGGACTGAATATTTTAGTAGTATTGGTAGACTAGATACATATTTAAAATTCAAATTAAATTTTGGACATAAAATTCAAAAAGTATTTTCTTTGAAATCGCCATTAATCCCTTTAGTGTAACCCTTCATATTAATCATAATAAACTTCTTGGAAAGTTGGGGAAAGTAAAACATAAGAAATTGGTGAACTCAAATGATCATTAAGGGTTAAGTATGGTGTAATATAGTTTAAATTAATAATAATAATCAATATTTAAAGGTAAATAACTAAAAACACATGTCGTTTAATCAATAAACTGAGAATGAAATGCATCTATAGATTTTTTCCATAGTGAAAATCCTTTGGATAATGATAATTGAATACTAAAAAAGGGGAATGCTTAATTATTGGATGTCAAGTATTTGTCACATGAACCACTACCATCAAGACCTTTCATAATATGGTTTAATCTATAGGTAAAAACTCATTTATTATTAGCTTAACTAATTCGTCACATGAGACTATCGATGCATCGAGGGGCTATCTGTAATCGAGAATCACCTGTGCATGCATGTCAAAACAATTCCTCATATATTGAATAATAAATTTAATTAATAAATAATTTGCCTTATCATAAAATATATGTGATGAATAAAAGATTCAGATTTATCAATATTTTCAATATTAATCAAATAAATTTCAAAGTAAACATTGTATGTAAATATGGAATACAATTTAGACTATAATCATATCCATGATATAGGAAATATGGATATCTAATGATCAAAAAGGATGGTATCATAATAGATAAACCTCAATGAAGTTAAAAATTCAATGAAGGATGTTGACATAAATGAAAATACTTTAAATGAGATCATTGAAAATTTTTTAAGGAAAACAATCTTTAAACATTCCAAAGTGTCTCATACCACTTTGAAACATTTGAATCATAAGACCCATAAAGGAATAATAGTAAATAAAACTTATAATTTCATTATAATAATAATATTAATGATATAACATGTCAAAGTATCAATATATACACCTCATAAAATAAGGTGGGTGTATAACATCAAAATATGTCTCAATGAAGTGAAATTGAGATGAAGACCCATACAAAGATAATTTCATTAATAAAATTGATTAATTATGTTTATTTAATGTAAATACACATAAAACAAGTAAAATAAAATATTATATAATCAAAATTCATTTCACACATAACCTTAGCATGACATAATCAATGAAATAAAGGTTTAACCCAATGAATGAAAATTAAGTTAAGAAATCTCTTACTACTTGTAATATGTCGAATCATATGACCCATAAAAGTAATAATTATAAAAATATACATTTCATACCATGAATATAATTATAATCATGATACTATATGATATATAAAAGGTTAGTATACATACACTGCACACAAGAAATAAGTGGTGAATAAGGCATATATCTCTCAAAAGTAAAAGTGAGACAAGAAAAACCCTTACCTCTCACTTACCTTTAGTGTAGCATTATTTAACATCTTGTATAATGGTTTAAAGAATGTTATTAACTCATTATAGAACCATATTAATATTTATAATACCTTGTATTATTCTTTTATAACATCTTACCACCCATTCATTAATAATATTTCATTATTTTCATTGTTTCGGGTGTGCTTGTTTCATGGTTTCATGGTCGATTTATTTGTGTATAACTATGGATTTTGTTGTAAAATAGAAATAAAACTATAGAAGTGAAATGATATGGTATTCATTCACTTTTATAAGTTTAAATGGTCTTGTTTATCATTTTTATTTCTTACATGAGGATGGTTCATTTGATAAAATGTTAATGATAAATGATTGGTTTATTTTGGTAGTTTTTCAGAACATCATGAACTAGTTTCATTTTATTTAAGATGTAATATAATTATTACAGTATAATTTTACTAAAATAATAGTTTCATGTCCATCCATGAAGGTGGTAATGAAAAATAAACCTAAAATATTATTCACATGGGAGATTAATCGACATAACTTGAACAATAGTTTCGTTTCTTTGAATAAGAGGATGTAATAAAAGGTATGGATATAAGATATTTAATTATAAAAATAAAATCACAATATTTATATTATTATGGAATTATTATTTCATGATTTATTAAGTAGGTGATGAGAAATTAGAAGAAGAAAATAAATTAAGAGAGGTGTTTTGAGAAAATTACATCTTGAATATCACCTCCTTGAGAGACCCTTGAGGACCTTGGATTTAGTATTTTGGTGATAACAGTAACACTTGAATGTGGTGAGAGGGATGATTAGAGGTTTTGGTAGATATTTGAGGAGCCTCAAGGCTTTTTGGTTGAAATGGGGTGGTGAGGGGTGGTATTTATACTTGAGAAGAGGTGGGTTTAAGTGATTAAATAATGAATATTTTATAATTAAAGTCAACCACATTGAGGTGGCATTAATTTCAACGAATTATATTGTTAATTAATTTTTTAAAGGATGGTTAGGGTCTATAAATACCTCAACCTCCAATTAAATGTTGAAATTTTTAGGAATGTTAATCTTTTACCTTTTAACTTTAACCCTTGTCACCATTTTACATATACTGTGGTAAATAATTTTTAAACCACGGTAACATTTTTATAACTAAAAATTAAATTGACCTTACAACCGAATTTGGAACCTATGATTATAAATATGGATTCCATTTTAAAAAATTAAATTTACATAATTGTAAAATTATATTTAAAATTAATCCTACCGACATAACAAAAAAACGGGTTTTTAAAGTAAAAAAGTTCAAAATTTTGAAATGTTTTTATATCCAATTTCATTGTGAAATTGATTATAATGACCTAAATTGGTTTGATTGATGTATAATTAAAATAATTATACTTAAAAAATAATTTAAAATATAATTTAAATATATAAATAAATTAGATAAAAAATCATTTTTTATTTAAAATTTATTGTTTTTCACTATTTTTCAAAAATAAAACTTCTTCGAAAAATACCAAATTTTTATCCTAAGCTAATTATGATATTAGAATTTCTAAAATGAAATTTAATTTTTCAAATAAACCTTATAAAGGTGTCAAAATTTGGATTTAAAATAGGTGCGCCATCAAAAGGCGGTAAAACTGCCTTTAGAAATATATAGCTTTTTATGCTTAAAATTGGATTTATTCTTATCTTAAGCCTATAAAAAATATTGGATGAATTTAAAAAAAATTAATTGAATATATAAAATATAAATTACATTAATATCTTTCTCTAATAGTTATTAATTAAATTTATTAAGATAAAATGTCATTGGAGGCATAAAAATAGTTTTTTATAAAAACACATCCTTTATGTTCCATTGGTTATTATTTTTATTTCTAATAAATTGGTAAGCAACGAATTCATTTTATAAACATGTGTAAACTATATTTTCATAATTTAGTTAACCTCATTTATTCTCATTATTCTAATGGTTAGGTGATAACTATCATAATTTAATAATAATATTTTAATAGATTATTTAAGCTCGGTGTTATGTGTAACGTAAGCTATCGAAGAGACTTAATTTAAAAATATACATACCATAAAATCTTAAGGTGTTACATTTTTTAAATAGATCAGAGACAATTTTGTCGGCGCTTCCAAAAAAGCACTAACAAAGATACATTTTATCAATGCTAAATTAATAAGCACTGATAAAAGGCACCCTTATCAGTGCTAAAACTTTAGTGCTGATAAATGATTTATAATTATAATTATAAATTAAAAAACATTAAATATGTTTATATAATTATATATTCATTTATTATAGCTTTATGATTATTTAAATATATAATTATTTATTTATAATTATATAAATACTTTTTTAAAAATTATATTTTTAATTTATAATTATAAATATATAATTTTATAAATATAATAAATATACTTTTATAAATATATTTGTAAATATATTTATAATTATTTATTTATAATTATAAATATATTTATATCATTATATATATTTATATAATTATATATATTTTTAATAAATATTTATAAATATATATAGTAAATATATTCATTATTTACATATATTTATTATAATTTTGTAATTATAAATATATTTATATAATTATATATGTTTTTAAATAAATATATATAAATATAAATATAAATATAGTAAATATATTCATTATTTAAATATATGATTATTTATTTAATTATATAAATACTTTTTAAAAAAATATGTGTATATTTATATATTTATATAATTATATATATTTAAATAATTATATATATATATATAATTATACATATATATATATAATAAATGAATATAAATATAAATATAAAAATAAATATATTAAATATATTCATTATTTAAATAAATTTATTATAATTTTATAATTATTTAAATATATATAATTATTTATTTATAATTATATAAATAATTTTAAAAAAATAATATTTATTTATTTATAAATATTTAAAAATATATTTTTAATATTATTAATGAATATATAATATTAAACGCATGCATGTTAAAAATGAGTGAAACTAAATAATTAAAAATATCTAAACTTTAAAAATATTGAAAAATGGATAAGATTTATTAATTAAATATAAATTATTATAAAAAATATGGATATATATTGAAATAGATATGCATACATATTGAAAATATTAAAACATGGTAAATATATATATATATATATAAATGATAGAAAATGATTAAATTTCCCAAAAAATATAAAATAAAAAATATTAAAAATGCATTAATACCTAACTATAATAATATTAAAAACAAATAAATAAAATTTACCAATTAAAGACATAATATATTAAATTTATCATGTTATAATGAAACTTTAAAATAAATTCTAAAATTTGAAATAAATTACATAAATATTAGGTATATGTGTTTCTATATAAGAGTTCATTAATTACCTAAATATTTGTGTGTGTGCACTATATATAAAAATGCATTAATTATATATATATGTGTGTGTGAAATCAATGTAACACATGTTTGATATATGTTAAATTGAAAAATAAAACGACATTCAATTATGTCCATTACTCAATACAATTAGTCAGTATTTTTAATTAATATTAATTTTTAATTATAAACCATTTTTCACTAAAAATACATGACTTATTTAATGTAAAGGCTCCCCATAATTCTGCATCATACCCAGGTTCAAATCCATGTGGGCTCAGGTACTATTATAGTATTATGCAAGCGGTGATGTAAACGATGACGCATGCAGGTGGTGACACAAACATGATGCAAGCAGGTGGTGATGCAAGCAGGATAATACAGGCATGACACTGCATTGGGCTTTTGGTTCATGTTATGGGTTTCATGCCCACTGAGCTTACGAGTCATGTACTAAATAAATAAGGCTTGATGGGTGACCTATCCCCTTGGAGTGGCTATGATTTTCATTTTTTGCCTATGTGTGTGGTGTGTGTGTGTGTGTGTTTGAATATAATTGTACCCCCAAGCGCCAATATATATATGAATATATTTCTATATTAAATGTACTAATGAATAATTATGTATAAAAACCATTAAAAATGAATAAGACATTAATAGTTTTTTAAATTGTTACATTTTATTCATTTTTTATATTTATATTTAATATATATTATTTATTACTATTTATAATTAATATATATATATATATTAATCTTATTCATTTTTATTAATAATTGTTTCATTAATAAATTTTTTAATAATTTTTTAATTTATTCATTTTTAATTTTTTAAATTATTATAATTTATTCATTTTAAATTTTTTTGTTTAATTATTACAATTTATTTATTATATATATATATATATATTTAATATATACTATTTATTAATATTTATAATCTATATATATGTATATTAAATTTATTCATTTTTATCAATAATTATTTAATTAATAAAATATTTAATATTTTTCTTAATTTCCTCATTTTTTATTTTTATTTGTTTAATTATTTCATTTTATTAATTTTATATATCTATATATTTAATATATACTATTTATTAGTATTTATAATTTATATATATATATATATATATATTAAATTTATTCATTTTATCAATACTTATTTAATTAATAAAAATTTTAATATTTTTTAATTTACTCATTTTTAACTTTTATTTGTTTAATTATTTCATTTTATTTGGGACCTTTATCAGTACTTTTTGCTAACACTGATAAAAACTAGCGTTGTTAAATGCCTATTTTGTAATAATAAAATACTGCCATAAATTTTTCAAGGTAATCTCTAAAGACTGTATTCATCAAATTTATGAAGGTGAGTTTGAAAGGCATAATGATGAATTCATAGTATCTATACATTGTACAAAAGGTGGTTTGGGGTATATCCCCCCTCCTTGCCTTTAATTGATGATACCCTGACTAAAGATCCACTTTTGAGAAATATCAGGTTCCATATAGTTGATCAAATAAGTCATCAATCTATGGTAGGTGATACTTTTTCTTTATCTTGATCTTATTGAGTTCACAATAATCAATGCAGAGACGTATTGATTCATCATCCTTCTTGATGAAGAGGACTGGTGCACCTCATTGTGAAGCACTTGGGTGTATAAAGCTCTTATCCAGGTTCTCTTATCATTGTTTCTTTAGTTCCTCTAGTTAAATAGTGTTCATTCTATATAGAGTCTTGGATATTAGTAGATCTCCAAGTATAATTTTGATTGAGAACTCAGCCTCTTGATTTGGAGGAAGTCCAAAAAACTCTTCAGGGAATACAAAATCATATCCCCTTACAATGGGCATGTATTTAAGAGTTATCTTCTCCTTTGTCTCAATCATTTGAGCTAGATATCCTTGATCATAAGGCAATAATATCCATTCTTAAGATGAAGTTTCCGATGGAGATTCATTCTCCTCTTTGCACTTATATAGAACCATAGGACGATTTGGGACACGAAAGGCGATTTCCTTCTCCCAAAATTTGATGTTAGCTATATATAAGGACAATCAATCCATGCCCAATATAACATCAAATCCCACTAAAGGGAGTATTACAAGTATTTCTGGGAGATTTAGCCTAAAAATATTGATTGGGGAGGACTTATGTGCTTATGATGCAATAATTTCCCCATTTTTTGTTTTCACACCTATTTTCCATGAGAACGTCTCTCTTGGTTCTGATTTTGATGTGGATTTATGTTCTGATTCTGATCATGTGATTTCTGATTATGACATTTCTATTGATTTTGAATATGGATTTGATGCATTATTCACTAATTTCAATAATGTAAATTCAAACACCAACATACATTGTGCACATAGCTCACTTCCAATGTCATTTCCATTAATGCAGCACCCACCAAAACTAGAAACTCAAACCATTTCCCCAAAATTTGAAATATTCATACCTATTGAATGATGAAAAATTGCCTATAAATATTTATAATAATCTCCTCCCTCTGAAATAAATAAAACTTTTAAATCTTTTTAGGTAGAATATTAGGGAAATTTGGTGGAACTTAGCAGACATACCGGGTATGAGCCCCTCCAATTACATGCATATGATTCTTTTAGAGGATGGGTATAAACCAGTTAAATGGACATAAAGGAGACTTAACCCCACATTATTAGAAGTTATAAATAAAGAAGTGTAAATTTTACTTGAGATAAGTATTATTTACCCCATTTCTGACTCTCAATGGGTTAGCCTTGTCCAGGTTGTACCCAAAAAATTGATTTCACAGTTGTAAAAAATGAAAATTGTGAGTTAGTTCTTATGAGAGTGAAAATAGATGGAAAGTGTGTATAAATTATAGAAAATTGAATCAATCCACTCATAAGGATCATTTTTTTCTTTCCTTAAATGACCAAATAATTGAGAGTCTTGTGAGTAGGACAGGCTATTGTTTCTTGGATGGTTTTTCTAACTAATTTTAAATTCCCATTACAACAGAGGACCAGTAGAAGATGGAATTCACCCACCCATTCAGTACATTTTCTTACCAAAGGATTCTATTTGGTTTATGAAATGACCTAGGTACCTTATAAATATTCATGGTATCTTTTATGATTTTATTGAGACCTGTATGGAGGTATTTATGGATGAATTCACTATATATAGATCCTCATTTGATCAGTGTTTATATTTCTTGGGAAAATTTTCCATTGATGTATTGAGAAAAATCTAGTTTTAAATTTTGAAAAAAATCATTTCATAGTACTGAAGGGTGTTTCCCTAGTTCATGTAGTGTTACGACATGGCATTAAGGTTGATAGATATAAGGTATACATTATTTCATCTTTGTCATATATTGTATGTTTGTTTTGTTCGATCATTCCTTTGATGAGCCATTTTTTATAAGCGCGTGAATAGAGATTTCAGTAATATCGATGCACCCTTATCTTGTTTGCTGCAAAAATATATTGAATTCATTTTTTACAATTCTTACAGGGTATCATTTTATGAGATAAAGAATATTCTCACCGCTCCACCAATCATACAACCCCCATGATGGTAGATTCCATTCAAGCTTATGTGTAACGCTTCAAACTTCTCAGTTGGAGTTGTCTTATCACAGAGGGTGGAGGGGTGTCTGCATGTGATCACATATGCATCAAGTATATTGCATATAAGCTAAAGTAACTACAAAACATCATAAAAGGAGTTTCTTACTATGATATTTTCTTTAGATAAATTTTTATCTTATTTACTAGGCTCTAAAGTAAAAGTTGTTTTTATCATAAAGATTTTAGGTACCACTTGAATAATCCAGATGAAAAATTTATACGTATACATTAGAGGATCCTTCTTCAATAGTTTGACATAGAGATAAAGGATAATAAGGGTTTATAGAATTTAGTGGCGAGCTATAATAGTAGGATTTCTCACATACAAGAGGATGACACCTTGGACCAGGTACCACTTCAGGATACATTTACTGACAATCATCTTTATGCACTCTTGGGTATTTATCCTTCATATTCTAATTTAGTTAACTATCTTATTTCCTCTGAAATACCTATAAATCTAAAGAAACACAAAGTTCAGAAATTGAAGAGTGTGTCAGGTTTTATGTTTGGGATTATCACACCCATGTGTGAATAGGGTATTCTATTTCATAATATTTTATTTTAATTTAATTTAATTTGAGTTATTTTTAGTTTCACTAATTTTTAAAGTTTTAATTTTAAAATTTTTAAAGATTTTTAAGTGTCACATAGTTATCCAGCATGGTTTAGAAAACCGTGAATTTAGAACTGTCACTTGGTAGTTCTATTTGGCATGGTGAGTGTATGGTTATCCAACTGTGCAGGGTATTAGTAGTAACTATGTAAGGCCCTTTGGTATAGGCAGTGAGTGTCGCATGATTACTGAATGGTTTGGAAAATCGTACGGGTTGCTTACTTTTTTAAATTTTTTCTTTTTTCCTTTCTTCTACTTCTTTATTTTCTTCTCCACCTCCTCCTTAGACACATGACCTCATCCAAGATTAATCCCCCCACATGCCTCCCCCTCTCTTGATATCCCTATTTCTCTAGAGATTACACCCTAATTATTCACAGTTCTTGGCTAAAACTCCAAGGTGAGTCTTTATTTTACCTCCTCTCTATCTCTTATCATGTTTTCTCCCTTACACCTTGTTGTGTCATGTTTAGAAAAACCATAGGGTCTTAGTTTGACTAATTTTTCGTGTTTCTCTTGCACTTAGGGTACGTGATATCTGTTTCAGGTCCCCTTTAACCTGGATTCAAATCTTTGGACTTACACCATCGATTTGAGTTAGGTTTTCCCCATGTTTTAGATTTTAATTTTTAGAACCATGTATTTCTTTATTTTTAATTTATGTTTTAATTTTTTATTGATAGTATTAATTATTTTATTGGATTACTTAAGAATAAATTGGGTTTTAATCCAATTTTCAAATAAAGTGTAGAGTTTCCCAATTCTAAATAATGATTTAAGTTTGTTTTTGTTAAACCAAAAACCTCAATCTTTATTGTGATATCTGAATAGTTCTTTAAAATTTATACTAAATTTATTAAAATTATTTTGGTCTTTCAAATTATTTTTCCAAATATTTTACTTGTCATTTCAAGTGGTACTTTAAATTCCAAGTATTGATAAATTATTTAAATGTTTATTTTTAATAAAAGGAAAAATATAAAAGTATTTTGACCCGGTTTGGGTCATGAGATAAGTACAAGAATTATGTTTAATATTTTTAAATGGTTTTATAAAAAGTGAATTGATTTATTTAAATGGTTTTAAAATGGATTTTATTAACTTGTTTTGAAAATTGTTTGGAAATGGGTTTAGAGGTTAATTTTCAATAATGGTTTGAAATTAGGCTTCAAATCATTAGTGAATGGATTGGAATATTGATCCCTTTTCAATAAAGGTCTTGTTGGTCGAAGTGGATACTCAAGAGGGGGGTGAATTGAGTTCCAATTAAAATTTCTGTTAAAAATATTTCTCTTAAAATCCACCTATTTAAAAACAAAGTTAAACTGTAGTGAATTTATACAGAGTGTAAATGTTCAATTAGTTTCTCAAAGATTGATTAGGTCTCATTTAACTTAATCAGAAGATGAAATTAAATTTTGAAACTAACTTATTGGTTTACAATAAGTATAAACACTTGATAATTTAACTATCAAAGTAGCTTTAAAATAGTTTTGTATTTCAAAGTAGTTAGCAGCGGAATATGATATATATATATATATAGTATACTTATGATTTAAATTAAAATGCACATCAGATGTAACCAAGAGGTTCAGTCTCAAGCTGAGACTTAGTCGTCTCAATAATTTATATAAATTGATCCACACCCTAGATCAGGGTAAACAACAGTGAACACACTTTCCAGGTACAAAGACCTCTACCATAGTTCTACGTGGGAAAACAAAAAATAGCTCACAGCTATCCAGGTCTTACTCAACCTCTACCACTATCCACAGTGGGAAATAAAGATTTGTGAAGTTTGAGTGAGGATTTAAGAATCCTCCAGTTTAGCTCAGGATATAGTGTGTGTATAAAATAAACAGGGTACACACACTGCTCGAAATTTAAAGAAAGAATCACTAAAAAAATGTGAATGAGTTTAGAAAATCTTTAGTGATCGGAAGTATAGCTCTGGACTCGTTTAATTGGTCATAAAAACTTCTGAGTCCTCTGGTTTTTCTCTGAAAAACAGAGTGTCGTTTTCTTCCTTGTTCCAGAGATAGCTTATCAGCTTGAGTGCATGAAGTGTTTGTTGTAGTTCTTCACTCAAGATGCAGCTTGTGGTTTCCTTCAGAAGAGTGTCTTCAAGTATATCCAGGATACTTGGAGTATGGATGGAGCCTTGTGTGAATGCACCACGCTTGAATGTTGTTGAGCCCTCTTAGTTTATTGTGCTCTACGTATGCAACCACTTAACTTTCTATCTGTTTGTTCAACCACTTCATGGTGTATCTCTATATGTTGTATGTATCGCTCGGCTATCTCTTTATCTTCCCTTTTATAGCTTTCAGCTCTGGAAAAAAGGAATGATTACCTTTTTCTGGGTACTAGGTACGGTTCCCTAACATGGAAAAAGATATTATTAAATAACATTAACTGCATTAAAAACATCAAATGTAACTGTTAGCTTAATAAATAAATAGTATTGAGAGAATAGAGTTTGACTGGTTGGTCAATCATTAGTAGCCTTCTGTTGGTAGACATGTATAGTGGATTTTGTGTAGCAGTCCTTCCATCGGTAGCTCTTTGAACTTGCATCGGTAGCTCATTGGTATCGTTAGCTCTTTGGTATTGGTAGCTCTTACTCTGTATATCGGTAGCTATTACTCTTTATATTGGTAGTTCTTACTCTGTATATCGGTAGCTCAATGTATCAGTGACTCTGTACTTGTATCGGTAGCTCTTGTTATCAGTAGCTCCTTGCATCAGTAGTTGTTTGCACTTATATCGGTGGACTTGCTCTATCGGTAACTGTCGGTAGACTGATTCTATCGGTAGCTCTAGTCTGTCGGTAGCTCTATGTATCGGTAGCTTGTGTACATCGGTAGCTCCATTTTGTTTTATCAGTAGACTTGGTATATGCTTACTGGTAGCTCTATTCATATCAGTGACCTTAGTGTATCGGTGACTCTGTCTATCGGTAAACTAAGTCTATCGGTAGACTGAGTACCGATATCTCTTTTTCAGTAGCTATACTCAGATCAGTGACTTAACACTTATCTGTTTTATGCAAAACACATTCGATTGGGTTAGAATTACTTCAGAATTTATATAAACATAGACAAACATTGATTAACATATTTCAGAGACTATTTTAATATTATTATCATCTTGATAAACATAAATTGGGATTATCAAAGCATATGAAAGCATAATTGGAATTATTAAAACAGGTGAGGTCGACAATATCCCCCTTTTTTGATAATCACAACTTATGATATTACCATTTTAAAATAGTGAGTAATTGTATCAGAGGATATATCATTAAATTCAATTTTCTCATAGAAAACAGTGTGTTATAGAACATAATTTATCAAAGGTAGAATTAAATGAGATAGTATCAAAGATAGAATTAACAGTAATGGTATCAGATAATGAAATGTAATAGTATCAGAGGGGTAAAGCATGATAGCCCTTTCTTAGATAAAATTTCTCCCCCTTTGAGACTTGCTCCCCATTATCTATTCTCCCCATGGGTAAATATCTCTCCCCCTTTATAGAAGATTTGTAGAATATTTCTCCCCCTTTGTGATAATCAAAAGGTGGGAAATAAGAAAGAGAATAGGAACAAAATGAGAAAATAGAAGAAAGCCACTTGTATTAAATGTTACAAAAAGGTACATAGACATAAAACAAAATACAAGGGATTCCTATCAAACATCTTAGCCACTTTTGCAATCCAAATCCTCAAGGTGAGATTTGCCTTTTGGTTCAGAAGAGGATTCAGGTGGTGTGGATTGAGGTGAAGGCTTAGGAATTCGAGAGATGATCACAGGAGGCTGAGCCAATGACACTGTTATGAGCCTGTACTGAGGAGTTCCTTGAGTGATCATAGGTGTGAGGCTTCTAATTGCTTGGGCAGGAGTCATCTAAACAGGAGAAGCAGTAGAGGCAGAGGCAGGTAAGGCTGGAGGTATAATCACTGGCCTAGCATCAACATGCAGAAAAGGCAGCAACAGATTTCTGAAATCCATAATTATTCCTCCTCCTCTCTGTTGGGTCGGAAGAAAACAAGGGAATGATGGCAAGAGGGGGGGTGAATTGCCTTTTAAAAAATTGATTAACAAATTAAAATCAGAGTTGAAAGTGCAGCGGAAATAAAGAGGCAAGACACACAAAATTGATAACGGAGTTCGGCCAAAACCCGGCCTACGTCTCCGCTCCCAACTCAACCATTGAGAGATTCCTACCGCTTGCTTTTCAATGGTTTTAGCAAGAAACCCACTAGGCTTTGAGGTAGCACTAGGACCTATTACAGCTTGCTTTTATTGGTTTAGCAAGAACCCACTTGCTTTTGATGGTATAGCAAGAACCCACTAGCCTTTTTAACGGGTGAAGGCTAGCTCACCGAAAACTCAAGCCTTTTAAAAGGAAAGGCTTGAAGAAACCTCTTCACACCTTAGTGGTGGTGTGAGAACCCAAAGAAAGGGAGATGAGAAAAGAGTTTGGGGTTTGTAGGCACAAACCCAAAATGAAGCTCAAAATAAATAAAACTATAAAAACCGTAATTGAGGAAGACTTGGGCGCCAAGGTATGATGGAGTTGATGTAGCGTGCTCTCCCAAGCTTCTTGAGGTGCTCCTTGGATTGGGAATTGGATTGGAGCACTTGAGGATCCTTGAAGGTGGAGCGCCGGAGGTTCGCCAAATGTGCAACAATATGTCCGGGCGCTTGGTATATGATCCGATTGGGTTCCGGGGCTTCCTTGGCCTTTATTTATAGGCATGGAACCCATTGGGGGCCTTCGGAGCCGTTGGAAAGGCTTTCGGAGCCGTTGGGAGGCAAGTGGAGCAGCCTGGTCAAAGCTGCAACGGCTAGTTTGACTGGGCCACCGGCTGGCCGGTGCCTTGGCAGAGGAGAGGGGATTTGGTCCAGGCTCTACCGGTCGACCGGTGGCGGAGCCACCGGCTGACCGGTGGTGATCCAGTAGCAAACACTATTGACTGGATGCCACCGGCTGGCCGGTGGTCAAGCCACCGGCTGACCGGTGGAGCCTGGCAGTGGGCAATGCCTCTGCCAGGTCCACCGGCTGGCCGGTGCCATCACACCGGTTGGCCGGTGGACTGAATTTCAGTCCACTTGATGTCCATTCTTTGGCCAATCCTTTGGCAATCTTTTGCCTATCATCCACAACACTTAAAAACAATGTTAGACACATATGAAAGTGATTGTGATCATGAAAATCAAAGAGTGTGGGGTACAACAATCTCCCCCTATTTTGATGATCACAATCACTTATCTAAGCAATGTAAAAACTTAAATGAAAGGCATACTTTAAATGATAAATTGAAAATAAATACTAAGCATGAGAGAAAAGATTCTCCCCCAATCAATCAAGAAATTTCTCCCCCTTTGTGATTATCAAAATAGCGTGGGGCATAAAAATTTGATTGAGGGAATACTTTGAAAAACAAGATAGAGATTTTTAAAACAAATGAAATTTTGAAAATTGAATTGAAAGTTTTGAATCAAGAATTGAAATGAAAATTTGAAATGTAAAATTGAATAAAAAATTTTGAATTGAAGAAATTGATTCCAAGTGTTGAAATTGGAATGAAAACTTTGAATACACAAAAAGGCTTAAAAAGATCCTAACTCCCCCTAAATAAAAACAATGAATCACCGGGGAGAGGAAACTATTTTTGGCCCGGAGAGACTCGCAAGAAGGGATTTTTCAATCCAAACTTGTCTCATAGCGGGTCTTCTCCTATAAAATTCGTCGGAAAAGAAAATACTTTTGGGTTGACCGTACCGGGCATTCTTGCAATTACACTCATAAATAAGGTGCCCGGGTTTTTTACAATAGTTACAAAATTTAAAACAAGAGCTTCCCCTTACAAAAACAGTGGGTGCATGGGAGGAGGAAGCTATATTGGTGTAGCCAAGTCCATTGGTGGTTCTAGATACTCGTTGAGAACCTAAGAGTTTGGACAAATTTTGTTCACCTTGGGTGAACTTGGCTAAGGATTCTCTAAGGTCCTTGATGGTTGATTCCATGGAATCAATATCCGGGAGGTTTTGGATTTTAAGGGTCAACTCCTCCTTCTCTTTGAGAAGTTGTTCTTTTTCAGAGGAGAGTTTTTTGAAATTCTTTTTCAAAGCGACAAATTTTGAAGAAAGTTCATGAAAACCATTTTCTAATTGGTCTCTAGCATGTTGGAGTTCTTCATATGATAAATGATTAAAAGAATTAGAAGAACTAGAGGAGGAAGAGGAGGAAGAGGAGGAAGATGATACCTCATGTTTTGCCATTAGGCATTTTTTACCTTGGTCGCTCGAGTAGAAGGAGGAGAAGGAGGAGCTATCACTCCAAGATGCCTTTGAAGCCTTCTTCTTTCCCTTCTTTTTCTTGGCCCTTTTCTTGTGAAGTGGGCAAGCGGGTTTGAATTTTTCGTTGAGTTCTTGCTCTTGAGCGGGTTCTTGCTTTGGAGCCTTGCTAGTACCTTCATGGGTTAGCTCTAAAAACTTCCAAATGTCATGAGAAGATGTGCAAGAAGAAATACAATCAAAAACATTACGATCTAACCCACAATGTAGAGCATTCATGGCTTTGCCATCAAGCTCGAAATTTGCAATGTCTACGGGGGTCCATTGAGATTCATCTTTACTAGAGAGAGTATAACCATGCATGACAATTCTAAAAATAGGATAGCTAATGCTTTTAAGAAATGTGGTCATGCGGGTTTTCCAAAAAGTATAATCGGCTCCATCAAAGAATGGAGCACGATCCAAAGAATGTCCTTCGAGAGTTTGAGAGGAAGAAGCGGTAGAAGCCATCAAAAAAAATAGGATCTTTAATTTGAAACCGGTTAAGGAATTATTCAAATACGTCCTCTGATACCAATTGTTGGGTCGGAAGAAAACAAGGTAATGATGGCAAGAGGGGGGGTGAATTGCCTTTTAAAAAATTGATTAACAAATTAAAATCAGAGTTGAAAGTGCAGCGGAAATAAAGAGGAAAGACACACAAAATTGATAACGGAGTTCGGCCAAAACCCGGCCTACGTCTCCGCTCCCAACTCAACCGTTGAGAGATTCCTACCGCTTGCTTTTCAATGGTTTTAGCAAGAAACCCACTAGGCTTTGAGGTAGCACTAGGACCTATTACAGCTTGCTTTTATTGGTTTAGCAAGAACCCACTTGCTTTTGATGGTATAGCAAGAACCCACTAGCCTTTTTAACGGGTGAAGGCTAGCTCACCGAAAACTCAAGCCTTTTAAAAGGAAAGGCTTGAAGAAACCTCTTCACACCTTAGTGGTGGTGTGAGAACCCAAAGAAAGGGAGATGAGAAAAGAGTTTGGGGTTTGTAGGCACAAACCCAAAATGAAGCTCAAAATAAATAAAACTATAAAAACCGTAATTGAGGAAGACTTGGGCGCCAAGGTATGATGGAGTTGATGTAGCGTGCTCTCCCAAGCTTCTTGAGGTGCTCCTTGGATTGGGAATTGGATTGGAGCACTTGAGGATCCTTGAAGGTGGAGCGCCGGAGGTTCGCCAAATGTGCAACAATATGTCCGGGCGCTTAGTATATGATCCGATTGGGTTCCGGGGCTTCCTTGGCCTTTATTTATAGGCATGGAACCCATTGGGGGCCTTCGGAGCCGTTGGAAAGGCTTTCGGAGCCGTTGGGAGGCAAGTGGAGCAGCCTGGTCAAAGCTGCAACGGCTAGTTTGACTGGGCCACCGGCTGACCGGTGCAGGGCCACCGGCTGGCCGGTGCCTTGGCAGAGGAGAGGGGATTTGGTCCAGGCTCTACCGGTCGACCGGTGGCGGAGCCACCGGCTGACCGGTGGTGATCCAGTAGCAAACACTATTGACTGGATGCCACCGGCTGGCCGGTGGTCAAGCCACCGGCTGACCGGTGGAGCCTGGCAGTGGGCAATGCCTCTGCCAGGTCCACCGGTTGGCCAGTGCCATCACACCGGTTGGCCGGTGGACTGAATTTCAGTCCACTTGATGTCCATTCTTGGGCCAATCCTTTGGCAATCTTTTGCCTATCATCCACAACACTTAAAAACAATGTTAGACACATATGAAAGTGATTGTGATCATGAAAATCAAAGAGTGTGGGGTACAACACTCTCTCCATAGCAGATATGAAGTCATCCTTGTTCTCTATAAATTTGTCCAATGCTGGAGTCAATTCCCTTAGTTTGCTGACCTGCTATCTGAAGGCTTGATTGATAGGAGGTAGCTTCAGATTTTCCAACAGAAGTTTGAAGTGATTGTTGAGTTGATGCTTGGTGAATATCTTAGAGAAATAGAAGTCCACCTTATATTTCACTTCTTTTTGAGAGGCAGAAGCTTCTCTTATATAGTCTTGGACTATCATAATTATTTCTCTAGCTTAATCTCTAGTATCAAGCACAATTTTTCTTAGTTCGGATGAGTCCACAGAGCCACTGGTTGAAGCTTGACCAAGTTCCTCCTTCATCACAGCTCGAAACTGATTCAAATCCACTGAGGTCTTAGAAGCAACAGATCCAATAGACAAAGTTACTATTTCCTTGAAGTTTTTGGTCAACCCACTGATAAGATTTTGAACTTGAGAATCCTGGGTTTTAACATGATCTTTCATGGAGGTTTTAAGAACTTTAAACACTGAAACCATTTGGCTCACAACACTTTTGACATAGGCTAAGTCCTTGTCTGCTTGGGATTTTGAGCACATGTAAGATTCCAAAGAGATAACCGATTTCTTTAGAGTTTCAAGATCTGCTTCCAGTCTAGATATTTGAGTTTGGCAATATTTAACTTCTTCAACTATTTATGTCATAAAGGTTGAAAAATTACAATCGAGAGAGAGTTCAAAAGATCTTTCCAACATACTCATCTATTCATCAAAACAATGCTTCATCTCAGAAACTGAGGCACTAAAAGATTATTTCAGCTCATCCTTTAAGGATTCTAGATCAGCCTTGGTGATCATATCAGCAGGTGAAACTGCAACGGGTACTCTTTCAGATGCTAAACTAACCACTGAGTCAGTCATGATCGATTGGATTGAAGATACCAGAGAAACTTCCATCTTCTTTACCTCTTCCACAAAACTGTCATTAAGATTTTTCTTAAAAGTATCCAGGTCATTCATTCTAACCACATCTTTAGGTAGCAACTCAGTTTCAACATCATAAATTATTTTTGGTCTATTGAGAGATTCTTTATTGTTAGAATCAGGATAGTCTAAACCACAGACCACAAAACCTGGGTCTTTTTCCCATTCCTCAATATCAACAGCCACTGTAACACTTCCAAACTTGGTTTGATGCTCCCCCTCAACTGGTGCATCCTCAAGTAAAACAATAGCATTCTCAGCAGCATTCTCAGCAAGTCTTCCTTTTTTCAGGAGAATCTTCTACTATCAATTCTTTCTCTGCAATAGATGGAGGGTCTTCCAGAATAGGAAAGGGTATGTCAACTTCATTTGAATCCTTAGCAGGCACTAAATATTGTCCAATCACTGGAATAAGGCTCAAATCAGCTGACAGAGATGCTTTACTTGCATGAGTATCTTCTTCATTCTCTACAGTAGCCACTTCAACATCCTCTAAAGCAGCTTCTTCCTTATCTGATTTATGTTGATCTTGATTTTTAGGAGCTAGGCTAGGAGGTAATTCAGGGTCCCCTCCTTCATCAGTAGAGGACTCTTCCTCTTATGAATAATCACTGTATTCTGGATCCTCTTCATCAGGTCCCAGATCTGGATCCCTCACATCCTTCGGTCTTAAAGGATGATCCACAGGATTGAACTTATCATACACCTTCTTGTCATCAGTGACCCATTCTCCTCTCCATGGGTTCCAATTTATTTTCATGTATTTTCAAACTATACTGGTGACACAGAAATTGTTCCTTACTACCATTGTCTCATCTTGAGACTCAGCTATTCCTTTCACTTTGATCATTACTAATATCAACTTGGCAAAGAACAAGGCATTACTTTTTTGATTTGGGTCTAATCATATCCTCCATTTGAGTCATCAGCAATCTTCATAGATTAACCTTGACTCCATGTCTCAAAAGATGCAGGAGATAGATATCCTGATATCTTAAATTTGCAAAGTCTCCTCTCCTTGGTATTAAGACATGTTGAACAAACTTGAACAACAATCTGTTCTCTCCATCCATTTCAGCAGCTACTACTTGTCTTTAATTTCCATCACCGGTGAGTTCCTCCAAGGCAGTCTCATAATCAAATATATCACTAGTAGGTGGTATAGCTCTTGAGACATATCCAGATACACCTCCGTGTGGAACTTTCAGACATTCATCCCACTCAGTCGATGAAAAGGACCACTCCTTTCCATTCACAAATGAAGTTACTCGGTTTCATCCTCAGGTTTCTCAAAATTTACATAGTCATAAAATTATTCCACTAGATTTGTATAGTAGGGACCATTGTTGTTCGAAAAACAATCTACCCACTTTTGATCTTTAAGCACTTTGAGCACTAACGATTTACTTTCCAGTAGCCATTCCACGCACAGCTCTTTTTCGATCACAATGACTCTATTCTACAGATGAGGATTCACTGGTCGTCTTCCTGATCTTGTTCTGCTAGCATTGACACTTGCTTCTGGTTCAGACTTCTGCTTCTTTGCTTTCATCTCATCAGAGTCATCTCTAATGGTAGGAAGTTTGGTTTTTGTCATCTCAGATTCTAGGTATTTAGGGTTCTTGAAAGATTCGGGAGATAAGGTTTGATGGTAAGGGTTTGAGGCTCGGTGGATTGAGAAGTATCTATGACTTTATTTTTATCATTTAGGAATCATGAAATAAATAAATAAGATGAAATAAAGTAAAAACGATTCAGATTCTGGCGGCAGACAGAAGTTTAAAACAGTGCACTCATCGGTAGGGTTTATCGGTGAGAATTCCTATCGGTGAGGTTACATCGATGAGAATTTACATCGGTGAGGTTACATCGGTGAGAATTTACATCAGTGAGGTTAAATCAGTGAGAATTTACATTGTTGAGGTAGCTATCGATCAAGGTTAATCATACCTAACTCATGTCTAATGTAACTTAACCTATCCAAACTCAAAGGTTTGGTGAAAATGTCAGCTAATTGATGTTCAGTACCAATAAATTCAAGAATAATATCACCCTTTTGGTAATGATCTCTCAATAAATGGGTCCTTACATCAATGTGTTTGGTCCTAGAGTGAGACACAGGGTTCTTTGAAATTTTAATTTCACTAGTGTTGTCACAGTTGATAGAGACATGCTTAAAATCATATCCATAGTCCAAAAGAGTGTGTTTCATCCACAGAATTTGTGCACAGCAAATACTAGTAGCTATGTACTCTACTTCGGCAGTGGACAAAGCTACAGAATTTTGCTTCTTACTACACCAAGATACTAAGGATTTTCCCAATAAATGACATGTTCTTGATGTGCTTTTTCTATCCAAATTGCAACCAGCAAAGTCAGCATCTGAATAACTCATTAACTCAAAGGATTTTCCTTTTGGGTAAAACAAACCTAAGTTTACAGTATGTTTAAGATACTTAAAAATTCTTTTGACACCAAGAAAATGAGATTCTTTTGTATTAGCTTGAAATCATGAACACATACATACACTAAACATAATATCAGGTCGACTAGCAGTAAGGTAAAGTAAGATTCCAATCATACCTCTATAATTGGTTTGATCCACTGGTTTCCCAGTTTCATCTACATCCAATTTACAAACTGTACTCATAAGAGTTTCACTTTCCTTAATACTATATAAACCAAAATGTTTTAAAAGATCCTTTGTATATTTACTTTGATTTAAAATAATACCATTTTCATTTTGAAAAACTTGAAATCCAAGAAAATATTTGAGTTCTCCCATTAAACTCATTTCAAATTCATTTTGCATACTTTTTGAAAAATCAGTACATAAAGAGTGTTTAGAAGATCCAAAAATAATATCATCAACATATATTTGAACTATTAAAACATATTTAGAACTTCTTTTAATAAAAATATTTGGATCAGCAATCCCTTTAGTAAAACTTTTTGAAATAAGAAAATTACTAAGTCTATCATACCAAGCTCTTGGAGCTTTTTTTAAACCATATAAAGCTTTAGAAAGTTTGAAAACTTGACTTGGAAAATGAGGATTAGTAAATCCAGGTGGTTGTTCAACAAAAACATCTTCAATTATAAAACCATTTAGAAAAGCACTTTTGACATCCATTTGATATAACTTGAAATTCAGATGAGAAGCATAGGCAAGTAGAATTCTAATAGCTTCTAATCTGGCTACAAGTGCAAAGGTTTCCTCATAGTCTATACCTTCCTCTTGACTATATCCTTGTGCAACTAGCCTATCTTTGTTTCTAACTATGTTTCCTAACCCATCAACTCTGTTTCTAAAAACCCATTTAGTGCCTATTGTCAAAGTGTCCTTGGGTCTGTCAACTAATTCCCAGACTTTGTTTCTTTCAAATTGATTTAACTCTTCTTGCATATCCATTACCCAAAATTCATCATTGATCGCATCATTGACATTTTTAGGTTCTAGCTGTGAAATAAAGGCTTGATGTTCAACCTAGTTTCTTAGAGAAGCTCTAGTCTGTGTCCCTCTATCAATATTACCAACAACAGAATCTAAAGGATGATTCTTTAGAATCCTTGTTGATCTATTAAAGGTAGGACTAGAAAATTCAGGTTCATCTATAGGTTCGGGTTCTATAGAAGTAGATTCTGGAAAATGTCCAGAACTGGATGTTTTTACAGCAGGTTCTTTAGTTTTATCATTAAGGTCCAGAATAGTCAAATCTTCTTCAAGATTTTCAAGAGAGGTTTTAGGCTCATGTGGATCATTTTCATCAAACTTGATGTGAATAGATTCTTCCAAACATTTGGTTCTTTTATTAAAGACTCTATAGGCTTTGATAGTCAAAGAATAACCAAGAAAAATTCCTTCATCACTCTTAGAAGCAAACTTGTCAAGGTTATCCTTTGTATTAAGAATAAAAACTTTGCAGCCAAAGACTCTGAAGTAACTAAATTTAGGTTTTCTATTATTATATAATTCATATGGGGTCTTCTTAAGAACAGGTCTAATCAAGACTCTATTAATAATATAACAAGATATATTCACAGCTTTAGCCCAAAAATAAATAGGCAGGTCATACTCATTAAGCATGGTTCTTTCAATTTCTTGAAGGGTTCTATTACTTCTTTCTACTACACCATTCTACTGAGGTGTCCTAGGAGCAGAAAAGTTGTGACTATAGCCATTGTGTGAGTAATAAGATTCAAACTCTTGATTTTCAAACTCACAGCCATGATCACTTCTCAGAGTTCTAATCTTAAGTCCACTAAGGTTTTCTACCGATTTGGAGTATTTGATAAAGTAAGAACAAGCTTCAATCTTGTGAGCTAAGAAGTATACCCAAGTATATCTAGAAAATTCATCTACTATAAAATAGACATAGTGCTTCCCATTTAAATTAGAAACTCTTGAAGGTCCAAATAAGTCCATGTGAACCAACTCGAGAGGTTGAGAAGTTGAAACTTCTTTCTTTGATTTAAAAGAAACTTTATGTTGCTTTCCCTTTTGACAGGGATTACAAACTTTGTCTGATGGGAATTCAAGTTTAGGTAGGTATCTAACTAAGTTCTTCCTAGTCAATTTTCTAAGTGAATAGATGTTGCAGTGTTCTAATCTTCTATCCCAAATCCAAGACTCTTTACGAAAATCATTTAAACAAGTAACATTTTGTTTAGCTAAAAAATTCAGATCCACAGCATAAACATTTTCATTTCTTAAAGCAGAAAATACTAAAGAATATTTAGAGTTAAAAACATTATAAGAATCATTTTCAAAATTAATATTAAAGCCATCATCACATAATTGATAAATACTTAAAATATTGTATTTAAGTCCATCAACAAATAAAACTTTAGAAATCAAAACTGAATCAGTGTTACCAATTTGGCCTAGGCCGATGATTTTTCTTATAGAATTATCACCAAAGGTGACATGGCATCCATCAACATTTATTAAGATTTTGAAGCATGAATAATATCCAGACATGTGCCTTGAACATCCACTATCCAAGTACCATACCTTCTTGTGAGAACTCTTCAAACATGTTTCCTACAAAACAGATTTAAACAAAAAATGATCTTGGTACCCAGATCTTTTTGGGTCCAGAAAGGTTAGAAATCAAAGCTTTAGGTACCCATATTTGTCTTATGGGTTTCATATAATTTACATAATCAATAGATTTTGAAAGATAAACTTTATTTGATTTATAACCATATGAATAGCTAGTTGAAGCATAGGAATTTCCAGAACTAGAATAAACAGAATTTTGTCCAGACTTAGGAATAAATCAAGTTGTAGTGAACTATCTCTGTCTAGGTTGGTATCCCAAACTAGTAGTGTACTTTGGTGAAACTTATTTGCCTAAAATTTGAGTAAGTGTATCTTTTCCCTTTGTGAACTTTTCTAAGTCCTTTCTAAGTTTCTCATTAGACATTTTCAGTTCAGTGTTTTCCTTTAACAGTTGAGCATTCTTTTCTTTTTCTATATCAAAGGCATATTTAACATTGACAGTGAAAGCATTCTATTTCTTTAGTGACTTATATTTGTCCTTAAGTTCATTACATGTTTCTTCCAGCATATTACAATATTCAAACAATTCATCCTTAGACATATTTTCATCATTGTCTGAATCACTGTTATTTCCAGAATAATAATCATTCATCATAGGGGAAATAGGTACCTCAAAGGTATTAGTCATGAAGCACATGTTGGCACGATTTTTTTCAGAGTCAGAAACTTCAGATTCACTTGTGTTATCCTCTGAAGCACTCCAAGTATCTTTAATAGCTTTTTTGTACTTCTTATCCTTATAATCGTGTTTCTTTTTGAATTTTAATTTTGGACAGTCAGCCTTGATGTGTCCTTTCCTCTTGCACTCATAGCAGACTATATCATCTTCCTTATCAGATTTCTTCCAGTCCTTCTTCCAATGACCCTTGTTGTCATACTTTCCTTTGTAGTTAGATTTTATGAAGAACCTATTCTTCCTATAAAACTTCTTGAATATCCTGGCTAGTTGAGCCATTTCAGCATCACTTTCAGAGTCTGAATCTTCACTTGTTGAACTTTCAGTAGGTACATGTATTTTCTTCTTGTATTTTATCTTTGAAGCAGTAGACTTGAATGCCACGGATTTTCTCTTGGCTTCAACATCTTCTTCCTTATTTACTTTAAGTTCCTCCCCATACATCATAAGTTTACCTATTAATTCCTTAACAAGGAGTGTGCTGATGTCGCATGATTCTCTAATGGAAACAGAAGTGCCCCTCCATATTTTTGGTAGACATCTCAAGATTATCATGATTTGTTCCTTTGCTGGAGCAGCCTTTCCAAGTGAGCTCATAGTATTGACAATGTCATTGAACCTGAGATACATTTCAGAAATAGGTTCATCAGTCTTCATTTTAAAATTATCATATTTAATGGTATAAGTATTTAATCTCATTTCTTTAACATTGTTTGTTCCTTCATGAGAAACATCCAAAGTATCCCATATTTCATAAGTAGTTTTGAAAGCAGATATTCTATTAAACTCTTTATCTCCTAAAGCAAAGTACAGGGAATTCATATATTTACAATTATTATTGTAAGAAGTATTTGTAGGTTCATCCCAAGTTGTTCCTTTAGTTTCTGGAATTTTATATTGAGACTCTATAGTAGTCAAGATATCAAAACCCATACTCTCTAAATATATTTTCATTTTCAGTTTCCACTGGGCATAATTGGTACCATTGAAGAAAGGTGGTCAGTTAGTAGCAGCACCCTCTAGTCTATTGTCCATAACTAGATTTTAGAAAATAATTTTAAAGGGATAAAATTTAGAACTAACAAAAATTTAAGATCTTTAAAGTTGCAACTAAAATCACAGTTGAAAAACAGAATGTTTTGAAAATTTATATTAATAAACAACCCTATGATACCAAATGTTGGTCAGAGTAGATACTCAAGAGGGGGTGAATTGAGTTCCAATTAAAATTTCTGTTAAAAATATTTCTCTTAAAATCCCCCTATTTAAAAACAAAGTTAAACTGTAGTGAATTTATACAGAGTGTAAATGTTCAATTAGTTTCTCAAAGATTGATTAGGTATCAGTTAACTTAATTATAAGATGAAATTAACTTTTGAAACTAACTTACTGGTTTACAATAAGTATAAACACTTGCTAATTTAACTATCAAAGTAGATTTAAAATAGTTTTGTATTTCAAAGTAGTTAGCAGTGGAATATGATATATATATATATATAGTATACTTATGATTTAAATTAAAATGCACAGCAGATGTAACTAAGAGGTTCAGTCTCAAGCCAAGACTTAGTCCTCTCAACAATTTATATAAATTGATTCACACCCTGGATCAGGTTAAACAACAGTGAACACACTGTCCAGGTACAAAGACCTCTACCACAGTTCTACGTAGGAAAACATACAACAGCTCACAGTTTTCCAGGTCTTACTCGACCTCTACCACTATCCACAGTGGGAAACAAAGAGTTATGAAGTTTGAGTGAGGATTTAAGAATCCTCCAGTTTAGCTCAGGAGACAGTGTGTGTATAAAATAAACAAGGTACACACACTACTCAAAATGTAAATAAAGAATAACTAAACAAAATGTTAATGAGTTTAGAAAAGCTTTAGTGATCGGTAGTATAGCTCTAGACTCATTTAATTGGTCATAAAAACTTTTGAGTCCTTCTCTGGTTTTTCTCTAAAAAACAGAGTGTCGTTTTCTTCCTTGTTCCAAGTACATCTTATCAGCTTGAGTGCATGAAGTGTTTGTTGTAGTTCTTCACTCAAGATGCAGTTTTTGGTTTCCTTCAGAAGAGTGGCTTCAAGTATATCCAGGATACTTGGAGTATGGATAAAGCCTTGTGTGAATTCACCACGCCTGAATGTTGTTGAGCCCTCTTAGTTTATTGTTCTCTCTGTATGCAACCACTTCACTTTCTATCTCTTTGTTCAACCACTTCATTGTGTATCTCTGTATGTTGTATGTATCACTCGGCTAGGTCTTTATCTTCCCTTTTATAGCATTCAGATCCAGCAAAAAGGAATGATTACCTTTTTCATGGGTACTAGGTACGGTTCCCTGACATAGAAACAGAGACCATTAAATAACATTAACTGCATTAGAAACATCAAATATAGTCGTTATATTAATAAATAAATAGTATTGAGAGAATATAGTTTGACTGGTTGGTCAATCATTAGTATCCTTCTGTTCGTAGACGTGTACGGTGGATTTTGTGTAGCAGTCCTTCCATCGGTAGCTCTTTGAACTTGCATCGGTAGCTCATTGGTATCGGTATCTCTTTGGTATCGGTATCTCTTACTCTATATATCAGTAGCTCTTACTCTGTATATCGGTGGATCTTACTCTGTATATCGGTAGCTCAATGCATCGGTGACTCTGTACTTGTATCAGTAGCTCTTGTTATCAGTAGCTCCTTGCATCGATAGCTGTTTGCACTTGTATCGGTGGACTTGCTCTATCGATAACTATTGGTAGACTAAATCTATCGGTAGCTCTAGTCTATTGGTAGCTCTATGTATCAGTAGCTTGTGCACATCGGTAGCTCCATTCTGTTTTATCGGTAGACTTGGTATATGCTTACCGGTAGCTCTGTTCATATCAGTGGCCTTAGTGTATCGGTGACTCTGTCTATCGGTAGACTAAGTCTATCAGTAGACTGAGTACCGGTATCTATTTTTCAGTAGCTATGCGTAGATCAGTGACTTAATACTTATATGTTTTATTCAAAACACATCCGATTGGGTTAGAATTACTTCGGAATTTATATAAACATAGACAAACATTAATTAACATATTTCAGAGACTATTTTAATATTATTATCATCTTGATAAACATAAATTGGTATTATCAAAGCATATTAAAGCATAATTGGGATTACCAAAGTAGGTGAGGTCAACAGGCCTATTTGGTACTTTTAGTGATTTCAAATTGTGTGTGTGTGTGTGCACGATACCCTCTTAATCCACGTTTGTTTGTGATTAATTTGGTTTGTGGCCCAGGGGGAATTATTTATACTTGGTGTGATGCAGTGATTATGTGAATGAGGTTGTTTTTCTTAAGAGAGTGTTGGAGGTGAGGTTGAGATTGTGATTATGATTTCTATTGACTTTTCTTATTGATTTTTTTTATCACCCTTGATTTACTTTGGTCATAGGAACCCAAGTTCTAGGGTAGGATGACTTAGAAGAGATGAGATCCCTTTCGAATAGTTATGCTAGTGAAGTATATTTGAAACCTCTTCCATTAGCCAGTAACATGATACTAACTTTTCTACTATATGCTAGCAAACAATGTTCTAGGTTACTTAGACTTACTAAGCATAGGGTAGAGCATGTGATATAATTTCTTTGATTAGTGGATTAATATAGGGGGGATCCTCCTTCTTTAGATTCCCATTTTTTTCTTAATATGTATGGAACCTATGATTGGCTACCTTTATTTCTATGCTTTATCTATAACATGACACACTTTCCTTATTATTCTTTCTATTTGTTTAGTGTGTGTTAGGTTTTCTAAATCATTTTTAGAAAAATGATTTAAAGAAACATCTAAATAAAAAAGGAATATTCCACACAACATGTTTTATTTCTAAGTAAATGTTTTAATGTGATTGTTTTCATTTAATAAAAATAAATAATAAATTTCACAAAACCATTTTGAGTTGTTAGTGGTTTTAAAAATAATTAATTTATAAAAACTTATTTCATGTTATTATTTTCAAACTAGCTTAAAATTGGTCTTTAAATTAAAATTTAGGCATATGGTAAGGTAGTGAGTGTTATACTGAGCATTTTTATACTCATACCTATATTACTTTTTAGTTTTGGGATCTTATTCAGTTCTTGTTCTCTCTTGGGGAACATTCAGAGTTAGGTTCAGTTGGTGATCGAATGAGATTGAGTTTAGTTTTCATTTTATTTATATCATTATTCCAAGTGTGATTATTACATGATTTTGTAGTACTTACCTTTATTTTTATATAATGTTGATTATGTGGTCCTTTCAATGATTTATTTACTACATTCAGTTATGGTTATCAGTGGATTGTATTATTTTATGTAAATACTGGGTGTTTTGAGAGCTGTAACATGTTGAGCGAGTTTGAGGGTGAGCAGAGGGTGCTTTCTAGGTGAGGTATTTTGGAGGTTGATCCAAGGGATTAGTTTATATTTGTTATCTATTTATTTATAAGAATTCATTTTAGTGTGGGCATCTAAACTACAGATGGGTCATGTTGGATTTTCATTAAAAAATGTCGCTTATTTTACAATGTTTTATAAGAAAAATCATCCCCAACAATTTCTTATGGTGCATGTGATGCTTGAAATTAGCTCAGGGAGATCAAGGATGCCCCTTGAGTACGTTTTGGGCTGGTTAGAGTGTTTTATGGATGTACATCTCAAGATGGTATGTAATATGGATGATCTCTATCTTCGACGCATGTTTAGTGACCAAGTTATTAGGAGGTGTGTTCCCAATATTGAGTTTGAGTCTATTTTTCATTTTTATACACACTAGATTATATTGGACACTATATACTCCAAAGTATGGTTATGAATGTCTTAGACTCTATATTATATTAGTTTAGTTTGTTCCATGGTGCCCATGTGTTCTGTAAGTCATGCTCACATTGTTAGAACACTGGAAACATTTATAGGATACATGAGATGCCTCAACAACCCATATTATTCTATGAGTTTTTTATGTATGCAACATTGATTTTATGGATCTATTTTAAAACTAATTTGGTTTCTTTTATATTCTGGTTATTTATGATTATGTTAGCAAATAGGTGGAGGCCAAGGCCGCTTGAACTGATAATTCACATGTTGTAGTGGATTTTTTCAGGGCATAAATTTTTTATAGGTTAAGAATATTGAAGGATATCATCAATGATTGAGGGTCTCACTTTTGCAACTGAAATTTGGATTCCCTCCTTCAAAATCATGGGTTGACACACAAAACATCAACTCTTTACCATCCCCAAACAAATGGCCAAGATGAAATCTCAAATCAAGAGTTGAAGCAAATATTAAAGAAAATAGTGTAGTTGAATACAAAGGATTAGAGAAAGATCTTGGATGTTTTACTTTGGTCTTATATAATGACATACAATACTCTCCTTGGCATGTATCCATTCCATATTGTATTTAGGAAATCCCTCCATCTCCCTGTAGAGTTAAAGCATCAAGCATTTTGGGTGATAAAGAAATGCAACATGGATTTAGCCCAAACATGAGATCAAAAGAAGTTGCAACTTCAAGAGCTTGAGGAGATATATTTATCATAATATGAGAACTCATGGCTCTATAAAGAGAGAGATAAATAAAACCATTATAGGATGTTCAAGAAGATGGAGTTTCAAGAGTGAGACAAAGTCCCTCTCTATAGTTTTCTACTAAAGTTGATGCCCAAAAAGTTATGTTCAGGATGGTTAGGCCCTTATTTTTTATCTCATTTTTTTTTCTTATGGTGTAATGGAGATCACATAAGAAGCCACAATAAGGATATTTATAGTCAATGGGTAGTGGTTTAATCAATACTTTGAGGGACTTCCACACGCAATTGATGTCATCACACTGCATGAATCATTCATCACTTGAGAACATCAGGTTGTACCTAGCCCTAACATTCTATGTTATATTTACTATTTCAAATTATAAATTTAATGATTATATATCATTTCATAAGTTCACATTGAGTACAATATAAAATTTTAAGTGTGGGGTAGGGGACAACATTTTTGGTAGATTCTTTAGGATTTTCTTTTTCATGTTTTGTGTTAATTTAAAAAAAACAAAACAAAACAAAAAGCAAAAAAATAGAAAATAATAATAATGATAATAAATATAATCATGTAACGTGATCATTTATATGTTTAACTTATAGAAAATTCATGTTTTATTTCCTCTATATCATTGGTATCATGTCAAGCATCAGTAATATTTCCTCGTCAATGGTTGTTTTTTTCTAAAAATGGAAGTTTTCAATTATATGATCGGTTGTATAATTATAAAATCATTTAGATTTTTAATCTATTATTTATGAAATTTGTTTAGGTTAAATCATGTCATTTTATTTCTCCACAGAACCTCATATACTACCATGAACTGTGAAAATTTTCCCATTCAATTGAAAATATAATCAAGTTGAGTAATTTTTTCAACTTACAACAATGGTCCTTTCATATGTTCTTTTCTCATTTGATTAATTTTTTAATTGTAGCAAATTGACCTATGTGTATATACTTAATATATGACAGTTGTACACCCTAAAAACAAATAAAAATTATAATAATAAAGATAGGAGTGATGAAATGTACAACATATGGGGATATCTAGGTTGGGAGCTTAAGCATTGCCTTTCGAGAATGCTCGAGTGAGCGGATTTTGAAATTTTATTATAAAGGATATAGAATAATTTTGATGGAAAAGAACCAATTAAGAAGAAAAGTTTTACTTGACCTGAATATACTAAATAAATAATGTAAATATAATCTTGAAATTGTTGGCACACAGACATGTGGGGAATCAATGGCATAGTGGAGTCATTACTTGTTTCACCTTGATTAGTGTCATTAATCTCACTGGATTCTATTTTGATATAATTTATGAGATAATAACTTCTAAATTTATCGATATTGACTTCTTTATGTGATTATTTCTTTACTTATATTATTACCATAGATTAAGAAATATTAACATGCATGTCTTATCATAATTCTTTTGGAATACATGTTATGTGACTTTTCCCAAGAGTGAAAAATGATAAGTGTGGTAAAATTAATAAAACACATTTTTATTGAATATTTTATTAATAATAAATGATATATTTTCTTCACATTGTTCTAAATATGTTTATTTGTGGAAAATATGGGATTATATCATGCATTTAAAAACTTGATAAATATTTCAGTTTTAACCCTTTAAAGTTCATTATAGTATATTAGAAATAAAAATTATTTTGGGTTTTGTTTATAATTAAAATTTCATGAAAGTGTTCTAAATTAAATGGGATATAATGTTCATTTGTACCAATAATGATGTATTTTTGAATTTTATGGGAGAAAATGGGCTATGAAGACAAAGTTGGACTAGACTCATCAGCATGGACACTACTTCACCATTTGGGATGTATCTTCTACATTAAGGTCTGGATTGGGCTCAAATTTGTAAAGTAGGTAGAGAACTCAATTTAGAAAAAAAAATCCTTCTTTAAGGATAGTTGGTTCATGCATTTTGGAGGTCAACATGTTAGTGAAACTTGGATTAAAATATTTTTCTAATTTTTCCATTTCACACTTATAACCCTAGCCTCCCCTCTCCTCTATAAATGTGTATTTTTCTCATTTGGAAGAGTTTTATTACAAAAAAAATGGAATTTAGCGATGTTTTTTCAGCAACATTTTTTTATCCATGTTTTAAAACATCACTGATTTAGCCACGTTTCTCAAAAAATGTCGCTAATTTAGTGACATTTCCTGAAAACGTCGTTAATTTATCAACGTTTCTTAAAAAATGTCGCTAAATTAGCAATGACTTTCAAGAAACATTGTCAAATATATATATAGATCATTTCCCTACATCAATGTAAATATATATATATATAAACACACATACACACACATGTATATAAACACACACACACACGCATCTATATAAATATATATATATATATACATACATATATTTATACATAAAAACACACATATATTTTAAATTTAGTTATATTTTTAAAAAATATGGCTATTGTAGTGACATTTTTCCCCGTATTTTAAAACGTGTCTAATTATATAAAAATATGTGTGTAAATTAATAATTATAATTATATATATGTATACATACACATAAATACTTACACACACACACACATATATATAAACATATATATATATATATAATAAACATATATATATATAATATAAACATATATATATATATATAATAAACATATATATATATATATATAATAATATAAACATATATATATATATATATATATATTATAAACATATATATAAACATAAAATATAAACATGTATATATAATATAAACATATATATATACATATATAAACATAAAATATAAACATGGATATATATAATATAAAATATAAACATATATATATAATATAACATATAACATATATAAAAAATATAAATATATATATACATATATATACATATATATATACATACATATATTTATATATAAAAACACACACACACACACATATATATATATTTTAAATTTAGACACATTTTTAAGAAAACATGGCTAATTATATATATATATGATTATAATTCTATTAATGTAAATATATATATATAAATTTATAAATTTATTACTATAATTATATATATGAATACATACACATATATATTTACACATACACACAAAAATATATATATAAACACACACACGCACACGTACACACATATAAAAACATATATATATTAATATAAACATATATATAAATATTATATATATAATATATTATTTTTTAATACTAAAATATATTAATATATATAGATATAGATATAGAATAATACAATTTTTTAAATAAATGTTGTATAGATAAGTTGTTCGAGTCATTTGCTGGGATTCTCCAAGTGTTGGTTCCAATCTCATTGGATGTAAATTTTAGAAGGCTGAGAGGACTCTCATCGCACGTGAAAGGTGTTAGGTTCCAATCTCGTTTGGTGCAAATTTATGAAGGCTGGGAGGACTCTCATCGCATGTGGAAGAGAGTCAGGCGTAAAGCCTGAGCATGAGGGAGGCCAGCAGGGCGTGATGAAGTAAAATATATATATAATATACATATGAGGCGCGTGGAGGGGTTTTAGCGGGGAAAAAAAGTAATATATATATATATATATGAGGCAGGTGTGGATGGGTTTGTGGGGGAGGCCACCGGGCATCAGGGGATTACAAAAAAAATTATATATATATATATATATATATATATTAAAAAATAGGGTTTTAATCTCATTGGCTTCGAATTTATGACGGCTGAGAGGACTCTCATCGCAAGTGGAAGAGGCAGGCATGAAGCCTGGGTGTGAGGGAGGCCAGCAGGGCGTGATGAAGTAAAATATATATAATATATATATAAGGTATGTGGAGGGGTTTTCAAGGGGAGGTCGGGGAGTAAAATATATATAATATATATATGAGGCAGGCATGGATGGGTTTGCGAAGGAGGCAGGTGTAAGGGGATTACAATATATATATATATATATATATTCTTTAAAAAAATAGGGTTCCAATCTCGTTGGATGCAAATTTCTAAAGTCTGGGAGGACTCTCATCATGCGTGGAAGATCTAGGCATGGGGCTTGAGAGTGAGGGAGGCCAACAGGGTGTGATGAAGTAAAATATATATAATATATATACGAGGAGTGTGGAGGGGTTTTTGGGGGGGAGTAAAATAATATATATATATATATATATATATATATAGCAGGCATTAGGGAATTACAAAAATATATATATTTTTTAAAAAATAGGGTTCCAATCTCGTTGAGTGAAAATTTTAAAAGGCTGGGAGGACACTCATTGTGCGTAGAAGAGGCGGGCATAAAGTCTGGGTGTGAGGGAGGCCAATAGGGCGTGATGAAGTAAAATATATATAATATATATGTGTGGCATGTGGAGGGGTTTTGGGGGGAGGTCGGGGAGTAAAATAATATATGTATATATATACACATACACACATGAGGAAGACGTGGATGGGTTTGTGGGGGAGGCCAACAGGCGTCGGGGGATTGCAAAAAAAATATATATATATATATTTAAATAAGGTGCATATTAAAAAAATTATGAATTAAAAAAAGCCACATTTACAGAAAAATATATATAATATATATATGAGGTGTGTGGAGGGGTTTTGGTGGGAGGCCAAGGAGTAAAATTATATATATATATATATATATATATATATATGATGCAGGCATGGATGGGTTTGTGGGGGGGGCATCAAGCATCATGGGATTACTAAAAATAATTATATATATTTAAAAAACAAGGTGTCTATTAAAAAAATTATGAATTTCAAAAAAAATAGTCATGTTTACAGAAAACGTGGGTAATTTTTAACTCATTTACCAACGTTTCTCAAAAACACCGGTAAATGATTTAGTGATGTTTTAAAATGTCGCTAATTCAAAAAAAACGTCTCTAATTTAAGTTTTTCTTGTAGTAGTTGTCCATGAATTAGGATATTAAGGACATAGTAGAAGTGGTTTCACTCCATTTATCCAAGCATTTCAAGAGAGATATCTCTTGAAGTAAAGATCCCTTCTATGATGCATTCTTCTCCTTTTTCATGTTGTAACTTTTGTTTCTTGAAATAAACATCTTTGTTGCCCTTCCATTTATCTTTTTTATTTAATTTTCTTCCTTTATATTTATCTTCTTTGGGATAGAAACTAAAGTGTATAAATGTGATTGATTTATACCATTTCTAGACTTTGCATATAACAAGTCATTTCTACAATGACCACTCCACCCATGGAAGAGTATTTTTTAGTAATCAATCTAATTATTACCATATTCATTTACTATTTTGAATCAATGAGATTACTATAATTCATTCAATATGATCCATGAATTTAGTTTTTAATTTAAGGGTTACACTTAAGCAGTAATCATTTTACACGTGAGGGCGGGAATGTGCAAATCGTAAGAGCGTAAACTTAATCATCAAAACCAAACCAGGAGTTGTTATTTTGTAGAGTTTAAATATAATCCCTAAAATTAATTCATCATTGTTTCCAATATGTATATAATCCATAATTTATTATTTACTGCAAGCTAGCTTTGGAATGGTAATCAAAGTAGGGTGTTGTGATTGCGCATTTTTGATTTAGCCATGGGTTTAATTAATTTCTTCTCTGTGGTTAAATTAATTAATACAGGGTTTGAGAGTTAAAAAATTGGGGATCGTAATTAAGTTTATTTTAACATAAATGATAATGATTAATAAGTAAGTGAAGAGGTAGAGTTATATTGATTATACCTATTAAAAATATCTTCTAAAAAACATCTCGTTGTGTTTTATCAATCAAATCTCAAAAAAATACAATATTATTTTAACATACTTCTTATTGAGATATAAATGAAAAAACACCCCCAACTTTTTATTTTGTTTTTAAAATACATTTAATATGTTTCTTTAAGTATTTCCTCCTTAGATAATGACATTGGTTAGCCATTCTGTTTCACCTAAGTACTAAAAATTACACTTTTTTTAGAGAGCCCATGACACTGCTCTTCAATTATCCAATGATACACCAGAGTTAAACTCTATTATCCACTTATTATCTCCAGTCCCATAGGACCACTATAAATCACCAATCTTCATCTCGACTTTGAGGGCCCATTGGAAAATTTCCTCATAGTTTTTGAAGTCTTGAAATGTTAAGGCTTTTCAAAGGCCCAACTTCAGTCTACTAAAGAAGCGCTTAAACTTACTTTAAACATCCATGAAAAACCCAGAGGCATATCATACAAGCCTTGTAAAGTTTGTTTCATAAGCCCCATTTGATTTGTCTTGATTTTTATTGAGTCTAAGGAACTCCCTCTCCAATTTAAGATGGAGAGTGTGGGGAGAATATTTATTGAAAAATATTTTATTGAATCCAACCAAATCTATTGATTCAATTTTTTCCTTGGGATTCAAATTCTTGATTAGTGTCCACCACTGGTCAGTTTCTCCTTCTATTAGATAAATAGGTAGTATGAATTTCTCTTGCTCAGAGAATTTAAGGAAAAATAATATCTTCTCATCAGAGTTAATATATTGTCCCGCAATTAGGGGATCAGAAGATTCACTAAATGTGTGAGGCCTTTGTTACATAAGGGATTCAACTATGACTTGTTCTCTCTTAAGAGAATGAGGGTGTTCGACATGATTCATGTTATTACTCATAACTTGAGTCAATTGTGCTAGTACTATATAAATCTCTTGACTCCTAATCTCAATATATTAGGAATTTCATTAGGTAAATCGTCACATTACCCATCACATGTGTTGTTGACATAGTTCCTCCTATATCCATTCATTTTATAAAATAAAGGAAACTTTGGGATGAGGATACATGATTCAATTAGTATATAAAAAGGAAAATTACTTAACTTAGAAGGAATAACTCATAAATGACATATGTACCATATCTCATGAATTTTTAGGCTCCAATCTAGGTTATCCATGGTCTATTTCCTATTAAATTCTCTAACCCAGTTTTATATTTAAATCCATCAAAATATTTTGTAAAGAGAATAAAAATTTTCTGAAAAATATCCCACATGGAGTGTCTAGTCAGGTGTACAGTATTAGACCCACTCATCGTGCATTGAGTGAAGATTAGGTCATTGCTCAACCAGTATTTTTTATGGTGATTACACCTAAGTGCATTTGTGTCACAACTGCATCCACTTTCCAGTATCTAGACAAAGATGTAATTGTTAGGAAACCACATACTCTATACTTTACCAAAATTTATGAGGTTTTCCTATATTTAGACTTTCCTGTCGGGTTTTCACTAATGTTTTCTCAATATCAATCCCCAAAAATAACTAGACCTTGCTCTGATACCAACTACAACAACCCATGTTTCTAATATATTTTATTTCATGATTTTTAAACATAAGGATCCATATAATACAATCTAAAAAATTTAAAGGTCTAGTGTCACTACTAGAAATTGGTTTATTTGTGACGGGATATTTACAACGAGGTCCCGTCGTAAAAGGTCATTTGTGATGGGGACCCGTCTCAAATAGATTCCCCAAGTTTTTTAAAAAACTCTATTGCGACAGCCTATCGCAAATAATATTCAGGAGTTTTTTGAAAAACTAGTTGTGATGGGGCCATCACAAATAACTTAAAAAAATAAAATTGAATAAAATAATGTTAATAAAAAAAATTAGAAAATATTATTAATAATATTATTAATATTATTATATTATATTATTAATATTAATTAAATAATAATACTAATATTAGTAAAATAATAAAAAAATATAAAATAATAAAAACCTCAATGTTCACAAAAATATAAAAAAATAATAATAACAAAATAATAAATAAATAATAAATAATAAATAAAGTAATAAAAATAAAAGAATAAAGTAATAAAATAAATAAAAATTTAAATAAATAAATAAAAAAAAAATGAAATATTCGCAATAATATAAAAAAACACTCTATATAGAGATGTAAACAGTTATTACAAAAAAAATACATTCAAATGTATTATCATAAAAAATAAATACATCACTAAGGGGGTCTTCTAAAAGAGTTGAAGGAGATGGTGGAGGAAACTTCATCCATAAACCATGAGTCAGATGGCATATATACTTCATCGTCTTCTCATGTTGTTGTTGCTGCCACCAATATATCTCCTTCTGCTGCTATTTCTGCTGTCAACGGAGCTCTTCCTACTCCCTACACACTCTCTATAAGCTCACTCTGAGCTCACAGCTACTCCTCGTACTATACAACGGATGATTATGACTCTCCATGAGCTCCTCTAGAGTTGCACGCCAACATCACAGCTGTACCATAATAACTTTCAGACATCAATCGAGATCTGATACCAATAACTCGATCTTTTTCAAAGGCATAATGGGTCACCTACATCCATGTTGTCTCATTAAATTTGGAAACACTGGTCCGATCATCAGTCTCGGTCTGACTTTCAGTCTGTGTTTGAGAAGTTGTGGCCTCATATGGCTCCTTTAATTGCAATTTAAAATTAAAATAGTTAAAATATTATTTACAATTAATTTTAAAACTCAAAAAGAAATTATACTGACCACAATATGATACTGGTGATCACCTCTAATCTCTCTAGTGACAGGATCGTTGCGCATCCTCCTGTAAATGTCGAACTCTGTAATATCATGTTGTTTGATTTCCTAAATGAATATAAAATAAACAGTTTATATTTAAAGTTATATAAATTAATTTTTAAAAGGTACTTACCATATGTCCTCTATGTACAACTACCAACTCGATGTATCGCCTCCTGTATCCACCGGTTTTGTCAACCTACTGATGATATCCTCTGAAAATGATTGTTCATCTAGTGTGAACATAATCCATCCCAAACCAGAGATGAAATATAATCATGTTAGTAGGCGTAGTAGGACTAATCAAACTCTATGACTCATACTTTCTTCATTGTTGTCCTCCTTAAATTGTTTAAAAACTGACGACAACGCTCATTCGTATAGGCCTCTCATGCTTTCCAGATAGAGCCACGCATGCTTTCATCGATGAGATATCATAAACCCTATAAACAATTAATAATATCAAGTTATTAATTAATAAATTTCAAAATAAATATTTTTTATTTACATGCCAGTCAATGATCGAACATGCGGTGTTGGACATCTATGGGAATCTAATCCCATGTAACTCATGTCTTAAAAAAATAATATCGCAATATAGCACTCCCTTTTCCAATAACTATATGCGTAAAACTGTGATAAAAAAGAACAAATAATAAAATAATTATTATATAAATAAATTAATGATAATTAATGAAAACTAACTAAAATACATAGGTAAACATACCTCTATATGCATGGATTGAAGCCAAGACGTGGACATCACTCAAGAATAAGGTTGGGAATCATCAATCACACAAGACCATGCCCCCACTAAGTCCTTTTGGAACCACTAGAATTCTAAGGGTTAGATGATCCAACATTTTGCTCGTCATCAGGTAGATCAGCCTCCTGCAACTAATGAAATAGATCTGATTCCATCTAAAATGCAAAATGATTGTTGTTATCAAACAGTTGAAAACAACTATTATATATAGATATATTTTTTATATGATTACAATTAGAAGTTAACTATGTCAATCTTCATATACATCCTCATCTTCATATCTAACGGTGTCCATATCTTCATATTCCTCCTCAACATCATCGATTTTCATATGAGTTTCAATTTCATCATCTCGTATCATTTCAAATTTATTTGTAATATCATTAACATAATTTTCATCATTGACCTTTAACTGTGGGATTCCATTATTAATATTCATGTCTCTTCATGAAAAATATGAATTTAGAGCAGTCTCTTGAAAATTTTCAATTCCCTACACTTCGGCAGAACCGCATTCACTTTGAGTAAACTGATTTTTCCGAGATTTCATTATTATTATATTTCACCAATCACCCAACTCTTTTTAAGTAGCACAATAATTTGCATAATAAATCTGATGTATCTGATGAGAAAATAAAAGTGGTTTATTTACTGTAAGAAGGATTTTATATTTAATATCAATGATTTCATGGCTTGGATGAACATGCAAGCCTCTCTCAGTATCCAACCATTGATATTTAAACATTTTTATATAATTATGTCCCAGATAACACAGTTCAATAATTTCTTACAACATGTCATAAAAGTCAACTTCAATTTTTCTATGATGTTATCCTCTCAATAAAAAACCACTATTCATTATTTTTTGATTCCCCATATGCATGTGTATTGAATCAAAAATTATTCACCACAAATGCATTATAAGATTTAATCATTTTGGATAGTGGGTTACTCAATACACATAATCAATTATCAATTTTATTAGTTTATTGAGATACCTGAAAATTTGTAAAAAAAGTTATCAATATAATGATTAATAAATTGATTTTATATATTAAACTATAAATAATTTATGTTACTAGTTTTTTAAACCAATGGGGAAAATTATTTTACTAACGTTCTTCATGAGTGGATGTTGTAATTTGTGGAAGTTGTTTCTTAATATGATTATCATATAACCTAAAAATAAAATAATATTAATTTATTATAATAAAAATTATAGAATAAGTGATAGGATAACTCACAATAAAAATGATGTCATTTATTCACAGTTGAGCAGAACATATGTATGAACTTTGTGATGTTCATCATCTAAAAGCAATCCTTCATGAACTCCACCGAAGCCAAGTTCAGTATGATTAAAAACTGATAATTGATTGTTCATTAATCATCAACATTTCCTTCATTACAACCCATGTGGTTGTGTTTTGAGGGATATTCAGATTGAAAATAATGAGAATGGAAAAAATAAATTTCCTCTTGTAAATAAGCTTCTATAATTGAGCCTTCAGTCGATGTTTTATTACGTATTTTTTTCTTTAATTTCTGCATGCATCTCTCGAATGAGTACATCCATCATAAATGTACCAGACCTCCACATTTTTCTTCATGCGGAAAATGTAATATCAAATGTTCTATTGAGTTAAAGAAAGCCGACAGGATGATTTTTTCTAGTTTACATAGAATTAAAACAGCATCTTCTTACAGTCTTCTTAGTGCATCGTAGTTTTTTGTCGTCACAAAAATACATCGGAAAAAATATGATATGTCTGTTATCACATTCCAAATCATAGAATTCAACAAACCTCTTAATTCAATTGACATAAGTCTTTCCATTATAACATGATAGTCATGACTTTTTAATCTAGTAATATGACCATTTCTGACACATCTACCCAAATTGGAAGTATAACCATATAGAAGTCTCAAATATACAATTCACTGATAAAATAATAATTGATTTTCTTTGGACAGTGTATAAGCTATTTTTTGCTTCATTAACTTCTATGATCTGAAATTTTCAAACAATTCAAGTTTTGGTCTCCTGTAAATTTGGGCAAGATCTAATTATTCCTTTACATTATCTTTGGTTTTACCTGATGTATTCAAAACTGTATGAAATAAATTATCAAAACTGTTCTTTTTAATATGCATGACATCCAACATGTGACAGACCAACAAATCTGACCAATGTGGCAGACCATAAAAAATACTTTGCTTTACATGGACACTTAATTGTCCATCACAAATAAAATGTGACTATTTATTACTATTTATTACTATTTATTCCTATTTATTTCTATTTATTCCTAATTATTCCTAATTATTCTTAATTATTTCTATTTATTCATATTTATTCCTAATTATTCCTAATTATTACTAATTATTACTAATTATTCATATTTATTCCTATTTATTCCTATTTATTTCTATTTATTACTATTTATTCCTATAAATTATTATTTATTCCTATTTATTACTATTTATTCCTATTTATTCCTATTTATTCCTATTTATTACTAATTATTACTAATTATTATTATTTATTACTGTTTATTCCTATTTATTATTATTTATTCCTATTTATTACTGTTTATTTATATTTATTAGTATTTATTCCTATTTATTACTATTTATTCCTAATTATTCCTATTTATTCCTAATTATTCTTAATTGTTTCTATTTATTCTTTTTTATTCCTATTTATTACAATTTATTCCTATTTATAACTATTTGTTCCTATTTATTCCTATTTATTACTACTTATTTCTATTTATTCTTATTTATTACAAATTATTATTAATTTTTATTAATTATTCCTAATTATTATTAATTATTACAAATTATTACTATTTATTCCTGTTTATTATTAATTATTTCTAAGTATACCTATTTATTATAAATTATTCATATTTGTTACAAATTATTCCTATTTATTACTAATTACTACTAATTATTCCTATTTATTGCTAATTATCTCTGATTATTACTATATATTCCTGATTATTACTATTTATTCCTAAGTATTCCTAATTATTCCTAATTATTATTAATTATTTATAATTATTGTTATTTATTCCTTTTTATTCCTAATTATTATTATTTATTCTTAAGTATTACTTTTTATTTCTGATTATTCCTATTTATTCTATTTTATTACTATCTATTCCTATTTATTCCTATTTATTCCTATTTATTCCTATTTATTCCTATTTATTCCTATTTATTACTATTTATTCCTATTTATTACTATTTATTCTTAGTTATTCCTATTTATTACTAATTATTTCTATTTATAATTTTTTATTACTAATTATCGCTAATTATTACTAATTAACTCTAATTATTGCAATTTATTAGTATTTTTTACTAATGAAACAACATATTTTTAAAAATAAACAATACAAAATAAAACTATCTAATTATAATTTAATTTAATTATCGCTCATTAGCAATAATTATAACTGACATAAAATTAAATGAATTAACTAAAAAATAAAAGCAATAGATAAATACCTTAAAGCAGAATCTTTTGTAAGCTGAAAGACTTCTAAATTGCTCTGATATAAAATTTTAAATTTAAAAAAAAAATCAAAGAAAAATATGAGAGTTCAGAGACAGAGAGGAATTGATAAAGGTGTAAAATGAAAAAAAAATGAATAGGGGTATATATAGGTTAGATTATTTACGGCGGGATTCCCGTCGTAAAAAGTAATATTTGCGATGGGGCTCGTCGCAAATACTCGTCCCGCTGTTAATTAGGGGCAGCAGTTAAAAAGGTATTTATGACAAGATCTGTCGCAAATACCTACCTGACGACATAGTATTTGTGATGGGGTTTATCTCTCGTCGCAAATAATATTATTCGCAATGGGACCCGTTGCAAATACCCACATCCAACAATAGTATTTGCGACGAGATTTATCTCCCATCGCAAATACTATAAATTACTAAAGGGTATTTGCGATGGGTGTAAATTCTCATTAGAAATACCCTTTCCGAGGTTTGGCGCGCATTGCGCAACAAACCTTTTACGATGGGAGACCTATTCTCATCGCAAATAGTTCCTCCCAATGGGCTATTTGCGACGGGACCCATCCCCGTCGCAAATAGCCCATCACAATTATTGATTTTTCCCATAGCGTGTCTTTAGGAAATTAGATACATAATACATTAACTTAAAATTTTAAAAAAATACAACATTGTTTCAAATCTCCATGTTGTGATTATAGTTTCCTTTGAACTTTTAGCACTGCATAGGATAGCTTGGGGACATACATAAGAGAATAGGTGAGCTATAAAGTCCAGTAAGAGAATAATCAAGCATAACGTGATGGAGAGTGGTACATGTGAGTCAAGAGACATATCATGATAACATGAAAAGGTGAGAATCATAAACATAAACATTGAAGCATGACATGGGTGGATGATATCGTAAGATTAAGTCATCATTGGAATGTGGCAACAGCATAAAATGCGACATCATAAGCATAAGTCGAATCAAACCACCAAGACATCATAACATAGTGTGCTTGGGCTAACTACTTGTGCACCATACATGGTATCTTGTGAAATAAAAACATTACCTAATGCATTATAGTGCTATTAGGGCACACCCTTTATATGTTTAACTTTATGTGTGCCACATTGATCATATAGTATAAGAATGTATTTCTTCATTTCAAATATCATGATTAAGAAATGTGGATTACATACATGGAAGCCCCCAATCAATGAAGGATAGTTATATTTAGTCGAATACCCTTGAATGAAAATAGGGTTGGGTATTCATAACGCAAATGTATGATATGGAAAAATCAAGGGATAATTTCGGCAGCATGACAGGTGTACCTAAAAGTTCATGAAGGGATTGATGAGAGAGAGAGGTGGTATCTCATAAATAGGGCATAATTTATACAATAAGGGATAATTATGAACACATGAGAACATAACCACTTAGAAATCAAAAGGCTTACAACAAAAGAAGTGCTTGAATTGCAAAGAGGAGGGAGAGAACCCCTTACCTTTCTTGGTAACTTCTTAAAGTTTTGGTGGTGCTCCTTAAAACCTTATAAACTCCCTGAGAGGGATTTAGAGAGGTAAAATGAGATGAACTTCATGCTTCAAGGCTTTGGAGTGAATATTAGTGAGAGAATGAGTAAATATTTATAGCAAAGGAGAGGGGATTGTTTATTAATTTTCAAACACAATCCTTAAACGTCTAGTTAATAAAAAATACAGAACCATTGGGATTCTAATGATTTTCCCTATGGTATTTGCCAAAAAAGAGTGTTTTTTAATATTTTATTAGTTTAAGAATCAAGCCTCTTTAAATAATATTATTTTGGAGGTGGAAGAGATATCATTACATAAATAATTATTTTTAAAGTTCGCAAAACATTCATTAAGTTTTAAAAGATTCGTTGTAAGTTTTGAAAGATAATATTATCACATTAAAATACCTTATTTTAATGAAATGCATTTTTTATGGTTAAAAAGATATTATAACATTTATTACATCACTTTTCGGTTGTTATGATGTCATAGCACTTGTTGTATATTCATACTGTATTTAACTTTTATCCAAATATTTGATTGTCCCGTAAAATTATGAAAAAAATTAGTATTAATCAATTTCAATGTGCTGATTTCAAAAATGGTATTTATTTTATCAAAATAATTTTTTAATATGTGAATTTTATAAATAATTTTCAAATGGATAATATTTAGTAGTGGATTGCTTGGCCCTGTTATATATGAATTCCACATGTGGCAGGCACTCCTCCAAATTCTTGATATTCTTCTTAACAATTGTTCGCAGAGGGGATGATAGTGTCTGATTCACCACCTCTATTTTCCCATCAGTTTGCGGATGAAAAGTAGTGGAAAATAGTAACTTTGTACCCAGTTTTCTCCACAAGGTCTTCCAAAAAAACTAATGAATTTTTTGTCTCGATCCGACATAATCGTACTTGACATTCCATGGAGTTTGACTACTTCCTGAAAGAAATGTGTTGCAATGTTAGTGGCATCATCTATTTTGTGACAAGGAATAAAATGTTCCATTTTAGAAAACCGATCCACCACAACAAAAATGGAATCTATCCCCCTCTTGGTCCTTGGTAACCCCACAATAAAGTCCATTGATATATCATCCCAAGGTTTTTTAGGGATTGGGAGAGGAAGATATAACCCATGTGGGTTCAGTTTCGATTTGGATTTATGACAAACAATTCACTTTCCCACAAAATTTTCAACATCTATAGATATCCTAGGCCAATAAAAATGATCACTAAGAACACTTAAAGTTTTTTCAACACCAAAATGTCCCATTAACCCACCAGAATATGACTCCTTTAGTAAAAGTAAACATATAGAGCAATTGGGAATACAAAGTTTATCGATTCAGAATAATAATCCATCATGTAAATATAACTTTTCCCAACTAACTCCAGGTTTACAATGTCCACATGGTTCACTAAAATCACTATTTGTAGCATATAAATCCTTAATGCATTCAAAACCAAGGAGTTTTGAATCCAACAAGGATAAAAGATAATATCTACGTGAAAGTGCATCTACCATAGTATTTTATTTACCCTTTTTATGCTTGATGACATATGTAAATGATTCAATGAATTCCAACCATCTATCACGTCTTCTATTTAGTTTATTTTGGATCCTAAGGTACTTAAGAGCCTCGTGATTATAATGGATTACAAATTATTTAGTCCAAAGATAGTACTTCCATGTCTCTAGTACTCCAAACAATGCATAAAACTCTTTATCATATGTAGCATAGTTTAGAGTTGGGTCATTTAACTTCTCACTAAAATAAGCAATAGGCTTACCTTCCTGTATGAGTACTCCACCAATACCAATTCCACATGCATCACATTCAATCTCAAAGGTCTTACCAAATTCTGGGAGTACAAGTAGAGGGGTGTGGGTGAGTCGATACTTGAGAGTATGGAAAACCTTCTCTTGAGTTGTCCCTCATTTGAAAGGAATATTTTTATTTTTCAATTCATTCAACGGTGCTACTAGTGTGCTAAATTCCTTCACAAATCTCTTGTAAAAACTAGAAAGTCCATGAAAACTTTTTACCTGCCCAACAGATGTCAGAGTTGTCCATTCTTGTATTGCTTTGATCTTCTCGGTGTCAACTTCAACTCCATTCCCTCTCAAAAAAATTTAAGGAAAACAATCTTATTAAGGCAAAATTCAAACTTATTAATGTTTCCAAACAAGTTTTATTTCCTTAACACCTATATGACTTTTCTTAAGTGATATATGTCACATCCATGACTTATTTTAAATAAAATTTCATTTAATTTCCATTTTTTCTTTGTTTTGGGGGTTTCTCGTGCATTTTTTGAGGAAAGGGTGAGTTTTCATGATTTGGTACAAACCGTGAGCCCATTTCCAGATTTAAAAACCAATTTTGTTTCTTTTATAACTCTTTTATTTTTCAACATTTTTCACCCATTGCACTTCCAAAATGGCCTCCCCTGGCCTATTAACACCAAAATATCAAGTCTCACCCGAGCCCACTGAACCCAGTCGTTCCCCCATTCTCTTTCCCCCTTCTTTGGAGCTCGTATGCATTGCAAATTAGGACATAACTTCTTAGGCTTTCTCAAATCATCCAAATTTGAAGAGGTAACTTGTTTCCTTAATAACTATTTCAATTAGTACTCTTTTTCCCCCATTTTAGTTCTCATGTGACCTTATCAGACTTATTAGAACCTCAATTTTATTTTTGTTATTTTGAAATTTAGATACTAGTGTATTTGGGGCGATTTCTTCAAGATCCCTTAAGTAAGTGGATCTCCTTAATTCTTCCTCCCTTTTGCTTAGGGTTTTTTTCTTTTTCTTATGGTTTCTTCCAATTCTTATTGAATTTTATAATTTCCAGAAAGTGTGGATTTGAACCTAGTATTTGATCTTGGATTTCTTGGTCTATTCTTGTGGTTGTAGGCTTGATCTAAGTCCCATGTTGTGCGGTAGTGGTGCAGTTGAACTTTCGCACAAAGATTCAAGGGTTTTGACACTTGTGTAGGTGATTACATGGGTAATAAAAGCTAGATGAGTTATATTTTCTGAATTTATATTTTTAACACACTTATCCTTTATTATCCTTGCCACAAAATCTGGTTTTGGTGATGTTTGTTAAGCAAATTATTTTTAGGTACCAATTTGGTGTTAAATTGGGTGTTTTACATGTATATTTTATGTTATGTCAAATGGGGTTGTTTTATAACTCATGTAATGGGTTTATAGAAATTTTTCATGTGTTGAAAATTATTTTTTGGTGAATATGGGTATACACATGGTGTTCAAAGTGGGGTTTTAAAGGGATTTTGTGTGCAAAACATTGTTATGTTTTGTGAAATTATTTTATTGAAATCCTAAAGGTTTTATTGAGTGGTGTAAGTGGTGAAAAACATGTGTAGCTACTATTTTGAGTTTATTATGACCAGAACTAATGTTTTTATTTGATAATGTATTTTTTTATCATGATATAATGGTTTGATCATAAAGGGGGAAGCTCGGGTATCTAGGAGGAAGGATACGTACTAGTACGTTAGTGATCCGGATTGGTTTTATCTCTATTTCACTGAGCAAATGGATAACAAAAACACTAAAAAAATATTTTTATTATAATTGGGGACCACTAGGTTATGGTTATGTTCCCTACTAATGTATTGTTCATGAAAACATATTTTACTATGGTTACTTTACACCGAGGTATGAGGTACATGGGGCCTGAGACTAACCAGTGCCTAGGGGTGTTCCTGAGATTAGTGCTCATTAAATATTTTGTAATTATATTTTTAATATGGTGTTTTTTACTATAAAATATAGTATCTTAAATTTTTTACTTAAATTTTCTCACTCATGGAAAATTTCCTTTGAAAACTGCTTACATTCAAAAGTTTCATTCTTTAGAAATTATTTCCACCACTTCTTGTGTATCAAAAATGGAATGATTTTTATATTGTATTGTTTACTCTATAGAATCTCTTAGTGGTATCCTATTGGTCTTAGTCTCAAACCATACTTACACCCCTTGGGTGTAAGTAGACTTGGTCATGTTTGACACAGGTAAAGGAAAGGCTTTGGGTGATCGCGGTTCGGGGTGTTAGTTCTCATCTATGGCGCGGCGTTGTGGAGACGACTTGTGGGTGATGACCCCTTGTCATGTGGAGTCCTTGAGGATATTTTTCTACTATTTTTATGTGTCTTTGTACCTCTTGTTATATGTTCTAACTTATGTATTCAGTTCTGGATTTTTTTTAAATCTTGATTGGTATGAATTTTTCAGATCCGGGTTATCAATTGGTTTTAATGTTTTATGTTTCCATACTCGGGTAAATCATTACCAAACCAAAATCTATGATACCTAGGAACTTATGAAATCTTTTGGGGATAGGTAATTCCCTTCAAGACTTATCACGGGCTGGGTTTGGTGTTGGTTTTGATGGTGACTATATTCGGTTTGTGACAAAATGGTATCAAAGGAGGTTAATGTTTTTGGGTTGTATTATTATTTTGGGATGAGTCAGGCTAGACAGGAGATAGAACTATTGGGACTCAGATTTTTGGTCATGAGTAGGGTTCTTTTCCCGTATATCTCTTGGAAGACCTTGAGTCACCATGGGACATTGTAATTGTTTGTTTGACTTCACTTCTAGGTGAGACGCGTGGGTTGCAGACTACACGTGGACATTGGGTGGGGGTGTGGTAATTGTTTCTTTTATCATTGTAATGTGTTTGGATTATTTATATTTGATTTTATTGATGAAATTTTAATAATGGTTGTACTGATTTTTTCTCTTATGATTGTTGCCTTTTTGTAGCAACATGCCTCCCTGGAAATCTCTCATGCACCCACAAGAGGAATCCAAAGAGAGTTCTCCCTCACCACTTGATCAAAGGCTAATATAGGCTATTGTTTGGGTTGTCAAAGAACTAGGAAATAAATTAGATCTTTTTCCAGCTTTTGTTAGAGAATATAAGATTGTACTAGGAAGGACAAGGTGTGGAAGTTCCTGGAAAATAAGCCTCCTACTTTCCGAGGTAGCATAGAACCCTAGGAAGTAGAGGAATGACTCGAAAAGATCGAGTGCATGTTTGAGTTTCTGGACACACTCGAGGAGCTCAAGGTGAAGTGTGACTCTTTTATATTGGAGGTTCCCAACCACAGGTAGTGTTAATCGATACTTCAAACTGGGAATAATGAACAGATGCGTTGGGGAGATTTCAAGGTCGTCTTCAATGAATAGTACTACCCTGAGGTCTTAGCATATGCCAAGTCCCGAGAGTTCATGGATCTTGTTTATGGGGATCTTTCTATGATAGAGTACCCCAAATGTTTTGCTGAACTGGTTCAGTATGCTCCTGAAATTGTCTCTAATGAGAAATTGAAGGCCCAAAGGTTTGAGAAAGGCTTACGACCAGAGATATACTCCCAGGTTTTCTTGTTTAAGCTGAGGACCTATGCTGAGGTGGTTGATCGGGTGTGTATGGTGGATATTGATCGGAAAGGGAGAGTTGTTTTCTCTAGGACAGTATCAGTAGTGGATAGTGGCAGTTCTTCAGATAATAAAAGGAAGTAAGAGGATCAGGTGAAGAAGGGAGGTAGTAGTTCAGGCCACTCTTCCAGGCAGTTTTCATCTGTGGATTCTAATGTGAGATCGGTCCTATGCCACCAGTGTGGGAGACCAGGGCACATCCGACCAGTATGACCAATTCATCTGAATCCCTATTATCAATGTGGAGGTATGGGTCACCTGCAACACTTTTGCAGGGTGGAACGTCCACTTCAGATTGGGGTAGGATCAATGGCTTTAAGAGGAGTGTCATTTCATTTAGAGCCATCGAGGACTGGGGGATCTCGATTTGGTGGTCATGGTGGTAGGGTTGGGTTATATTCTGTGAAGATCTAGTTTAGGTTACAACCACATACTAGCAGTTGTCCTCAGGTAGAGACCAGACATCTCTATGTGGTGGATCAGGCATAAGCAGGATCAGAGGTGGGACCGTCGATAGTTCGAGGTACCATTTTGATTGCATCTTCTATAGTTGTTGATATTTTTGATACTAGTGCCTCTGTTTCATTCATTTCTACCTGTTTTGTGGACACATTGAATTTTCCAACCGAGTTGTTGTCTTTTGTGATGTATTTGGTGACACCGCTGGGAAAGAAGAAGGAGCAGGGTCTTAGGTGCTCGTTGTGTGCGCTTTCTGTGTGAGGGGTTGAGATGGATGAGACCTATTGGTCTTAGATATGTAATTGTTTGACATAATACTTGGCATGGATTGAATAGTACACTTCTAGGCGCACATCGATTGTTATAGACGGCATGTCAGTTTCATGGCACCTGATGGGATTTGTCAAGTTTTTTGTGGGGAATGGGATCCTCAGTCGAGTCATGCGATACCTCCACTCCCAAAGTTAGGATATGTTGTTTTTAAGTTATCTTCACTCGCAATAGAGGATGATGTTCATGCTCCTTATGGTGGACTACCTCATGTAATTGATGAGTTTCTAGAGGTATTTCCGGATGATTTTTCAGGTTTTCCCCCAGAATGGGATGTGGAGTTTTCGATTGATTTGGTGTCGGGAACACAACTGATATCTCTTCCCTCATATCGTATGGCCCCCATCGACCTGAGGAAATTAAAGATACAGTTGTATGACTTAGAATCCAAAGGATTCATTCGCTCGAGCATCTCTCCTTGGGTCATTCCTATGTTTTTTGTGAAAAATACTAACGGATCTATTCGGTTGTGCATTGAATACCAGAAGTTGAATAAGGTAACAATCAAGAGAAAATATCATTTTCCCTAAATAGATTACTTGTTCAATCAGTTTAAGGGAGAAATGTGGTTTTCTAAAATTGACTTTCATTCAGGCTATCATCAACTCATGGTGAAAGAGGTAGATATCCCAAAGACAGCCTTCTGAAGCAGGTATAGGCACTTCTAGTACTTGTTCATGCCCTTCAGATTGACCAATGCTCCAGCGGTCTTTATGACACTCATGAATAGGTTGTTCCATCAGTATCTCAACTCTTTTGTCATGGTATTTGTGGATGAAATTATAATTTATTCAGGGTCTGAGGATGAATATGAGCATCACTTGAGGATCATTTTGGGCACTTTGTGAGAGCATATCCTTTATGAAAAGTTGTCCAAATGTACTTTCTAGATCAGGGAGGTGAAATTTTTGGGGCATTTGATCTCGGAGTAGAGGTTTTTGGTAGACCCCGAGAAGATCAGTGCGGTTATGTCATGGGAGCAGCTGAAGAACATGTTTGAGATCGGGAGTTTCCTCGGCCTGGATGGTTATTACAGATGGTTTGTTTGGGATTTCTCTCGTTTTTCTTCATCGATGATCACACTCACCAAAAAATGGGTGAAGTTTGTATGGCCCCCAAAATGTCAGGAATCCTTCAAGGAGCTAAAGAGGCGGTTGAATACTGCCCCCGTTCTGATTTTTCCAGAGGCTAGAAAGGGGTATGTGGTGTATTGTGATGCTTTAGGTATGGGTCTTGGGTGTGTGCTTATTCAGGATGATCACATGGTGGCGTACGGCTCTCTCCAACTCTGACCACATGAAAAGAATTACCCAACCCATGAATTGGAGTTAACATCTATAATGCATGCTTTGAAGCCTTGGAATCAGTACCTCTTTGGGGAGAAGTTTGTGGTCTACTCTGATTACAAAATCTTGGCCTATATCTTCTTGTAGAAGGACCTCAACATGATTAAGCATCATTGGATTGAGTACTTACAAGGGTTCGACTTTGACATTGACTATACCCTAGGAAAGGGTAATGTGGTGGCCGACTCCTTGAGTAGAAGAGTCTAAGTGCAGGTTTTGAATAAGTATAGTGATGAGTGGAATTTGATGGGGCACTTTGCTCAGATGCATGTAGAGACTAAGGAGCAAGATGGGGGTGTGTTCTTGTCGATCTTTCAGTTTACTCCTTCTCTGGTGGAGCTAATTCAGTGGAAGAAGCCTAGTGATGAGATTTTTCAGTGGTCAAAGTAGTTTCTTAGTGGTGATTGGTCATCGTCTCATGAGGGCATCTTGTGCTTCAAGGGCCATTCGGTAGTGATGTTATCTCTGTGGAAGGTGGTGATGGAGGATAGCCATCAGTATTAGTGGGATGTCCATACGGGTGCCACCAAGATGTATTATGATGTTCATCGGCAGTTCTAGTGGCCTGGTACGAGATGAGACATTGCGAAATTTATGTTGAGATCACTACTAGAAAACAAGGCTATAGCCACGGACCTATAGCCACGGTTTTATAAGTCTGTGGTTTGTTTTTTTTACCATCCATCAGGCTCCTCCACGATTCCTCTCCCTAGACCCCTCGCGACCCATCTTATCCCCGCAACCGCGACCCTCTCTTCTCTGCGCGACTTCTTCTCTCAGCCACCCTCCTCCACCCTCGCGACTTATCCTCTCTTGGTGGCGACCTCTCCTCTTGGCGGTGACATCTCCTCTTGGCGGAGACATCTCCTCTCAGCGGAGACCCTTCTTCCCCGATGGCCTTGGCGACCTCTCCTCTCCCTGATCCTCATCCCCCGACAGTTCCTGGATGGCCTTCACGACGCTGCCCCATCCTTATCCCCCTCGCAATGCTGCCCGTCACTACCACCGAACGAGGAAACCCGGTCTACTTCATGGTAACATCTCACCTCTCGTACCTCAAAGTTGATCGACTTTATCTGAATTACATACACATATTTCTCTCTGCTGGAATTCTTCAAACTAGAAATTAATTCCAATAGACAAAGGATATTTTCATATCTTGTTGAAATCGCAAGAGGATCTATAGAGATTTTGGAGGACTGGAAACCTCAATCTTAAACTCGGTTTACTCATAATTTCTAATTGGGACTCTAACTTCAATCTGCACACACATAGGAATACATTGGCCAAAGTCTGGGTCAAACTACATGGCCTTAATTGGTTCTTTTGGCACCCAAAAATTCTGAATGATATTGTCTCCTCCTTAGGAACTCCCCTCAAAATTGATCATAGAACATTAAATTCCAACTTATGTCTCTTTTCTAGAGTTATGGTGGAAATTAAACATGATTCAAAGCTGCCCATCACAATTAATTTTAATTCAAATAACTACAAAACTGAAATTAGAATTGAATACGAGAGGAAACCTCCCTTTTGCAAACATTGTAAGATCATTGGTCATACAATTTTCAACATTAGAGTAATTAGAAAACAAGTAACACAACCAGTTGAAAATGATTGGAAGGAAATTATGAGAAATAAAAAGGGATAAATCCCCTATGATAGATATACATGTACCCCTATCAAAGAAATATAAAACTTGGGTGAAATAGTCAAACAAAGTGATACACATAGGGGATAACTCAAGTAATAACTAGGATGATATGGATGAATAAGAAGAAAACTCCATTAAAGATAAAGGCCTCTTACAAGAAATTGAAATTTTGGTGTTAGAAACTATTATGATATCCAATAAGGATGAATGTAATACATGCTCAGCCGAACAAATTTCAGAATCTAACCAAAATTCTGAACATAGCCTAGGTAAAAACTTGAAGTGTAATGAATGCAATGCATACACTACACCCCCTCATAACAATGTGTGCACTAGATAATTTCCTATTCAATCTGTGGATGATCACTCCTCATCTTTAAGTACTTGAAAAATCGAGGACCCCTCTCTATTAAATGCCACTATTTCATTAGGGACAAAGATTCAGACCAACAGTAAAACAAATGTACCTGATAATTGCTCTAAAACTATAGATTCAACTAGACATTCTATAGATTTTGGGAATCTATTGTCTATCCCAAAATCTGCTTAGGATATCACACATACTAGTAGTATTACTACAACTATTTCCATGGATTTGGAAACTGTTAAATCAATGAAGGTAAGTACACCCTCAGTACAGGTGACTAAAATGTAGGATCTCATTAGATCCATTAAGAAGATTCAGCCCATGGAGGATACCAAGGTGGAGAAAAAAAGGATCCAGTTACAACCTCTTCTTATACTTTATACTATTTTTATGGTTCACAACCTACTAATAGTGTTGATTTAACTAGTTCTCTGATGCTTTGTAATTTGAATCCTACAGACCCAACCATTAAAACTTCATTAACTCATGCTGCTATGAGATCTGTTAATCACTTCTCTGTCATATCTAATAATAATACTACTCTTGAAATGAAGTTGGTAACCAAAAATTTAGAGAATGATTTAGCCCCTTCTCCCCTTGTTCACTCTAAATCTATTACCAGTTATGTAGAATCAGGGAGTCAGATGAGTATTTTTAAGTTTGTTTCAACTGAGACACATACCATGACTTCTAAAAATATTAAAAATGATGTATAACCTATCAAACCTACTTGCACATTCCCGGTACAGGACCCTAAACATATATAGGAATGTAATATTTTCTTTCCATTGAATCCGTACCATCCAACAGATATGGATACTGCCTAACAACAGACAGTGGATACTTCAATGTTTTCAGGTACTCCTATTTCTACATCTATAATTAATGATGATTTCTCTATGAAATATGGAAACTTGAATTCTAATCATAATATCAATTCTTTGTCGAACTATTCTAAGAATTCTGTAGACTCGCCTATGAATGATTCAATTAGAAAACCTACAAATAATATTCTAGTAACATCTAGGAATGAACAAGAACATGCCACTAAAAATAACCTAGAGGTTAGAAGGACTACTAGAAAAAATGGCTCTGGAATAAAGATAAAAGGGTGTTCTAACTCCAAATTCAGGTTTAAATAATGATCCCCTTTTGGAATTGCCAGGGTATTGCTAACTATGACATGTTCATTGTTTTAAAAAGAATGGTTTACAACTATCATCCTATGTTATTTTCCATTGCTAAACCTAAAATTTTGTTTTCCTCTATATAATCACATTTATGCCAAAATAATTATGTTTTTACTGGTGAAATCAATAATAGACTCAATGCTGATTGTTTATAGATTTTTTCACACTCTTATTTACACAATGTTAGTGTTTTCAATATCTCTATCCAGATATTTACTTGCAACTTTAACATTTATGGCACACATACTTTCTGCTCATTTGTCAATTCTAAAAATAGATACTAAGAAAGATCTATTTGGAATGATCTCTCATCCCTAAGCACTAACATAACCACCCCTAGTTTCTAATTGGAGAATTTAATGCCATTCTTAACTCAAGTGAGAAAATTGTACCTTCTCATGCTTCCATTTCAATGAAATAATTTAAAGTCTAGATTGAAGACACTAATATCATTGAAATTAATCTCACTGGTGTAAAATACACTTGGTATAGAAGACATTACAACAAAGTGGTTGCCTCCAAATTGAATAGAGACTTCATGAATGTCCCTGTTATAGATTTTTGGGACATTATCTCCAGCACCACTCTTCACAAGCTGAATTTTGATCATCATACCATCTTGGTCAATGTCTCCTTTAATGTCATGAAACCTTGATTTCCTTTTATATTTAACAATGTGTGGTTATATGATGATGATTTCACACATATAATCTAGAACTATTGGTCTTAAATGTCTCATAAAAATGATGCCTTTGCCTGAAACCTCAAATTGAAACATCTCAAACAGACTCTAAAAACTTGGTGCAGCTCTAAATCTAAACAAGTTAACAATGAAATCATGATTCTTGAGAAAGTCCTCAATGATATTCAAAAAAAACACCAGCTCTGACCTCATCACTGATCCTACTCAATAACTAAACACTATAGTCAAACTCAACTCTTTGCTCACGTTCAAAGAAAATATGAGAAAACAAGCATTTAAAATTGAATGGTTAACTGACGGTGACGGAAATACCAAATTCTATAACTCTCTTCAAAGAACCATGAAGGCTTGTAGGTCGTTAACCTTTTTAAAGGATAGGGACAACCTTCTTGACAATGAGTGGCAGGGGGTGCAAGGGGAGGGGGGGATGTCCAGGAGGGGGGTGAAGGGGTCTGGGGGAGCAGTGTGTAGGGGCAGGGAGGGGGGCAAGGGGTGTGGGGGTGCAGGGGTAGGGGGGCTGTCCAGGGGGGGTCGAGGGGCTATCTTGGAGGGAGGGGGGTGTCCGGGTGGCGTCCAAGAGGGAGGGGGAGGGGTGTCCAAGAGGGGGGTTCCCATTATATAATTCTATAAAAAACATAACAGGTCATTGTTCAAACATCTAGGTTTTAATGCGAGTGTTGGAGGTATACCAAAATAATATTATGTGGTCATAGAAAGGTGTTTCTATTCATTGTTTTTTATAATTTTAAACATTTATGAATTCCCTTAACCATAATATTTGTTATGATTTTTTTATTGACATGTTATTGATGGTTACTTATTATCTTATGAAACAATACATATAATGTTAAGTCATTTTCTTAATTATTTATTTAATGTATTTTTATATGCCTAAGAATGGATAGATACTAGATATACAACGTTGATCAGATCACTGATGAATTTCAGAAGGAGTTACGACATTTCTTAGACTTTGCATTCACTAATGATTCAGATGGCAGATTGATTCGATGCCCGTGTTTTGATTATGTTGGAAGACCATGGTTAACTTGCGAGGAAGTGATTTATCATATCACCAAACAAGGTTTCCAAAAAAATTATCATGTGTGGTATCACAATGGAGAAAAAGTTCAAGTGGTGAATGACATCGATTCAACGGAAATGATTGGTATGAAAAATCTGATTTCCGATTGGTTTCCTTTTGTTTCTGAAGCCAGCTCCTCATGTAGACCAGTGCAAGAGGAAATGAATACTGGAACACAGTTTTTATCTATTAATCTGGATGATGACATTGAGAGTGTTAGAAATATTATGGAAGATGCAAATAATCCAGTATATTAGGCATGTGAAAAAATGAGCAAACTTGAGTTTTTAATGTGATTATATCATGGAAAAGAAATGTATGGATTTAGTAATACTTCGGTCAACTATCTCCTTAAATTTATTAAGGATTTACTGCCTGATGATGCATGTATTCCAGAAAATAATTACATGGCATTAAAGTTGGTTGAAAAAATTGGATTTTCATCTATTAAGATTCATTCTTTACCCAAAGATTGTTGTCTTTTCTGGAAGGAAAATGCCAAGTTAAGTCAGTTCAAACAGTGTGGCACATCAAGGTGGAAGACTAATAAAGACGGAATGCAATCTCACATACCAGAGAAAGTGATGCGGAACTTCCCTTTAATTTTCAGGATTCAAAAACTTTTTATGTTAGAACAAATGGTAAAGAATATGATATGGCATGAAGATGAAATAAATAAAGATAATGATGAAATAGTGCATCCTGCAGACGGGTTGTCTTGGAAGAAATTTGATAGGTTACATCCTGATTTTGCAGCTGACCCACAAAATGTTATATTGGGATTATCCTGTGATGGTTTCAACCCATTTCTCCAAATGCATACTGCACATAGTACTTGGAATGTTTTCATTCACATTTATAACTTTCCTTCATGGATGTGTATGAAGAATCCGTTTACTATCATGGGTATATTGATATCTAGACCCAGTGATCCTGGAAATGATATTGATATATACTTTCATCCATTAATAGAGGAGTTAAAGGAGCTTTCGATTGTTGGTGCACAGGCGTACGATGCATTAAGGAAGGAGTACTTTATGTTTCGTGCAGCTTTATTATGGACGATAAATGATTTCCCTACCTAAGGAATGATGTCTGGTTGGAGTACTAAAGGGAAATTATCATGATCTATTTGCATGAAAAAATACACATTTCCTAAGATTAAAGTTTTGAAGAACTTTCAGCTTCATAGGGCATCGATGATTTCTACCAATGGATCATCCATACAGGAAGAATAAAAAACAGTTCAATAATGCCATCGAGACAGATGAGACACCTCAACGAATGTCAGGGAATGATATTGTTAAAGAATTTGATGATTTGAATTATGTTCTTGGAAAAAGTAAATCAAATATAAGAAAGTGAAAACATGTTAATTTGAATTCCAATAACAATTGGAGAAAGAAAATAATATTCTTTGAGTTTTCGTATTGGTTATCGAATTTATTGTGTCATTGTTTGGATGTAATGCATATCGAGAAAAATATTTGTGAGATGTTACTTGCTGCTATTTTAAATGTTAAAGGAAAAACAAAAGACGATTTGTGGTCTCGTCATGATTTGATGGATTGGGGTATAAGAGTAAAACTTCATCCTGAGTTAATTGTTCAAAATAAGTGGAAAGTCCCTATTGCCTATTATTCGATGACAAATGTGGAGAAGAAACAATTTCTTCAGGTCTTGGAAAGTTTGAAGGTTCCAGATGGTTATTCAATTAATATTTCGAAAAGGGTGAAAACACAAGATGTGAAACTAAAATCTCTTAAAAACCATGATTATCATGTCTTGTTACATGAGTTGATTCCTATTGCCATTCTAAATTTACTTTCACATAATGTTAGAGTTGTTGTGATTAAGTTATGTCATTTTTATCGAGACCTTTGTGCCAAAAGACTGAGTAGAAGTATTGTTCATAAATTATAGAGAGATGCACCGATTATTCTTTGCGACTTGGAGAAAATTTTCCCACTGTCATTTTTCACATGTATGTTACATCTGACTATGCATCTTCCCACAGAAGTTCTTTTTGGTGGTCTTGTTTTGAGTCGGTGGATGTATTCTAAAGAAATAATGATGTTTACATTGAAATCTTATGTGAGAAATAAATATCACCCCGAAGGCTCTATTGTGAAATGTTATTTAGTAAAAAAATGGATGGATTTCTGTTCATCGTACTTGGATAACGTCACCATGAGGTCTAATCAACTTATGAGAACTGAAGATGAGCAATATGATCCCATTGAGCCTGTATTTACTTCATTTCCCCAAACAGGGGGGATATCTGGATCGTACTCGTTGTGTACTTTAAGCAGGGAAGAGTGGGAAATGGCTCATCGTACAGTATTATTCAACTGTGGTGTGCTTGATGATTATATCAAGTAAGTAAACTAATAAATATGAATTTTTTCATTATGTTATTTCTTCATATCTTCTGACATTTTTAAGCTTTCATATTTGTAGAGAACATTTAGAAATTATAAAAAATAGACATCACTCTCTATCTATTTAGAGGAAGGAAATTCTGCACAGCAAAGAATTTGCTGTTTGGTTAAAGTCAAAGGTAATAGATTTTTTTTTCTTCTTATAACATAAGCACATGTCTCTGTTTAATATTCAATGTTGGTATCTTTTAGGTTTTAACTCTACCAATGAATGAAGTATCAGATGAAGTAAGAGTGTTATCCTTTGGTCTAAATGACGTGGTACGAGATTGTAAAGAAATGGTTGTCAATGGATTTAAATTTGTTATAAATAGCTGTGAAAAAAAATGGCAACACAGCATGATGGTGTGACGATAAACACCACAACATATTGTTATGTGAGTGCATCAGATATACAACCTTGGTTAGAAAATATATCATATTATGGTGTTGTTGAAAGAATCATTTTATTAGATTACTATTCACATGGTCGCGTCGTAATGATAAAATGTAAGTGGTTTGATTCAATTACATGACAAGGAATGCATATTGATAACTGTGGATTTAGAGTGATTGATATGAATTTCCAGCTTCACACCGATGAACCTTATATTCTTGCGTCATAGTCTAGATGGGTGTTTTATGTAACTGACCTGTTACAACAACAATTTGGTGTTATTGTTGATGTAATTCCCAGACATATTTTTGATGAAGACATGGATGAAAATGATGTTGTGGATGAACCTGTCGGTATTTATTCGAATGTTTCATTTGATGACACAGATGAATCAATTTCTAAAATAGATTTTGAACCAGAAATTGTCACAGACCACACAGAACGTTGATACATTTGTAAGTATTTACCTGACATTATCGTAATATTGTATGTGTTTTTTTAAACTTCCATACATGATATCAAATTAACTAGTATATTTTATCAATATAAATATCACATTGAAAATTTATCTTATTTTTTTATGATACAATTGTATTATTTACCATTTTTCATTATTTCTATTTATTTGAGAATATTATTTTAAATTTCCAGGTCAAAATGTCTGAATATGATGATATTAGAAGAAATAGAGGAATACGAAGAAATGAACAACATATGTCTCATCTGTCCAACACTGTAAGTGCAATTTATGTTTGAATATTATGGTTTTTCATATTATTTATCTTGTTATCGTTCGTTTAATTTTATCATCTATGTTATTTTAGGATACTTCGTCGAGGAGACGGTTGAATTATACTACCTAGGCTGATAGTATGGCGGGGGGTATTGATTCTACAGTTCAGCCTACTACTATGCTGCTTGAGTCACCAGAAGGTCATCCTCCCATTATTCCACCTCCATATTATCCATACCCACATTATCCATATCCCTTTTTGTCTACACCCACATCGGATGGTAGTTCTCAGACTCCCATCCCTCCTTATTTTCTATTCCCACCATCCACTGTACAGGGCACTGCACCCCCATATATCCCACCGCCATATCCATATCCATATCCACCCTCATTTGTACAGGGTTATCCATCTACTGTACAGAGTACTCCTACTGTAGATATCCCACCTAACACAGAGGCTACTCCCCCTCTAGACACTGCACTTCAGGGGTCAACAAATCCCCCATCTACTGGTATGTGTTTAAACATTACTGTTAGTGATTAATGATAAATTCATATATATTATTATCCTTTTTTACCTTTTTTCATGATTATCTCCAGTCTCCACCAGACGATGAAGCCGCACAAAAATGCGAGAGGTTTAGAATCGACACACACAAATCATGGTTGAATACAACGAGGACAAAGCTATAATTAAAAAAATGGTACATAATGTAAAATCGTTATGGGAACACTTTCTAGACACAACAATATCATTCTGGTTCAACCAATAAGTTGGAGGAAAGTTGGAGAACAAATAAAGGACAATTCCTGTGCAGAGATCTGGGTAAGTAATGTTAATCACCTTTTATATATATTAATTTATAATATTTTCTTAACAAATATTTTGTCCATTGTAGCTCCGATATAATTTTCTTGATGGACAAAATTCCAAGGCTGCAAGGTTAATGGATTTAGGTGAAATGTGGCGAGCGTACAAGTATGACTTATATCTTGGTTGGAAAAAGAGAGTTGGCACAAATCTTGAAGAAGTACCAGTGATTCATGATTGCCCAATATCACAATACAAAGAGATGATCGACTATTGCAAGAGTCAAGATTTTAAGGTATTTGTTAAATTTATATATATATTCATTTATTTATTTGAAAATGAGTTTTATTTATGTTAATGAAATTATATAATTATTTGTTTATAGGAGAAATCAGACAGAAATAAAAGAAATAAGAGTGTAATGAAACATGTTTATACTCGTGGACACACTTCACTCCCAGATCTTGAGAAAACACTGGTAATTTAATATTTAAAATATTTATCTTCGTTTGGTGTGATTTTTTTGACTTCCAATTTGGATTTATTTCTTTGTTTTTTCCAGAAAAAAGAATTGAATATTGAGGGTCACGTTCCTCGCTCTACTTTGTTTTGTATAAGTATAAAAAAGAAAGATGGTATTGTGCTAAATACTGACACCGAGAAGGTGATTGTAAGTATATTTCAATTTCTTTTATTTTGACAGAATTTAATTCCTTATATTATTTTATCATTTTAATTTATGTTATATATCAATCGACAGAATTCTTTGGAGACATTGGCAGAAAAATATTCTGACAATTTGGGCCTAAACGATCATCTACATTAGGTATTAGGAGATGAGCATCAGGGCGGAGTGCATTGTCGACCTGGGAAGAAGATTGTACCATCTCAATACTGGTCTGAAAATAACATTTCTTCGAGTACCGGTTCTAGTTTGGTCACAGTGGAACAGATGAATTCCGCAATCAAAGAAGTAACTCAAAAAGTAGAAAAGGCAATATTTGAAAATATAAAGAAAGTTATTTCTGCCATTTATTCTACACTTTCACCAGAAGAAGCTGCAGCGGTTGACGCATTTTTGATGTCGATGAGTTCTGCTGGTGGAGCCGAAGCTGTAGCTGGAGCCGGAGCTGTAGCTGGAGCCAGAGTTGGAGCTGGAGTTGTAGCCGGAGCTGGTCCCAGTGTCGGTTCCGGTACCGATGCTGATGTCGATGATGATGTTGGTGGCGTGAGTGGTGCTGATGTTATTTCTGTAGGAGGTGTGGATGAGGGTTATCATGAATCTAATGATACTGATATTGAGACTCACTATTGATGTGAACTGTATTTTTGGATTTTTAATATATGTAATTTTATTATGCAATGAGGTTTTATTATTTTAATACTGAATTGTATTGAGGTGTTTCTAACTATTTCTACATATTGTTTATGTAGTAGTTAAGTTTTATTATTATTATATTGAATTGTATCCTCCTCTAGCGCGACCATCGTACCTCCTCGATGACGCTGCTATGAGGCATCCCCTCTATCTCCTCTGACACACCTCCAATGGTATAAAGTCCAATTTTCCATTTTTTGCTTGAGGTGGCCCCTCTATTAGTTTCACTAATCATATTGTGAGTTTGATGACTTGTATTGGTGTACAGGATAGGGATGCATGACATAGTAGAGAACCAACAAGAAAACATAGCCGATATAATTGATTTGCTCCCATGACTTGCAATCGGGATTGACGTGAATATAAAATTCAGGAGGTAATGGTTATTTTATACCATTTTTTCCATCACGATTTTCATCGGGTCTTTCTACGCTACCAACTGCAATTTTTAACTTCCGTATACTCCATGCCCTACTTAGGCATCTCCGACTCACAATTTTCATCGGGACTTGCTACGACACCCACTGGATTTTTACTGCTACTCTACACCCTCCTCTGACATGTGCAATAGCCATATTTTTATGGTAAATTGACTTTCGTCTGATCTTCTGCTCCACACCCTCCATAACGGTGTCGACTTATCCACCATCACCAAAGTTATGGTTTTACCACACCATTTTTTACATCATGACAAGTTTTATTTTTACTCAACTGTATCCTCAAATATGCAATTTAAACCCAGACTCACATTTTCATAATATGATGCAGTTTCATGTTTGGTTGTTTAATGTTTTCAATGTATGGGTGAAATCTCCAGTTTAGGTGATGTTGATTCATCTTCCAACATCAATGGCATTGAAAAGGGTAAAATTGCGATATCATCTTATTTTCAAGATTAAAATTAATATGTCTACTCTTGTAATTAATGAACACATGATATTGTTATTATTTCATTAATGTGATTTATGCTTTCAAGTCAAGCATCATTGCAAATATTATTGACAATGACATTGCAATGTGCCTTACAAAAGGGTTGGGTGAGGAGAATTTTATAAAAGGTGTGTAGTTCGACTATTTATCAATTATCAATTACTATTTATTGTAATTTTATCCATTGAAATCATTAAAATTGTCAAAATTATTTTAGATTCATTTAATGTTTTATATTTTCCAATTCCATTTTAATTGATTTCATTCATGAAATCTATAATTTTCAGGTTTAATTCTCCAGTTTAGGTGATTCTACTTCATCTTCCAACATCAATGGCATTGAAAAGGGTGAAATTTCTATATTATCTTATTTTATAGATTAAAATTAACATGTATACTCTTGTAATTAATGATCACATGGTATAGTTATCATTTCATTAATGTGATTTATGATTTCAGGACAAGCATCATTGGAAATAGTATTGACAACACTATTGCAATGTGCCTTACAAAATGGTTGGGCGAGGAGAATTGTATAAGAGGTATGTAGTTCGACTATTTCTAAATTATCAATTAATATTTATTGTAATATTATCCATCACAATCATTAAAATTTTCAAAATTCTCTAGGATTCATTTACTGTATACATGGCTATATTTTTCCCTCTTGACTTTTTGGTTTTATCGCTTCTCGATACAGGTCCTCAATTGGAATTGCCTATCTTCATTATTATTTTTCATAAATTTATTGGAATGTTATATGTTGATAAAGTTAATTGAAATTCCAATGAAGTTGAATTAGCCTAAAGTTATATTTAGATTCTAAATTTTATGCTTTAAGTTTGATCATTTTTTATCACTGTTTTTATTAGCATTGTTATTCAATTGTGTTTTTTATGATTTTTTCTTGTGGATCAGAAGAGTATAAATTATTAAAAATTTCATTGCTTTAATGATTTCAATTTGATATTCTATTCAAGAAATACATCAAGATGTGCCCAGAAATCTGAAATCTGTACCTATTTTCACTACATCTTCAGGTTATGTCACTTCTTTTGTTTGTAAATTTATTACATTGGGTCCGAACTGTTATATTAATTGATTTCAAACAATATAAATCATGATAGGCTATAAGAGTTCATTTTATTTTAGGAACATGAAGCAACTGACACCGAGCAATATTATACTATTTGCCTGAAAAAAAACTTAAATGATGCTTGCATGTTAGGGGGCTTCAACACTATATATGTGTACAGAGATTGACTGTCCAGAATGTGTACATATTAATACATTTTTACAGATATTGTTGAATTTATGTGTACATATATTGAACTTTATTCCAGAAATTTACATAATATCTATGTACATATTAATATAGTAGGGATGTTGGAAATTAAATGCATCTATTTTTAGATAAGATATAGTTCCAAATTTCACAACCAATATAACAATTCACTGTCACTATGGTAGTAGTGTGGATGGAACTCTATTAGAAGGGCATCATTGTAGTTAGGGGTATCCCTCTATTTTATAGTTTTTTCCTTCAGGAGGTGGATTCATTTGAGTAGGAGATGCTGTAAGATTAACAAGAGCTCTAGATGGATAATGTTTCAATCCAATCCCACCACCAACTATAGGTAGTCTACTCCAAACTCATGGTGCCATTTTTGGGGACCATATGATGATGCATACAAGGGATGGACATGATCAGGTACTACTTGAGATAGTTTTAGGTATGATATGTGTATTCTGTATATTCTCACATATACGTATCAATATAGTTTTGACCCTTCCTTTTCTTATTGTATATTTCAATTGGGACATAGAGGTACTAGTGGATTCCCTAGCTTGTCTCCATCTAATAAAGAATCATATTGGGGGTGGTCATCTTCTCACCTGCATTATCTTTCAGTGTGATTTTACTATAGGGAAATAGAGGTTTTATATGTGTTTAACCAGCAATAATGTGTTCCTGCCTCTCTCTATGCAGGGATCTGGAAATTTTAAAGCAGATTGTAGTTGAAACTACTCTTGTAGTCAAAGACACCGCTATTCAGTACATATTTGATTCCTGTATAGTTGTAATTATCCAAATCAAATTGTCCATCAAATTTCATAGGAGCTGAGATAAATCTATTTCTAATTGGTGAATTTTCTAATTAGATTCCTTCTCACCCCATATTTAACACAGATCTACAGACACCCAATATGAGATAGATGCTATGACAGCTATAGTGAAGATGCAAAGATCATTGGTGACTGAGATTATAACAGGTTTACATGGAGACATTCCCTCTAATTACCCTATAAACTGCACTTATTTGGCTAGACTAAATGCACATTGTGCACTAATTTGTTAAACAGGTTGTAACTTTTTAACAAAATTTCTTTGGTTGGTTTGTTTTAAAAATTACTATATCGATCCTTAAATAATCATATTTTACATATGTACTAAAATAATTTGTAACTTCTTAAAACTTTATTGTGGAATGTTAGAAAATCTTTCTTGATAATTGAGTTATTCGTGTTGGCCCGCAGATACACTCTATAGAGGGAGGTTCGATGGAAACCTTTGGAGGGGTATTCATTAAAAATATGAATGATGAATTTTGTATAAGTACAGTCCACTGAAAGGTATAAAAATTGGTTCTTTATTTAATATACATCATAGTGTTGGGTTTCATGCATGGTGTTCTTAGAATTTTGGGATTTTAATTGTTTCCTATAAGATAAATAAGGGTCTTTTGATCATTTCAACCCCCTTAGCGGTATTAGACCTATGTTGTGTGCTTGGTTCACAAGATCATGTTCTAAAATGAAGAAATTGTAGGAATCGTTCATGATGTTGAAAAATAGAGCACCATGTTTTATAAGAGATATGGTGCATATTGTTAAATATGACTAGAAGATGCAGTAGTTGGTATTATGATATTATAATTGGTGCTTAATGATTATTACATGGTCTAACCACATAACACATAAGATTAACCTAATGTTAATGTCACACAAGTCATGTGCACTGAAGATAATTATACATAGTGACTTTTCATAAGCCGACATTTCTATCTCACCTTATACAGGCCCACACATAGATAATTATAGGTAGTGTCTAAAATAATTTGTAATTTTTTTAACACTTTATTGCAATAGTTTGTACCACACATTTATGTTTTCAATATATTTAGTATAATCAATATTCATGCAGGGTTTTGATCCTGCTTACAAGGTGACATAATGGAGTAACACTTGATTTTGGAGAAATACAACGTCATGGAAGACTGGAGCAAGGGTATATTTTCAAGCAGTGAGTCATTTTATTTTTTTCAGTTAATAGTTTCTTTTACTTATATTAAATATGATATGTGCCCATGTATATATATATAAATTCATACACAGGTGAGTAGAGACTGGTATATTTATATAAGCATATGTGCAAGGATCCCCTTAAACATGCTCATGGTCATGCGGGTGTGTGCATAGGGGATAGGTGTCTTTGCATGTGTGTGAAGGTGCATATAACCAGTGGGGGAGCAGTAACTTTTAGTTAGAAATCTCCAAGAGTCAAAGTGGACGGTTTAGTTCCACCTTGAGGTAGGATTCTTATTCCATCCTCTTTAATTCAAGAATGCTTGAAATTGAATTTAGCTTCTTTCTTAATTCTGCTTAATTATATTGAATTGCATATCTTGAATAAGTGTTCTTTAATATAATTGTTTCATTTGATAAATAAAGTCATGTTTTTATAATAAAACCCCTCCAATGGAGGTGCACTGTCTGTGAAAACTCACAGTGATAGTTATGTTGTTCTAGTTGCTTAAATTATTGCATTTTATTTGTGCTGAATGAGTTTTAGAGTAAATGTTAAATATAATTAAATGAATTGTGTGATAAATCAATGCTATGATTTTAAAATAAAACCCCTCCAAAAGAGGTGCATTTTCTTCTAAACCAAAGAGTAGTGATAGTTATTTGTATCATGTTTAGATTTGGTTTGAGTCTTTCATATGCCTCTTGTTGGTGTTTTTTTTTGTGGCTAGTTAGTTTTTGTTTTATTTGAATAATATAAATTGGCTTATCATACTTGTTTAACTCAAATGACATTGTCTACGTAGGCATATGCCTTGACCATGACACTTTCCCTTTCACGCTTTGAATATTATAAATAAAATTTCCATGTTTAGGAAAAGTGAATGAATTTGTAAATGGTTTGTGTAGGGTGTATGATTATTTTCCGTCGTTTTGTTTCCCTTTAGACGTTGAGTCATTATGCCTCTCACTACAACCTTCTCTGGAGATCCCTTGTTATAGCATATTAAATAGTTGATATGTTCTATCATCTGCCGGTAGGGAGACGGTCGGAATGTTGCCCTGCCTCCTCCTGCTCCCTTCGCTCCTGGCCAGTAGATGTTGCCCCGTGGATGTCGTTGGACCAGGACAACACGCCGCGGTCACACTGCGGTCATGTCGTGGCCATGCTGTGGTCACCCCGCGGTCACGCCGCGGTCATGTCGTGATTTGGCCCTGCTCGAGGACGACACCTCGCGGTGGTTCGCAGTGATAGTATTCCATGAGTCTTGTGATCAATGTTGAGACTGAATAATCACAATTTCTGCCAGTGGGGCGACGACCGGAATGTTGCCCCACCTCCTCCTTCTCCCTTTACTCTTCGCCGGAAGATGCTGCCCCACGGATGTCGCTGGACCGGGCCAACACGCCGCTGTCACGCCGTCGTCACGTCGCGGTCACTCCACGATCACACTGTGGTCACTCCGCGATCACGCCGTGGTAATGTTGTGATTTGGACCTGCTCCAAGACAACATCCCACTACGGTTCATAGTGATAGTATTCCATGAGTCTTGTGATTAATGTTGAGACTGACTAATCACAATTTCTGTTGGTGGGGCGATGGCCGGAATGTTTCCCCACCTCCTCCCGCTCCCTTCGCTCCTGGATGGATGATGCCTCCCCACAGATATCGCTGGAACGGTCCAACACGCCACAATCATGTCGCGGTCACGCCGCGGTCACGCCACGGCCACGCTGCGGTCACGCCGTGATTTGGCCCTGCTCCAGGACGACAACTCACAACAATTCACAGTGATAGTATTCCATGAGTCTTGTGATTAATGTTGAGACTGACTAATCATAATTTCTGCCAGCGGGGCGACGACCGGAATGTTTCCCCACCTCCTCCCGCTCCCTTCACTTCTGGACGGATGATGCTGCCCCGCAGATGTCGCTGGACCGGGCCAACACGTCGCGGTCATGTCGCGGTCACGTCGCGGTCACGTCGCGGTCACACCATGATTTGGCCCTACTCCAGGATGACAACCCACGACAGTTCACAGTGATATTATTCCATGAGTCTTGTGATCAATGTTGAGAATGACTAATCACAATTTCTACTGGAGAGGTGACGGCCGGAATGTTTCCCCGCCTCCTCCCGCTCCCTTCACTCCTGGCCGGAAGATGCTGCCAAATGGATGTCGCTGACACGTCGCGGTCATGCCGCAGTCACGCTGTGATAATGCCGTGATTTGGCCCTACTCCAGGACGACACCCCGCAGCAGTTCGCAGTGATAGTATTCCATGAGTCTTGTGATCAATGTTGAGACTGACTAATCACAATTTCTACCGACGGGGCAATGGACGGAATGTTGTCCCGCCTCCTCCCGCTCCCTTCGCTTCTGGCTGGAAGATGCTGCCCCGCAGATGTCGTTGAATCGGGCCAACATGTCGCGGTCACACTGTGGTCATGTTGCGGTCACGTCGCGGTCACGACACGGTCACGCCACAGTCACGCTGTGGTAATTCCGTGATTTGGCCCTACACCAGCCACATCCAGCCCACACCAGCCCCCTTCCACCTTCATTTCAGCCCACTTACACCAGCCTTCCAGCCCGCAACAGCCCCCCTGACACCTTTGAAGCAGTCCTCACCATCCCCCCAACAGTTGCAACCAGCCCCCTTCCACCAGCATTCCAGCCCCCTTCCACCTGCATCCGAGCCTGCACCAGCCCCTGGCCACCTGCAATCCAGCCCGCACCAGCCACCACACCAGCCACCACCCCCAACCTCCTGCAAAACACTCATGACATCCCTCTGCCACCTGCAAAATAGCCCCAACCACCAGTTCCAGCCCTCACCATCCCCCAGCCTCCTACATCCCAACCTGCACCACCTACATCCCATCCTGCACCAGTTCCAGCCCGCACCATCCCCCTTCCACCTTCATTCAGTTTTAGAGAACCAAACATTGTTAAACCTAAAAGGGAGAGGGAGTCTCACAATTTTGTTGGACACATTAAACAAAATAGGATGATGATCATAATGGAGATTGTGGAGGGTGGTGCTGGAGATGGTGTCTCATTTATCTAAAGCAATACATTAGTAAAGGCTATATCCAATTTGGAGGCAACCACCATATTGTAAACATTTTTATACCAAGTGTATTTGGAACCTGTAAGATTTATTTAAATAACATTTTTGTCTTAAATAGAGGTTTTGAATTATCTTGTGAAGATCATAGCATGTGAGGGACCAATTTTATCACTTGAATTGGGTATAGCATTGAAGTCCCCAATTATAAATCAAGGTGTGCTAATACAGCAACCTAGATAGGTAAGGTCATCCCATAGGGGCCTCCTATCTTGATATTTATGCTTGGAATAAACAAAAGATCAAAAAATAATAGTGCCATCAAAAACAAAATCACATACGAAGGCTTGCTCCAATATGTTAAAAATGTTAACATTTTGGATAGAAGAGTGTGAAAAAAATCCAGAGAGAATCCACATAAGAGGAATTTTTTGGTGTGCTAGTAAAAGAATAACCATGTTAACAAAAATGATGGTATCTAGAAGAAAAAATAACTTTTTTTCAGTGATAGAAAACAAAATTGGGAAGTGTGTGTTAACCATTCTTTTTAAAATAGTAATGGTGTAAGATATAGAAATACCCTGACAATAACAAAAAAGGATCTTCATTTAAACCTAAATTTGGAGTAAGAACTCCCTTTTTGATTCGCAAACCCTTGTGTCTAGAAGATATTCTGATATTTTTAGTAGTGTTTTAGATCTTGGTCTTTTCCTGATTTATTTTAGAAGAATTTGGGGAACTGTTTGAATTTCCTACCTTATTATTACCCTTGGAGGAATCAATGTAGGGGTTATTCACAAGTAAGTCCATAGAGTCCTTACTAATACAGGCAGTATGGTCAACATCTTGATGTGTAATCAAGTTCTCATATTTAGTAGGCATATTAATGTTATCTGAAGTCTGAGAAATACCAATAGTATGATTGACAAAAAGGGGAGGAGATGTACCTGAAATATTTGTAGCAAGGTTGTCATGTGAAGTACCTGAATGTTTTTCCAGCTTTTTTCTAGAACTTAGGGGAATCTGTGGTGTTTCCACCAGGTTTGATTGCTCTTGATAAGATGAAAATATACACCTCTAATTCTTGACCAATTCAATAGGTAGATTTGGGTTGGCATCTTTCTAATCTTTCAAACCCGAGGCAACCAAATTTTGATTTGGGTAACTATCCAGAGCAGTCTTTGAAACACCCAGAACTTCAGGTGCCATGGCCATCTCCTTGGGAGATGCACTGTCCTAACCAAGTGGGGGTTAAGGGGTCTATTCAGAGCTAAAGGTATTCTCCACATAAGTGTCACTACTCAAGTGTAAACCCCCAAGAGGGTTGCATTTGTTCTACTTAGAATCATTATTCAAAATCGGCTTGGTCTGGTCATCTTGTCTGTCAAGTAGTGTGCTAACCTGTTTTGATTCACAACCCAAAGAAGAAGAAGGGTATGAAGATTGACCATTGTCAATATTCATACCATTAAAAAGATCATTATAAATGTGATGTGCTTTATTACCTTTAGAGGGTTCCAAAAGAGTATCCCCTGCAGTTAAAACTGCCAAGGTGGGGTTTGTCGTAATATGCAGGTCTACAGGAAGTGATGAGCCTGTATGATCACCTGAATTCAAAGCCGATTTAATTTCCCTATCCAGACCCAAAGGTGGGTTTGAGTGGCCTTGCATGCTGGGTGAATTGGTAAACATGATCTAAGATATCAACAAGTTCTAGAAACTATAACATCATTGAGTAATTCAGACAGTTGAAGCGAGTCGTCCGAGTCAGAAGCTTCAATTTGTGACTCATCTTTTGAAGTAGACCAGTCTGCTCTTCCACACCCACATCCATGACTTCGAGCATGCCATCCTCTTTTACAATTGGCTTGTTTCCAGGCGACTTCTTGATCAATATCTTCTGCAATATAAAGTTTTTTCCCCTTTGCATTATCCTCTTCTATTACCTGCTGTGAATGCAGTAAGACGGTTATGTCCACTTTGACCTCCTTATGAGGGTCAATGACTCCTTCTTCAATTGTGGTACTTGAATTATTAAAAATGATAGAACCAAGGGGGGTGGAGGGTGTCAACTGTATCTCATTGCTCTTGTCTGAATCAATCTGCATTCCAGGCTGCAAAACAGGGGGATAGTCCTGTGTCTCATTGATCATAAGAGCAGTTTGGGGATTGCATGACAAAGTAGACTTGTCCGGGAAGGGAGAATCAGCTAGGGAGCTGTCTCTTAAGATAGTCTTGGCCTCCACCTTTAAAACAGAAGCAGAATGAATCTGCATTCCATGTTGCAAAGCAGGATAACCGTCCTGCTTTGTGGTAGGATAATCAAAAGTGGAATGATCATCCTTACTAACAACAGAAATGGTAGGTTCAGAATCTTTGTTGGTAGCAGAAGAGGATGGGACTTAAGAAAAGCATCTCAAGGAACCTTCCTTACTACCAGAGGATTTCCCCAGGGAATATTCTACCATTTTTGGACCCATCTTTTGTGCTCTGTTATCCTCTGATGACTGGACCATAGCAGTTTTCCCTTGTTCAACGATATCAGCCCATGATTTATTGACATGGTAACAAATGACATCATTGGGTTGCAAACTTTTTTGATGTGGAGGCACCAAAGGGTCTACAGTGTGAGTTTCTTCACCACTGCATGCCTTCAGGTCTGTCTAGACATCCACCCCGGCCTGAGTCAGGTTCTGGGAATTCACAGCCTTCCTAAGTGCAGTTATGTGTTTTTTTATATTTGGATTTGTTTAATTCTTATTATGTAAGTAGCTTTCCTGTATAATTTAATTTGGAGGGGACTGGAAGGGGGCAGGGGGAAACTAGCAGGGGATAGGGGGCTGGTAAGGGGGTTCAAGTGGGGGTTGGTAGGGGGTGCAAGTGGGGGATGGCAGGGGCAGGGGGGAGGGAAATAGGTGGGGGGTGTAGGACTAGGGGTGTCCAGGTTCTGGGGGGGTTCTAGGGTCTGTCCAGGAGGTTGGGGGTGGCTGTCTAGGGGAGTGGAGGTCTGGGATGTCCAAGGGGATCTATCCAGGGTCTGGGGGGGTGTTCAGGGTCTGGGGGGTCATGGTCTATCCAGGAGGGTGGGGGTGGATGTCTAGGGGAGTGGAGGTTTGGTCTATCTAGGGGGGTCTATCCAGGGTCTGGGGGGTGTCCAGGGTCTGGGGGTGTCATGGGTCTATCTAGGGGGTGTCCTGGGTCTGTCCGGGGGGTATCCAGGGTCTGTCTGGGGGGTGTCCAGGGTCTGTCCGGGGGGTGTCCAGGGTCTGTCCGGGGGGTGTCCAGGGTTTGGGGGGAGGTGTCTAGGGTCTGTCTGGGGGGTGTCCAGGGTCTGTCCAGGATGGGGGTTTTGCAGGGGGGCTATACAGGGGGGTTTATGTAGGGTGGGGGTGTCTAGGAGGGAGGGGTCTACAAGGGTGTGGGCTACTGCAAGGGGGGTGTGCAGGGGGTGTGTGCAGGGAGACTATTTTTTTATGGTTTTCCACACCCTATAGCCACGGTTTTTAACCGTGGCTATAGGTCTAATGTCACAGTTTCTAACCGTGGTAATAAATTGTGTCCCTCCTCTAGTATAGCCACGGTTCTAAACTGTGGCTATAGAGATATTACCACGGTTTGAACTGTGGATGTATACCTATATCCACGGTTTGAATCGTGGCTCTAGACCTATAGGCACGGTTTGGAACTGTGGCTATAATTCTAGGCCTATAGCCATGCCAAACTTATCCACGGTTTCTCAAACCGTGGCTATAGCCTGAATTTCCAGTAATGGATGTTACACATGCCAACAGGTGAAAGAAGAGAATCAAAGACCCTCTAGTTTACTCCAGTCATTACCCATTCCTACCTAGAAGTGGGATGAGGTTGCCATAGACTTCATTATTGGATTACCTCGTACACCTCGGGGTAACACTACAAGAAAACCACCTATTAGCGGCGGTTATTTTTGCATCTAGCAGTGGTTTACAGAAACCGCCACTAAATTGGGCGTCGGCAATCTATTAGTAGTGGTTATTTCCATTTAGTGGTGGTTTAAGGGAAGCGTCATAGCTACCTCATTTCGCGGCGGTTTTCATGACTTTAGGGGCGGTTTTACGGCCGTTGTATTTTATTTTATTCGTGGCGGTTATAACCACCCCTAAAGTCACGAAAACTGCCATGAAATGCACGCAGGTGATGCGACACTGTAGCGGCGGTTAAAAACGCCACTAAATGTAAGCCAATAGCAGTGGTTATAACCGCTGCTAAGTAAAAAATACTTATGTTTAGCGGCAGTTTTAACCGTCGATAATGTCTTACCAGTATACTTTAGCGGCAGTTAAAACCGCCACGAAAAGTTGACCAGAAAGAAAAATAGTTGTTCTGCTTCCACTGCACCACTGCCCTGAAAAAAAAATCAAACCAGAAATACCAATAGCCTAAAAGATTAATGCACACAAAATTTAAAAAAGAATGGAGACAAATAGTAAAACAATTATGGCCGTGATGCTTGGAAAATATAGTGGAACATCATAAATGGATATGTGTAGTGAGGAGGAGTAAAAAACCTGACCTGAATTGATAGATAATGGGTACAACACCACACAACACATTCTAAGGTTGATTTAAAATTAGTTTAGATTAATGATTCTTGGAAATAGAATACTCATTTAAGGTTATAGAATTAGGACCATGTGGTGATCATGCAACTCAACCATGCTTGAGGTGGACTTCCTCCCAACCCCTAAGCCCTACTGATCCATGATTGATTCAAGAATCAAGGATATTTATATAGTTATAATTGATTATAAGGGTGAACCTAATGAGAGGAATAAGTAACCTAAAAAATATCACAATGACAATTACAACTTTTGAGAACTGGGAAGTGAAATGGGAGTAATTTACAGAAATAAAATTATTATTGACCATGTTTGAAACATAGGATACCTGAGATGGTTGAGGATAGGATGAAAAATATCATGATCTACTATTCATGGAGATCAAAGCATGAGATTCGCTTTTTATCAGTAAATGTACTTCATTGAATGAGCCTGGGATGGTATTTAAGACACTATGTCTATGAATCATTTCATTAGAGATCATTTTCAGATTGGTAGGGTGAGGATTATTCAAATAGTATAATGTGTGAACCGCACAAGTGTATGTGGGGATCTACCATATAGAATATTAGGTTCCATGGGAGATATTTACTCATGTGCTCAAATGTTCTATTTAAACATGTGGGTTGACAAGATTCAAGCCTGGCTTAGAGGGAAATGTCCCCATGATGATTTGCTGGTAGGGATGGGACTAAGATGAAATATACATGCATCAATATGTGTCTCCTCATAATGGGCATCAAGACAAACATAGTTTTGATGCGTGACATGGTAAGAGACTATTGTCGGTGGATTGATTTCATCTCTGGCAAGGATATCATATCATCTCATATTCAGAGAAATACAAGTTTTATACGGGTAATGTGTGGTTCATTTCATACTTATTATATGAGAAATATCAGTTTTATATGTGGTAATTATTTTTATAATCATCCCACACTTATCGGATGAAGCATCCTTATTTCATTTAATAGGGTATGGTTGTTAATTAACATTGTTTGCTAAGGAAATTGGGCTTTGATGTTTAAAATCATACAACATGGACTATGACTACAACTAGTTTAAATTCCTAGAGCTCCAAATATAGGAATAGGTTTGAGTTAAAGGTCTCCAAGCTTTGACCAAAGTATATAGGAAAGGGAGAAACCTATAATGAGTCGACGATAGGGTTGTGCCCTGGATTAAATATTTATATGTAACTACTTATATTGTGATTATTGGAATCAATCCACATGTTTTTATGATTCATGGTGTCATAGGATACCAACGCTAGAAGGGTTTACCTTCTTAGATGATGATATTGAATAATTATATATTATAATATTAGGCATAGAGAATTTATAAGAGGTGAAATTATCTCTCTTTAAGAGACATATCAATTTTTTTATGGGGTTAAATTATCTATCATTAATAGGTATATATATTTTACACAGGGTAATGATATAGTTTAAATTCATCTTATTAGGATTTTAGAAGGTCTTTTGCATCTATATACCCATTATTTACTTCCTCATATCAAGAAATTAGAGCATCTTGGCCCACTGATGTGCCAACATAAATGAAAGGAGATTATTGCTAAAAAAGAGGCTCATGTGAGTGTTTTGGGGCAATGACACCTTATGTAATGGATTATTATATGGTGAATCATCAACTAGGCTCAATGATAGAAGATATATGCATCAATACATATCCCATGGAGATGGGAATAAATCCACCCATATTTATAGAATGTTGTGTAAATAGATGTTTGATGAAACTACAGGGATGAATAAACCCATGTGATGGATATATGAGCATATTTTATTGTCATAATGCTTGGACTAGGGATCTATTGATATAAACTGTTATAGTATAGATTGGTGAGATGGGGGAATCAAGAATGTTTTTGTGGTGAATAAAACCTGGGGTTATAGGATAAAATAGTCCCTTCAACCCATGATTAAATCCTGAATATTATTACACACAGTGTAAGATCATACAACCAAGACCATGATGAAAAATTTAACGTCATGATTCATGGACTAGGATGATGATTCTCTACATGGTATCTATGTGTCATGGTATGGGTAAAAACCAATGTATAAGGGTTTAATGTAGTCCCAGGTGCCACATAAACATTTTGATATGAACTAAACATTATTTAAGGTTATAATATGTGGACCGTAAATGGAGAAATGGGGCCAAAGGCTTAATAAATTTACATCTAGACCCAAAAAAGGATGTCTAAGCATCATTATGTATCCCATGAGAGTGTGAATCAAGACGCATGTTGTTCTAGAATATGGTATAGTATAAGAACAACATTGGAACTAGGGGTAATCCTATATATAGAGGGAATTTTGGAATATAATGATTATCATGAGGCATCACATTTCGAAGGAATGAGATAAGGATAAAGTTTAATGTCATGTCTTGAAGAAAATGATTTTTTTCATCTCACATAATGTGATGATTCCATGTTTTATATGAGGTAATGTTTTTGAACATATCATAACTATCGTAAGAGGAATCCAAATTTTATATAGTGTAAGACTTTTAGATCATCCAATACACATCGTACAATGAATCCCGATTTTATACGGTTTAATACCATCTCCCATTAAGAGGAACCTAGGTTTTATATGGGGTATGACCACATTTTATCATCATGAAGAGAATATCATAACCATTAACAACGCATGAAGATTCACTATCTACACATTCTGCCTCACCAAAGTGTCCACAACACTATCCCCTTGATCACTATGAAATGACCCAATTTTTTCAACACATCAATAATGGGTTTAACTCCTAGTCATCCAAAATCTTGACTAACAATTCAAACACAGGACTAAATGGAATGATGTATACCACACTAGAGAAATCAAGACATAAAAGGAAACATCATATTTCAATAAAATGCATAAAAGGAAACATGAGAAATCAAGAAAATGTCAGGACATGAAAATGTTTTGTGGAAACTATGTGCCAAACATGTTACATATACAAACCAATTATTCCCATATTTGTTAAACACATCAAAAATACAACTACACACAGTCTGATGATGCATCGTCACCCTCTCCACCTCCATCTCCACTTTTTTTTTGTCACCTGTAAGAACATTATATTGAAAATTAAATATTGTTGCATATTTATATTAAAACTTAAAACCAATGAAAGTTTGAAAACTAAATGATTTTGATTTTTTGTGATTTACCTGCTTACCACCAGTCAATGCACTACCATTGGGGGTATATCTGCTCATCTGCTGATGTATATCAGTCATCTCTTTCTGCAAAGCGGATATATGAGCCCCCTGGTCTTGAACTGTGGTTTGTAGCGAAGCAATCTCCCTCAGAGCATCTTCAAGTATGGACTGACTATAACCAGGAGTAGATGCAGCTGGAATCCCTAGTGGCATGCCAAAGACCTCAGATGGTACGAGTCAGAAACCCATCTCGCGCACTCTACCAGGATGCTCCTTCCCAAGGACTTTAGCAATTGGGTCATCCTAGGAGACTGAGTAAAACTGCCCAGGATTGGCATCCCATAGTTCTTTAATTTTTACCTATAAATCAAATATCAATATATATTAACATAGTAAAAACTGATAATAAGTTATTATAATAAAAAATTGACTTCATACCCCAACTTCTTTGGCAGGCTCATTAACAAAACTTCCATCTGGTTTTTTGTGAACATCCAACCACAGTTCAGTTCAGGATGCTTCATTCCCTAAACTCTATGACTACATTAAGCAAATATAAATCAACAATTCAATATATTAAATATATAATATTGTCTTATAAATTTTTAAACCAATTAAAAGATTACCAATGTCATTCGGCTTCTAGAAAATCTTTTTGAGCCCGCAGTGTGAGAGATGACTTGCTTGGCCCGATTTGATGCATTCTGTCTTGAGAGATCCTGAAATAAATAAAATGAAATTTAAAAGTAATGTATTCAATTTCATATACTCTTCATATACATTTATAAATGTAAAATGAGGATAATATAATAATATATATTTTAATACCATCCTCCTCTCATCATGATGTCTGTCAACAAAAACTTTCCACTGTTCTTTCGATACCCCACTGGGTAGCTTCTCATACATTTGTTGCACGGTCAACAAAGTATCGTTGAAATCACACCATAATATCCATTTGAAATCTTTCCATTTCTTACCAAGATTTTTCAACATCCACTTCTATGCTATCACATCAGCAATTGTAAAGTGGAAGAACATCTGTATATAGAAATTCATTTTGAACATATTGGTAACATGAAATTCAATTAAACCATAATGTAATAAAATTACCTTTATTTGGGAATCAAAAACTTCATTTTTTTAGCTTGGAGGAATATGTCTCCAATCATCATAAGAAATAGGAAGGGAAATGGGCTCTGCTGCCAGCTGGCCTAGAATCTGGCCAAGTAACCCCACGGCGTCATCCGTAGGGACCCCATAAGAATCATATGGCACGACTATCTTCTCGTCATTCATATTCCAAACATCTGAACTTTTTATTTTTTTATCCACGGTTGCATTTTTTTCATCTTCAATGAGCAAACAATTAGTATAAACAAAATGAAATAAATTTATTTAATTAAAATTTGTACCAATGACAGTGACACTCCAGTATGTCTGTGATGAACTGGAAGGGGTGTGTCATCGCCCCACTACTGAGGCTCTTAAAGGCGGAGTCGATGACTCAGCCTCTAATTGGACACCCACAGATGGTGTGAGAGATGGTGCAGGGGGAGATGGTGCAGGGGTGTAGGCAGCTGGTGCCTCAGATGCTGTGGGGAGGGAGCTAGATGGATCGTCATCTGTTACAGAACTAGATGAAATAGTGTACCGCTTCCTCCTTAGCATTCCTGTCATTTAATCAAATAAAATTAAGTTTAGAATGTAATGCCCCGACCCTACTTACCCAGAGTCGGTGCATTATTACATAACATTGGCATGATCACAAGGAAATCATGTCTTGAAAGACCGATCAGTTTAGTATTATTGGAAACAAGATTTATACATAAGTTCAACTTTACAACTTGAAAAGAAATACAAAACAAATTTATTCTATTAGGAACATCCAAGCCTCCTAGATTATGTCTGCAAGTCACTCATAAATAACTTCTTCATATCCTGGGAAAATGAAACATAATAAAGGGGTGAGCTCAAATGCTTAGTAAGGGTAAGAAAAACAACGGAAGATAACATAAATATTAAGCATGGTTAATAATTGAAACCACATGTCTTTACCAATAATAAACATGAATACTTTTATGGCAGGAATATGAGCTGAATAAATAATTTCATAATAAAACATAATCATTGGTATTCTACTACTCAAATGACCACATGAACCATTAATATTATTTTCATAATGAGGGAATGTATAATACCAGACATTTTAAAACATTTTTTCAAGGCCTCGTCCAAGACATCTAAAAATGATTAAGGCCTCGGCCAAAACCACATATCAAATTGAGAAAGGGCCTAGGCCAATTCCATGTATAGTTATCTCATGAGACCTATCAATGCATCGAGGAGCTATAGCAGGCTCCAACCATCACTTACTAAGTCCAATACATTCCTCATATGAAAAGGTTGAAATATAACATAAACATTCGTATTAAAACTAGCATAGGAAATGTCAATACTTTAATCATAAACCATGAATGGTATACAAATAGCACATCCACAGTCAAATAATCATAAAACCTTCAATAAAATATGGAAGTTTTGTATCATAATAAATCAACTTCAAATAAACTTAAATCCATCAAAGGATGTTGACATAGATGAAATCAAAACCTTTTTTAGAGAAATATCTCTTTATATTTTGAAATCATTTAAGAGTCACATAATTATAAAGAAAACATTTATTTTGAAAATATTATTTTAAGATTGTAAGGGAAGCTTCAATGATGTTATAATGACGTAATATAGCCTCACCCACCATATAAGTTAAAAAAGACATTCTTACCTTAATTTTGTCGAAAAGGTTAAAAAGGACCTTGTTTGGAAAACGACGGAAAGATTCCATTATAAACATCTTATAAAAAGTCAAAAAAGGGTATAAATGAATTTAAACCATAGTCTATAAAATAGTAAGAATGTTTTGAAATACATTTTTAAGAAACATGGATGTGGATGATAAAGAGGTCCCAGTAGATACTTATGTAAAAATAACCTCGGATAATAAAGAGATTGTGAAATTAACCATTACCTTGTACTTTTCCTTGGTTGAGGGTAGGTTAACCTCCTGTATAATGGTGAAATAATTTTTATTAAATTATACAATAATCATATACATTAATATGATATCATATATGATCTTTTAACATTGTTCTATTAATAATATCTTAGTATTATCGTCATTTCGGGTGTTAACGGATTCATTTTCCTTTATATTCTTTGTTATGTGAGTCATATTTTTTATGTATGGGATGTATCTTATTCATATCCAGAATTATATCAAGTCTTTAAACATTATTTTTAATCATCAAATGAAAATTAGTCTTGAATGGATACGATGGGGAATGAATCTCATTGCGTTCGTGGAGACGGTAGTCCGTCCGTACGCACGAGCAACAATATCATTATTTTGATATTAAAATAATATATAATTGGATGGTATATCATATATATAGAATAATTATCATGTTATATTTATTATTTACATCAATTAAACATCATTATCATACCCATCCAGATAATAATGTTTTGAATAACAATTACACCACGACATGGAGACGGTAAGCCGTACGTACGCACGTATGGTGACATGTCATTCAAAAGATGGATAGAATATTGAATATGGTTGTACCATATTTATAATAACATAAAAATATATATAATATACTGAAGTTATTATTTTAGAATTGAAATAACAAAGAAAGAAGAAGTGGAAGAAGAAAGGAACTTGAAAGAGGGTGGTGAAAACATTACCTCTTCTTCGGGTTCTTCCTTTTGATTTGATTAAAAGGGCTCCTTAGGTTGGATTTCTAATCAAAATAAGTCCTCTAGGTTTAATTGATGGAAGTTTATAAGATATTTGGGTAGGGTTTGGCCGAACCAAAAGGCTTTTAAGTTATGAAGAATTGGTTAGAAGTGGTGTCCTTTTATAAGGGGGGGAGGGGCTCTTTAGGAAAAACTTAAAGTATTATTTTATAATAAATTAATATTTGGTTTCTAATGGCTCCAAACTAAATTATTTAAATTATAAGGTGGGTATGGGTCAAAAAAAACTCAACCAATAGGTTTTATACAGGTTTGGGTCACTATATTAACCTTATCTTTTAGATTTAACTCTTAATTATTTAGTTTGACATTTACCATGTCTCTTTGTATTTTTATATTATTTGGTTAATGAACTTACTATAAACTATCAAGAGAACCCCAAGTGGTTCATTAATGACATAAATATCATCATATAAGTCCTTTTTCCAAACCTTAGATTTTTAGGGATATTATATCAATTAATAGTATAATATTTGTTTTAAAAACTCCTTTATGTCAATTTTGACACTATTTAATAATTGATTTTTGTTAAAGTATTAATAACTTTATTAATTAGAACCAAATTCATTTAAGTAATACTAAAATGTCATATTAAACAATAATTTTTTTTTATTTCATAAAAACTTCCAAATTATATTTATTTTAACATTTATAATACCAATTATTTGATTCTTTCATTAATAAGGAAAATACTGCATCATTATTGTGTCATAAATAAATTTAATTATTCAATGTCTAAAAATTATAAATAAAATCCCATTATATATGAAATATTTTTAGATTTCTAATGAATATTTATAGTTGAAAATATAACATATATAACCCTATGTAAAAATTGTTTTGATAAAAGATATATGCTTATGTTATTTTTTTATTTACTTTAACTTAATTAATATAAAGCATCATTATCACTTACAAGTGGCTTCATGGGGTCCCAAAATAGACCCAAATATGTCCATGGTCGTAAATTTATCAACCAATAGGGTTGGGACACATTTTATGGTAATTTAATATTATTATAATATTATTTTTTTCCCTTATTTACCGGATTTACCCTTTAACCATGGTAAATAAAATATTTACCGAAGTAATTATTCAAAATGTCTAAAAATAAAAGTTACCTATTTACACAATTTGGACCTCCTGATTATAAATATGGAATAAATTTTTCTAAATTCAAAACACATAAGTGGCAGAAATTAATTTAAAATTAATTCCTGTTGTCAAAACAAAAAACATGTTTTTTAAGAAATAATAACAATCAAAAGATTGACACTTGTTTATGTCTAGTTTAAATGTGAAATTACATCCAATAAAAAACATTGTATTAAATGGTAAAAATATATTCTAACTATACTTTAAAACCACTAAATAGTATGATTTATCACTATAAATTATTTGGATTAAAAAAGTTGTTTTTAATTAAAGTTTAGTATTTTTCACTATTCATCAAAAATTGGATGTTCTTAGAAAAATACCAAAAATTTACCCTAGGATAATTTAGATATTACGAATCCAAAAATGAAGTCCATTTTAAAATATAAAATTTATAAAATTTCAAAAGGTGGGTATTACTATTCATAATGCCAAGTTGATTGGTTGTGGTGTTTTAGAACTCGAAGTTGCATACAACACACGCTACTATATTATTCAAAGAGAATCGTACCATGGAAGCTTGGGGTGTTACAAGGAATATATATTTCAAAAAAATTATGTAGAAAAAAATTTAAAAATGATAATAGATGCCCAGTACTAACAGACAAAATATATATAACAATGATAATGAATGACTGTAGAAATGAAACAAGTGGTTGTTGAATGAATAAATAATTGTACATAAAATCATTTTCCCCTTTAATCATGTCGATTTCCTATTTAATTTCTTCATCCACTTCATTCATCCTTACTAGATTAATATTTTTAATATCATGATGGACAAATAATTCTGCTTCCTGTTGTTGATGAAATTCAATTTCAGAGGTCAAATCTTCCACTTCATCACCCATATCATACAAATCTCTTTGTATTACGTGAACAACTACACTCCACCCTTAATCCACAACATAATTCAAATAATATACCATTTTTTCTTATGATGATAAGATATATGGATCATGCAGTTCATGATCACCAACATCCATCAAGTGAGAGAAGTTCACAAAAGTAAATTGCAAGGAATCTCTTTTAACACCTCTGATAATATCGACCCATTTTCATTTGAATAAAACAACAGAAAAATGTCCATGGTAGTTTAGTTAAATAATATCATGCATCTTTCCATAGTATCCCATTTCAGAAAATGTAAATATACCACTATTCTGTTTTTTCAAACCCACTTCTCAATCGACTGTACGAAATCTAAAGTCATTCACATTATAAGCGTCGAACTTTCTAACTTATTTTATAGGACCTCTAGCAAGAAACTTCAAATCTTCTGACAAGTCTGCTCAAGTATCAGTATTCATGATTTGAAAAAATAAATATAATTTAATATATTTACAAAATGTATGTGTCAAACTAATATTCATATTTATTTCAATATTTATGAACTTACACGTCGTGCAAACCATTATACAAGCTCTTTATTCACAACTTTAGTTATATATTTCTCATTTCATGTTCCACCTATAATTAGTCTCTTTGTTTGTATCCTCAAATATTCAATAAATGGATCTGAAATTTCACTATTCAGCAGCACATATCTATGTTCCTGTAATAATTCCAATTCTGTCAGTGTCACATTTGAGGTCCTCCCAACTGATCGGCCAATAGCAGGAAATATTTTTGATTTCTGATGCATTTGAGATTGAGTTGATGTGTCTTCAACATGTCCAAATAAATTAAATCTTGTCTCAATATCATCCAAATATCTGGAACAAATGGTAAGACACTCTTCAGGCAAATAGCCTTCAGCAATAGAGTCTTCTGGTTGAGCTTTATTTCTCACGTATGCTTTCAAATTCCCAAGATATCTGTGAAATAAAATAATAATATTATGCATTTATTTAAATTCCAAAATTTGTTTACTTAACTAAAAAACATATAAATAAAATACCTCTCAATTGGATACATCCATCGATAATGAACAGGGCCTCCTAATTTAGCTTCCTTAACCAAATGCACAGTTAAATGCATCATGACAGTAAAAAACGATGGAGGAAAGATCATATAAATTGTACAAAGGGTCAATACAAACCTCTCCTAGAGGTTGTCAAGCTAAAATGGATGTAGAGCTTTCTCACATAATTTCCTGAAAAATGTGCAAAATTGGAGTACAACAGCAGTAACTTTTTCAGGTAATAATGCACGCAATGTCAATGGTAGTAACTATTGTAACAAAATATGTGAATCGTGGCTTTTCAATCCATGTAAATTACGATTCTTCAAGTCAACACACCTTGAGATGTTACTATAATACCCATAAAATACCTTCAAATTCTTTAAAATTTGAAGGAATATATCTTTATCCCTATTTTTCATTGCAAAAATGGTCAGAGCATACTTTTCATTCTCATCTGTCCAGAGATCGCGTTTTATGTTCATTACTTGTAAGTCTTTGCGAGCATTGAGATGATCCTTCGAATTTCCATGATCATTAAGTAATTTGAAAATCAAATTATCACAGACATTTTTCTCAATATGCATCACATCAAGATTGTGGCGCAACAAATTAAATTCCCAATATAAAAGTTTGAAAAATATACTTTTTTTCTTCCATTGTTGCATTTTGATTTCATTTGACGATGCACTTCGGACCTGTTTTTCACTATCATTAAAATGATAAACCTTCACAAATTCTATTTCAACATTTTCAAGTTATGTCAATATTTCAGAACCAGTTAACAACTTTGGAGGTGGTTTACGATCAATAGAAACATTAAATTTTGATTTGTTCAGCCGAAATCTATGAGATGCATTGAGAAATCTTCGATGGAACAATAAGCACCATTTTCTACTATGAGGTAGTCGTTTGGGCTCAAAATCAAAGTTACAAACGGGAAAAGACAAACCCATGTAAGTGTTCCAACCAGATAAATTCTCAAGCCCAGAGAAGTCACTAATGGTCCACATTAAAGCAGCATGTATTATGAACATTGTTTTAAAAGAAGCATCAAATGTCTCAACACCGTTGCTCCATAACTCCTGTAATTCGTCAATCAAAGGCTGCAAGTATACATCAATATCATTTCCAGACATTTGTTTTCCAGGAATAATCATTGAAATGATAAAATATGTTTGTTGCATACACATCCACGGAGGCAGATTATAAGGGATCAAAACAACTGGCCAAATGCTATAACTGATACTCAAAGTCCCAAATGGGTTGAATCCATTGGCAGCCAATCCCAATCGAACATTCCTAGGATTAGATGAGAAATCTAGATGTAATGAATCAAATTTCTTCCATGATTGGGAATCTCATGGATGTATCATTAACCCATCATTGTTATTATCTATAGAATGCCACTTCATGTGTTCAGCGGTTTTCGATGACATGAATAATCTTTGCAATCAAGGCTTCAAAGGAAAGTAATGAAAAACCTTTGCAGGTGTGTTCCTTTTCTTCTTCTCTATGAAATTATGTTCATTTAGACTTCCAACATCACCCTTTGACTACCATCTAGAAGACGAACATTCCTTACAATTTTGTCTACTTGAATCCTCTCCCCAATAAAGCATACAATCATTGAGACACGCATGTATTTTTTTATAATTCAGACTAAGCTTGTTAACAACTTTTTTTCATATCATAAAAAGATTTTGGGATTTTTGCTTCAGGAAATGCATCACGAATCAATTCCAATATCATGGACATTGCCTTATTTGTAATTCCACATAAACATTTGATATGGTACAACTTCAGCAGAAATGAAAGCTTTGAATATTTCAAACACCCACTATACAAATCTTGATTTCCATCATCAACTAAATCATGAAAAACATTTTCCTTAGTGAAGTTTTCTCTTACATTTGGCTCCACAGAATCAAGATTAGGACCCAATGATATGTTACAATCTTGATCTGCTTGTGTTACAGTCTCAAAAACATCACTTGTCACATTACAATTTGTAGCACCCTCTTCTGGTTGTTCTGATATGTTTTGATGCTGATAGTAGTGTCTTGCAGTGCCGAATGCATCATTTATGAGGTTTTTCATTTCATTTTCCATTATCGATGAACTTGGGACCTCATTCTGTGGATTAACATCAGTGCTCAATCTTTCTATAATGTTCGATTCTCCATGCCAAATCCAACACAAATATTGACCAGGGAATTTCTTTAGTATTAAATGTTCATAAACTTCATCTCTCTTCAACCATGTTCTAAATTTACATTTAGGAAATGGACATCTTATTCTCCCTTCAACGGATTGATTAGAAATTGCAAAATCTAAAAACTCATTCAAACCCTTAACACACTGAGGTGTGTTCCTCGATAATGTGATCCAGCTTTTATCCATGTATATCACAATGTGCCTACACAATAATAAAAAAATTAAAACACATAGTTACTACTAAATAGAGAAAGAGATTCATATATATGATAGTGTAAGATTACAGAAACATAATATAATAAAGATGATCCCCTGAGTTAGATATGAACCCTCTAGTGTTTGGGATAGGGGAAGTTTCTTTGGTAAAGAGAAACAATGTGCTAACAACGTGGTAGCTACTTTACCATGAAAACCAAAGAACATTGTTAATTTGGAATAACTACGTGGATATAAAAATCATTCATAAGGTATGAGAAAACATCTATAATATATTCCATTCATCCAAATGGTTTTCATGGAAATGAATGCTTACAAAACTCAACACATTCTTAGATATGGTCATGCAACCCTACAAAGGGTTTAACATCTCTGGAACTCAAGCTATCCTTAGTATTTGTGGATATAATCTCATCTAGAACAAGGGATTAAATTAAAACCATAACAGACACTACCACAAAAACAGTTTTTCGCAGCGCCCCCCTTTATCAGCACTAACGAAAAAGTGCTGATAAAGGGGGGTCCCTTTATCAGCACTAACAAAAGCGCTGATAAAGGGTGCCTTTATCAGCGCTAAAAAAGCGCTGATAAAGGCACCCCTTTATCAGCGCTTGCTTAGTAGCGCTGATAAAGGGACCCCCTTTATCAGCGCTTGCTTAGTAGCACTGATAAAGGGACCCCCTTTATCAGCGCTTGCTTAGTAGCGCTTATAAAGGGGTCCTTTATCAGCGCTTTTTTTAGCGCTGATAAAGGGTCGGCTTCAAAAAAAAACATATATTAATATATTAATATATAAATATAGTTATATTGTTATATAAATATAATATATAATTTTTAAATATATTTTAGATAAGTATAAATGTACATTTACACTTATTATACTTAATATATAAGATATTTAGTGAAAATGACTTCTTAAAAAATTAAAAAAATATTTTTAATTAATATTTTGATAATCATTATGGAGTAATAGTCATTTAATAACAATTTGAGGACTAAACAAATTAAAAAAATTAAAAAAAGATCCAAAATATTTTGAAAACGCAACTCAAACTTCAAACGGTCATAACTTTTGATCCGGATGTCCGTTTGAGATCTACCACATATCAAATCGAAGCCTGCGACGATCTCTACGTCACTGTGACTTGGGGGGACCCTAGTCAAGCGATTTTCGAGGCCAAAAGAGCCCCAGAAGGCCTCCAAAACTGAGTTTTTAGTCGGGGTACCCCGATTTTTTAACATTTTGTGGATTTTCACCCTCGTTTAAGGGGGTATTATTGGATTTTTTTGGTGGGGTATGAATTTATTCCAAGGTATTACATTCATATTGATATTATGTCTTTGAAATTTCATCATTTTTTATAATTCACTGCTATTTATAATCAAATATATAACAATATATTCATATTTTTTAAATATTCACACCTAAAAATTTAATTATAAATATAAATAATAAAATATATTTACATATAAAATATATTAGCTTTATCTAAATAATAACTAACATCCATTTTATTTAAAATACCAATATATGAATATTTATATACCTATATATTAATCTAACTATATATATATTAATCTAACTATATATATTAATCTAACTATATATATATATTAATCTAATAACTATATATATATATATTAATATAACTACATATATATATATTAGTATTACTATAAATATATATATTAATATCACCATAAATATATATATTAATATCACTATATATATATTAATATAACTATATAAATATATATTCATATATATTCATATAACTATATATATGATAATATAACTATATATATGTTAATATAACTATATATATGTTAATATAAATATATATATGTTAATATAACTATATATATATATTAATATAAATATATATTACTATACGAATAAATATAACTAAATATATATATATATAGATATAGATATATATTAATACCACTATATATATATTAATATTACTATATATATTATAATATAACTATATAACTATATATTATAATATAACTATATATATCTATTAATATAAATATATATTACTATACGAATAAATATAACTAAATATATAAATATATATAGAGAGAGATATCATGAATTGGAAACCAAATCAAAATAGAGTAGTGATAAGGGCTTAGGCGCGCAGGGGGGAGGTCTCGAGTTTAAATCCTGGTGGAGGCAGGGGTGCGCGCGCATGGGGAATATTGGAGCAAGCACTGTTAAAGGGTGGAGGGGGGTGCGTGGGGTGCGTGGGGTGTTGTATAGGGGCCGAAAAGCGCTGTAAAAGGGGGGGTTCAAGCGCTATAAAAGCCCCCCCCCCCCCGATTGACAGTTTTTTTAAATTTTTTTAATTTTTTTTAATTTTTTTAAAAAATTTTAAATTTTTTTAAAAAAATTTAACTTTTATCAGCGCTTTTTTAAAAGCGCTGATAAAAGGGTCCTTTATCAGTGCTAAAACGAAAGCGTTGATAAAGGAAGCGCTGATATAGGACCCTTTTATCAGTGCTAAAAAAAGCGCTGATAAAGGGGTACTTTTATCAGCGCTTTTTTTTAGCGCTGATAAAAGACCCCTTTTATCAGCACTTTTTTTAGCGCTGATAAAGGGGTCCTATATCAGCGCTTTTAGGAGCGCTGATAAAGGGGACCCCCCCTTTATCTACGCTGGCTTTATCAGCGCTTTTCTAGCGCTGATAAAGGCCGTGTTTGTAGTAGTGAGATTAATACCATATGAGTTTGAGAAAACATCATCCATTAACAACTTAGTGTGTTGTGTATATTACTTGGTTCTAGGATCACTATATGGCTTGTGGGTTTCCGAAATAGATGAATTGCATGAGTTGATGACTCCACTAAATCCTATACCACAAGAGGATTAGTGGCTTCTCAGAATCTAGGAGGCCTCAACTACTGGAATTCATGTTACACAGTTTTCTTATGGGTAGTCCATCAGTGGGAACTACTGTCTTCTTTATGATAATTTCTATACTAAAAAAGGGGAGAGAAGTTATCTAAAATAATAGGGAAATTATATCTCTTATATAAGTATTTAAATCAACACCTCATCACTTAAATTAAAAGTAGAAAAAGGATCAAGCATTGAGATAGGATTTTCACAAACTTAACTCTAAAAAAAGTTGTTTTTGTGTGGGTGGAATTATTCATTTGATAGGATGAACCCATAATGATTAGAGAATATCTAAATCAACTAAAATATGAGTTACATGAAATATAATGATTGAGAACTATATGATTCATGTATCAACTTAATTTTACTCTATATATGATTATTTAGATATTTGGGTTGACTAACAGGTTACTAATGTCTCAGTGAAAGGATACATTTACAACCACACCTACTCTAGCCTCACTGGTATGATAACTAAAATAAAAAAAAACCATTAAATCACAACATTAAATTCCTAAACTAGTCCTCATGTGAATAATAACTCAAAAATCTATTCCTAGGACTTGAACCAATCTAATTCCACCCTAACATGACCTACCCCACAGAGACCAAAACTAGGATGATGATAAACTAAGTGTGCCAACCAAATCCTAACTCCAATAGGTCAGGGAATGGTGAAAAAATACTGAGCAGGAATATCACATAATATTGGAGGCCATATCCTATAATAATCAAGGTCATATCCTATAATAACCTTCAATATATATGCATCCTCAATATGAAAAATAACCAAAAATACCTATAATATATATAAAGGAACCATTAAAATGTATACAATACATAATGGGAATAACAAATGATAAGTACAACACCATAGGGGAAATCAAATATGATAAATACATATACAAAACACCACACCACTAGGTACAATAAAATCAAGATAAGGGAAGACACCTCCACATAAGAATAGACTAAGGTATCACATAGTTTAAAGTCATCAGATGGGGGTATATATTTTAATGTTTAATTACATGTGGTAAATATGTTCAATATGTAGTTTCACATCATATGGTGAGGATGAGTATGAGTTAAACTCAGTAATACTAATGAGAAAATATATCCAAAACCCCAAATCCCATGTGATACATGCCCAATGTTGGAAACAAGGGAAATAGAGGGATAACTAGGGTCGTGGGGGGCGGAGGAAGCGAGGTCACCGGGGTCGTAGGGTCACGGGGGAAGTGGGGTTGCTGGGGTAGCGGGGTCGCTGGGGTCGTCGGGGTCGCGGGGGGCCGAGGTCGCCGGGGTCGCAGGGTCGCGGGGGGCCGGGGGAAGCGGGGTCGCCGGGGTCGCGGGGTCGCCGGGGTCGCGGGGTCGCGGGGTCGTGGGGGGTCGATGCCTTAGATTTGGATGAATTCATTGTTTTTTCCTTGGAGTAGCAAGAACCGTGTGAGGGATGGTAGTCTTGAGGCATGATAAGTGGTGGTGTTCATGGGAATGCATGATGAAATGACTTGGGAGATAAGGTTTTGAGGTTCTGCGAACCTTGTGTGGATTGAATTCCTATAACTCTCTTTGGTTTATTCACATAGAAAAGAGTGGTGGTGTGACTTGAGGGTGATTTGGATCATATATGTGTTAGTGCTCATGAGTAGAGAATTATAGTTAAATGGAACGATAGAGGATCCATGGAGTTGAACTAAGAGTCAGATTCAGACTTCGGTGTGGGCATTGAACATTTTTGTTATTCCTTGAGTTTTAAGGCATCGTGGTCGGGATATGATAGCGCATTGGTGGGTGGGATTGAGAACCTTTGGTATAATTAATCTAGAGAAGGAATTACTAGTGTTGTTGCATAAAAATTGATGTGGTAAGGTGGAGACCACATCAAAAATATCGTTCAAGATGAGGCTGATGTGGTTTGGGGATCAAACTAGGGCATTTGAATAATAGTTGATGTGTTTGGGCTTGGTGTTTGGAGTTTCATAGTAGAATCATGTTGGGAATTTAGAGATGAAATGTGGGGTTTTGGTACTATCCTCCAGGACAACATAATAAGATAATCAGAATCACATAGGTGGAAATAGATCCCAGAAGGAATTCTCTATAAACATTATATTTGGTAACTTGGAATAATTATATTCATCCAAACCACTACAATAAGTTATAATGAATTCAATACCATTCACTTCAACACACAAAAGAAATTTATGCAAAGTAAAGTAAATGACAGTATGAAAGAACACTTCGGTTTTATGTTGTTTGGATTGAAATTATGGCTTCTAAGGGAGAAACACTAAAACATTCCATTTTACCAAAAAGAAAAGATTACAACTTGTGAGTAACAATCCATGACCTGAGGCATTACTCAGGCATCCCTATAAAGTCACTAGAGTCTCATATGGTAGTAGGGGATTCCATGCAAATGTATTAAAAGTATAAGGAATTCCATGACCATATATCACAAGTATGAGGTACTCCAGACCTTAGTAATACTATAATTAGGGATGTTATTACCATGTATTACAAGTATAAGGGATTCAATGACTAATTATTCTAAGTATTAGGGACACCATGCTCGGGTGTCACAAGTATAAGGGACACATTGCCCGAGTACCACACATATAAGGCATGTTATGCTTGAGTAACACATATTTGATGGACTCTATGGTTGAGTATCAAAAGTATAAGGAACTCCATACCTAAGTGTCATAATTCATTATAGTCAAGTAGGCCTTATAATCTATCATCATTATAGTTTAACAAGGGAGTATCATTTTTTATGTAGAAACAGGTGATATGGTCTCATGATACCCTTCTCATCAAATTCATTATAGTCATTACAATTAAGATTCAAGAAAAAACCACATAGAATGTGGTTTGGTCACCTAAGAATGCACAATACCTAAGGAGATTCCAATTGAACACCTTAAGTTGTTGAAATAGTCGACAGGGATTAAACATAAATAATAACAAAGTGATAATAAGTTTTTATATCAAGGATAACATATTAAACACAGGTTATGTGTATGTTTAATGAATCGAATGGAAAATCAACCATGAATCTTCATAATTCATAATATAAGGAGACAATAATTGAGGTAAAATTACTAGAATTCAAACCTTAGGGTTCTTATAGGTCGTCGGGGTCATGGGGGTCGGGGTCGCTGGGGTCGCCGGGTCGCCGGGGTCACTGGGGGTCGGGGTTTCCGGGGTCGCGGGGTCACCGGGGTCGCGGGGTTGCCAGGGTGGCGGGGTCGCCGGGGTCGCGGGGTCTTCAGGGTTGCGGGGGGCCAGGGTCGCGGGGGAAGCGGGGGGCCGAGGGAGGCGGGGTCGCGGGGTGAGAAGGGGAGTCGGGGTGGGGGGGAAGGGTCGGCAGTGTAAAAAAAATATCGTTTCGCAGTGGTTCCCAAAACCGCCACTAAAAAACCGCCTCTAAAGCCAATTTCTATTGTAGTGTAAGAATGTCATTTGGGTAGTGATTGATCGTTTAACCAAATCAACCCACTTCATTCTAATCAGAGATACAACTAAAGTGGATGAGTTGGTCTGTTTGTATCTTTAGGATGTGGTAAGTCTCCATGGTGTCCCATCAGCAATTGTCTCAGATATAGACCCCCACTACTAGAAATATGATCTATACCAACGGTTTTGGGTAAACCGTTGGTATAGTTCACTAATTTGGACCTATACCAACGGTTTTTACAAACCGTTGGTATAGGTACATGTATTTTTAATGAAATCTTCTTACAGAGGACATTAAATAAATCAAAATTTAAAATAATTATGATAATACATATATATATTTATGAAATTATGTTCACAAAAGTAAGTTAGGTTAGTGGTTAGGTCGTTCAATCCCAAACGGGAGGTGTTGGGATCAAAACCAACCGAATGATTATTTTTTGAATTATATATACCAACGGTTTTATGGAACCGTTAGTAAAGATTTTCATATTACTTATACCAATGGTTTTCAAAACCGTTGGTATCCTCATGGCTTACTTGGAAACGGTTCTCCAAACTGTTGGTATAGGCTATACCAATGGTTTGGAGGCCTATACCAACAATTCCAAACCGTTGGTATAGGGTATTTTTTCAGTAGTGCCCTGTTTCACTTTTTGGTTTTGGGAAGGCCTTCAGAAAGCCTTGGGGTCTCAGATTAAGATGAGCACAACATACCATCCTCAAACGGATGGTCAAACAGAGCGGACGAATCACATCTTGGAGGACATGCTCTATGAATGTGTTCTAGACTTTGGAGGTTCCTGGTATATCCATTTGGGATTGGTTGAGTTTTCTTATAATAATATTTACTAATCCTCAATTCGAATGACTCCTTTTGAGGTGCTCTATGGTCGGCCTTGTCGGTCCCCCTTGTGTTGGGCTGAGGTAGGTGGGACCTCACTACTGGGGCCGGGTCTGGTGTATGAGACATTTGAGAAGGTCAAGTTGATTAGAGAATGCTTATTGAAAGCTCAGAGTCACCATAAATCATATGCTGACCAGAGGCGTTGAGACCTAGAGTTTTCTGTGGGTGATAGGGTATTCTTGAAAGTGGCCCCTCGTCTGGGCCATCGTCAATTGGAAAAGCAAGGGAAGCTGACACCACGGTATGTCAGACCTTTTGAGATCACCGAGCATATTGGAAAGGTTTCATACAAGTTGTCCTTACCTTCTCAGTTGACATCCATCCATGATGTCTTCCATGTCTCATAGTTGAAGAAATACAACTCAGATTTATCTCATGTATTGAATTGAGAGGAGTTGGATATAAAGAATGATTTATCTATTTTTGAGTGGCTGATGCGAATAGTGGACTTCCAAGAAAAGGTGATTCAGATAAAGTCTATTCCACTGATCCAGATTCTTTGGCAGCATGGGAATGATACACGTGAGACTTGGGAGCGGAAGTTGTGGGTTGAGAAGGAGTACCCATTCTTGTTTTCTGATCAAGCTTCAGGTTGACTTTTCGGGGTGTAAAGTCTTTCATGGTAGAGATAATTGTTACATCTATGACTTATTTTAAAGGTAAATTTCATTAAATTTCCATTATTTCTTTGTTGTGTGGGGTTTCCCATGTATTTTTAGAGGAAAGGGAGAGTTTTCATGATTTGGGCTAAACTGTGAGCCCATTTCCAGATTTAAAAACCATTTTTTTCTTTTATAACTCTTTCATTTTTCAACATTTTTCACCCATTACAATTCCAAAATGACCTACCCTGACCTATTAACACCACAATATTAATTTTAACCCTTTATGAATCCATAATCATGGTGGATTTGTGTTTATAATTAAGGAATTGTGCCAGCTCAGAAGCTCATTTCCAGTTTTTTTTTAAAAAATGTTTATTTAATATCTTATTTAATTTTTATGATTTTTTGGTGATTCCAAGTCTCACCTGAGCCCAATTAACCCAAGAATTCCCCCATTCTCTTCCCCCCTCTTTGAATCTTGTATGCATTGCTAATTAGGGAAGAACTTATTATACTTTCTCAAATCGTCTAGATTTGAAGAGGTAACTTGTTTCCTTCATAACTCTTTCAATTCTTAATCTTTCCCCCATTTTAGTTCTCACGTGACCTTATCATAATTATTCAAACCTCAATTGCATTTTTGGATGTTTTTAAATTCAGTTACTGATGTATTTGGGGCAATTTCTTCAAAATCCCTCAAGTAAGTGGGTCTCCTTCATTCTTCCTTCCTTTTGATTAAGTTTTTTTTTCTTTTGCTTAGGGTTTCTTCCAATTATTCTTGAATTTTATAATGTCCATAAAGTGGGGATTCGAACCTAGGGTTTGATCTTGGGTTTCTTGGACTATTATTGTTGTTTTAGGCTTGATCTAAGTCTCTTGTTGTGCGGTGGTGGTGCAGTTGAACTTTCGCACAAAGATTCAAGGGTGTTGACACTTGTGTAGGTGATTCCATGGGTAATCAATGATATATGAGTTAGATTTGATGAATTTATATTTTTAGCACACTTATCCTTCATTATCCTTGCTGAGAAATCTGTTTTTGGTGACTTTTGTTAAGCAAGTGATTTTTAAGTACCAATTTGGTGTTAAATTGGGTGTTTTACATGTCTGTTTTATGTTATGCCAAATGAGTTTGTTTTACAACTCATGTAATGGGTTTATAGAAATGTTTTGGGTGATGAAAATTCTGTTTTGGTGAATATGGGTATGCACATGGTGTTCAAAGTGGGGTTTTAAATGGATTTTGTTTGCAAAACATTGTTATGTTTTGAAGTTATTTTATTGAAATCCTAAAGGTTTTATTGAGTGGTGTAAGTGGTGAAAAACATTTGTAGCTACTATTTTGAGTTGATTATGACCATAACTAATGTGTTTATTTGATAATGGATTTTTTATCATTATATAAGGGTTTGATCACAAAGGGGGAAGCCCGGGTATCTAGGAGGGCGGATACGTACTAGTACGCTAGTGATTCATATGGGTTTTATCCCTATTTCACTGAGAAAATGGATAAAAAAACACTAACAAAACTATGTTGATAGTGATTGGGGACCACTAGGTTATATTTATGTTCCCTACTAGTGTCTTGTGCATGATAATAGATTTTTCTATGGTTACTTTACACCGAGGTATGAGGTACATGGGGCCTAAGACTAACTAGTGCATAGGAGTGTTCCCGAGATTAGTGCCCATTGAATCTTTTGTAATTATATTTGGAATATGGTGGGTTTTACTGGAAAATATAGTATCTTACATGTTTTACTTAAATGTGGTCACTCATGGAAATTTTCCTTTGAAAACTTCCTACATTCAAAACTTTCATTCTTTATAAATTATTTCCACCACTTCTTGTGTATCAAAAATGGCATGTTTTTATCTCGTATTGTTTACTATATGAAATCTATTGGTGGTATCCTATTGGGATTAGGATCAAACTCTACTTAAACCCCTTGGGTGTAAGTAGACTTGGTCATATTTGACACAGGTAAAGGAAAGGCTTTGGGTGATGGCGGTTCGGGGTGTTAGTTCCCATCCATGGTGTGTCGTTGTGGAGACGACTTGTGCGTGATGACCCCTTGTCGTGTGGAGTACTTGGGGATATTTGCTGCTATTTTTATGTGTCTTTGGACATCTTGTTATATGTTTGAACTTATGTATTCAGTTCTGGATTTTGTTTAAATCTTGATTGATATGAATTTTTCAGATTCAGTTTATCGATTGGTTTTGATGTTTTGTGTTTCCATACTCAAGTAAATCGTTACCAAACCAAAATCTATGATACTCGGGCACTTGTGCCAGCCCGTGGGGATAGGGAACGCCCTTAGGGTCTTGTCACGGGTCGGGTTTGGTGTCGGTTTTGATGGCGACCAGATTCGGTTCATGACAATCTACATGTTCATGCAAAGTCCTACTATACACTGAAATATCATCAAAGTAAACTACCACAAATTTTCCAATATATGCATGTAAGACATGATTCATTAACCTGATAAATGTTCTAGGTGCATTGGTGGGACCAAAAGGCATGACTAACCATTTATAAAGTCCATGTTTTGTCTTAAATTTTGTTTTTTCACTCATCTCTTTCTCTCATCCTAATTTGATGGTAGCCACTTCTTAAATCGATTTTTGAGAAAATAATAGATCCATTTAACTCATCTATCATGTCATCTAACCCAGGGATAGGATGAAGATACCTGACCGTGATGTTATTGGCAGCTCTACTGTCAATGCAAATTCTCCATGTCCCATCCTTCTTTGGTACTAGAAGCACTGGTACTGCACAGGGACTAAGACTCTCTAATATACCTCACATCCAACAGCTCTTGAACTTTCCTTTGAATCTCTTTTGTCTCCTCTGGGTTGGCATGATATGCAGGGCGATTCAGTAGTGATGCTCTAGGTATATGGTCAATTTGATGCTCAATACCTATAATGGGTGACAAACCAGGTGGTACCTCTTTGAAAAACACATCTTCAAATTCCTGCAACAAAGACTCAATGACATGTGACAAATGAGATGTTAAGTTATTAGTGTTTAAAATCACCTCTTTGTACATAAGTACTAAAAGGTTTTTCCAAGAAATAAAAGCTTCTTTAACCTCACTCTTTTTTTGTCAACATCACACTTTTCTCTCCTCTCAAATCCTTTTCCCCTCTTGATTTTTCTTTGCTCTCCATTTCTTTTCTTCTCTCATTTTCTATTTTCCCTCATTCTCTCCTTTTTCATTTTCTCTTTTTTCCCCATCACTCGTTTTTTTCTTTTCTCTCAAAATGTGATCTTCCAGAATTTGTTTTGGGGTCATGGGGTTGAGGGTTATAGGTTCCCCTTGTAGTACAAAAGAGTGACGGTTCAAGAAACCGTCATGAGTAACACGCCGATCATACTGCCACGATCGACCCAACAACAAGTGGCACACCTTCATAGGAACAATGTCACACAATACCTCATCCTTGTATTTACCAATGGAGAACAATACTTTCACCTGTTTGGTAACCTTTAGCTCTCCACAATCATTCAACCACTGAATCTGATATGGATGTTGATGCCTCGAAGTTGGAAGTCTCAAATTCTCCACCAACTCGGTGCTTGCTACATTACTACAACTTCCTCCATCAATAATAGCACTGCATACCTTCTCATGGATCTTGCACCGTGTATAGAAAAGGTTCTCCCGCTGCTCCTTCTCTCCTATGGTCATTTGTGTGCTTAAAACTCTCCTAGTAACAAGAATCTCACAGTATTCCCCAAATTCTTCATTATCAATTTCAGGGGATTCTTCATCTTCCTCCTCTAAGCTTTCTTCATTGGTCTTCCATTCTCCATGCTTGTTGATAGTCATGGTGTGTCGATTTGGGCATTCACTAGCGATGTGACCCCTTCCTTGACATTTGAAACATCGAATATCCCGATTCCTTGTTTGATTAGCCTCAAAAGTAGGTTTCTTAGGTGGAATAATTACCTTGTCACTTTTCTGATCTACCACCTCTTTCGGCTTTGATGATTCTTCAATTTCCTTCCTCAAATTTCTCTATGGAGTGAAAGGGGTAGTAGGTTTCCTCGTGTTGCTGCTCCTTTTGATTTGTTGCTCATCCTTGTGTGGATTGACTATCACTATCAGTTTGGACTTCTCTCATAAACGATTATGCTTGAGTTTCAGTTGTTGAATCTCAGCTTGAACTTAGTCAAATACGAACCCTAGTGACCCCATCTCCCTCAGAAGCTTTGATAAATGAGCCTCGTAAGGTATGATCCTACTGTTTGAGGTCATCAATTCTTCATTATGTATCAATTAGCTTTTATTATTACCCTATATATACTAATCTTAACGGTTACTTTATAACAGTTGCATAATGGTTATAAGGTTTAACGATCATTATGCCCAACAATCATATTATGGGCGCCTTTTATGATAACAACAACGTGTTACTGATTTTTATTACGTGGAGTGAGTTCTATATTATATTACATCGCTAAACGTGACATATATCTATTTAGAAGGTAAATTTCATTTATAAAATTATGTATCATTGCATGTAACCTACTACGAGCGAATCGAGTAAAATCTCGGTGTTCATAGTCCTTACATTTCTCCATTTGATTGTGCAATCGATGTGACAATGAAATTGCAAATATCCCGAAAGTTTAAATACCAATAAAAAACAAAGGAAACTTAAGAATCAAATAATAGACCCATATCATTTGATGCATCTAGAAAAATAAAATATAATTTGACCGCAAAACAACACGATTTATTTGAATTACAACATTTTATCAATGATCATTTATCCTCCCATCCATTGCATCCCCTCCATTCTTGCTGGAGAAAGTACCTGAACCGAGCCCCTTGACGGGCGGCGTCCATCCTTCGTCCCATCCCATGGATGCTCACCAGCTCGTCAATTCCCTCACATCTCACATTGCTCTCTACCACCAATCCTCCTTAATCCCCAACAGTGATTCCAACCCTAGATCTGCAATCCTCCGATGGTTTTCTTCCCTCACCCTCGACCAGCGCCAAGCCCACCTTACTACCGTCGACCCGAGCTTCGTTCGTCTCCTTCTCCGCATGCAGACCAAGCTCAAATCCCACGGTCACGGCTTTTTCTTCGTTCTCCCCGATCTCCCCTCCCCTCACAGCCCCTCCCTTCCCAGCCTCTGCTACAGGAAGTCTCGGGGCCTCCTGAGTAGGGTTTCGGAGCTGAACGATCTCGAAAGGTCAGTTTCAGAGTCCGTCTTGCTGTTCGGTTCGAAAGAAGGCGAGAACGTGAACGACTGCTGCTGCTACGTCGAGGGTCTTGATTCCATAACTGTGTGTGAGGATTTTGTGGCGAATGTGGATAGTTTCGTGGCGGCAATGGATAGGGTCTCCAATGGTGAATTTCTCAGGGGAGAGGAGAGCGGGCTGGGCGCGGATTGGGTGGAAACGAAATGGTTGAAGGCCAAAGGATATTACAGCATCGAGGCGTTTGTGGCAAGTAGGTTGGAAATTTCCTTGAGGCTGGCGTGGCTAAATTGTATTGGTGGTAAGCGGAAGGGTGGGAAGTTGAAAGACAAGGCGACTGCTGCAAGTGCGGGTGTTGCAATCAATGTTTTCCGGCGGAAGAAGGGTTGCGTCGACTGGTGGGGGATTTTGGACGGTGCAACACAAACGAAAGTGTTTTCTTTGATATTGGGAACATCAATGAAATATCTGGTACTTCCGAGCAACCTTATTCTCTTTGTTTTGTTGATGTATACTTTGGGATCACGATTCATGTATCTTGGCTTATGATATGATTACAGTGGGTGGGGAACTAAGTTGACTTCTATTGTTTAATTTTTCTGTTCCCTGTCAAGGTATGCTTTGCAAAATTGTCTGTTGACTGGATATGCTTTGTTTTGGATTCTTCCACTGAGCTGCCCACCATCTGTTTAAATGAATTGCAAATTGTTTCTAGATTAATGTTGCCAGCTTATGCATTAAAGCCATAGTGCTAAAGATGTTAACAGTTCGATTTCCTGTACTTGGCATGTTGAGTGTTGATGCAGCATGGCAGATTAATCAAACCCTTACATGAGGAATTCTTGTAAAAAAAAAAAACTGGAAACTTGGAGAGGAACACTCTCAATTAGTCATGTAATAATGAATGTCCAAGCTGTTGACAAAGAAAGCTATTTAACCATTTTAAGACTCCCCAAAACCCTATGACCTAAAAAAACAGAATAAAACACTCCTTTAAAAAGATACACGGTCGAAAATGAAATAAAACGAACGCTGCAGGACCAGGCGCATCCCCTCTGCTGGGAATGCCTGAAGGCGCGCTGACTCCCCTGCTGGGCGTGCCTGAAGGCATAGTGGCTGCCCCCCCACCCCCCCCCTTCTGGGTGCACCTGGAGGGGCATTGGCCTGCCTGGCCTTGGGCGTGTCTGCAGGAGCCTCCTGCTCCTGCTTCACAGGCTGCATCAGTCTCCCCCACTTCGGAAGGACCCTTCCTTGAGTTGGTAGGAGGATAAAGCGGCTCTCCTGGAATAAACTTCATCAAATCCGCCACGTTAAATGTGGGAGAAACTCACCTCCCACCGGGGAGCTCCACCACGCAGGCGTTAGCATCGATTCACTTCAAAATTTTGCAAGGCCCAATCTTCTTCAGTTCAACTCATTACAGTCCCCACCGAAAATCGTTCTTTCCAAATGTGTACCATGAGGTCACGTGCTCGACTATGCTATATCCAGGTAACGTCGGTAGCAATATTAGATTAAGCGTGTTCTTATGCGGCTTCTGATACACCTCCTTAAACGAGGTCTTGTCAGTTGTACAATTTACCACGTTATTGTAGGCAAACTCTGCCAGGGCAAAGGTAAGATCCCACTGCTTAGGACGATCCCCACATAAATAGTTGTCGAGAGTGCCAAGAGTGTGATTTGTTGGAGCTGGTGCCCTAAAACCAACTTATATATAATTTATGATTACCTGTATTCATGGCTTTTGAATATTGATAAAGTTTTATCATACCATGTGATAATGTCTTAAGAGTAAATGTTGCATTAAAAGATCATAGCAGTTCCTCGCTACGATGAGAACCTAGAAGTGTCATGACAGTATTTCTAAAGTTATGTTTTATGGCCGGATGATATCATTTGACGGACACAAATGATACAAGCTATCAGGGGCAGAGGACCCGTAAGTCCTCAAGACTTCTTATCATGAAGTTCGTCTCTGATAATCTCAATAAATGAGATTATGAGAACATGACTTGCCGGTAGAAAATCCATATTTATACGTGTCATTGGATGTTTCTATCTGCGGACGTGTGTAATAGTCCTTAGACTTTATGATTAGTATTAATGCATATCAACGTACTTTGATGTATTCCCGTATGTTCATGGCGAAGTTGGGTACATTGGGCGCGTCACGACCGATATTGTATTAATGAATAAAGCGATAAATGATTTTTCCCTTCCGTTCGAAAACGGAAGTTGATATCTTAGACCTTTTGATGAGAATGAAAATGCCTAATTAAGTCCATGCCGCGACATTCTATTGACGAGTTCATTTCCAGAAAGTCAAAGAAAGAGACATTGAACACATACGTTAATGATACCACTTTGATTAGAGATATCGAGATAAAAAGATTATATTACACAGTGTATGTTCGCATGTCGTTGCAACATTAACTTCTTTCTTTATAGGAGTATTGACATATTGCTAGACACTAACCCCAGACTTTAGATGGCGTGACCCAATGCCATCGAGAAAGAGAGATCTAGAGGGTCACACATTAGGTGTATTTGGAACCTCTGTTAATGTTTATATGAATTTAACATGTTGGATAAATATTATTTCTGTACATGGTTTAATAATTATTCATGTTAGTTTGATCGCAAATATTCAGTCACTAGTTATTCAAAAGACTATACGTGAGTCGAATATTTAATAAATATCTATTCACCAGGTAATTACATATCCACTTACGTGAATATATAATATTTATTTATTCTAGTTTATTCACATGGTAACAAAATATTTATTTAGTTACGTGGATATTTAATAAATATTTATTCACGAATTCAGTGAATATGATATTTATTTATTTATTGGAGAATAATGCATTAATATTTATTTAATTTAATAAATAGTCATTATTTAAGGTACAATAAATATTGAGGAAGATTGGCTTATCGACTTTAATGGTATGGTGAGAAATGTGATATTAAATATTATTTGAATAAATATTAAATTATTTATTGAGGAAAAAATATTTATTTTATCCATGAGACGAGCGCATGTCAAGTAAATTGTAGATGGTGAATTCCCCTTACCTCAATGTGAGGTGGGAATATTCTTTTATAGATGAGTAAATCTAATTACAAGGAGGGTAAGTCCGATGTGGGACTCAGAAATACCCATTTAAACTTAAATGGGGTCCAACACTCCCCCTCAAGCTGGACATGCCCAGATTGGATAGAGTCCCACAAAGAAAAAGATGACAAGACACAAAGACCATCTCATACTCACCCTCAAGCTGGGCCATGGAGGCTGTGAATACCCAGCCTGGTAGTGAGAGACTCAAGGCGAGCTCCTGGGAGGCCTTTGGTGAAGAGATCGGCAAACTGATCTGCCGTCGGGATATGGTCAAAACTGATATGGTTCTGCTCCAGATGGTGGCGGAGAAAGTGACAGTCCACCTCGATACGCTTCGTCCGTTCATGGAAGACGAGATTTGAGACAATCTTCGTGCCTGCCTGATTGTCACACCAGATATGAGCAGGAGTCTGTGCTGGGAAACCGAGCTCATGGAGGAGATGACGAAGCCATATGATCTCAGTAGTGACTGTGGCCATGGCTCGATACTTGGCCTCGACACTCGATCTGGACAGTATGCTTCTTGCTGCGCCAAGAGATGAGATTACCGGCGAAGAACACGGCGAATCCCGAAGTAGACTTGCGGGTAGCGAGGCAGCCTGCATAGTCCGCATCACAGAAAGCCTCAACATCCATGTGAGCATGATGTGAGTACTGAAGGCCACGTGTAGGGTCTTTCTTGATGTATTTGGCAATGCGGAGGACAACATCCCACTGAGATCTGGTTGGATGCTCCATGAACTGGCTGACTTTGCCAACGACGTAGGCAATGTCGGGGCGCGTCATGATAAGGTAGTTAAGTTTACCTACCAGACGTCGATAGCTCTCGGGATGAGGAAATGGTTCCGAGTCGGTATGAAGAGAGCGTTCCCCAGGCTCAAGTGGAGTGTCCACTGCAGTGGCTGTGCTCAACCCGGCATCCTGCAAGATATCAAGAGCATACTTGCGCTGACAGAGAGAGATAATGTCCGCAGTCCGGGAGACCTCGATGCCAAGGAGGTGAGGGGACCAAGATCTTTGGTGTGAAAGTGCTGGTGAAGATGCGCCTTGAGGCTGGCGATGCCTCTGGAGTCACTCCCTGTGATGATGATATCATCAACATATACCACAAGCAAGATACACAATTCTATTATTATTTAGATATGAGGTTCGTCGAAGATTAAAAATATAACAAGGGTTCTTGTGCAATTATTATTTTATAACCCTAACTCTATTTAAACCTTGTTATGACATTTTCTGAAACCCTAGTCATTTTCTAATTGTGGCACACAATGAGTTCTAGAGAGGATTTATCTCAAGCCCTAGAGTGCTCTTCCTCTAGAACACTCTTAAGAACGCAAAACATTTCTCCTCCATCAGAACGATTCCTTCTCGCTTTAAAGGATTCTGCTGCGATCAACAGTGATCACCACAAGTGTTAGAACCATCCGTGCTAGCACCTAGAGGATTCTATGGTGACGATTGGAGATTTGCAGAACACTTGCGAATCACTACTTCAGAGAATCCACCCTTGATTTCTCTGACGCAACAATGGTACGACAAGAGGTCTTCATCTGATCATCGACAACGAAGAATGAAATTCAATGCAAGGTATTTCTTTAAAAAAAAAATAATGATAAATTATATGTGAATAGGTCCTCTCTTGATTTCAGCGTTTCTGTTAATAAATCTTCAATTTAATTCCGTTGGTTACATTCTTCTTCATGTACATATCAGATTATTCGTAGATTACAATAAAAACCGAGTTGGCAACTGGCCAATAGGCGCTTTTGCTGCGCCGGGAACCTTCTAGCGGTATCAGAGCGGTCACATAATAATTTATAATAATTTATTATTTGATGATCGATTATGCGCAATAGTTAGTTTTTCACTTCTAGTTTATTTGTTCTTTAATTTGGAGTTTAATTAACATGTTTTCGACATATTAATATGTTTCGTTCGAGCTTCATATGGTCTTAAACAAATCAAGAACAGATGAAGAACGATTGGAGATGCCATTGAGAGGTGCTAAGGGTTTTGGCCGGTAGACACAGATACACAGCGTGTGACTGAAAATACGCGCAGTGTACCGAAGTTCACTGCACTTGGACGTGTTGCGGGATACATGACGAGCCAAACAGTAAATAACACTAGGCGCATTTAATGCACACCGCGTGTTGACCTGGCCATCCCGATACACGGTCTGTCAGACCACACAACGTGTAGTTGGTGTACACGCCGTATCGTCTACAACACTCCCCCTCAAGCTGGGACATATATATTTATCATGCCTAACTTGTTACTTAAAAATTGGACTCGTGGTCCAAACACTCCTTTTGTGAGAACATCGACAAGTTGATCAGAGGTGTGAATGTGGCCGAAGACGATCTTCTTCTTGTCAAAGTTTTCTCGAACGAAGTGACAATCAATTTCAATATGTTTTCTCCGCTCACGAAAGACTGGATTTGTGGCAATCTTAATAACAACTTGATTGTCACACCAGATATGTGATGGTTTCTTGGTCGGATACTCAATCTCGTAAAGAATTTATTGTGCCCAAATAATCTCTGCAGTTATGTATGCCATGACACGATATTCCGACTCTGCACTTGTAATGACCCGCTTATCCTTATTGGCTTAAGAATACAACAAGTCATTACTTGGCCTTAAGCGACATCCCCAAGGCGCCAAAGGCTGACAATAAATGCCAAAGGGTTTCAAAACAAGTGGGGGACGATTTACCCTTTTGTAACGTACTACAGAACCAACAACCATAACCAAACTAATCAACTACATGATGCATGATAAAAGCTTAAGACAACTCAACCATTTATTTTATCATAAACCAACCAAAAGTACCACAGCGGAAACCAACACTAAATCAGAGTAAACGGCGGAAAGACAAACTAAAAGACTACAAGACGACAACCCAACTCTATGCTCCCCAAGCTCCAAGCTCCAACATCACGATCCAGCCCAAGTATCACGAAGTGGTGCTATAAACACGTGACACTTTTCCTTTGCCAACATCCCGATATATGACATCTGCAAAAGCACCAACGTGCCAAAGCAGGGGGTGAGTAATGAAACTCAGTAGGTTTTCCCCGATGACTTCACAACCCATGCCTCTAGGATAAAACATGTTAGCACATTTATATAAAACAATTTATATAAAACAATTCCAAAACAGTTCATAATATAACAAGTTCCATGTCAAAACCATTTTCCAACAAAACCCATCTTTCTCAAGAAAAGCAACCAAGCAAAGTTTCCAGCCAAATTCACCTTTCCATTTCACAACATCCCTTTTTGGCACACCCAACCCTTTCACAACCCGTGAAATCAACCATGCATGCTTCATTGTGACAGTTCCATACTCATGAGCGGTCTCTCGTCGATCTACCAAGTCGTCACAAGGTAATTATTCCCGATGTGCCATTACACCTTTGACACCGAGCACAAGGTCATATTTCAACCAAGCCTCGTAAATGCAATATGAACACACACCAAGAATGCCCCAAAACCACACCATTCCAACCATGCCAAAACCATTTCAATAAAACAACCATTTTATTGAAAACCTTTTTCCCGCAACCCATTTTCCAAATCCAGCAAATCCATATTTTAAAATCACTACTTTAAAATCAAGAAACCAAAACACTTTGCACAAACCATTCTTTCAATTTCCACAATTTCATCAAAACCCATAAATTATCACTAAAGAAGATTTATAACATGCTTTGCACCACAATTTCACAATCAAAACCAAGCAATTAAATCAATTTGAACTAAGCCTTCAAGTTCTAAGAAAGAGGAATCGAGAGTGAAACCACCTACCTCAACAAAATAGGCCAAACCAACCAAGAACCGGGTTGAAACACCACGAAACCTCCTTAGATTCCTTCCCCTATCACCAACAAGACCAAAACCCGACTTAAAGGTCATCCACTACCTTAGATCTACCCACCTTGAGCGTAGATCTAAGGATCCATCAAGAGGGAAGAAGGAGATCTAAGAAAACTAACGGAAACGAGACTTACCTCGATCAACCGGCCTCTAAACGCCAAGACAACCCTCTGGATCGCTTTCAAAACGCCTGGTAAGTGTTCTCCCACCTTCACCAGAGAGAAATCCCGAGTTAGGGCCGTTTAGGAGCAAAAACGAGTGGGTTTAAAGATAAAACGGATTAGATCCTTAAAAATAGGATTTAAGTTGACTTTGCGCACGGTTAGCCCGCACGGTTAGTCAAACCGTGCGCTAATCGTGCGGTAGTCACTGCTTGAAAGGGGCGCTCCGCATGACCTCCTTGCACGGTTTGCCCAAATCATGCGCACACCGTGCGGTCTCCTCTGTCCAGGTGACCACCACCTGCACGGCTTCCGCACGGTTTGGGCAAACTGTGCGAAGCCCGTGCGTCACCACCTTTTGCCCTTTAACACCTTAAAAGTCTCCAAACTCTCCCCAACCATTTCTCATATGCTTTATGTACTTAAAAAGCATAAAATAAGGGTTACTTACCAGAAACCGGGGGTACTACAGCATTTGAGCGGGAGATAACAGTTTGCTTTTTGCTTTGCCATGAGATCAAATTCCTTCCAACAAAAACAGCAAAACCAGACGCAGATTTCCTAAAAGAGAGACAACCAACATAATCTGCATCACAAAATGTCTCAATGTCTGTATGCTTGTGATCAGAATATAGAAGACCAAACCCGGTTCCTTTTTGACATATCTTATAATGCGAAGAACAACCTTCCACTGTGTTTTTGTTGGAGCTTTCATAAATTGACTCACTTTGCTAACTGCACAAACAATATCGGTTTGAGTCATGGTCAAATAGTTGAGTTTCCTAACAAGACATTTGTATCTGTCGGGTGATGAAAACATCTCACTATCATAATGTAGTGACCTTTTTCCAGGTTCGAGGGGTGAGTCAACCGAGTCAGCTTGAGTCATTCCAGTCTCTTGCAGAAGGTTAAGAACATGCTTCATTTGAGATAGAAAAATTCCTTTGGCACATCTGGAGACCTCAATCCTCAAGAAATACTGTGGTGGACCCAAATCCTTCGTATGAAAATGTTGATGAAGGAAGGATTTGAGTCGATCAATGCCGTTAGTATCACTTTCAGTAATGACAATGTCATCCACATACACAACCAAGAGAATGTTGCCTGCCATAGACTGGTAATATAAAACATAGAAATCTTTTATGCTTTTTGACACATGCCAAAGCTAAGCACAATGGTGCAAAAGCGCCCGAACCAGGCACGAGGTGACTGTTTGAGGCCATACAATGAGCGAAGAAGGCGACATACCTTGGAAGACTCCTCCTGAGCAACAAACCCCGGTGGTTGTTCCATATAAATTTCTTCATCAAGAAAACCATGGAGAAAAACAATTTTCACATCCAGCTGATGTAGAGGCCAATGAAAATAAGCAACAAGAGAGATGAATAAGTGAACTGATGCCATTTTGGCCATTGGAGAGAAGGTGTCAAAATAATCAATCCTATATGTCTGCGCATAACCCTTGGCAACAAGTCGTGCTTTGAGACGATTTAGAGAACCATCAGCATTGACGCGCACGGTATAAATCCACTTGCACCCGACAACCTGTTTATTCATAGGGAGAGGGATAAGATCCCAAGTGCGGTTGGTTTCCAAGGCCTGAAGTTCATCCTGCATAGCATGCAACCTGTCACGACCCGTCCTCGGGGCCCGTGCTGTGACTATCCCAAGCCCGCCTTCCATAGGCCAGGGGCTGACGACTAGCACCAAAGGCATAAATCCCGATAAAAGAGAAGACATTGCCTTTAAAATAAGTAAACAAACACCACAAAGTACACAAGCTGAAGTAAACACTAAGTAAACTGAGTACAAAAGTAAGTGCTGGAAAGTAAATGAGCCAGTATACAAACCCAACTGAAAGTACAGTACAACTGAGAAAAGAAAGTACAACAACTGAAAAGTAGAGCAGCAACCATCAAGACGTCCTCCGGAACTCCCACCTGAAGGGTGAGTACAGACAGTCTTGTCGGCTCCTCGAGTCCGGTCGTCCACTCCGTGTACGTCCCGCCTGATAGTCCACCTCCGAGTACCGTCCCGCTCCACAAGCCTCATCCATGATCAGCGCTTTCCGTCGTCTGCAACCAACACAACGTAGTGCGGGCATAGCCCGTGCAGGGGTGAGTATACGATACTCAGCAGGGACCCCGAGACTCCCGAAGGTCTCCCTGAATCCACAAAGGATAAACCACAAAGGAAAGATAGAAATACGAAGTATCAACCAACACTACTTAGGTATATGCCCATACATATACCTAAGTCATCAATTCCAGTTCGACTCCAACTACCGAGCCCAAGTTCAACCCAGTCCACACATGAAGATACGACCCAATCTGTTGGGACCACTTTGTGTATGAAGATTGTATTTGTTGTCAATAGTTGTCAATGCTGGTCAAAATGAAGAAGGAGATGAAGCAGGACTCCAAAGTTAATGGAGATCGACTGAAGTGAGGATGCCTGGAGAATTGTTATGTAATCATAGCATTGAATTTCATGCTTGGGAAATTCTCCATGAAGTAGATTCAGACGATTGTTGAGTTGATCCTAAGTTCAAAGAACTTGTGTCAAAGGTGACACATTGTTTACAACAATGAAGAATGGAGAAGTATCATCAATCTGAGGATGATTGAATAAGAATGAGGATTTGAAGAAGACCATGAAATTCTTCATGTTAGAAAGCCATGCAAGAGATTACTTGAAGAATAAAATCATATGATTTGCATGAAGTTTAGAATAATGGTTGAAGAAGAAGAGAGAATGTGGAAGGGCATGGCATTCTGAGGTTGCCATGCATTTTGCATTATATCAAAACCAGACGATGCTTTGTTGATATGTATTTCTCACATATCATAAGTTAAGAGAACTTGTGATTCAAGCCTTATGATGGAAAGGGGGAGAAATGATGAAGTCGAGTTTTGATTGGAAGGAATGATGCTAGGGAAGTTTCGGTACATTCCATTCTAACTCTGACGATGCTAAAGCTGAGCTATCAAAGGATATATATCACGATAGTGGAGTTCGTGATGAAAGCTGAAGAATGGTTATGAGAAGCAGTGAAGAGAGAAATGACAAAGCAACGGACAATCTGGGGGCGGCACAAAAACACAGTTTAAGGTGGCGCCGTTTTCCAGTGTTTGCCAAATTTTAGGGCCTAAAAATTGGGAGATGAAGATGTGTTTTGGCAATGGATGTTGCGCGAAAGATTGAAAATGGTTTATAATTTGGCGTGCAAGGCATGATTCAAGGTCAGAACATCGAAAAATGACAAAGGCATGGAGTGTGTGGAAATTTATGCAAGTTGCGCGCAAAAAGAAAGTGGTGCGCGCAATATTTGCGGGTTGTGCGAAATATTTGCGGTAGGCGCGAAATTTCAGCGGGATGCGCGCAAAATGAAAAGCTGCGCGAAATATCTGCGGGATGCGCGAAATAGAGGAATGATGTTTTTCGCGCAAAAGGTGTTTCGAGATCAGAAGCTCAAAAATTTGCAAAGGCATGAGCTGCGTGAAAAATTGGATCATTGCGCGTAATACGATGTCGCGTGAAAGGTTGAGTTTGCGCGCAATATGGAATGCAGTGTGGAATTTTGCGCGCAATTGGTGCTTCATGCTTAGAATGATGAAAATTGGCAAAGGCATGAAATGCGCGAAAGATTGGAGCAGTGCGCGAAATATGATGTCGTGGGAAAGATTGGGTTTGCGTGCAATATGGAACATGGTGTGGAATTTTGCGCGCAATTGGTGTATTTTGATTAGATAGTCGAAAAATGGAAAAGTTCTGAGTTGCGCGAAAAATCCAGGAAGGTGCGCGTAATCTCAAGAATTGAGAGACAGTTTTCCGCGCAGAAAGGGGTTTTACGCGCAGGGTCCAAACTGCCTATAAATATGAGGTGACCCCCTTTCATTGTGTGTTAAGGTTTAGGGTTAAGAATTTTGAGAATAGGGTATGGAGAATAGTTTTTGGGGTTTGGGGTTCAGCTTTTAAGTTTTGGGGTTTAGAGATTGAAGATTCAGATATAGGGTTTTGGGTCTAGGTTTTAGGATTTTTTTGGTTTGGCTTTCGGGTTTAGGTTTATGATTTCAAGGTTAGGGTTTAGGTTTTAAGTTTTAGAGTTTATTATTTTGAGAGTATGGTATAGGTAAAAGGTTTTTAGGTTAAGTGGTTCAATTTTAAGTTTTAGAGTTCACGTATTAGGGTTTCAGATATAGTGTTTTGGGTCCATAATTTATAATTTTTTTGTTCAGTATTGGGGTTTCAGTTTGTGATTTCTGGGGAGGGGTTTATGTTTTAAGGTTTAGGGTTAATTATTTTTAGAATATGGTATGGGGAATATTTCTTTGGGTTTGGGGTTCAACTTTTATGTTTTGGGGTTTAGAGATTGAGGATTCAGATATAGGGTTTTGGGTCTAGGTTTTAGGATTTTTTTGGTTTGGTTTTCGGGTTTAGGTTTATGATTTCAGGGTTAGGGTTTAGGTTTTAAGTTCTAGGGTTTATTATTTTGATAGTATGGTATAGGTAATAGGTTTTTAGGTTAAGCAGTTAGATTTTAAGTTTTAGAGTTCACGTATTAGGGTTTTAGATATATTGTTTTGGGTCCATAATTTATAATTTTTTTGTTCTGTATTGGGGTTTCAGTTTATGATTTCCGAGGAGGGGTTTATGTTTTAAGGTTTAGGGTTAAGTATTTTGAGAATAGGGTATGTGGAATATTTTTTAGGGTTTTGGGTTCAGTTTTTATGTTTTAGCATTTAGAGATTGGGGTTTCAGATATAGGGTTTTGGGTCTAGGTTTTAGGATTTTTTTGGTATGGTTTTCGGGTTTAGGATTATAATTTCAGGGTTAGGGTTTAGGTTTTATGGTTTAGGGTTTATTATTTTGAGAGTAGGGTATAGGGAATTGGTTTTTAGGTTTAGGTTTCTGCTTTTAGGTTTTAGAGTTTAGGTATTAGGGTTTCAGATATAGTGTTTTGGGTCCAGGATTTAGGATTTTTTTTGTTCGATTTTGGGGTTTCGGTTTATGATTTCAGGGGTAGGGTTTATGTTTTGAGGTTTAGGGTTAATTATTTTGACAATTGTGTATGGGGAATATGTTTTGGGGTTTGTGGTTCATCTTTTAGGTTTTAGGGTTTAGAGATTCGGGTTTCAGATATGGGGTTTTGGGTTTAGGTTTTAAGATTTGTTTTGTATGGTATTTGGGTTTAGGTTTATGATTTCAGGGTTAGGGTTTAATTTTTAAGTTATAGGGTTTATTATTTTTATATTAGGGTATAGGTAATTGGTTTTTAGGTTCAGGGTTCAGCTTTTAAATTTTAGAGTTCAGGTATTAGGGTTTCAGATATAGTGTTTTGGGTCGAGGATTTAGTATTTTTTTGTTCGGTTTTCGGGTTTCGTTTTGGGATTTTAGGGCGAGGTTTATGTTTTAAGGTTTAGGGTTATGTGTTTTGAGAATAGGGTATGGGGAATATGTTTTTGTGTTTGAGTTTTATCTTTTAGGTGTTACCGTTTAGATATTAGAGTTTTAGATATAGGGTTTTGGATCTAGGTTTTGGATCTAGGTTTTCGGGTTTCGGTTTATGATTTCCGGGTTAGGGTTTTTGTTTTAAAGTCTAGGGTTTATTGTTTTTATAACAGGGTATAGTTAATAGGTTTTTAGGTTCAGGAGTCAGCTTTTAGGTTTTAGAGTTGAGGTATTAGAGTTTCGAATATAGTGTTTTTTGTCCAGGATTTAGGATTTTTTTTGTTCGGTTTGGGGATTTCAGTTTACAATTTCAGGGTAGGTTTTATGTTTTAAGGTTTAGGGTTAATTATTTTGAGAATAGGGTATTAAGAATAGTTTTTTGGGTTCAGATTTCTTCTTTTAGGTTTTAGGGTTTGGAAATTAGGGATTCAGATATAGGTCTTTGGGTCTAGGTTTTAGGATTTTTTGGGTATGGTTTTCAGGTTTTGGTTTATGATTTCAGGGTTAGGGTTTAGGTTTTATGGTTTAGGGTTTATTATTTTTATATTAGAGTATAGGTAATAGATTTTTAGGTTCAGGGGTCAGCTTTTAGGTTTTAGAGTTCTGGTATTAGGGTTTCGAATATAGTGTTTTTGGTCCAGGATTTAAAATTGTTTTGTTCGGTTTTGGGGTTTCAGTTTACGATTTCAAGGGTAGGTTTTATGTTTTAATGTTTACAGTTAAGTATTTTGAGAATAGGGTATGGGGAATATGTTTTTGGGTTCGGGGCTCAGCTTTTAGGTTTTTGGGTTTAGAGATTAGGGTTTCAGATATAGGTCTTTGGGTTTGGGTTTTAGGATTTTTTTGGTATGGTTTTCGGGTTTAGGTTTATGATTTCAGGGTTAGGGTTTAGGTTTTAAGGTTTAGGGTTTATTATTTTTATATTAGGGTTTAGGGAATATGTTTTTAGGTTCATCGGTCATCTTTTAGGTTTTAGAGTTCAGGTATTAGGGTTTCAGATATACTGATTTGGGTCTAGGGTTTAGGATTTTTTTTGTTTGGTATTGGGGTTTCTGTTTATGGTTTTAGGGGGAGGGTTTATGTTTTAAGGTTTAGGGTAGGAATTTTGAGATTATGGTATGGGTAAGATGGTTTTGGGTTAGGGGTTCAGCTTTTAGGATTTAAAGTTTAGATATTAGGGTTTCAGATATATGGTTTTGGGGTCTAGGTTTTAATATTTTTTTGGTATGGTTTTCGGGTTTAGGTTTATGATTACCGGTTTAGGGTTTAGGTTATATGGTTTAGGGTTTATTATTTTGATAGTATGGTATATTTAGTAGATTTTTAGGTTCAGGGGTGAAATTTTAGGTTTTAGAGTTCACGTATTAGGGTTTCAGATATTGTGTTTTGGGTCCAGAATTTATTATTTTTTTGTTCAGTATTGGGGTTTCAGTTTATGATTTTAGGGGAGGGGTTTATGTTTTAAGGTTTAGGGTTAAGTATTTTGAGAATAGGGTATGGGTAATATTTTTTTGGGTTTGGGGTTCAGCTTTTTAGTTTTGGGGTTTAGAGATTGGGGATTCAGATATAGGGTTTGGGGTCTAGGTTTTAGGATTTTTTTGGTTTGACTTTCGTGTTTAGGTTTATGATTTCAGGGTTAGGGTTTAGATTTTAAGTTTTAGGGTTTATTATTTTGAGATTATGGTATAGGTAAGAGGTTTTTAGGTTAAGCGGTTCGATTTTTAGTTATAGAGTTCACGTATTAGGGTTTCATATATAGTGTTTTGGGTGCAAAATTTATTATTTTTTTGTTCAGTATTGGGGTTTCAGTTTGTGATTTCAGGGGAGGGGTTTATGTTTTAAGGTTTAGGGTTAAGAATTTTGAGAATAGGGTATGGGGAATAGTTTTTGGGGTTTGGGGTTCAACTTTTAAGTTTTGGGGTTTAGAGATTGAGGATTCAGATATAAGGTTTTGGGTCTAGGTTTTAGGATTTTTTTGGTTTGGCTTTCGGGTTTAGGTTTATGATTTCAAGGTTAGGGTTTAGGTTTTAAGTTTTAGGGTTTATTATTTTGATCGTATGGTATAGGTAAAAGGTTTTTAGGTTAAGTGGTTCAATTTTAAGTTTTAGAGTTCACGTATTAGGGTTTCAGATATAGTGTTTTGGGTCCATAATTTATAATTTTTTTGTTCAGTATTGGGGTTTCAGTTTGTGATTTCTGGGGAGGGGTTTATGTTTTAAGGTTTAGGGTTAATTATTTTTAGAATATGGTATGGGGAATATTTCTTTGGGTTTGGGGTTCAACTTTTATGTTTTGGGGTTTAGAGATTGGGGATTCAGATATAGGGTTTTGGGTCTACGTTTTAGGATTTTTTTGGTTTGGCTTTCGGGTTTAGGTTTATGATTTCAGGGTTAGGGTTTAGGTTTTAAGTTCTAGGGTTTATTATTTTGATAGTATGGTATAGGTAATAGGTTTTTAGGTTAAGCAGTTAGATTTTAAGCTTTAGAGTTCACGTATTAGGGTTTTAGATATATTGTTTTGGGTCCATAATTTATAATTTTTTTGTTCAGTATTGGGGTTTCAGTTTATGATTTCTGAGGAGGGGTTTATGTTTTAGGTTTTAAGTTCTAGGGTTTATTATTTTGATAGTATGGTATAGGTAATAGGTTTTTAGGTTAAGCAGTTAGATTTTAAGCTTTAGAGTTCACGTATTAGGGTTTTAGATATATTGTTTTGGGTCCATAATTTATAATTTTTTTGTTCAGTATTGGGGTTTCAGTTTATGATTTCCGAGGAGGGGTTTATGTTTTAAGGTTTAGGATTAAGTATTTTGAGAATAGGGTATGTGGAATATTTTTTAGGGTTTTGGGTTCAGTTTTTAAGTTTTAGCATTTAGAGATTGGAGTTTCGGATATAGGGTTTTGGGTCTAGGTTTTAGGATTTTTTTGGTATGGTTTTCGGGTTTAGGATTATGATTTCAGGGTTAGGGTTTAGGTTTTATGGTTTAGGGTTTATTATTTTGAGAGTAGGGTATAGGGAATTGGTTTTTAGGTTTAGGTTTCTGTTTTTAGGTTTTAGAGTTTAGGTATTAGGGTTTCAGATATAGTGTTTTGGGTCCAGGATTTAGGATTTTTTTTGTTCGATTTTGGGGTTTCGGTTTATGATTTCAGGGGTAGGGTTTATGTTTTGAGGTTTAGGGTTAATTATTTTGACAATTGGGTATGGGGAATATGTTTTGGGGTTTGTGGTTCATCTTTTAGGTTTTAGGGTTTAGAGATTCGGGTTTCAGATATGGGGTTTTGGGTTTAGGTTTTATGATTTGTTTGGTATGGTATTTGGGTTTAGGTTTATGATTTCAGGGTTAGGGTTTAATTTTTAAGTTATAGGGTTTATTATTTTTATATTAGGGTATAGGTAATTGGTTTTTAGGTTCAGGGTTCAGCTTTTAGATTTTAGAGTTCAGGTATTAGGGTTTCAGATATAGTGTTTTGGGTCGAGGATTTAGTATTTTTTTGTTCGGTTCCCCTTTCTTTGTGTGTGACTCGACACATAGACATATCCCGAGCTGTGACGCGCGGAAAAATTGAATTATAGAGTATTGTGCGAAAAGAAGAAGTGTTGCGCAAAAAGGAATGTGTTGCGCGAAAAAAGGAAGTTCTGCGCGAAAAAGAAGGGTTGCGCGAAAAGGGTTTTTTGCGCCAAAATGTGTTTTTACGCGCAAGCCACCTAGAAGGTTGCACGAAAAATTTGAGGGTACCGCAGGCCTTCGACATGTTCATAGCACTCTCGAAGTGACTTTGCGAAGAAGGAAGTATCGTGAACCATTCGGTTTCACAAAGAGAAGTTGAACCGCACTCACACGACTGGTGTTTATCACTCTCGTTGTGCTTTGCGATGTGAAGAAGAACTAGATGTGCAATCGAACTCATATCTGCCCAAAGGAAGAATTCAGTATACCAATACACTCAGGTGTTGGTATTGAGAAGAGAATGGAAAAAAGAAGAATAACAGAGTATGCCCAATTGAATGCTGACATTTGTTCAGGGCAGTTAAATTCAGTTGATGCTATGTGAGCGGATCCTCAGTGTCTGATTAATCACATTGGTATATGTGATTCTAGCCAAGAAGATAGAAGAAGTTTTAGTGCAGTTGGTTGTTGCACTAAGAAGAAGAAAGAAGAAGTCTAGTGCAGTTGGTGTTGCACTAGAAAAGGAAGAGAACGAAAGAAGGAAGAATTGATTGCCTACTGCTTTGCAAGTAATCAAGTGAAGAGCATTAAAGAGACCAAGAGCAGAACCTACCTTATCAAGAAGGAAGAAGACTGTCTCCATAGGCAGTATAAAGAACCAGCTAGAGGCTGCAAGTTGGACTAGGCCATCACCAGTCCAGGGAAGAGGATTGTTTCCCACCCCCCTCCAAAGTGTAGGGACTCACACTGGCTAGAGGATTGTTTTCCTAGTCACTCCATTGTAATGGAATTTTACATTATAGTGGAGAATCCATGCACTGGTCATATTCAGGCATGGCAAGGACGTAGCTACTCTTATTGAGTGGTGAACCTTGTAAAAATATCGCGTGCATATTTTTACTGCTTTCTATTATTGCATGCGACAGGGAAAAGAGAATAAGAGAATCAAGATCCTAACAGGTCAAGAGGTACAGGGATAAAAGTTGGAATTGGTTTAAAAAGTCCCCAACACCGATTCACCCCCCCTCTCAGTGTTAGGTATATCCCAAACTGGTCCTCTCACAATCCACATAGGAAAACACAACCCAATCTACACATGATATCAAGTCAATCATATCGAAGATAATGATTGAAAGTCAAGACTCAGCTCACACAGGTATACTACTTCTGAAGAGAGGTGGAGATGATTAGATGTAGCCTCTGAATCATCTCCTCTGCCGACCCCACGTAGGATCCTAGTACAGAAGTCGTCACTGCCGAATCCACGGAGGATCCAAGTATAGTAGTCATCGCTGCCGAACCCACGGAGGATCCAAGTATAGTCGACAACGCTGCTGAACCCACAGAGGATCCCAGCACGGTAGACGTCGTTGTCGAACCCACAGAGGATCCCAGCACGGTAGACGTCGTTGTCGAACCCACGGAGGATCCCAGCACGGTAGACGTTGTCGTCGAACCCACTGAGGATCCTAGTACGGTAGTCGTCCTCGTCGAACCCACAGAGGATCTTAGTACGGTAATCGTCCTCGTTGAACCCACAGATGATCCTTGTACGGAAGTCGTCCTCATCGTCGCAGTCACAACCAGCTCTAGGGTTCCTGCACACAGCACGCTCGATTCCGGGAGGGTCCGCTCCACGAGCCAAGGGGGTCGATACATCAACTGTCACGAAGTCCAGAGTTGATGTATCACAAAGTTCCGTCTCGTCAAAAGGAACTCAACGTGACAGACGACGCGTCAATCGGACGCCCGGTCTGAGAGTTATTGGTTTTTTCGTCCCAGGGGCCCGGTTGGTTTTTAAGCTAAAACCAACCCGACCGTACTCCAGCTGCGTCCAAACCTCGAGCGGAGTAAGCGAAAAGAACCGTCTCACTAAGAGGAATTCAACAAAGTCGACGACACGTCAATCGGACGTCCGGAGCTCAAGTTATAAGCCTTTCCGCTCTGAGGGTTCGGCTGGTTTCGTGTTCGAACCAACCCGGCCGTATCCAAAGTTCTCCGAAACCTTGAGTGTAATATACCGAAACGACCGTCTCGATCCAAGGATCCCAACGCAACTGACGGTGCGTCGATCGAGGGTCCGTAGCCCAAGTTATGAGCGTTTGAACGGATCTGTCCGAAAGTAGGGGGTTTGGGCCCGGTCTGACCCGGCCCAATACCCCCTGGGTCGGCCCGAACCGGGTCAACCCGACCTGGGTCCGGGTCCGGCCCGTTAAAGCGCGGCCCGGCGCGGGCCGCGGCTCGGCTCGAGGCCGAGCTGGACGCGGAGCCGCCGCCTGTTTTCCCGAAACGGCGGACCCCTGTGGGGTCCGCCCTAGCTGTGCTGGCCGAGGGTTTTGAACCCCCGGACTTCTAGGAAACGGCCGGTCGTATTGGCCGGCCGATGTGGTTCCCGCGGGACCCGTCGGTCCCACCTCCTGGTGCGTCGGCGGCTGGCCAAGTCCGGCCGCCTCCTCTGCAACCGCCACGACCCCTGTCCGACCGGCGTGGTGTGACTGCGCCGCGCCCCTCCGCCGCGGCCCGCCCCGGCCGCGGCCTCTTGGTACTCCGGCGCGGCGCGACGGCGCCGCGCATCACCGCCGCGGCCCGCTTTGGCCGCGGTTCCTTCAGATTCACTGGTGCGGCGCAACGGCGCTGCGCATCTCCGCCGTGGCCCGCTCCGGCCGCGGTTCTCTCGTTCCCACGCGGTGCCGATGCACCGCGTCGCCTCCATTTCCAGCCACAAAGAAAACCAACAACAAAAAGGGGAGGAGGTTCGGCCGTGTTTGTGCGGTCCGACCTCCTCCGTTATATTGATGATAAGCGGCCAAAAACACGACATGCTCAACGATAGACAAAGCGCAAATTTAATTGATTAAATTTGAACTCAACCCCTACCTCAAAAGAAGTTCGCGGAAGCTAGCGTCGCGGGGGTGGTTTCGATGACGGCGTTGGCTTGCGTCCAAGAAGGGAACGACGTCTCACACCAGCTGCGGAGAGGAGAAGGAACGGTACGTCGTTGGCGAGTTTCCGCGTCGGTGCCTCCTTCTTTGTCGTGGAGGAAGAAGAGGGCCGAAGATACCGGGTCGCCGAGTCGATGATCCTTGACGAAGTGTTGTCGATCTTCGTTGAGGATGAAGACGTTCTTCGCCGGAGAAGATGAAGTTCTTCAAGCGACTTAGAGCTCTCTCCTTCAATCCTCAACACAACCAATCTAACCCCAAAAATAAAATAAACTCTTCTTATTTTATTAAGTCATGCCATGAGTTCAAAATTCAAAAACTTAATTTCATCAATTGAATTAGTGTGTTGGCATGATTAAATGTGAGGAGAGGGGAAGTCAGAGTTACACATCTTAAGTGGGGGGTTTAGAGGAGTTAGGGAATGTGAGGGGTTGGGCTCGTGTGGGCCCCACCCCACCTTTATTCTCTCAAGGGTAGTTAACAACAAGTGGGTCCCACCCAACTTCCACACATAGGTTATAACAACTTAGAAAATGAAATAAAATTGTAACACAATTTTATTTACTTCACATTTAAATCCTCTTTTTTTTAATAACTCATCCCTAGCAAACGCACCTTCGAGAAATGTCCTCTTAAGCAATTACCGGCGCTGCGGTTTCATCGGTGCCCTCAGATTTCAATTCTGAGCACCAGATCAAAAGTTAGAAAAACCCGCTCGTCCGTTCACTGAACGTACCCGAGCTAAACTTTGGAAATTTATTCCGGGCACATCGGGCCTCGGAATCAGGTGCCGTCTGAAGCTACAGACTCGTAAAATTCCAAAGAAATTAAGAAAAAAATTTCCTTGAAATTTTCGGGTCTTTACACAACCAACCTGGATGAGAGAGAGCCTCGACAACAATGCGTGGTGTCGAGTAATCAGCCAGTGTTGCCATAACCCGAGAGGTAGACGCAAATAATCTCTGATAAGACTGACAAAAGCGTGAGCCTTTGCGGAGTGCAATGAGCAGCTTTGATGATGGAGCATCAGAAGTAGATGAGTCGTTAGGTGTGGTAGTGACAGGAGGCGGCAGGGTGACATATGTGTGAGGTCGGAGAGTATATATATGGCCAAATTGGGAGCCAACAATATCAGTAGGAGGAGAAAGATGTGGTGGTGGATCAAGAGAAAATGGCTAAATAATGTCGGAATTAGGAAGTGGATGGGGGTGGTAACTCGAGAATAGAAAAAACTGATAATTCGACAAAGGAAACATCAGTAGAGACAACATAGCGACACAAATCGGGAGAGAAACACCGATATCCGCGTTGGATGTGAGAATAGTCAAGAAAGATGCATTTTAGAGCACGTGCATCAAACTTGGTAGCTGAGGGACGAATATCTCGGACATAACACACACCGATATGTGTGAGGTCGGAGAGTATATATATGGCCAAATCGGGAGCCAACAATATCAGGAGGAGAAAGATGTGGTGGTGGATCAAGAGAATATGGCTAAATAATGTCGGAATCAGGAAGTGGATGGGGGTGGTAACTCGAGAATAGAAAAAACTGATAATTCGACAAAGGAAACATCAGTAGAGACAACATAGCGACACAAATCGGGAGAGAAACACCGATATCTGCGTTGGGTGTGAGAATAGTCAAGAAAGATGCATTTTAGAGCACGTGCATCAAACTTGGTAGTCGAGGGATGAATATTTCGAACATAACACACATCCAAAAATGCGGACGAATATCTCGAACATAACCGTATAAATGGCTATGAACACTTTAAATACCAACCCCTCTCAATTATAAAACCATAGGCAGATATAAATGGCTAACAAGATACACCACAGACAGCAGCACAAGTGAAACCTAGACAACTATCAATCACAGACAACATACAGATGTCATATCAATCCTTATGTGCCTAGCATGATGCATGAACACGCACCCTTGGCTAATTTCCCACTCGAGGTGGGAAATTAGTCAACGGTAAAACTGCAAAGCAAAAACAATAATTTTCCACTCTTGGCTTCTCGATTTTTTCCTCGTGCGTGGGGCTACAGGCACCCAGACATGAACTCTTTACTAAACTCCGACAATATCCTTGTCTCCTGTCCACCATGCCTAGATAGTAAGACAAAGAAATGACCCCCCTGTGATACTACTTTATAACATCCCGACCCGGGAGCCGCTAAATCGGTGCTCCAAGCAGGGTCGCCACATGACCTCAGATGCGCCTCCCAGTATGCTAGAGGTTGCCGATTAACAGTGAGGGTCCAATGAAGAACGTTGAGAGACTATATCCTCTTCATTAAAGTAAAACAACAGTGGAAATAATACCAAACAACTACAACATCCAGAATAAGCAGTAAATGGAGCAATATACGACAAGTGCCAACAACAATCCAGGTAAAATATGCGATAACAACGAGATGTATATACTACATGTCGGGCAGTCAAACAACCAAAACCCCAAATGCCAAAACCAGGAAAACCCGATCATGGTCCCGAGTTCAAGCTCGGTCCTAACATCCCAAGCTCCATCCTACCAGCTCAAACAAAACTAAGCGTTGACCCCCTACCTTGAACCTGTTAGCTGAAAACAAGTAGCGACTGCTCGGGTAACCAAGTGCCATGGCGGTCTGAGCATGGTGTGAGTACACCGCAGGAGGCCACCACCAACTACGTCTAAAATAATAACAAGTACGAGCAATAGTGCATGCAGATAAGCAATGGAATAATAGACAATACATAAATGATGATACATTTTAAAACGCACATCCATTACTTAACTTGTTGGCCCTTGGGCTCTAAGTGACGCTCGGGTCAACCAAACCTGCCTCGGCCAATGCCGGTTGTTTGAGCCATAAACCATTGGGAGGTACACACCTCAAGTAAAATAAAGGGGTTTTCACTAGACATTCAATTTTGGGTACCTAGAAGCATCGGTCCAAGGTGCTCATGCCATATTCCAAGCACTCTTCATGGTACCACGTATCAAAATCATTGGTGCTCAGATCCTAACCCATGGATGCAGAACGTCAGTCCACAATCCTAACCATATAGCATGCTATCGATGCCTAGAGCGTCAGTCTAGCACTTACCCCATGGATGTGGAGCGTTAATCCACCATTTTAAACTGTTGGACCCCATTTCATTTAATTGGGTATTTCTGAGTCCCACATCGGACTTACCCTCTATGTATTTAGTTTTACTCATCTATAAAAGAACATCCTCACCTCACATTGAGGTAAGGGGAATTCTCCCACAACATGGTATCAGAGGGAAATTAGTCCTGACCCTCTCTCCCTGCGGATTCCCGGCTTTGTCCGGCCCCGCCTCTCCCCTCCTTCCCGGCTAGGGTTCCACCCGGCGGCCCTCCTTCCTGCGCGTCGCCCCCCCGCGGCTCCCGGCTCCCCGGCGGCCCTCCTTCCTGGTGCGACGCCCTCCCCGGCGGCCCTCCTTCCTGGCGCGGCTCCCCGGCGTCCCGGCTCCCCGACGTCCCGCTCGCGCTAGGGTTCTACCCTAGCGCGCTCCCGTCTCAGCGCCCTCGTCCCGTGCCTCCCGGCCACCCTTGCCTGGCGCGCTCCCGGCCACCCTCGCCCGGCGCCTCCCGCTGCTCCCGCGCCTCCCGCGCGCTCGCGCTGCTCTCACCCAGCGGCTCCTTTTTCGCCGCCTTCACCCCAGCAGGTGCGGCTCCCCTCACCCAGCGGCGTCCTCATCTCGCGGCGCCCTCGTCCTGGCGCCCTCGGCCTTGTCCCGGCGGACCCTCCCGGCAGAGCGCCCTCGTCCCGGCAGCGCGCCCTCGTTCCGGCGGCCCTTCCAGCACGCGCACGATCATCCCGCCGGCCCGCTGCATCAGCTACTCGACGCTTCCATGGCAGACTCCTCGGGACGTGGCTGTGCTTCAAGTCGTCCACGTCCCTTCTGTCAACATTGTGGCAAGTTTGGCCACCTGATCGCTCGATGTTGGGTCCTGCATGGACGACCATCTTAGCACCCGCGGCAGGGACAACCCGCGGTCCAGGACGCGTCCTCGACTGTTGCCTCTCTTTCCCCGTCTCTGGCCCTTTCTATGGCCAACCTCAGGCGGCCTCATGATCCTTTGGCCTCCGTCCGCCCCGGTCCCTCCTCGGCTTCTCTGGCTCGTACTGTTCGCCCCACTGCCTTTGTCAGCCATTGCTCCCCTGCATGGCTGCTGGACTCAGATGCCTCCGACCACCTCACCGGTGATGCTGGTATGCTGACGTCTTACTGCACATATGCCGGTTCTTCGGCCATCACCGTCGTTGATGGCTCCACTATCCCCATAGCGGGCTTCGGCGCATGCTCCCTGACTCCATCGATACACCTACCCTCTGTGGCACATGTGCCTCACAGTCCCTTTAATCTGCTTTCCATCAGTAAACTGACTAAGGATTATAACTGTGCGGCCATATTTACCTCTTCTGGTGTTGTGTTTCAGGAGCAGACTACGAACCAGGAACTTGGTTGAGGCCGGCTTCGAGACGGGGTCTACATGTTCGAGGGACCAGCACCCATTGCTTGCACGTCTACCTCTTCTCGGGCACTAGATCTTCATTTCCGATTAGGACACCCGCCTGCATCCACCATTCATCAAATGTTTCCAGACTTCAGTCGGACTCCTACTTTTCATTGTGAGTCCTGTTCTTTTGCGAAACATCATCGCTCTTCCTACATTCCTCGCACGGATACACGAGCCTCCCACCCTTTTGATCTGGTTCATTCAGATGTTTGGGGCCCGTGTACCATTCCGAGTCACTTGGGATATAAATACTATATATCTTTCATTGATGACTATTCGCGAATGACGTGGCTTTACCTTCTTCGAGAACGCTCCGAAGTGTTTTCCACCTTCCAAACCTTTTTCAATGAAATTAAGAACCGTTTTTCTATCTCTGTCAAATGTCTCCGCTCGGATAATGGGCGCGAGTATCTCTCCACTTCCTTTCGGCAGTTTCTCCAGACGAATGACATCCTTTATCAGACCTCCTGTCCTGATACACCCCAGCAGAACGGCGTGGCCGAGCGGAAACACAGACATATTCTGGAGACTGCTCGCGCCCTCATCTTCCACCGACAGGTGCCTCTGCTCTTTTGGGGAGATGCCATTCTCACTGCTACCTACCTCATCAATCGCCTTCTTTCTTCTATCCTTAAGGGGGAGACTCCCTTTCGGGCTCTTTTCCCCACTCTCCCTCTTCATTCCCTCCCTCTTCGAGTGTTTGGCTGCTTGTGTTATGTTCGTGACACTCGCCTTGGCCGCACCAAACTCTCTCCCAAATCCCTCCGCTGAATATTCCTTGGTTATTCCTGCACTCAGCGCGAATACCGCTGCTTCTCCCCGGACCTTCGCCGGTATGTCATCTCAGCGGATGTCTCCTTTGTTGAGAGTTCTTCACTCTCCTTTCCCTCTCCTCCTCCTGACTCTGCTATTGATGATTGTCTTCCCCTCATCATCCATCCTCTTCCAGAGTTGCCTCCTCCTGCCTCTCCTCATCTTGACCCTGCCATCGATGATTGTCCTCCTCTCATCATCCATCCTTCACCGGCGTCAACCCTTGTTGACACCCATTTTGGTCAGGTCTACTCCCGCCGTCCTTCGACTGTATCCCCCATTCCGGCCAGTGACACTGATGCTCCCGCTTCGTCCGCTGCTCCTGCTCCGCCACCCGAGGACTTGCCCATTGCCCTACGGAAAGGTACTTGTAGGATGAGGAAACCCCCTTGCCTCCTTACCTCAAAGTGAGGAGGAGGCGTTCTTTTATAATGATTGATAAACTCCACATCGGACCACAAGTTCGATGTGGGATACAGACTCTAACACTCCCCCTCAAGCTAGGTGTACCTAGCTTGGACACATAATGAAAAGAAAACAACAAAACAGACGCTAACACTCCCCCTCAAGCTGGACAGACCCAACTTGATTACAAAACAGACGAAATAAAAAAAAGAAAGCTGCAAAAGGCTGATGCTCCCCCTCACGATCAAAGCTCCTCCGCAGGATGATTGATGAATGATGTTGCGGGCGCAGCAGAAGAAACCACTCAGATCGGCTGGTTGACGGAGCGCCAGGAATGCCGCACTAGTGGGGCCGGTCGATGAAACGCCGGGAAATCCAAACTAGCACCGGGAAAACCGCACTTGCGGGGCCGTCGACGGGAGGCAGGGATTCCGCATAATTGTTGCGGGACTGGCGGCGCCAACGGGCCCAAATCCTAGGTGGTCGAGGTGCGGCGCTAGCGAATGGACGTGCCGGCGGACAGAGATGCGGCTGTCGGGAGTCGTCGGGAGATGCCGGCGAGGCGGGGATGCCGCAGGAGGTGCCGGAGAGCCGAAATTGAAGTGGGGCAGCCGCAGGGAGAAACTGGAGCCGGCCGGCTGCCGGAAGAGGAGCGCAGGAGGAGGCCGGCGAGGGAGCAGGACAGCGGGAGGCGGCGCTGGAAGCCGGAGGAGGCCGCCGGTGTGGAGGGGCCGGCAAGGTGGAGGCCGGTTGCTGGAGGCCGGCTGTCGGAGGCGCCGTCAGGAAAGGAGGCCGCCAGGATGGGATGGTCGGTAGGGGGGTAGAACCGCCGGGCAGGAGAAGCTGCCAGAAAAAAAGGGCCGCTGGAGAGTCGCTTGCGGGAGAAACGCCAGAAGAGAAAAAAGAGGGGCCGTCGGATCTGGACGCCGGAGAGCAGCAGGCGAGGTCGCCGAGAGGGGAGCGGGACGGGAGATGCCGCCGGAGAGGGGTCGCCGGACTGGAGGGAGATCCGCCGGGAGCCGCGAGCGCGCGGGAGCAGCGGGAGGCGCTGGAGCAGCGGGAGGCGCCGGGAGCAGCGGGAGGCCGTCGGGGCTTGGACGCCGACGGGAAGAACCGTGGAGGGCCGACGACGGGAAGCTGCGGGAGAGACCCTCGGAGGGACCCGCGGCCGAAGGAGACGCCGGGGAGCCGGGAGCCGCGCCAGGCAGGATGGCCGCCGGGAATGGCCGCAGTGAAGTAGGCGGCGGGGGGGAGTCGCCGGGATGTGGTCGGCCGCGCGGGAGGAGGAAGCCGCCTGGCGCCGGGCCGTGCTGCGCGCACAGGAGGAAGGGCCGCGGGAGGGATGGGAGCCGCGGGGCGGAGCGAAGCCGTCGGGGAGGAGAGCCGGGCCGAGGCGGAGGGGGAAAGCTGTTGGATATGCAGCAGGCCGAGCGACGCTCGGGAGGGAGGGGAGACCCGCCGGGGAGCCGCGCAGGGCAGAGGCGGGGCCTGGCGCCGGGAGAGATCCGCCGGGAGGGGAGCGGCGCCGGGAGAGAGGGCCACCGGACAGGGAAGCCGACTGCGCTGGAGGGAGGGGAGGGGCGACGGCAGAGCTGGCCATGGACGCCGCCGCCCCCCTTACGGGGAAAACGTAAGTAAACCCTAGAGCAGAATAAAAAAAAGATGGGAGGGAGGGGTCGGGTTTAGCGAACCTCCTCTGATACCATGTAGGATGAGGAAACCCCATTGTCTCCTTACCTCAAAGTGAGGAGGAGGCGTTCTTTTATAATGATTGATAAACTCCACATCGGACCACAAGTCCGATGTGGGATACAGACTCTAACAGTACTCGCTCTTGCCAGAGTACTCCTCTATTTGTATCTTCATACAGGGGTCTGTCCGCGCTGGTGACAGTTTCTATACCTCGCACGGTTGGTGAAGCCAAATCTCACCCCGGGTGGCTAGTAGCAATGCGGGATGAATTGCAGGCTCTGGAGGAAAACCATACTTGGGATCTTGTCCCCCTTCCAGCAGGCAAACAGGCAGTGGGCAACAAATGGATTTATACGATCCGTCTCAATCCCGACGGCTCTCTTTGCCGCCTCAAAGCCCGGCTGGTGGCGAAGGGGTTTGCTCAGACATATGACATCGGCTACTTTGAGACCTACTCTCCGGTCGCCAAGATGACCTCTGTCCGCCTGTTCATCTCTTTAGCTACTAATCATCACTGGCCACTTTATCAGCTGGATGTCAAGAATGCCTTTCTCCATGGCGTTCTTGAGGAAGAAGTCTACCTGAAGCAGCCCCCTGGTTTTTTCTGCCTCCGGTGCCGACTCCCATGTCTGCCGCCTCCGTCGGTCCCTCTATGGCCTCAAGCAGTCTCCTCGAGCTTGGTTTGGCCGCTTCAGCACTGTCGTCACGGCCTTTGGCCTCTCCCGCAGTCTGAAGGATCACACCGTCTTCTTCCGTACGACACCGCACGACTGTATCTTGCTCGTGGTATATGTTGATGATATCATCATCACAGGAAGCGACTCCAGAGGGATCGCCAGCCTCAAGGCACACCTTCACCAAAACTTTCATACCAAAGATCTTGGTCCCCTGACTTACTTCCTTGGCATCGAGGTCTCCCGTTCTGAGGACTCGATCTCTCTCTGCCAGCGTAGGTATGCTCTTGATATCTTGCAGGATGCCGGTCTGAGCACCGCCACTGCCGTGGAAACCCCACTTGAGCCTGGCGAACGTTCTCTCCATTTCAACTCAGAACCATTTCCTCATCCCGAGCGCTATCGACGTCTGGTGGGTAAACTGAACTACCTCACCATGACGCGACCCGACATTGCCTGCGCCGTTGGCAAAGTCAGCCAGTTCATGGAGCATCCAACCCAATCTCAGTGGGATGCTGTCCTTCGCATTGCCAAATACATCAAGCGAGACCCTGCACGTGGCCTTCAGTATTCACGTCATGCTCACTTGAATGTTGAGGCCTTCTGTGATGCCGACTATGCAGGTTGCCTCGCGACCCGCAAGTCTACTTCGGGGTTCGCCGTGTTCTTCGCCGGTAACCTCATCTCTTGGCGTAGCAAGAAGTAGACTGTCGTCTCCAGATTGAGCGCCGGGGCTGAATACCGCGCCATGGCCACCGTCACCACTGAGATCCTCTGGCTTCGTCATCTCCTACATGAGCTCGACTTCCCGGCACACACCCCTGCTCATATCTGGTGTGATAATCAGGCCGTCACGAAGATTGCCTCGAATCCCGTCTTCCATGAACGGACGAAGCATATCGAGGTGGACTGCCACTTCCTCCGCCACCATCTGGAGCAGCACCATATCAGCTTTGGCCATGTACCGACGGCAGATCAGCTTGCCGATCTCTTCACCAAAGGCCTCCCAGGGGCTCGCCTTGACTCTCTCACTACCAGGCTGGGTATTCACAGCCTCCATAGCCCAGCTTGAGGGGGAGTATGAGTTCGTCTGTCTTGTCTTCTATTTTTTCTTTGTGGGACTCAATCCAATCTGGGCATGTCCAGCTTGAGGGGGAGTGTTGGACCCCATTTCATTTAATTGGGTATTTCTGAGTCCCACATCGGACTTACCCTCTCTGTATTTAGTTTTACTTATCTATAAAAGAACATCCTCACCTCACATTGAGGTAAGGAGAATTCTCCCACAACATAAACCATTCCAACAACATTCATTATTCACCAAGGTCCCAACGAGCCTCAACACCAAAACACAACTCCATAAAACCCTACCCCTTTCACACGCCAAAAACACAAATCCAAACACTCATTTACAATATCATGAAGCCACCCTTAAAACATGGATCTTTTTCTTTGAAATCCAAAACAAGGCCCATGTTCTTCATTTCCATCAAAACCTTTAAAAGTGCCTTTAAGGCGTTTTTACCAAAGGGGCAACTGCACAATTGCAGAAGAGGTAATCTCCATACCTCAAGGTGAGGTGGAGACCTTCTTTTATAGATTGAAAATACGGAATACATAAAAGAGTATTTCGATGTGGGACTCAGAAATACCCAGAATAATAAAAACAGGGTTCAACACTTCCCCTCAAGCTGGACATGCCCAGCTTGAAACACGAGTCCCATAAAAGAAAGGTAACATCAAAGAAAGACCAGACACACTCCCCCTCAAGCTGGGTCGTAGATGCTGTGGATGCCCAGCTTGGAACTAAGCGAGGCGAGGCGAGCCCCTGGGAGGCCTTTGGTGAAGATGTTAGCAAGCTGGTCTGCCGTCGGGATGTGGCTAAAGCTGACATGATCGTGCTCCAGGTGGTGGCGAAGAAAGTGACAATCCACCTCAATATGCTTCGTGCGTTCATGGAAGACGGGATTTGAAACAATTTTGGTGGCTGCCTGATTGTCATACCAGATATGAGCAAATGTCTGCGGAGGAAAGCCTAGCTCCTGGAGGAGATGTCGAAGCCAAATGATCTCTGTAGCGATTGGCCATGGCTCGGTACTCGAACTCCGCACTGGAGCGGGAGACGACAGTCTGTTTCTTGCTGCGTCAGGAGATGAGGTTGCCTGCCAAGAACACGACAAACCCAAAAGTAGATTTCCGGGTAGCAAGACAACCAACATAATCAGCATCACAGAAGACCTCAATATTCAGATGAGCATGCCGGGAGTAGCGAAGACCACGGGCAGGATCTCGTTTGATGTATTTGGCGATGCGGAGGACAACATCTCACTGAGAGGTGGTCAGATGCTTCATGAATTGGCTCATTCTGCCAACAGCACAGACAATGTCTGGACAAGTCATGGTGAGATAATTGAGTTTGCCCACCAGTCGACGATACCGCTCTGGGTGTGAATACGGTTCCGAGGAGTCATAGAGAGACCGTTCCCCTGGTTTCAGAGGAGTGTCCATAGCAGTGGTCTGTGTCAGCCCAGTATCCTGCAGAATATCCAACGCATATTTCCTTTGGCAGAGGAAGATGGTGTCCGGCGAATAGGAGACCTCGATATCTAGGAAGTATGTGAGAGGACCGAGATCCTTAATGTGGAAGTGCTGGTGAAGATGCCCCTTGAGGTGGGTGATTCCATCAGTGTCGCTGCCGGTGATGATGATATCATCCACATAAACGACCAACAGGATGCAGCCAGCGGATGTCGTCCTGTAGAACACTGTGTGGTCCTTCATGCTGCGGGAGAGCCCAAAATTGATGACGACAGTGCTGAATCAGCCAAACCAAGCACGAGGAGACTACTTGAGGTCGTAAAGAGAGCGGCGGAGTCGACAAACTTGAGACTCGACACCGAAGGCACAGAATCTGGGGGGCTGCTGCAGATAATCCTCTTCCTCGAGAAATCCATGGAGGAAGACATTCTTGACATCCAGTTGATGAAGATGTCAATGATGATGGACAGTCAAAGAGATGAATAATCGAATGGAGGTCATCTTGGCTACTGGAGAGAAGGTTTCAAAATAGTCAATACCATAAGTCTGCGCGAAGCCCTTTGCCATAAGGTGGGTTTTGAGTCGATGGAGAGTCATCGGGATTCAGCCTGACTGTGTAAATCCATTTGCTACCAACCGCTTTTTTGCTTGCTGGAATGGGGGCAAGATCCCAAGTATGACTTTCGTCCAGAGCCTGCAATTCATCCCGCATTGCTGCTAGCCACCCCAGGTGAGATTTTGCATCACCAATTGTGCGAGGAATAGATACTGTCTCAAGAGCTGACTGACCTCTGTATGAAGATACAAATAGAGGAGTACGCTGGCAAGATCGAGTACCTTTTCACAGTGCAATGGGCAAGTCGTCTGGTGCCGGGGCAGGAGCACCGGACGAAGCGAGGATGATGGTGTCTTCAGTCGGGATAGGGGGTACAGTCGATGGGCGACGAGAGTAGACCGTACCAAAATGGTGATCAACAGCAGGGGGAGACACCAGTGGAGGGTGGATAATGAGAGGAAGACAATCATCAATGTCCGTGTCTGGATGGAGAGAGGGATGTGAAAAGGGAGAGCTCTCTACAAACGAGACGTCAGCAGAGATGATATACCGCCGTAGGTCCGGAGAGAAGCATTGATATCCGCGCTGAGTGCGGGATCGTCGGGAAGAGGCGCCTGGAGACTGCGGAGGGAGGCAAGCCGACTATAGCTGACCAGTTGGGGAGATCGCGGGAATGCGAGACTTTCTGCTGGAGGGCGCCGCTGATCCGGTTAGTGCCGGACGCAGACAGAGTTGGGAGTTCGCTTGAGGTGTCGGACCACAGCCGCGATGAACGGCCGCGAGAAGGCGGGCTGCGCCGGGAGCCGGAAGCACCTTTGGGAGCCGACGTAGGAACCGGGAGGATGCGCAGGGAGTTGTTGGTGAATCAGGAAGCCGGTGGAGGGGTGGCACTGGCGTAGGAGGGCTGGCGCGGAGGCGGCGGGCTGCCGGTGACGTCTCGAGTGAGCCGCCTGAGGTAGCGCATAGGGAGAGAGGCGCCTGGTGAGTGCCGCGCGCAGAGGGATCTGGGAGGACGTCGGGATGCCGCCGGGAAAGGAGGGCCGATCGTCTTGGAGGATGTTGCTGGGAGAGGCGGAGTCGGTGGAAACCTGTTAGCCGTTGGGAGAGGAGCCGGGGCTAGGTCCGTCGAGAATGAAGGCCAAGCGGGAGGTGCGACTGGGCGCGTGTCTGGACGAGGAGGGGCAGCCTGGAGTTTGTGATGAGACTGGTCCGGGATACGCCGAGGGAAGGGGGGGCCGGGATTGTTGCTGGGAAGAGCGGGCCGGGAGTTGCCTAGAAGGGAGAGCCGAGAGAACACCGGGATGCCGCCTGGAAGGGAGGGCCGGTCTTTCGTCGTCGGGATTGCTGGGAGAGAGCCCGAGAAGGAGCCGCGAGGGAGGGACGCGCAAAGGCGGAGGTTGGGGGTGTCGTTGCGAGGGAGGGGAGCCGCGAGTCGCCGGAGGGGCGCAGGGAGGCGTCGCGACGGAGGGGCGATGCTTGGTCGATGCAAAGGGAGCCGCAGGAGAGAGCCGCCGGGGGGGTGGGCCGCGTAGGGCAGAGCCAGGAGGGGCGGGGGGGGGGGGTGGCCACTTAGGGCAGACCCGAGAGGAGGGGTGCCCCTTAGGGTAGAGCCGGGTGGAGAGAAGAAAAAAATATCTAAAGGAGGGAGGGCTCGGGATTATGTTCCCTCTCATACCATGTAGAAGAGGTAATCTTCTTACCTCAAGGTGTGGCGGAGACCTTCTTTTATAGATTGAAAATACGGAATACATAGAGGGGTATTCTGATGTGGGACTCGGAAATACCCAGAATAATAAAAACAGGGTTCAACAACAATCATTTCAAATCAACATTTGAAATCCATTTAAAAACCCCTTTTAAGCCACTTTAGTGTCAACGCCTCCTTTGAAAACCACAACCAGATCAAAATCCAACGCACACTCTTAAAACCATTTCAAAAAGCCTCATAGGCATTTCACAAAAGCTTAGCACATAAAACATTCCATTTTATCCTCTTTAACATTCTTATCATTTAGAACCCCACTTTACGATTTTCAAGAATCTGCACACCCCATGGGTGGTTGTAGGTTTGGTCTCATAATTACTAATGGACTCGACGGGGTTCATGGAAGGTTTAAGGAATCCATTTAAAACGCAAAACTATTTTCTTAACCTGAGGATGCAAACACACAATACATTGGTGTTCTAGCACATACTGCATACACATGGAAATCATTAAGACTTGGGTAATAGTCTTAGACCACCTACCTCATAGGACGCTTTCGTACTTCAACTCTGAGAGATGGCAAATTTTCAAGGCCTGCCGAAACTCGCATCTCGCGTCGCCAATTGGGTACTTATCTCAAGCCATGCCAACTCGAACAAATAATTATAATCAATAATTATAACTAATTTAACAAACAACTCCAACTAGGCACAAACGAAGAAAACCTATCTGAAGCTCTTGCCACATCAGAACCATGGCCCAACGCTTACCAAGCGCTCATGGCGTATCCCCAATAACATCTCATGCCAAAGTCCTAAGAGGCGACACCAATTCCAAGGTTAATTAATAACCAAAAAGATGGAAAACCTAAGAAAATTCACTACGGTTTCATACCTTAACGAATTGCCAAGCAACAATGTGCGGAAGTCGTCTCGAGATCTCCTCTACGCAAGCCAAATGAAAGCCCCATGAGAAATGGGCGATTCCACATGCTTCGGTGGAATCGCCAACAAAAACCTAAGCCAAAGAACTCCAAAATTAGCGAGGAGGAAGAAGAAGAGCAAAGAAAGCCACCAGAGGAAGAAGACTCACCTAAGGCGTCGAAGAAATGGGCCAGAACCACCCAAAATCTAAGGGGAGGGGGGTGGAGCAAGAGTGGGCAGAAACCCTCCTGGTCCGCATGCGCACAGGGGAGGAAGAGGGGAGGGGAATGACTAAACACCCGAGGGGGTACATTTAATGAAATTTTGGGCTGGTGCAAGGTTTGTCAGGCCATGCACCAACCGCGTGCCTCTCTCTGCCCAAAGCACTCCACTCTGCGCGGTTGTAGTGCATGGTTTTCCAAGCTGTACGCCAATCGTGCTGGACCCTTTGCAAATCACAATATGAGCTCGCACGGTTTGCTGGCCCCCTTCTCACGGTTTAGCAAACTGCGCCCCTTTAGAAACCAAGTCATACGGTTAGGGTGCACGGTTAGCACTAACCGTGCACTAACCATGCACCCTATGGCGCAACTCCTAAACCTAAAACCTCATGTCCCAAACCCCTGTGACACCCCCGAGACCCCCCGAACCAAGGAACTTCATTCCAAATCCAAATTGGGTCATTTGAAGGGTTCCAACCCTTGGGATTCTGCTCTGACGCAGGGTTTAGAAACCAACCCGTCCAACAGACCAAAATTTCAAACTTTTCTCAGATTTTGAGCACCTGTACGGACGATGGGTCTTACAATTCAAAGCCTCAGTTAAATTCTATATGAATATAACATGTTGGATAATATTATTCCCGTATGTGGTTTAATATTTATTTATGTTAGTTTGATCGCAAATATTCAGTCACCGCTTATTCGAGAGAATATATACGAGTCGAATATTTAATAAATATCTATTCATCAGGTAATTAAATATTTAATTACGTGAATATATAATATTTTTTTATTCTGGTTTATTCGCAATCTAACAAAATATTTATTTAGTTACGTGAATATTTAATAAATATTTATTCACTAATTCGGTGAATGTTTTATTTATTTATTGGTGAATAATGCAATGGTATTTATTTAATAAAATAAATAGTTATTATTTGAGGTCCAATAAATATTGAAGAAGATTGACGAACCGAGTTCAATGATCCAACGAGAAATGTCATTATTTGAATAAATATTAAATTATTTATTCAAAAATATAATATTTATTTTATCCTCGAGTTTAGTGCGTGTCAATAAAATAAAAATAATGCCATTATTATTTAGACAAGGTTCGTGATTGATTAAGAAAATAATGAGGACCCTTGTGCAATTATTATTTTCTTACCCTAACTCTTTAAACCTGGTTATGACATTTTTTGAAACCCTAGCCATTTTCTAATCGTTGTGCCCAACGAGTTTTAGAGATGATCCTCTCAATCCCTAAATAGCTCTTCCTCTAGAACACTTTCAAGAACGCAAAACAATTCCCCTCCACCAAAATGATTCCTTCCCACTTGGAAGGATTCTGCTGTCGACACTGATAACTGCAAGCACTAAAACCATCCGCGTTAGCACCCGAAGGATTCTACGACGACGATCCGAGATTTGTGGAAGATGTGTGGATCACTGTTAGAGGGTATCTACCCTTGATTCCTTTGAGGCAATAACGATACGACAAAAGGTCTTCATCCGGTGAAAGTCTGACCACCCAACATCTTTTATTAGTTTTAGACTTGCAATTTAAGGTTTTTAAGAGAAATTTGAAACAAATAAGGAATCCAAGAATCAGATGGTGGCGTCTAAAGAATAACCTTATAATGAAATTTAAGAATAACCTTATAATGAAATTTAAGAATAAACTTTTGAAAGAAGTGGATTGGGAAGTTATAGGAACCGTCGATTACATGTGGGATGTGGTCTCATCGCCAGATGACTCACCGTTGCTATTATGAGATATTTGAATTAAATATTTCTAACGGCTATATTATTGAATTTAATGCTGAAGATTATTTTAATGTTTATTATTTAACTATTGCAGGTATCATTAAAGGATGTGTGAGAGTTTAGTACGAGGAAGGAGTGGATCGCGATGATTATTCTTTAAACGGTCCTTCTCCATGCAACGCTTAATATTCAAGATGCTTCCCTTGTGCGATAAGTGTGGGCGTGTGTACAGACCGAGAGAAAACTCATTCTTGCTGAATTCCAGAAAGATCATTCCAAGAGAGCTTACACGCAACATTCATTCATACGTTTCGATTGTGAAAAGTGTGGAGCCTACAGATCATTCGAATCCTTTCCTACAGTCAGAACAAAGAGAGCTTACGCCGCCCTGTTTTATTGCATTTTTCAGAAAAACGGTCCGAGCTTTTTAAGCTATACCTGAGGAGACTCAAGCTTTTAGAGCACATCGGACCGAGCAACACAATCTTTTCTACATCTTCATACTTGCTCCTTCTGCTTATTGCCTTTACATTCGAGGTGTGTGGTTTATCCTGTTTATTAAACATGCGTTATTTGTGCGCTATAACTGGAAGATACAAGATATCTTCACTCTTTTATTTGTATACACACGAGTGTTGTGGAAGAGATCCTTGTGTGACATGTTTGTTTTCTTCCCATGGTTATTGTGGAAGAGGTTCCGGTGTGGCCTGAACAACTTGTATGTTGTTGTAAGAATACCTGATCCAGGTTGTGGATCAAGATTATATTTTTAATCTGCTTGGTGGCCAGTGATTACCAAGTGGAGGGGATTGGGTCTCGGCTTGAGACTGAACCCCCTATTTTAATTCTGCTGTGTGTTTTATTTTGTTTCATTTCAAAGCATTAAATTGAATTTGTTTTTTAATTGTAAACAAAACTACTATTTTGATGGTTAATCTTAACTAATGTTTATATAAAGTTTTGATTCAGTAAATTGATTTCAAAAATTAAGTAATTTCCATATATTGTTTTAAGTGAGTCTTAATTACTCTTTGAGAAATCTTTTAAATGATCAGAATTTATATCGATGGGCGATTTTATTTTTATTTGGGGGATTTTATTTGACCTTGTTTTTAACAGAAATTTTATTGGGTACTCAATTCACCCCCTTTGGGACACTCACTCCGACCAACATGGATCGTTCCACAGACTCCTGATGACACCCGCACTCAATGCTATAAGTTGTTCTTGTTCTCCCTCCCGCATGGACTCAATGTCGAGTTCTCTACCACTGTTACCGACATGTTGGCCAACCCCACTATATTACATCCCTCATTGGTTTATAATCGCCTTGTTCGTGCGAGTCATCCTCTGCCAACACTTAGCACTGACCACTCTGATTGTGCTGCTATGGTCTCTCGTGGTCCCAACAGAGGCGGTGGTCGTTCCGGAGGTTGTGGTCGACCTACTTTTCGCAAACATTGCACACATTGCGACAAAGACTATCACACGATTGATACATGTTGGCATCTGCATGGTCGTCTGGATGGTTCTCCAGTTCTCGGACGCTCTCGATCTACATAGGCTGCCATACCTGCCCTAGTGCCTCCAGATGACACGTCATACTGTTGATCTCTCCGAAGATGAGTATCAGTATCTCTAGTCTCAACGTGCTGGTACTTCATCGAGTGCTACTATTACTCATGACGATGCAACTGCTGCTTATTTATCTCAGTGATCCACCTCATGGGTTCTTGACTCTGATGCCTCAGAATATATCACTGGGAATGTAGGTATTCTTCGGTTCTATAGCTTGATTTCAACTGGAGGTAATATTAGTGTGGCTAATGGTAAGATAATACAAATTGCTGGTTATGGGAGTTACTTGATTACTCCTTGCCTGACGCTCTCCGCAGTTGCTCTTGTTCCACATTGTTCTTTTAATTTGCTATCTATTAGTAAACTTACAGTCAACTTACAATGCCGAACCATCTTCTCACCTACTTCGGTTGTCTTTCAGGAGCCTTCGGCGACTCAGGTGTTTGGTAGCGGACGACTTCATGGTGTTGTGTACATGCTTGACTCGATTCCAGCTCTTGCCTGTTCTGTCACTTCTGACTGTGTCATGCAACTTCATTACCGCCTTGACCATCCACATGCAACCGTTCTTCAGCCACTTTGTTCGGATTTGGGTAATGTTCCTCCTTTTGATTGTGAATCCTGTCATTATGCCAAACATCACCGGGTCACCTATTGTAGAGACCCGTATCTTGACGTACATGGACATTACATTACATTTGCGGAATACTTAGTACATTACAAAAACACACGCACAAGGACCGTAATAGTTTAGTGTCTTTGGAAACTCGGAATATAATCTTCTAATCCTGGTGAAAGATCTTCAATATCTCCCATAAAGATCTTCCCTTTTTTTTTACCTAAAACCTTTCTTTATATCCTGGGGAAAAGAAAACATAAAAGGGTGAGCTCAAATGCTCAGTAAGGGTAAACAAAAGAAATATAAATCACATCATATACATAAGAACATAACTTTTGGAAATCTTAACCTGCAAAAGAGATCATAATTTCATAACCTGGGATAACTCATGGCAGTGAAATGTATTCACAATAATCATAACTTAAAACATTAAACTTTGTGGCATACACACATAATCATAGAGAATCATTTCTTGTTAGTCAAGACTCATTGCCAAGACTATCTTAGTGGACAAAGTCCATTTCTGAATCGAGTGACCCTCGTTTCAGTCCTGTTTTACTGAACCGGTATAACCTACCATTCCAGCCATGTCTATCTCATGAGATATAAAATCTTTACCCAATGCATTGGAGGGAGATATAGGTCCCACCCATCTCATAATGATACCATTCTTATGTGTGCCACAAAATCATAAATCATACATCATTGCATAACCCATGTAATAAAAATGGGAATCTTAAACATCATGACATCATAATACAATTCATATAAGATAAAGGAATTCATAAAAATAATTCCATCACAACATAATCAAATCAATGTAATAATAGGGATAAAAACAGAACCCTTTATTATCTTAGATGGAAAATAATTTTGATAAAACACTTGAACTCCATTCTTGAGGAAAATATCCTTTCTTCTTCAAAAACATTTTTTCTTTCTTAACATGTCATACAACTTTAAACTAAAAGAAGTTGATTAAAAAATAAACTTGAAAACTTGTAAAGGAAGCTTCTTGGAAATAATGTTTTAAAAATCCATTCATGCCGTATAAGTTAAAAAAAACATTCTTCTCGTACTTTTGTCGGAAAAGTCAAAAAAGTATCTCGTACGAAAAACGACAAAAGATTCCTTTTATATCTTTTACTAAAACTCACCGAAGGGTAAAATTGGATTTAAACAATTGTAGGTGGATGGAAATAATATTACATATTGAGGAAATATGGATGTGGATGATAAAATACACCCCAGTAAATACTAAAGTATAAACAATCTCGGATAAAAATGAGATTGTGATATTTCCCTTACCTTAGGTCCGATTTGCTTCGTAAGTGTCCGAACCTCCTGTATAATGATTTAAATATGTCATTGACTTATTACAGAATCATATTCATTGTTATGATATCATATATGGTTCACTTATGACTTTATATTACCCGTTCTTTTGTAAATTCCATGTTAAAGAGTGTTTTGGGTAAAATCGATTCATTTGTCGTAGGTGTTTGGACTTGTTGTTCTTGACATTATTATTACTTATATCATGATTTACTTACTTCCAGAATATAAAACATGATTTATATATCATATATATTCAGTATATATATATATATAATAGATAGATAAATGAAATGAAACACACTGTTCATGGAGACGGTAGTCCGTACGTACGCATGAACGCTGTTTTCGTTTCCTTATTGAGTTGAACGAAATTAAGTAGATGACATTCATATATATACACATAAATCCAGTATCATTATTATGTTATATATTTCATGATTACTTATTATATATACTTTATAATCATTCATGAATGGTTAAAGTGGAGAATGAATCTCATCGCGTCGTGGAGACGGTATTCCGTACGTACGCACGAGCGATGATATCGTTCTCATGATCGTGAACTTGTGTTGAAGTGTATGTATACTATTCCAGTATCAATATAACTTTATAATAATCATATATAGTTACTCATTACACCATTATACCCATCCAACTAAGGTGGTGGCGGAAAATAGATTACACCACGGCGTGGAGACGGTATTCCGTACGTACGCACGCGCGGTGATTTCGTTTTCCGTAGGATGGATAGATGGTGAAATATGATTGTTTCATACTTATAATAACATATCAGTATATGAGTGATACTGATGTTATTACTTCATAATGAAACAACCTAAGAAGAAGAAGTGGAAGAAGAAATAAAGGTGAAAGAATCGGTAACGGAAATTACCTCTTCTTTGAAGCGCCTCTTTGAGACCTCCTCTTAGGGCACTAAGATTGGTCTTTGAGGAAGACCAGAACCTCTAGGATGTTGCTAGGAAAGTGGAGAAGAGAATTTGGCAGGGGTTGGCCGAGCATGAAGGCTCAAAGTTGTGTGAGGAAGAGAGGGAGGAGGTGCCCTTTTATAAGAGAGGAGAGGGGCACCTTTGGAATAACTAAAAATATTATTTTATTATAAAGTCAAGTTCGGTTTTAAATAGCTCCAAATTGATTTATTTTGAGGCTAAGGTGGGGATGGGTCGAAATCCTCTCATCCAATAGAATTTAGACAAGTTTAGGTTCCTATTTTAACCTTATCATTTAGATTTAACATTAAGTTAGATAATTTTACTTTTACCATGTCTTCTTGTGTTCTTACACTATAAGGTTAATAAACTTACTATAAGAAGTCAAACGAACCCCAAATTGTTTATTATTAATATATATAACCTTATCTAAGTCATTTGGCCGAACCTTAGATTTTTAGGAATAAAATATCAATTAATAATATAATATTTTTTTTAAAAACTATTTTATGTCAATTTTGAAACTATTTAGTAATTGATTTTTGTGTAAATCATAACAGAATGATAAGTTCGAACAAAGTTAATTAAATCAATACTAACATGTCATATTAACCTATAAAATTAGTGGAATTCATAAAAAGTCTCAAATTATATTTATTTGGGTATTTATAACATCAATTATGTCAATATTTCATTAATAAGATAATTACTGCATCATCGTTGTGTCATAAATAAATTAAATTATTTAATGTCTAAAAATTACAAATAAAATACCATTATGTAGGAAATCTTTTTAGATTTCTAATGAATATTTATAATCGAATTTATCTTATGTATAACCCTATATTAAAAATGTTTTAGTAAATAAACTTTGATTTTAACTCTTTTAACTCTTTTTTGAATTAAATAATAATAAATGTTCTAATCTAATCCAAGTGAGCCTAAATGGTCATATTTTATTTCTAAGTTTGTTTTTGGTCGAATTACACTTGTCCATTAGAATTAGGACATGTGTTAGGGTAATAATAATATCATTTTTACCCTTAATTACCCTATTTACTTTTAACCGTGGTAAATAAAAGTAAAAAGTTACTATTCACCAAAAATTATTTTCATCTCATTGAACCACATTTTACTTACTGACATCAACCGTGTCTCTCGGATTTTTGAAATTCCATTCACAGAAGCGGTAAAATTAAGTTTTATGAAAAATTCAGTTTTTTAACTACCACTTAGTAGTTTTACTATTCATCAAAAATTGATGTTTTTCAGAACAATGCCAAAATTTCATCCTAAGATATATTTCATATTCCGAATTCAAAAATGAAGTCTATTTTACCAAATTCATAACATAGAAGTTGCATTAATTAATTTTATAATTAAATCCCGCTGTTAAAACAAATAGCGTGTTTTTAAGAAACAATATCTATCAAAAGATTGACACTTGATTATGTCTGGTTTAAATGTGAAATTACAACCAATGACCAACATTGTATTAAATTGTAAAAATATATTCTAAATATACTTTAAAACCACTCAAATTAATAATTTATCACTATTAATTATTTCGATTAAAAAAGTTGTTTTTAATTATAATTTAGTAATTTTCACTATTCATCAGAATATGAAAGTTATCCGAAAATCACCAAAATTTCACCCTAAGCTAATTTCGATATTTCGAATCCAAAAATGAAGTCCATTTTGAAAAATAGAAATTACAAAATTTCAAAAAGTGGTTATTACTATTCATAACGGCTAGTTTTAATAATATTTTAATAGCATATCGTTGTTTAGTAAAACTCGGTATTGCGTACTACACACGCTATCAAGGAAGGTCGCGATTGCGTGTAATGAAAGACAAGTCAAGGATACGTGTTGTGCAAGCTCCTTTTGGTGTAGCGTACAACACAAGACATTAATGAAATTAAAAAGAATATTTTTCATAAAATCTCGGGGTGTTACACCTATGTCCCCCAGGTGATCACTCGTTTGTCTAGTCCTTTTTATTTAGTTCGTTCTGACGTATGAGCACCATTCCACAGACTCCTGATGATGCTTGTACTCAACGCGATCAATTGTTCTTGTTCTCCCTCCTGTATGGACTCAATGCTGAGTTATCTACCACTGTCACCGACATATTGACCAGCCCCACCACATTACATCCCTCTTTGGTTTATAATCGCCTTGTTCGTGTGAGTCGTCCTTTGTCGACACTCAGCACCGACCACTTTAATCGTGTTGCTATTGTCTCTCGTGGTCCCAACAGAGACGATGGCTGTTCCGGAGGCTGTGGTCGACCTACTTCTTGCAAACATTGCACGCATTGCGGCAAAGACTATCACACGATTGATTTGTGTTGGCATTTGCATGGTTGTCCGGATGGTTGTCTTGTTCTCGGACGCTCTTGATCTGCACAAGCTGTTATACCTGCCCCAGTGCCTCCAGATGACACTCGCCATACCGTTCATCTCTCTATAGATGAGTATCGGTATCTCCAGTCTCAACATGCTGGTACTTCATCGAGTCCTACTATTGCTCATGACGACGCACCTGTTGCTTATTTATCTCAGCGATCCACCTCATGAGTTCTTGAATCTTGCACCTCAGAGTTTATCACTGGGAATGCATGTATTCTTCGGTCCTATAACTCGACTTCAATTGGAGGTAATATTACTGTGGCTGATGGTAAGACAATATGAATTGCTGGTTATGAGAGTTGCTCGATTACTCTTAGCTTGATGCTCTCCGCAGTTGCTCTTGTTCCACATTGTCTTTTTAATTTGCTATCTATTAGCAAACTTACAGTTGACTTACAATGCCGAGCCATCTTCTTACGTACTTCGGTTGTCTTTCAGGAGCCTTCGACGACTCAGATGCTTGGTAACAAACGACTTCAGGGTGGTGTGTACATGCTTGACTCGACCTCAACTCTCGCCAGTTCTGTCACTTTTGGCTGTGTCCTGCAGCTTAATTATCGCCTGCACCCTCGAACCTTGATAGTCTATGTGGATGACATTGTCATTACTGACAGTGATGATGTCGGTTTTTTGATAGATTCAAATCCATCATCAAAATTTTCACACGAAGGAATTGCCACTACGATTCTTCTTGGTGATTGAGGTCTCTAGATGTACCAATTTTTTTTTCTATCACAAAGAAAGTATGTTCTTGATCTTCTGACCGGAATGACTCAAGCCGACTCAGCTGACTCAGCTGACTCATCCCTCGAACCCAAGGAAAAATCCATTCTTACTGGTAGTAAGATGTTTTCATCACCTAATAGATATAGACGTCTTGTTGGGAAGTTTAACTACTTGATGATGACTCGACCCGATATTGCTTGTACGGTTAGCAAAGTGAGTCAATTTATGGAATCCTCGTGAAAAATGAACTAGGTTTAGGTCTTATATATTCTGATCATGTGCAGAGTTGGAGTATCGTGCCATGACATATGTGACTGCTGAGATCATTTAGGCAAAACAAATTCTACAGGAGATTGACTATACTATCGAGAAACGGGCACATATCTGGTGTGACAATCAAGATGCTACCAGGATTGGCACAAATCCAGTCTTTCATGAGCGTACAAAGCATATCGAAGTTGATTATCACATCGTTCGAGAAAACTTTGAGTAGAAGATCACATTCGGCAATGTTCACACCTCTGATCAACTTGCAGATGTTCTCACAAAAGAGGTGTTTGGACCATGTGTCCAATTTTTGTATAACAAACTGAACATGATAAATATATATGTCTCAGCTTGAGGGGGAGTATTAAAGAGTATTAGATATTTTTAATATTTTTATTCCACATCGGTATGGGTTATCTTTTGTACTTCTTGTCTCATCTATAAATAAAGCATCCTACCTCGTTGTAAGGTATGGTTTCCATTTCAACAGAGAGGAACAAACCTTCCTTCATATGCCTCCGGGACTGGATCCAGGCTTTGCCTTGGCGATGTCAGTTGTTCTGTGTTTGCTCCCACCACGCAGATGCTCTGCCACTTTACTCCACATACTTGGCTTGAAGGTGACCCGCGGCATCTATCAAGTCGAAGTGTTTTTCAACCTCCGCAACCCAGTCCAAGAACTCTTCCACGTCCAAATTGCCATGAAAAGGTGGTAAATCCACCTTGATCCGGGGAATTTGTTGCTGTTCGGGCGGGTCAATATAGTCGTTGCCTGAGCCCGCCATGCTAGGGGAGCCCGAACTGCTGCGCCAGTGCCGTCATAACACACTGCGGCAATTAGAGCTCCAGCACGGGGCTTGGCTTCCTGGTGGCGGCATGACTGCTGTTGAGGCGTGATGCAAAGGTCCCTCAACGCCTCCAAGAGTGCCTCATATTGTTCTCAGGATTGATTCTGCTGGAGGCAATGTTGTTCTTGAAATTGCTGCTGCTGCGAGCGCATTTGCTCCTGGAGAATTTGTTTAGTTTGATTGAGGAGGGAGATCATCTCATTGATTCCACCATTATTTTCCATGTCACCTGAGTGGGAAGGACTTCTGGGTGTGCGAAGGTGCACAGCACGCTGTGTGCGTGCTGGCCGGCCGGCCTGGCCGCTGGCTGGCAGGCGTGACCAATCCTGGCGGCTGGCTGGCAGTCAACGTCAGCTGAGGTTTATATTAACATCAATATTAATAGTGATACTTGTTATTTCTTTACACTTAAAAACCATGGTATGCTTCTATGGTTCACACACACACACAGAGATGGGAAGATGGGGACATAGGAAATGATGGTGTTGAATGGTGTACTCAAGGAAAAATTTTGTGGCAGAAGCTACATAGATCAAAGGAGTGCACAAAGGGACAAAGGAGTGAAAATGGGTGGAAAAGTTTTAAATTGAAAAAGCTGACCTGATAATGAAAGAAAAAGAATCGGAAGATGGAAAGGGAGGATGATTTTAGTAAATAGAGAAGGGCGTTATTGGGAGAGTTGAAGTGGAAGAAAAACATGGAGAGAAGGCTGAGAATATGTTGGAAGTATTTTATACGTTTTATCTATATCTATCATCATAGAACAAGATTTATAGTTACTGTTTTTCTTCCCTGTTTGAAGCTTTAAAGTTTGTGTGTTAGATTTTTATTATCAGAAGTTCCAGGTTGATCAGATTTTGAAGGGAGCAAATGATGGTGCAAGTGATGAGAAGTTGATATTGAGTGTAGGTGCCGAGCAATCAATGAGGTACAACTCTGCTGTATCTTCTCCAAAGGCTACTGCTGCACCCTCAGCCAATGCAGAAGTTGGTGTGATCATGATGTCACCAACATTATCCGGAAAGCTTAATCCCATATCTCATGCCTTAAATCGTTTACTTGTGCTTGAGGAAATTCTGACGTTGTTTTCATTATGCCAGCTTGGTGGTTTTAATAAAGTGAAGTTCTTTAGCACATTGAGTTCTGTCAGAACCATTTCAGATTGTGTATTACAGAAACTGCGAGGATTACTCATGGCTGTTTCTCTTGATTGGACAAAACATGAACTTTTGGGCGAGGAAAGTTCGAAGTCCTCCCATCAGAAACTAAAAGCAAGTGTTGGATCTGGTAAACGAAGAAAAAAAGGGAGGAATCGCACTATCAAAGAGGAAAATGATGTTCCATCATTCCAAGGTGGAGATTTGATGCGTGCCAAATGTCTTGGGGTACCATTTCTGTACTAGCAGCTTTTACTTTCATTGTTTTTGATATAATTATGGATATTTTTGGCCTTCAATTTAATTGTTTCTAAGGATATTCTAGGATCTGGGATGTAGGTTGACTTGTGCCAAGAGTGTAAAATTTGTGGAGTGCTGTATATATCAGGGAAAGAATGTTCAAAAGGAGACAGATTATTATGTTGTTGAGATATGCTTGTACTTGTATTTTAATTTTTCAGTAAATTCTATCATTCACTAATTGATGATTTCTCTGCAACTTTTGGTCAGGAGAATGCTGATGGGTTGGTGGGCGAGGAAACTCAATGTTCTGCAAGGAAGAATAGGAAAGGAACAAAAAATAAAAGCCATAGCTTAATTGAAAAGGAAACCATTTTGATGCGAGGTTCAAAGCTCTCTTCCTCCAATGTTTCTGTAGGTGGGGTTGAAAAGTCATGCTCTGAATCTAGTAGCTCATTTGTTCAGAATATCACGAGTGATGTTTTAAGTGGCATCATTGATCCCGAGCCAAATGAGAGATGCATTTATGAGGATGATTTTGTTGATTTTAAGGAGGGTAGCTGTAATCCTGGTTTACAGTGTGACCAGATGATTAGCGGTGTGTTTGAAAAGCATTCAGTATCTTCAAGATCAAATGGCAGCCCTCATACTGGCCTGGAAAATCGCTGTTTGACAGATGCTTTGATTGGAAATGGAATCATTTCTACAAGATCTGAAACATCCAGTTCTTTTGCAGATTCTAATGTAACATTTGATGTCAAATCTGCCTTGGAATGTGACATCGAAAGTAAAGAAAACGTTGTGTTTTCTGATTCCGGAAAACGAAATGAGGGTGACAAAAAATTGGCTTTATCTGTAAATTCCACGAATGACGCTGAAATAGTGAAAACTGTATTATTCAAGGAGCAAGGGAATGGAAATCATTGTGATAATAGACCGAGGAGTTCTGAGGATTGTCCTTCACACAAGTGGCCTTGTTTGAGCAGCAAAGATACCGTTCAAATACCCACAACAAACCCTCAGTATCTCCCTGCTGCAACTGATGTTGGTCACAACTGCCATAACCATTTACACCAAGCATTCATACCCGGGATGCACAAGGCGACAAATACACCAATTGAAAGTGGATGCAGACAAATTTTATCTCATCAACTGCCAATGAGTTTAGATTGGCCTCCTATGATGCGGAGTCTAAGTGGACCAGCACCGTCTCTGACTTACAGTTATGATTCTGGTCTTGTCTCGAGAGCACACTCTTCTTTCTGGCAGGGTTTCACAACTAATAACATAAAACTCATTGCAAATAATAATGGAGAAAAAAAGTATCCTAGTGATCACGTGGATATGTCTGATCTTCCTAATGCGCTGGAGTTAGCAGATGAATACGACAGTCATTGGTTATCTGAAGAAGAACTTGAAATGCGTGCTGTTTCCGGGGTGGATTATAGCCAGTACTTTGGTGGTGGTGTGATGTATTGGAATCCCTCTGACAATCCAGGAACAGGTTTTTCTCGTCCTCCTTCTCTTAGTTCCGATGATAGCTCATTGGCTTGGCGTGAAGCAGACATGAACAGAGCTGTTGATGACATGGTTGCATTCTCTTCGTCTTACAGTGCAAATGGTTTGACTTCACCTACTGCCTCACCCTTTTGCTCTTCACGTGATGCTTTGGGGCCTGTGCAACAAACACTTGGTTATGTGATGCCAGCAAATGAAGTAACTAGCAAGGTGCGACCTTCCTCATTGCCCTCGGATTCTGTGGTTGGGGAAAGCTCCTCTGGATCTTTAGCAAGTTTGTCCGGTGACATTGAGGTAAAGTCTGGGGATTCCCTTCCTTACCCCATATTGCGCCCAATCATAATTCCAAATTTGTCAAGGGAAAGATCAAGATCTGAGTTTAGGCATGGCCATGAGCGGAAAAGTCCATGTGTTCCACCTGTTAGAAGGGAGCAACCTCGTATCAAGCGGCCTCCGTCACCTGTAGTTCTTTGTGTTCCACGAGCTCCACATCCATCTCCTCCATCACCTGCAAGTGATTCGAGGAAGCCCAGGGGTTTTTCTACTGTTAGATCAGGTAGTTCAAGCCCACGACACTGGGGCATGAGAGGTTGGTATCAAGATGGAAGTAGCTTTGAGGAAGCTCCTGCATGCGTTGATGGTACTGAACTTGTATGGCCTTCATGGAGAAATAAAAACCTTCCAGCTCATCCTGTCATCCAGCCTCTCACTGCAACCTTACTTCAGGATCGCTTGATGGCGATCTCTCAGCTAACCCGTGACAAGGAACATGTAATTGTACAGTATTTTTTCCTCATTTTTTATTCCTTGCACTGGCTTGTATATGTTTACATGTTTGTTTCTATTCTCTTGCACAGCCTGATGTTGCATTTCCACTGCAACCAGCTGATTTATCACACACTCCTTCACAAAAAGCTTCACTCTCTTTGATGCACAGTCTTCTTCATGATGAAATCGACTCCTTCTGCAAGAGGGTAAGGCTGCTAAAACTTCTTCTTATTGCATGCTACATGCATGTATGTTTTGAAAGTTTTTATGTGTCGTTAATCACAAACTTACATGATCAGTTGTTGTTTATGCCTGAAAATTTTGTCTTAAGGTTGCTGCAGAGAATGCAATTCGGAAACCTTACATTAATTGGGCTGTTAAGAGGGTCACACGGTCACTGCAAGTCCTTTGGCCCAGGTCCAGGTCAAACATTTTTGGTTCAAATGCAACGGGGCTGTCCCTTCCTTCAAGTGACGTAGATCTCGTGGTTTGTCTGCCTCCAGTGAGAAACTTGGTGAGAGCCACATTTCTACTAGCCGCCATTGCCTTTTTTTTCCTTTTGCCTCTATTGGATTAACTAATTGACAGATGTCTATTTCTAGGAACCAATTAAAGAAGCTGGAATATTGGAGGGGCGTAATGGTATTAAAGAAACCTGCCTTCAGGTGTAGTTGTGGTGGTATTTATTAGTTTCTGAGTAGTGAATTAAGCTTGTCATGATTGATAAGCTCAAATTGTTTATTATTCTCTCTCTCTCTCTCTGTGTGTAAAGGGGTGGGGTAGGGGGAGCCTTTAGCATATCTTTTCATGAAATGAGTTTGGGTAGGGCCAGAAGTAATCTTGTCTAAATATTTTCAGCCTTAATCTACTATGTTGTGGGAGTTGGTTGCATTTCTTTTGTTCTTGTGGGTTTGTGTTGCTTCTGCCTTTTTCTTTTGATGGCCTAGTTTTATTTGCAAGTGAATCTATATGCCAATTTTTCTTCTTCTTTTTTAAGTTCTAGACTAGTGTTATTATCTACCATTTTCATTGATTTGGCCTGTTCAGAGTTTGAAATTGTGTTAGGTTGGTTTTGCAGCATGCTGCAAGGTATCTTGCCAATCAGGAGTGGGTGAAAAACGATTCACTTAAGACAGTGGAAAATACTGCTGTAATGCTTTTCTTATATTGAACATTTTGACATTTATGATTTCTTTTCTGACGTGCAGCCTTTCCTTTTATGCTCTTCATGATATTCATGTTATTTTCACTTATAGATTCCAATCATCATGCTTGTGGCTGAAGTTCCCCGAGATCTTATAGCCTCTTGTGCTTCGAATTCCTATACATCCAAAGATGAGCCAACTCTAATTACACATGAACAGGAAAAACATGTTCATACTGATTTGCTTGGTTTGCAAATTCCTGTATTGCCGAAGTGTTCAGAGATGAATTATGATAATGGCATTGATTTGAAAGCAATTCGTCTTGATATCAGTTTCAAGTCCTCATCACATACAGGGCTGGAGACCACGGAACTGGTAATCTTATTTTAGAATGTGTAATTGAAGTAGATTTCAAGCAGTTAATTTTTCTGATTTCCTTTTTGTTCTTTCTCTGAGAGTGGGTTTTGTTTAATCTATATTTTACCCACTTACGATTCGATCAATTTCCTTTGTTCACCCATCATTTCAAAAGTTTCATATGTTACCATTTGTGCTTTGAATTTGTGCGTTGCCATGACATTTTTTTTTGGGTTTTTTGTCATTTTTCTATATTGTGTTTTGCAGGTTAAAGAGCTAACCAACCGATTTCCTGCAGTGACACCCCTTGCCTTGGTATTGAAAAAGTTTCTGGCAGATCGTAGTCTTGATCAGTCCTACTCTGGCGGTTTAAGCTCATATTGTTTGGTAGGCTCTGCTGCATTACTAACATTGTTGCTTTAATAAACTACTCCCCCTGATTGAATCGAATATAACATACTTGTCTTTGACATTTAGTCATTTTTATTACATGATCCATCTCGGAGTGCTCTCAATTGGCGGCGAGAGTCATTGGCGAGAGAAGCTCCCTCTCCTCCTCACTCACCATCCTCATCCTCTCCCATTTGCTTCTCTGATTGCTCAATGACTTGCTGCATTCTTTTCAACTGATTTCTTCTTGGTGATACAACTGGATTAGTTGATGGTAGCAATGGATGAACCCAGGTGTTTTTTGGGGTTTGTTAGTAAATCCTTCAACTTTTAAGATAAGTGAATATAAGGATGTTTTCCTGTGCGCTTCTGAACGGGCATGGAAGTCAGGGACCCCATATTCTTTTGGCGCAGACTAGATTCACCGACTAAAAACAGATGACCACGCTAACTTTTGCTTAGTAAAATGATTTTATTAGGGATTCAGAGAAAAAAACTGTGGTTTGTCCATCAAACTCATGGAAATTAATAAAGGGAAGGTTTGGATGATTATCGTATTTGAAAAAAGTGGCATAACTGTTTGTTATAATTTAACCCCCTTGGGCAAAACGAAGTCTTTTTTTTCTGGTTGCAGTAATTTTTCTGATTTCAATATTTTGAGATTCCCTGCGGCATTGTGCTTTATTGAAAGTTTTTTTGGTTGGTCTGCTGTAAACTCTTTGCAGGTTTTATTGATCATACGCTTTATCCAGCACCAGCACCATCTTGGCAGACCTGTCAACCAAGTAAAACATGATTTTTTTTCCTCTTGCTTTCCCCGTTTTGTCACTTTCTCAATTGCTGATGTTAAGATGACCTTTTTTCATCTGTTTCATCTTTTTGCTGGCTCTCTGTGTTTTATGTCAATGATTTTTGAGATTCATCAGCGGTGATCATATATTCAGTATCTGTCTAGATTCAATGTTATTTTGAGATCAGATGCAATTTATACGCACATGGGCGAGCCAATTATGTTAAAACTCATGCCTATTGTGCATTTTAAAACTGTAGTCTTTGATCAAATCTAGTTTCATAGGTATCATACTGATCCTCCCTCTTATTTTTACTGATGCATGGAGTATTTGTGTTTGTGGTTGGGTAAGCAAAGCTTTAAAGGAAATATAATGTTTGTGGCTGCTTATTGAAATTTTGTTGTCAATATTTAACTAAGCAATATATTGCTTTGTCTTCTTGTCTTTGTGTTGTCAAAAGAATATGCGTCTTTCCATTGTTTTACTGCATTTGTGAATTCCTTATTAGAAATTATTAAATCCTAATTGGCTTTTACATATTAGTTGCAATTGAGCACCCTTTGTGTTCATAATCATCTGTTTTTTCCATTAAATGTCATCACTTTTATCTGATCATGATATTGATGCTTTTGTAGAACTATGGAAGCCTTTTGATGGACTTTCTTTACTTCTTCGGGTGAGTGAAAAGTTTGGTATCAATGCTGCATTTTTAATGTTTAAAGAAATTGTTCTCTGTCATTGCTTTCTACAGTCAAGAACAACAAAAATAAATTAATTTGAATTTAGATGGATAAGATTAGAAATTGTTGGAGTCTGCATCCCACATCGGACTTGAGGTCCGGTGTGGTATTAATTATTCATTATAAAAGAACCCCAAGGGCTCCTTTAGAAAGGACACCTTGGGGGGTTCAGGTCTCTCATTTTATCCTTCTACATGGTATCAGAGGGATCCTAATCACGAACCCTCCTCCCATTTTATTTCTCCTTCTACTCCTATCTAGGGTTTCTCCTGGTTGGGGGGGGGGGGGGCCTCCATGGCCAACAAGCCATAGGTATCTCTCGCCGCCCCCCTCCTGCTGGCTATCCCTCCCATCTGGCGGGTCTCCCCCCTGCCGGCTATCCCTCCCGAGCGCAGCTCGGCCCGCCGCATCTCCGACGGATCTCCCCCTGTCGGCGCCTGCATCCCGCGGCGCACTCCCATTTCCCGGCATCTCCCGCGCGACTTCCGGCCCGCCTCCTCCCGCGACATCCCGGCGAGGCTCCAGCCTCCTTGCGCGGCTCTCTGATGCGCTCGACGGCGGACGACGACCTCTCCTGCCAGCATCTCCCTCTGCATCTCTTCCGGCGGCCCTCAGCGGACTCCCGTCGTCCGTGGCGTCCCCTACCCGCTGCGCGTGTCGACCCCGCCTTAGGTCGCGCCTCCCGATTCCGGCGGAATCCACCCTCTTGTTTTTTCCCGGCACTGTCGTCCAGGTGCTCGCCCGACGGCCCGCCTCTTCGCGCCGCTCCCTGCTGGCCTCGTTCAGGTGCTCGCCTGGCGGCTACCGCCCGACTCTGGCCTCCCGTTCCCCATCTCCTTCCGCGACATCCCGACAGCCAGCCCTACGCGGCCCAGTTCCCGGCTCTCGGCCTCCTGATCTCGCCTCCTGCGGCTTTTCCCGGCGGCTTGCCTCCGCGCGACTCCTGGCGTCCCGATTCCGACGACCCTCCAGCGCGCGTGACGGCCTCGTCCAGGCGACCTCGTTTGGCGCCCTCGTCCAGGCGACCTCTTCCGACGACTCCCTCCTCCGCCTCTCTGTGTCGCGTCCCTCCTCCCCTCTGAAGCAGTCCCGCACCCTCCTAGCCATCTCCCTCCCGACGCCGGCATCCTCCTCCTGCGGGGGGCTCTGTTTTTCCTTCGCCGGCGCCTCCCAGCGGCCACCCCCTCCTGCCTTCCGCACTCCCAGTCAGCCTCCTCTGCTCGCACTTGTTCGCACCGGCCAGCCCCCCCTGCGGACTCCCGACGACAACCGGCTCCGCCTTCCTGCGCTGCCTCTGCAAAGCTGCTCCCTCTGTGTCGGCCTCCTGTGACAGCGCTGCCTCCTCGCCGGCACCTCCTGCGGAATCCCCGCCTCCCGTCGCCGACATCTCCCGACGATTTCCGGCAGCCGCATCCCTGTCCGCTGGCACGCCCTTGCGCTTCCTCCATCGTGGTGCAACACTTTGACTGCCTGAGATCTGGGCCCTATGCCAGCTGCAACAATTCTGTGGAATCCCCGCCTCCCGTCGCCGGCCCCGCAAGTGTGGTTTTCTCGGTGCTAGTGTGGTTTTCCCGGCGTATCATCTACCAACCCCACTAGTGCGGCATTCTTGGCGCTCCGTCAACCGGCCCGGTCGCTGTGGTTTCTCTGCTGCACCCGCGACAACTTCATCCATTCATCATCCAGAAGGGGGAGCTGTGATCGTGAGGGGGAGTGTTTGCAGCCTGTTGCTTGCTTTGTTTTTTCTTTATATGTCCAAGCTAGGTACACCTAGCTTGAGGGGGAGTGTTGGAGTCTGCATCCCACATCGGACTTGAGGTTCGGGTCTCTCTCATTTTATCCTTCTACAGAAATGAATGTGTTCGAGAGAAAATTGGAGTGACTTCGATTGATGAGAAGATAACTGAGACTTGATTAGGATGATTTGAACATGTTAGAAGAAGATCCAGAAATGCTCCTGTTAATAGGGTAAACTTAATGACAAATCCGCTTATTAAAAAAGGTAGAGATTGACTTAAAATGACCCTTAAACAAATCATTTAAGATGATCTTGCTCTAAATGGTTTCAGTGAAAATATGGCCTTCAATAGAGCTAATTGATGATGTTTATCTATGTAGCGAACCTCATTTAATTGAGTTTAAGGGTTGTTTGTTATTAGGAATTTGAAATTTTCAAATACCGTAAACGAACTTGATCATGAAATTAATTTTAATTAAGAACCAAAGTTTGTTAATGAGCAAAAACGTCTTTCTTATAAAACTCATCTAGTTATAATTTAGTGAAAGATCACTCAAAAATTTTTTTGGATGCGATTGTAATTTATTTAATACTTGTTAATGTATTAAATGCATTTATAAACAATTGAATACTTGTAAATAGAAAACAACACATTTACAGTTTAACTTTTGTATTTACAACTATATTCAATATAATTTACAATTGACCCTTTACATATTTGTAACTAAATGAGTTTTATGGAAAGAATATTTCTGTTCATGAACAAAATTTGGTCTTCAATTGAAAATAATTTTATAATCAGGTATGTTACAATGGAAACCCATCTTTGCCACTGGAGAGAAGACGATCTTCTTCTTCTCAAAGTTTTCTCGAACGAAATGACAATCAACTTTAATATGCTTGGTCCGCTCATGAAAGACTGGATTTGTGACAATCTTGATAGTAGTTTGATTGTCACATTAGATATGTCAGTTTCTTGACAGGATGCCCAATCTCTTGTAGAATTTGTTGTGCCTAAATAATCTTTGCAGTCACACATGCAATGACACGATACTCTGACTCTGCACTAGATCGAGAGATAACTGTCTACTTCTTGCTTCGCCATGAGATTAAATTTACTCCAACAAATACTGGAAAACCAGACTTAGATCTCTTAGAAGAGAGACATCCAGCATAATCTGGATCACAAAATGCCTCAATATCTGTATGCCCATGATCAGAATATAGAAGACCTAAACCTTATTCTTTTTTCACATATCTAACAATGTGAAGAACAACATCCCACTGTGTTTTTGTTGGAGATTCCATAAACTGACTCACTTTGCTAACCACACAAGAAATATTGGGTCGAGTCATCGTCAAGTAGTTAAGCTTCCCAACGAGTCATCTATATCCGTTGGGTGATGAAAACATCTCATTGTTAGTGTGAAATGACCTTTCTCCGGGTTCGAGGGGTGTGTTAACCGATTCAGCTCGAGTCATGCCAGTCTCTTACAGCAGATCTAGAACATACTTTCTTTGAGATAGAGAACAGGAGGAACTTCTATGCTTTGACAAATGCCAAAGCTAAACATAACAGTGCAAAAAAGACCGAACCAAGCATGTGGCGACTGCCTGAGTCAATACAATGATCGACAAAGACGACAAACCTCCCCTTGAGCAACGAACCCAAGTGGTTGCTCCATATATATACTTCTTCACTAAGAAATCCATGAAAAAAAACATTTTTAACATCCAATTGATGGAGAGGCTAGTGAGAGGAGACAACAAGAGAGATAACTGGTGATTCGACAAAAGGAAATATCAGCTGAGACAACATAACAACGCAATTCTGGAGAGAAGCATCGATATCCGCGCTGGGTGTGAGAATAACCAAGAAAGATGCTTTTTAGAGCATGTGCATCAAACTTGGTAATCGAGGGCGAATATCTCATAACACACACAACCAAAAGTGTGTAGGGGTAGGGAATGAGGGGGTGTTGTTGGAAATAGAGAATGAAAAGGATGTCTCCTCCTGAAGAACAGACAAGGGAAGTCTGTTGATAAAATAGATGGCTGTGAGAATGATATCACCCCAAAAAACGGTTGGAACTTTCTTTTGAAATAAAAGCGCCCGAACAACTTATAACATATGACGCTTCTTTCGTTCAGCAACACCATTTTGTTGAGGTGTGTTAGGACAATAAGTCTGATGGATAATGCCATGGTCATCGAGAAAAGATCGGAAGAGTTCAGATAAATATTCACGACCATTGTCACAATGAAAACAATGAAGTTTAACGGAAAACTGGTTGGTGATTTCTTGATAAGAGGAGCGAAACACGGAAAAATTTTCAGAATGATTTTTCAACAAATAGACCCAAGTTATCCGTGAAAAATCGTCGATGAAAGTAACAAAATATCGATAACCCAGTTTGGATGGTCTACGATTGGGCCCCCAGATATCAGAATGAACCAAATAAGGAGTGGATGCACGGGGGATTGCTCGGGGAACATAGGTGACCCGGTGATGCTTTGCGTAATGACACGACTCACATTCAAAAGGAAGAAGAGGTTCCAACTCTGAAAAAGTTTTTTTTAAGAATGGGGGTAGGTGGATGACCAAGGCGATAGTGAAGCCTAAAGGGCGTGATTAGAGGTGGCAGAATATACGAGAGCGGGGGCCGAGTCATGCACATACACCCCCCCTGAAGACGTCCACTACTAAGCACCCGAGTCGTCGAATGCTCCTGAAATATAACTGAAATAGGTGAGAAGATGACCTGACACTATAAGTCAGTTGTAAGTTTACTAATTGATAGTAAATTAAAGGGATAACTGGGAACGAAGACAACAGTGGATTGTGTCAAGTCATGCGTAATTGGACAACTCTCATAACCAGCAATCTGCACTGTCTAACCATCGACCACAGTAATATTACCTTCAGTCGAGGTCGATTTGTAGGACTGAAGAATACTTGCATCCTAGTGATGTGCTCTGAGGCACCAGAATCAAGTACCCATGGGGTGAACCGTTGGGAGAGACACGCTGCTGGAGTATCATCATGGACAATAGCGGCGTTTGATGATGCCATAGATTGTGTGCTGAAAATGCACGTTGACATGGTGCTGAAGATGCACAAAAGATAGAAAAATCTTCTGAGCCGTTACCTATTGCGATCAATAGGAAGCCCGGACAGTAGGTGTTGAAAATGCACATCCGGAACATTTGTGTATCAATTAGGTTACTGAAAAAAGAGTTTCATGAATGGCAGAGGCGTCCGGTTGTGCAGTATGGGGTGTCGCATGGGGAGAGGCGATCCGTTGGAGTAGGCATGCCAAGAAAGAGGATGGTCTGGGGGGTTGCTGTACAGGGAGGGGCGGTGGGTTGGGTGTTGGGTCGTCGCACAGGGAGAGCGAGGCGTTGGTTGTCGTGTCGTCGCACAGGGAGGGCGACTTGCAGGATGGGTCGCGCAAGAAGAGTCGAACAGGAGGGGTCGTGCAAGTGGCGGGAGGGACCGTTGCACAGTGGCGCGCGGGCGGAAGTGGGGGTTGTCGGCCGTCGCACAGGGGCTGAGGTGCGGAAAGCGGTGTCGTCGGACCTTACGGAAGGGAGGGGGTCGCGCAAGCAGGCGGCGCGCAAAGGGCTGTCGGGGAAGGGTGGTTGTCGCTTTGGGAGTGGCGACGAGCAGAGAGCCGCTGCAGGGAGGTGTCTCGCAGGGCGGCGTCGCAAAGGCAGGCTGCGCGGTGTTTTTTTTCCTCCCAGAGAGAGAGAGGGGAGGGAGGGTTATGGAACCTCCTCTGATACCATATTACAATGGAAACTCGTACCTCACAACGAGGTAGGGTGCTCAATTTATAGATGAGAAAATGAGTACAACAGGTTAGCCACATCAATGTGGGATACAAATATTAAAAATATCCAACTCTTAACAAGGTCTTTCTATGGTATTTTTAAAGTTTGATGTTCTGAATTGACATGAATTGCCTCATGTGGTCTTTGATTATCATTCTCAGTGAAAAAAATGTCATCCATTTTAGTGTGTTTTTTATGGTACATATAATGCAGAAATGTCTTTGATCCTCGGCAAATGCGTATTTCAGTTTTGGGAAGTGGTGTATATATGAAAAGAGAAAAAGGATATAGGTAATTGGTTTGCTTATTATATGCTTGAATTGTTACTTTGTGAGCTGTCCATCTTTGCATCCTAACACCACTCCTTGCTTTAGCATTGATCCAATTCACATTGACGATCCCCTGTTTCCAACAAATAATGTGGGGAGAAATTGCTTTAGAATTCATCAGTGTATCAAGGTCAGCTTTTAATCTTTTTTGTGTTTCTTCCTGATGAATTGATACCTTAGAAATGTCATACATATTATAATGACAACATCCAGACACTCAAAATTGCATTGTTTGTGATGAAGAGATTTAAATTGATCCATGTATTGTGTGTTTTTTGTCAATCCAATCTATAATAGGCTAAACACTAACAAAAGCTTGCTATCATGTGATTCTTTACCTTTGCAGTGCACTGCATTTTTTAGGGTGGGCCCCATTTGCTTACCTAGTGAGGTTTTTATCTGTCATAACACTGCAGAGGATGCTAGTTTTTTAATGTTGATTGAATGTTTCTAGACAAGTTTGGTTTCTTGAATTTCAGATATCATTATTGGCTTATGAATTTGATTTTGGATTATTTTCTTGGCTTCACATTATAAAAGGTTTTCATTAGAAGATTGTCAGTAGAATTTGTAGGCTCAACTGGTATAAAATTTTATTTCCTATTTGCATTTGCAATGGGCCGATGCAGAAAATTTCCTATTGTTGATTAAAATTTCCCTCAAGGATGTTGGAAAGTTTTGATTCCTTCACTTGTGCTAATAGTTTGAAGGAGAAAGACATGTTGTAACTGATGCTTTAGTTAACATTTATCTGCATTGAGCAATTTATGTATTTTTTTTTTTTTGTTTCGAAGTTATTGAAACATCCGCAAGGCTTCATCAATAGTTGTTTCAGGCTAATAATGTTTTTCCACTTCCGGTGCCCAATGCTAAAATTCTCATGGTGGCTCATGAGTTCCAATTGAAGTGTGTTTGTGTGTGTAAACTTAACAATCAAACTTGGAAGACTTTATGCTTTAGTAGAATGAATTTTGTGCGTTATTATATCCATATTTGATGGTTATATTGTGCATTCCAGGCCTTTTCAGATGCTTTTTCTGTTCTGGAGAATGAGCTCACCCAGCTGTGCAATGGGTGTGATCCCAATGTCAGGTCACCACAGAAAGTGCTTCATAAAATTGTACCGAGTATTGATGTTTTGTAGGCATGTCTTTAAGCTGTAATCTCTCTATTTTTTTTAAATCTCTCCATGCTAGGCCTCTGATAGCACTGAGGGATTAGTCACCTTCCTAAGGGTCCGCTTGACAGAACTTTACAACTCTTATCATCTATGATAAATGATTTTGTCTTATTAACTGTGCTATGAAGAAATTCTCAACTAGTTTTGTCAAATGGACCCGGAGTTAAATATAGGGTAGTCAGGTTAGTACCCGCCTTACTGGAGTGTCACTGATTTTAGTGCTAATTGGCACTTGAAAAACCGCAGTTGTGCAATGATTGAAGAATGTATTTGGAGAATCTGGCTGCAATCATATGATCTGTCTGATATTGTGAAGATGCAAGCACTCATTGTAATGATTGTGAATGAAAGAGTTTCTGTTATTGTTGATGGTATGATTTGGGTTTCATAATGCATTGGGTAGTTAATTTTGTTAATTTGGAAAGGCTTTGCATGTCTAATTGTTTCTTTGTTTATCATTTTAGATAAGGTGAATGATATTAAAGAAAAAGATTGAGCACCTTGACTGAATATTGTTTTGGATACCAAAGACATGCCGTGACTGATGAATTTTTTATGCACACTGCAAGTTGAAGCTGAGGAAGATGGCAGTGAACACCGGTTTGTTTGTTCATCATAGTTGGATTTTGACACTGATGGTTTTTCTGGCTTCTTTCCCCAGGTTGATTTTTTTGTCAAGGTGTCATGGTGAAGGTGAGGGCGCTGTCACATCTCAAAAAGTTCCCTGTTTTCATTTTTCAAAAATGTATTAAAAAATATGTTAGAAAATGAATTGAATATAAAACAAGAAAGCAAGTGATTTTTTTAAAAAAAAATATTAGAAAATGTTGGATCATGTTAATGGAATTTATATTTTAGAAAATGAATTGGAAGTGAAAGATTTTTAGAAAAAAAAGCTTTTTACTTGTTTTTTTGGAAAATGAAAATGCAATAAAAGGTAAATCATTTTTTGCCTGTTTTACTATTCCTCAAACAAGCTTTTTTATTCATTTAACCGAATTAATACATTTAAAAAAAAATAACAGTTCCCAGAACCAAAAACATCTTAAATGGCTTTTATTCGATCGCGATGAAGTTTTTGATCCCCTGTTCTCGGAATTAGCACTCGCGCAGGAGTTTTTATGGATTTAAAAAAAAAATTAATTTAATGAGAGTTCGATCGGATTTGTAATGTTATTCGACCCTTGGCATCCCCCCGGACCATCAAAGGCTTAATATTGAAGCACACAACCATTAATACTTGTTATGGGGAGCGGTTATCCATACAATTGTCATGCCAACTGCATTAACATGCAATATGCAGCATAACCATATGGATGTAATTGTACGCCAAATATGGCACGACTATATAAATATTCACCGTCGGTGCAATTGTTCCGATCCAATCACTGAACCAAAATACAACTGACGCCCCATCCTTCAATAGTCTCCACTAATATTCAAGCCGTAATGTTATTATCGTATCTGCAATTGAAGCCAAGTCACATTTGCATATGCATTGGAATGTCTGAAGGGCACTATCATATTTTATTTGAAAGAAAAAAGAAAGTGTTAAAGCGCTGACGCACTTCCTCTAAAGAAAAGCACAAAGTTTTAGATGAATATTCACACAATTTTATAAACTCAGAATTAATTTGAAAATTTATTTATTTTCATGTTATTAATAATAATTTACATAGGGGAAACCTCACACAATGCCTAAAAAGAGCTGAGGGACTCGAACATAAATAATTATAACATGTAATTATTTACACTAATTAAATTAGTAACAATATTATTGTAATTGTGAAAAATTATTAATATAATTTGTAACATTATTTTTATGAATTATAAAATTTTATATTAGAATTCATTATGTTGATCACGTTTTAAATTATTAACGTGATCAATAGTTATTATTAGTCATAGTAATTAAATTCATTATTATTTTGATCACATTATTAGTTATTAATATTATTTTATTATTATTTTAGTAATTATTATTAATTACATTTTTATTATAATTACTTCGTAAGTGCATTATTAGAATTATTACACTACCTAATGATTTGGATATTATAATTACTCATGCCATTCAACATGGTTATTGAAGCATAAATACTAAGGGTTAATCTAATGATCACTCATGTATAAAGAATGAGAATAAAATGAATATGATGGATTTTGTGTAACATGATAAATGTGTAAATGTGTGGATTTTGTGTAACATGATAATAGGAGTGGGTAGAGTTTTTTGTGAGTTGGCGGCAGTAGGGGTGTCCAGACCCGACCCAACCCGACCCGACCCGACAACCCGACTTATCCTGCCTTCCCATCGTGGTTGCCGCCTCTCCCTCCCACCTATCGATCCAATGTCCTCACCCTCACCCTCACCCATGCAGTTGTCTTCCCCCTTTTACCTCTACCATTTCCCTCACCCTCGTCGGTGTATTTTTCCTCCACTGTCTACACCGCACCTCACCTATATCTACCCTCTTCACCTTTGACACCACCTTCGTCTCTGCCACGGTTGTTGCCCTAAATCTTATGGAATCAGAGGAGAATTAAAGTAGATCTGATTTGACACCGCCTTCGTCTTTGTCTCTTTTTCAACCACCTCCAACCTCGGCTACTACCTACAGGTGATTGGTGTTTTTTTGTGTTGATTCATCACAGGGTGGCAGCTGTGGGCATCGATTCTTCACAGGGCAGCGGTTGTGGGCATCGATTCATCACAAGGTGATGGTTGTGGGTGTCAGCGTTGATTCATCAAAAGTCGATGGTTGTGGGTGTCGATTCACCGTAGGGCCGTGGTTTTGGGATTTCGATTCATCTTAGTGCAGCGGCTGTTGGTGTCAATTCATCAGGGTGGTAGTTGTGGGTCTGTGGTGACTATGGGCATCGAGTCATCACAGGGAGGCGAGCTATGGGTGTTCGATTCATCGTAGGGCTCCTGGCATGACAAGGAAGATGAACCGGCCGACAGAAAGACGTAACCCGATCGCAGGGTGGGATCCCAAATAAGCTTGCAACCCGTGAGGTTTTTTTTTCCATAACCCGATCAACCTGCTGGACAAGATCCCAAATAAGCGATGTGATTTTTTTAAGTCATAACCCGATCAACCCAACCCGACCCAACCCGACCCGACCTCTTTTGCTTGGGTCGGGTCCAACCCCCCCCCCCAACCCAACCCAACCCGACCCATGGACACCCCTAGGCGGCAGTGGGAATAGGCGCATGGCAGAGACTCGTCTTGAAGCACAAACAATACTAGCGGCATACGACTAAACTACTGTTTGAGAGGTTCGGTAGGCAGTCTTGTTCATCGAATCAATCATCACCGAAACAGTGGATCAAAATGTGTTTTGTTCCTGAGTGTCAAATACGACCTACGACTAAAGCAATGCATAAGAGTGAGTAGCTCGAGCAAGGTGAATCATGCTCGAACTAATAAGAGAAGGCAATGGGGATATCCAAGTAGTAAAAGTACATCTCACCACACATTATCTCAAGGATGCTCCTCTCAGAGTCACCCCAGACTTCTAGAATCAAGAGTCCCCATAAGGTTGCTTTTGTCTTCTAAAGATCGTGGTTAAGACAATGATTCATGATTATGTTTCCACTGAGATCCTTAGAACGTTTGTTCCTTAGAAATCAATCTATGATACTCTGGTGCTCGATTTAGGTTTCCACTTTAACTCTATCACCTTCACCCTAAGTTCATTTACTTATCGATGAAGCAATTAAAGCGTTAAGTGCAAGAGTTTGAATATCATAAATGTTGGATTCAATTACGTGTAATACATTACAAGTTGACCTCCTTTATCCTCGCTATAAGAATCTAGTCACTCATGCTAAATAAAAATAGAGTAAGAAAATCTTCTCCAGTGCATTGCTCTATCTCTAATTCTTTTGTCAGTGTCCCTAATGCAAAAACCAACACCAAACATTTTGTAGCAGAAAAATTATGAACCCCCCTCTCATGTGCATGGATTTCTTTGTACTTCTCTTCAATCAACGCGATCAATGCACGTAGGCATATGCAGGAGGATCACTCCATGTGTACTGCTTGTACATCACAACTCCATTTCCTTTCTTCGAGCTTCACTGGCCTTCCCCACTTGATCTTCTTCACTCTCTCACTAGGATTGACTTCTACCTATATAGGACGTTTTTGCATCACTTGATTTAATTAGGCATGGAATGTATGAGGATTCAATTGGCCATCTCTAGCTTGCATGTCTTCCATGTGCCCCTTCATCAACGAATTCCCAACTTCACCTTAAGTTTTCATTGCTTTTGGATTATTCCTCATGGTATTTTTGAATTGTTTCGAGCCTACATAACATCACTGACATGATTTAAGCTAAATGGAAAACCCCACATAGCCTCTTGGATCTCCGATTTAATCCTTCGTAGATTCTAGTTAATAATATGTAGTTTTTGTGTAATCATAAGTGTGCTGAATAATTCCTTGTTTATTACGGCATAGCTCCCCTCAACCCTTCAATTCCCCGATTACTCTTATGTAACTGTTTCTGAAGCTTTGCCCCTCGTTTTCTAGTTTTGGCTATTCTGGGGCTTACGAGTATCTGAATCGTGAGGATGAAAGGTCGAACCATCCCGCAAAGGAGCTTTTGCCTAGTCTTGACTCTTATAGATTTAAGTCATATTCATGAAATCTTTCATAGCAACATTACATGTCACTGTTGTCTTGAAAATGATTGATTGAAACCATGCATTTGTGAGAACATTGTATGCATGAGAGGTTCTCCACCACCCCTTATTGATTAATTAAGTTGTGGTTTAAAGTTGTATTATAATGACCCATGTCCTGATTACCTTGATTAAGGTTACTATCAAGGTTTAAGCAGAAATTTTGGATGGTTAATGTATGAGCTTACATGAATATTTGATTCTGGTTGAAGAGTCATTTTTCATTTGAGGATTTGAACATGATTTCAAATGTTTTAGGATGAATTCTTTGATGTTTTTGGATGAGGTTTGAGGCTCAGTTGGGAGTTTGGGGTTTTGGGAGTGCCTTGTGAGTGGTGCCAATTGCAGTTTAGAACTGTAAGTGACATCGGGTACTCAGTGGGAGGTCACTGGGTACCGACTGAACCTGGCAGGGGCCCATGTGGCATGAGAGTGCCACTAAGGTACTCGATGGTTCTGGTTCGAGTATCCAATAGGTTCCCTATGTGTTTTTTAGAGTGTCAGTTTGTTCATTCTTCTTTCAATCCCTTTTAATTCCATTTCTTCCCCATTTGAATCTTCTCTCTCTCAACCCATTCAAGAGCCCTTCTTGGCCCCTCCATGGTCTCCCTTTTTCACCTCCTACCCCTCTTGATTCAAGGTGATTCGAGGGTGGCTTTGTCATGAAAAAACCAAAGTAAGCCCTCCTCTTTCTCATATTCTCCCCCTTTTACTCTTTTTTTATAAACCGTTGTTGAAAACAACTTTTGTAACTTGGGATTTCGTCAGAGTCATGGTGAAATCCATTTGATTCTTTTTGACCTTATTTGGGTTAGGGGAGATCTTGGTGTGTGACTTTTGGGCATTTGTTAATTATTTGGATGAGAATTTGATGTTCAATGATTTATTGATGTTTTTCTTCATTTAGGTCTTGAGATTAGTGTTTTTAGGTTGTTCTAAATCAGAGATTTCTTTCGATTACTAGATAACATAATTTTTGTGACATTTTTCATAGATTTTGACTGGGATTCATTTGGGTTTTCAATATGGGTGTTCTAGTTTCATGAGACATTGATTATAAATGGTTGTGGATATGTTTTTTAGGGGATGTTATGTTGCCATTGGAATATGAGGGAAGGCTTGTCAAGGATATGCAAATGGTAGGTTTTTTCGACCCATATGTCACATTACCTAATGTATTGGAGGACTATAATTTCAGACTCACCTGTCACATCATAATATGCTCATAATCATGCATGCCACATGAAAAATAAAACTTACATCAATTATAAACATGATCTGAACCCATGAGAAATAGATGGGTTCCGTAATGTTGTCAGAAATCATATGTCAAAGAATATACGTGGTGGTTTCCATAAGAGGAAGTAAAAACATTATTTTTTTTTCATGAAAGGGAATCATTATTAAAGAAGAGATCATATTTCCCGGAGAGAAGAAGAATAAACCTAAGAATAATCAATGTGAGATTTTAAGAAAAAAGGTATACTAGAAATCATGAAGGTAACTAAGAATGCATTTCAATGAAGTAAAAACATGCATATCCCTATCATAACAAAAGGGAAATAAAAGTGAAATACATTTAGAAGAAATTTTTATAATAATCATGGTGAAAATATTGAAGAAGAGAAGATAAACCTAAAATAAGAGTTGGGTTTGATAGTCCTCTTACCTCAGGTCCTATTTTGTTTCGTCACATTTACACCCCCTATGCAAGTAAATTATGTTTATTAAAACACAAATCTAGAAGTGTACTTCATTTATTTATATTATTCTCGATCAATTATAACCATTATAATTTATTTTTCAATCCTTTTGTTAAAGATGAAATGGTTGATTTGAAAAGTTTCTTTAAATGTTTCGGCTTTGTTTCAATTTTATAGTTTTGATTCATTGTTATTTATACATTAGTCAAATTATCCATATAAGTTTAAAATCATATGAAATTACATGTTTACACATTTTAAATAGTTTATACTAACCAACTATGAAGGCAATGATAAGTAAAGAATTGACAACGTCCTCACAGGCTGATAAAACCGACCATTAACGAAACATGTCAAAAATATGAATGTGGGAGTATATATGTTATAAATGGATTAAAATAGTCATACCATATCATAATAAAATTATTATATTATATAACCGTGAATTAAATAGTCTAGGATGATAGAAAAAGAAAATATATCAGGAGAGTAGATGGAAAAACAATGAAAAGAAGAGGATTATGGGGTTACCTTCTCATTGAAGCTTTACTCATTGGTGCATGTGTTTTATACTTACTATATTCCTAAATATGACACACATGTTTATTTAGAAGTAAAATTATATAAAAATACGAGCTATTTCATTCTTCCTCACTTTAGAAATTTCATCCTTAAAATTTTAACTCATATCCTCAGTTGAGAATAGATGAGGGTGTTTTTTGTTTTATCATATCCTTAGATCCTCATGTTTCCTCTTCAAAATTATGGTTTTTCAATTATTTTGACAAGGTGAGTTTTCTTTATACATAGAACTTTGTCTCTATAATCTAAGGTCTTCACTGGTTGCTCCACATAGTAGAGGTCATGCTCCAATTCTACCACCTCTGGATTCAGTATATGTGAGGGATCAAGTATGTACTTCCTCATGAGAGATACATGGAAAATATCATGAAATTTAGATAGGTTTTATGGAAGTTAAATTCAATAGGACACAAATTCTATTCAATCAAGAATCTCATAGGAAAATATACCCAGTGCAAAGATTTTCCTTCATTCCAAACCTCATGACTCTCTTCTAAGGTGATGTTCGAAGGAACACTTTATCTCCAACTTCAAACTCCAAGTCTCTTTAAAAATTGTAAACATAGATCCTTTTTCGACTTTGAGAAACTTTAATGCTTTACTAAATGGCTTGAACCTTCCTTTCCATCTCTTACACAAGTTTGGGTCCATACAGCTTCCGTTCACCAACTTTATCCCAACATGTAGGACTTCTAAATATCTTCCCATATAGAGCTTCATATGGGGCCATCTGAATACTTGAGTGGAAATTATTGTTGTATGTGAAATCAATAAATGGAATATGTTCATCCTAGCCTCCTTTGAAGTCTATCGAGAAATCTCTTACATGTCTTCGAGTGTCTGGGTAGTCCTTTTAGATTGACTATTAGTCTGGCGATGATAAGTTGCATAAAATTTTAACTTAGTATTCAGGGCCTATTGAAAAATCTTCAAGAACTTAGAGGTTAAAATCTCAATTAGATAAGATCGAAAGTGGTTCCCTATTAAACCCCACCACTTTACATATATCTTGGAAAGTTAGAAAAGAAGAAATATTACCAAATGGAAATGAAGTGAGCAGTCTTGGTGAGTTGATCCATCACAAACCATATAGTTTTATTTCCTTTAGGTGTATTCATAAGACCTTTGAAAAAGTCAATGGTGATGTTTTCCAATTTATATGCTAGTATGGGTAATGATTTAATCATCTATTTAGACATATTTCATTCTTCTATGACTTGCTGACATACTAATCACTTTAAGGTGTTCTCATAAATCTATTTATTTATGATATCCAACAAGAAGTTCTCTCAAAGATCTTGATACATCTTGGTACTTATAAGATGTATGGATAATGATGAGATATGTGCATTATCCAATAATCGTTTCTTTATCTCTGGTGATGATGAAATATATAGTCTAGTTCCAAACCAAAGGAATCTATCTTTGTTGATGTTGAATTCACAAAGCTTCCCTTTGTTTCTATCACCTTATTTTGAATCTCTAAATAATCCCTTTATTTCTCCTTGATTTTCTCTTAGATAGACGGTTGGGAAATTATTTGGGTAAGGTAGGATTTATTCTCTACCTTTATGATTTCCAAATCCATCCTTTGTATATCCATGAAGACAACGTCTTTCTCAATCCTCATCATGGATAGTGTAAAAAGTTCCTTTCTGTTAAGAGAATCATCTACCTTATCTTCCTCTCCAGGATAATAGATAATTGATCAATCATAGTCCTTGATTAACTCCAACCATCTTTGTTGACACATTTTTTTATCAAGACCCAACCCAAACCAAAGGAATCTATCTTTCTCGATGTTGAATTCACAAAGCTTCCCTTTTTTTCTATCACCTTCTTTTGAAGCTCTAAATCACCTCTTTGTGTCTCCTTGATTTTCTCTTGGATAGATGGTTGGGAAATTATTTGGGTAAGGTATGATGTCTTCTCTACCTTTATGATTTCCAAATCCATTCTTTGTATATCCATGAAGACAAGGTCTTTCTCAATACTCATCATGGATAATATAACAAGTTCTTTTCTATTAAGAGCGTCATATACCTTATTTTCCTCCCTAGGATAATAGTGAATTGATCAATCATAGTCTTTGATTAACTCCAACCATCTTCATTGACACATGTTCTATCACGACCCGACCCAAACCAGGGATCGAGCTGCAAATACCCCAATACCACCTTTATAGGCTAGGGGGTGGCGACAAGCGCCAAAAGGCATAACTTAAATGGTAGGACTTTGCCTAATGTACCTAAACAAACACACCAAACCATCTCAACATATAAGTGTTGAGGAATAATAATAAAAGGATTCAACAACTAGAAAGTATACCAAGCATGAAAAACTTCTAAGGTGTACAGGGGTGCGATAGTGAAAACTAGGAAGTAAAGAGGAAAAAATACATGACCAACTAGAAATATATCCCAACCCAATAAAACTAGAAAGTAGAACACTGAGAGAGACCATCTCCTGATCTCCAAATTACAACCACTGCATGCAGTCCAAAGCACCAAGTTTCCCTAAGCTCTTCTAAAGTCACCACCAACCTATCTGTTGTCTGCATAAGACATGACACATGTGGGAAAAATCCCATGTAGAGGTGAGTATATACATACCCAGTAGGACACACCTAAATATGAAATGAGGAGCAGTAAGAGATACAATAGGAATAAAAATGTAGTAGATAGTAAACAAGATGCAGCTCAACCCAAAGAAAGAGAAAGAGTAACCTTGTCCAAGCATAAGGAGCTCAACATGGTGTGTAGATGGACTATACATTGATTCTTTACCACCCATAGCAAGAGAGTAACTTCATCCAACCATGAGAAGCTATACACAGAAAGCACGTGACATACCTCACATGTATTTGAAACCCATGGCAGGAGAGTAACCAAATCCAAAGTCATGAATAAAAATCAATATATATATATATATATGCTCAACAAAAAGAAGCCCAAACGAGAGTAAGGGGATCTCCATCTCACAGTCCAGCCCAGGAAAAGAGTCACCATCAGTTCCAAATGTCCATCAATGATGCCCAACATCTGACGTGTCTACCCATAAGTAACCGTGTGAAGTCCCACACCTCACCACTGTGCCACACAGTTGAGGGGGCACAAACTCCAATTAGAGGAATTGTGCCCTAGTGCGTCGGGGGGGGGGGGGGTTCCACTCTATAAGTATCTATAGAGGACCCACATCCTGATGCATTAGGGGGTTTCCACTATGGTCATCGAGTACCTACACCCTATCTGATAGTGGGGTTCCACTTGATAAGTAGAGGACCTGCACCCAAGATGATGGGGATGGGTTTCCACTCTATAGGTTGAGGACCCGCACCATGATGTGATAGGGGGTTCCACTCCAGTGCCATGATAGAGGACCTACACCTAAGATGATAGAGGTTCCACTATATAGGTCGAGGACCTAAACCCTGGTGTGGAATGGGGGTTCCATTATAGTGCCATGAGTACCCGTTCCCTATACAATAGGGGTGTTAGTATTAGTAGATAGAGGACCCATGCCCAAGATAATGGGGGGGGGGGGGGGTTCCACTCTATAGAAGCCTCTGGAAATCCTTCCTGATCACTACCATCGTTGAGAACCACCTAAATAACCATGGCACCCAAAACATATCACATTATATCCCAAAATACAAAACTTAGGGCACCATCATGTTCTATATAGAAAAACACTTAGGGTATGATACTCATGGGACAAAATCTAAGTACAAATGAAGGAGATACAAGTTATTAAAATTTCCTCAAAAGAAACCAAGGGGTACATGGCATGTGAGGGGACCCACATAGCATGTGGTCCCACCCCTCTACCTGGCCATGTCCCTGCTTTTCCACATGACTCACTAATCGTGTAGAAATACATGACATGTAGGGAATATACATGGCGTGTCCTAACACTCGGGGTTCTTTCCCATGAACATTGGTCATGTCCGTATACTCATCTCATGTCTGTGTACCTTGGTACATGGCATGCCTCTCCACACGGGTTATTGCCCATGTCTCCGGTCGTGTTCGTATACTAGGGAACATGGTGTGTTCCTAGCTGTGTGCTCCTCCATAGGGATCATTCATCAAGGGAAGTGGTACATTATGTGTAGGGAGTCTACATGGAATTCCATCCTTAAAAACTTCCAAAACACTAGCCTCCAAAACATAGGATCTACACGCCATGTGTTCATCATGGTGCACAAAATGTAGTTGTGTTTTTCATAGATTCTTAGATATGTTTCCATGATTCTAGATACAACCTTTTTTGATTAGGATCTCACCTCCATGCCTACTAAAATAAAAGGGGAAGCCCTCAATTCTTTATTTCTGGCTATTGTTTCCTGGAAATTGGTTCTTAATTCATCCCACACGTAACCTACACGCCTCACACATATTTGGTTCTTCCTCCATTCATGATTTGAAATCAGATCATCCAAATTATCACCCACAATTCATAATATATCTGAAATCATCCTTGGTTTTTTTGATACATCCCTTTCACATGGATTCATAATGGTTTCAGGGGTCTGATTAGGCTCAATACCGCCTAGAAATTTCGAACCGAGACCGTGAGGTCCAACCAGTGAAGAGCATGAAGAAATTATGGGAGGAAGGCAAAAAAACAAAGGTTTAACCATCATTGCCAAGTGTATTTGGCCAATGATCAAGAAGAGGGATATCTCGAGTTAAAAATAAATTTAATAATCAATGAAACTGGTACATGTGTGCATGGAAAGGTTCAAAAATTGGTGTAGATCAAAGAAGGAATGATTATGCTCCACCAATTTAATAAAAAGGGAATAATCCACAATCTGATGAGTCTTACATGGATATTGGATAATTCTTCTCCAAATAACACACCCACCAACAATTTAAGGAAGTCATTGCATTTTCTGCATCCTGATCTGCTTCGATCCAGAGATTCATCATCATTGGGAGTCGATTCACCAACAGAAGGAGGAAGAATGCTCTGGAATCCTCCTAGGGTTTATGTGGCTAAACACGGAAGATTATCTATAATGGTGGATTTATATACATTTAACTTCAGTTAAATACAAAAATTAATTTAATTAATTAACCAATTGAACACACCACCAATGGGAAAGATATCTGAACACCTCATGCTGACCTATTTTAGGTCACGCCTAGGGTAAATGTCGAATTCCAGAATCAATTGTGGTCTCATATTTTTGATATGAGATTACATTTAATATTTATCTGATTTTATTTAAGAAACTAAATGTGTGTAATATAAAATATATTTAATATTTTTATAAAATTAATTCCAAGCACACTGGGCCTTGGAATCCATGTCATCTCAGTGTCTGGATCCAAAAATATATGTAGAAATATTTCAAAGTCTTACAAGGAGAAAACTAGGTCTTTACAACATTCCCTCCTTCATGCTTTTCATCCCTAAAAAGTATAACTACACAAAAAATTCGGGATACCGAGCCTGCATCTGAATCTCCCGCTCCCAGGAGCTATCTTGCACATTACCGTGCTACCACAACACATGAACCAAAGGGATAGTCCATCCATATAGGGTCCTCTACCATTGATCCTCGATTTCCATCAGGAACTCTGCAAAAGTTGATCCATCCTCAATGTCTAGCTCACCCTAGTCAATGACATGCATGGGGTCATGCACATATCTCCTCAGCTTTGACACATGAAAGATGTCTTGCACCCACTCTAGTTTTGGGGGTAGGTTGAGGTAGTAAGAAACCTTGACAACGCTATACTCGATCACGAATGGCTTGATAAACCTCAGGGATAACATGCCTTCTTGGCCAAGCCTCCGTAATCTTCATCATAGGGAGAATTTCATGAAAACTTGGTCTCCATACTCAAACTCCAAAGGCCTATTACATCAATCTATGTAAGATTTTTTCTTTCTATAAGCCATCCTTATCCGTTCACAAATGACCTAGATCTTATCCTTCATCACCTACACCATCTATGTAACCACAAGAGATGTCTCTCCGATATCTATCCAGCATAAGGGTGACATGTAGGGTCTCCTGTATAGGGCCTAAAAAAGGTGCCATGCTGATGGTAGAGTGGTAGTTATTATTGTACAAAAAATATACCAAGGAAAAGTGGTCCTATGAGCCCCAACCAAATTCCAACATGCAATCCCTCATTATATCCTCCAACACCCAGATATTGCGCATGGTATTCCCATACATCTAGGGGTGAAAGGATATACTGATCCTCATTTGGGTCCCAAATGCCTTATGTAGGCCTCTACACAACTGTGACATAAACCATGTATCATGATCCAAGAAAATCATCAAGGGAACCCCATGGAGGTGAACAATATCATGCAATTACAACTTCCCCAAAATCTCCACTGAACTTAGCTCCCTGATAGCAAGGAAGTGTGCCGACTTCATGAGTCGTTCAACTATCACCCAGATGGAATCATTGACCTTTGCTTTCTGTAGAATCCCTTTCACAAAGTTCATGGATATGTCATCCCACTTCCACTCTGAGATCTCTTGGGGCTGCAACAATCCTGCCAGAACCTGGTGCTCATCCTTCACCTACTAAAGGGTGGGGAACTGAGAGAAAAACTCAGCCACACTCTGTCTCATTCTAGACCACTAAAAATTCCACTGAAGGTCTCCATATATCTTCCTTTCATTGGGATTTATAGCTATGGAAGAAGTGTGAAACTCCCACACCACCTCCTCCCACATCGTGACTGGGACCACTTTCTATACCTGAAAAAGGATAACATGATTACCTCCTTAAGAATATTCATATGGTGAATCACCTATAGATATCTGGTCATGCAATACCTCACAATCAATGTCTCCCAGTTGGGACTCTCTCACACACTTGAGAAGTGGAGGATTCAACAACATTGACTGAAGAAAAGCCACACCCTCCTGATCCACTAGGGTTACTAGTAGGGAAACCAACTAATTAGAATCCTCATGCACCAAGTGTGCCTGGGAATTCTTGCTAACGACACCTGATACTAAATTTCCCTTCCCCGAAGTATATAATTTCTTAAAGTCATGGTCCTGTAAGAACTATAACTAGCGCTACTATCTTAGGTTTAAGTATCTCTATGTGAAGATGTACCTAAGACTTTGATGATCTGAGTAAACCAAAAAGTGTTCCACCAGAAGGTAGTACCTCCATATCCTGAGGGTAAAGAATACCAATTATAGAACTAGTTTGCGAGTCACATAGTTATACTCATGGGATATCAACTTCCTCAACTCATATTCAATAATTTCCCACTGCTACATCAACACGTATCCAAGCCCAGCTCCCGAGGCATCACAATACACTATGTACTCCATGCCCTCCTCCGATAGTCTCAACACAAGATCACTCATCAGCCTCAACCTCAACTCCTCAAAAGATATCTAGAAATACTAAGTCTAAGTAAAAGTCCACCCTTTCCATGTCATGGTGGTCAAAGAGACTGTAATCCTAGGGAATTCTACCATGAAACTCCTATAGTACCCCGACAAACCAAGAAATCTCTGAACCTCTAACACACTCTTAGGTGGATCCCAATTAAGCAATGCATTGATATTCACTGGGTCTACGACTAACCCATGATCAGAAATGAAATTACCTAGAAAGTTAACCTCATGAATCCATAATTGGAACTTTGATAGTTTTCCATAAAGCTGGTGCTCTCGAAGAAAATCTAGAACTACCCTCAAGTTCTCTGCATGCTCCTCCTATGACACAAATTAAATGAGCATGTCATTGATAAAGACAATTAAAAATTGTTCCAAGTACGGTTAGAATATCTAGTTAATAAAATACATAAACATGGTAGGAGAATTATTTACACCAAAGGTAATCAATAGGAAATCATAGTGTTCATAGTGGCATCGAAATGCCAGCTTCGGAATATCATCCTCACGAACCCTCAACTGGTGGTAGCCAAAATTAATATTGATCTTTGAGAACCATCTTTCTACTTGTAAATAGTAAAAGGGGTAGTTAATACTTGGAAAGTGGTACTTTTTCTTTATCTTATTTTGGTTCAGGTGATGATAATCTGCACAAAGCCACAAGCTCCCATCTACTTTTTTCATGAACAACACTGGAGCTGCCTAGGGAGACACATCGAGCCTAATGAAAACTTCTCTTGAAGGTCCTACAACTATAACCACATCTCTCAAAAATTGATAGGGGCCATCCAATAAGACATTGAAGATATCAGAGTGGTCCTGGGATCCAAGTCGATAAAAAACTCCATCTCCCACCTCAAAGGTAGTCCCTGAACATTCTCAGAGAATACATCCATATAATCCTCTATGAATGAAAAAATCCAGGTGCCTAAAGAGATTACTAGACTAAGGGATATACTCACTGAATGATGGGTGATGGGCTGCAGATTCCTGCTTGAAACACTCACTTTCTCTACCATGAGATCTCTCTCACCAAAAAAGGTGAATCTCATCCCATCAGTATGAAGGCATCTGACTCATCTGTGATGATAATTAATTTGGGATCAGACCATGGAAAACCAATCCATACACAAGATTACATAACAAGGTTCTGTAATTATGAACAAAAGGTCCCATGTTAAACTCTCTCCACCAAGCAATATCTTGAATTAATGGTAGATAGAAGATAAAAAGAAGCATTCACTGTAGGAACCTCAAGATGAAGCTGTTGGGCTAACAACTCAGCTGGGAGCTCCAGTTATCACACTAGGAGTATATAGATGAAGAAATTACTATAATATATGTCTAATAATACTTATTAAAGAGCATAGTAAACAAATATCGTACCTATAATCATTTCATGTGATGTGGGGTCATAAGCCTCTAGAGCCTGTAACTGTCTCGACCCCATCCGCCATCACCCTAAGCCTGACGTGGGCCACCTGGTGGTGGTGGTGGAAGGATATAATAGCAACATGCACCACCCATAGATCCTCATCCTACTCCTCATCCAGACCTTCCTCCCTAGGGACCACCCTACCCTCTCCTAGAAAATACCTGATCATGGATCCGCCTCTACTATGGCAGTCCGTCAGCTATCTGCCTATGCTCGATATGTCTAGTTAGGTAGTCTTGCACCATGTGGCCTCACCCATCACAATAATAACACCACCTATCTCTGGATGACTTGATCCTCTACAACGCCCCTGACCATGTGCTTGAGTCTGATCACGGGGAGGTCTCCTACATTGAGATCCTGTCATTTGGTGCTTGCTAGTTGCTGCAGATGACTCATCCCTGTGACGCCCACTACCGTCTCCAGCTACTTGATACCCCTCTGATAGGAATTTATCTATCACCAGTTCCTACTACAACACCCCAACATAGGTGGGGATTCACAAGGTCACCATGCTAGAACATATCTCTCTGCAGAGTCCCTTCTCAAAAATCCATGCTCAGAAGTATCCATCCCAGATCATGTCGAGGGAGTACCGTATAAGGTCTGTGAACCTTACTACATACTAAGACAATGTCATCCCTCCCTACTACAGTTCCATAAGATCTTGAATCCAAACTGAGCCCAAGAAGTAGGGGAAGTACTCCTCACAGATCAATTGATGGAAGTTGGGCCATAATAGTTTCAACTCATCATGCATCTGGGTAACAAGACTCTACCAATGCCCAGTTTCTCCATGGAAAAGTCTAGCTGCCAGTGAAACCACGCGATCTACTAGTGTTTGGATAAGTCTGAAGATACAAGCCACCAAATCTAGCCAATCCTATTCTTCCTAGGGATCTGTCTCACCATGGAACCTCAACGGCCTTTGGCACTGGAACTCATGGAGTGTGTTAATCCTATGCACATCCTCATCCTGCTCCACTAGGACAATATACTGCTAAATAGGTGGGGGTGCTGCTACCTATCCACATGGAGTAAGAAGATAATGGGATGGACCCTAAACTAAGTCCTCATCACTCATCAGATCATCGTTATGATCTAGAATTGGTATCTTGGCTGGATGTCGTCACAGAGGCATCCTAAAAATTTAATCAAGATGTACCATGATCATATGATCATATATATATATATATATATATATATATAAAACAACGGGGAGATAACTCAAGAATGATAGTCAAAGAATCAATCCTATATGATGCATGTACCATTGATACCTACAACAAATGTCTTGGTATTCCAAGTAGACAAGCAGGTAGTCAAGGTCCTAGTGAATGGATACATCAGCTTCCCGTACCATCACCATATTCCCTGGTCTGAGATCCGCACTCGAGGCACTTTGACACTTTTTCCCTAAATTTCAACCAAATCCTCATAAGGGGACCACACCAAACACCATCCTAAGGAATGAACTACTTTGATACTAATCTTTCGCGATCCAAACCAAACTAGGGCTCAAGCCACAACTACCCCAATCCCACCTCCATAGGCTAGGGGGTGGAGACATATACCAAAAGTCATAACCTAGATGAGATGCCTTTTTCTAATGTACCTTTATGCACACACCCAACTATATCAATGTAGAAGCGCAGAGGAATAATAATAAAAAGATGCAACAACTAAAAAGTAAACCAAGAATGAAAAACCTCTACGGTGTACAAGAGTACGACAATGCAAACTGAAAATTAAAGGGTAAAAATACACATCCAACCAGAAATATGTCCCAACCTGAAAAAACTGGAAAGTAAAATGCTAAGAGATCCCATCTCTTGATCTCCAAACTATGACTACCGCATGTGGTCCAAATCACCATGTATTCCTAAGCTCCTTTGAAGTCATCGCTGACCTATACATTGTTTGTATAAGATACAACACGTGTAGGAAAATCCCATGTAGGGGTGAGTATATACATACCCTGTAGAATTCCCCAAAAGATAAAAGGGGGATAAGTAAGAGATATAATAGGAATAAAAAGACAATAGATAGTAATTGAGATATATATCAACCCAAAGAAAGAGAAAGAGTAACCTCATCCAAGCACAAGGAAAAAAATGGCCTATAAATAAACTACACGTTGAGTCTTTTCCACCCATAGTAGGAAAGTAACCTCATCCAACCATGAGAAGCTAAACACAAAAAGCATATGACATACCCCACACGTCTTCACAACCCATGGTATAAGAGTAATTGAATCCAAAGTCATGGATACAGATAGATATATATATTCTCAACAAAAATAATCCCAAATTAGAGAGTAAGGGAATATCTATCTCATATCCCATACTAAGAAAATAGTCTCTATTAGTTCCAAAATTCCATCAATAATTCCCAACATCTCATGCGTCTGCCCAAAAGTAACCATGTGAAGGCCCACACCTCCCCACCATGCCGCACAATCGAGGAGGCACAAACTCCAAGTAGAGGACCCTCACCCTAGTGCATCAAGGGGGATCCACTATATAAGTATCCATAGAGGACCCATGCCCTAATGTGTCAGGGGGTTTCCACTCTGTTCATCGAGGACACACACCCTATCTGAGAGGGGGGTTACACTCAGTAAGTAGAGGACCTATTATTAAGTTAAAATGGGGAGGGGTTCTACTCTATAGGTCAAGGACCCGCAACCTAGTGTGATAGGGGGTTCTACTATGGTGTCACAAGAACACACTCCCTATTCTATAAGGGGGTTATACTCAGTGGATAGAGGACCCGTGCCAAAGCTGATGGAGGTCCCACTCTATAGGTCGAGGGCCCATGCCCTGGTGCAATAGGGGGGTTACACTCTAGTGTCATAAGGACCCATTATCTATCCAATAGGGGGTTACACTTGGTATATATAGGAACAAATCCCAAGATGATGAGGGGTTCCACTCTATAGAATCCTATGGTTATCTTTCCTGATCACTACCATCGTTGAGTGCCGCCTAAATAAGAATTACTCTTGGAACATATTACATCATATACCAAAATAAACAACTGAGGGAACCATAATTCTATACATGAAAATAACACTTAGGATATTCTACTCATGGGACAATATCCAAGTTCAAATTAAAGAGATACAAGATATTAAAGTTTACTCAAAAGAAACCAAGGGGTATATGGTGTGTGAGGGGATCCACACAACATGTGTTCCTGCTCCACTACCTATCCATGTACCTACTCCACCAAAATGATCACCAACCATGTATAACTACATGGAATGTATGGTGTATTGAAACACACGGCTGATTGTCGCCTATCGACCGATCAAAGTTCTGGTGCTCTGCTAATGTGTATAGCAGCACTCGGGTCGAATCCTCGACGATGATACTTTGTAATAGTCGTTTGTTTTTAGTTGATTGTATTTTGATTGGTGGGGTTTGTTTGAAGAGATAAATTGAAACTATTGATTTTTGATTCTTGATTTAACAAATATATGAAGATTGGGGTGATTTCATTATTGGGGAGTTAAGCTTGTGATATCCTTGAGCCTTGCTTTGTATTGCATTAAATTAACACCCATGTCATAAGTTGACGTTGATTGGAATTCCTAAGTGTTAAGACTTTAATCCAAGGATTAAATTAACTTAGGGTTCTAATCTCAATCAAAAATTATTTATGGTAGTGTATTTATGGTTCCAATAATCCATGGAAACCACTTGTTAAACAAAACAGATCATCAATCCATGACATATTAAGTTTAACATACACAGTATTAATTTAAAGAATACTCATCGAGCAAAAACTCTCAATCACTTAACATACAAAAATTATAACTCACCCCAATGGTAGATTTACTCATACATTAGGATTTTTGATAATCTAGGTTTAATGTTTATGGTGACTATTTAAAAAGATTAGAAAAATAAAGGGACAAGAAAAGAGTAGTGTGACGAACACACACACGAAAGATTTTGAGAATCAAAAATGGAATTTCGATTGAATGAGGAAGAAAAATAAGGTACTGTAAATTAAAATGATTCAAAAATATTTTAAGACCATTAATATTATACTACAGAAGGTGGAGAATAATAAGAGGTATTGAAGAAGAAACAAGCACTAAAATTTGATTGAAATGAAAACAAAGTTACACAATTACAATTGAAAGAAAACATAAACAAACATGAAAGAGAAGTGGAGGAAAGGTCTCTCTTGTTGAAACAAGATAAAAGAATATCCTCCCAGAACCTTTTCAAGGCTCTAGTAATGCTAAATCTCCTCTTTAAGTGCTGAAGTTCCAACCCCTTTCAAGGAGAGAAGGGGAGAGTATTTATAGCCCAAGGAGTGGACTGTTTGCATTCCAAAACTGTCCCTCCACTTGAACCGCAGATTTACCAATCTAGACAGATGAATCACGAGCTGGTGTCTTCTTCAAATATTTATATATTGATTTCTTATATCCACCCTCACAAATTTTCTACCAATAGACTTTTTTAACCAAAGTTATGGCGGTTTTAATAAATAATGTCATTCTGTCTATTTCAATCCAGACTTTCCAATGGCCGAAATGTGAATGGGTTTTTGCATAGTAAGATGACCTCAAATAAAAATAATTTCTTCAAAAGAGTTTTCCGTCCATATCTCATATTTCACAATAAAAAAGATCAGCTCTAACAGATGTTCATATCAGGAGAAATGTCAATATTTGTGTGATGCTTTTATTTGTCGGCCAGAATAGTGGGCTGGACTTTAATGCATATTTTGGGCCCCTTGTTGTTATTATTAGGCCTTGAAATTTTTATACTGGACTCCTTAAATTGTCCCCCGAACTATGGTGGGGAATAATGTAATTTGGACTTCTGTATTTATCCCAGTAAATCAATCTTCATGAATAGTCTATTTTCTTCACAGATTCTTTGGTATTGTTTGTGAGGACCATATGACCCTTCAAATGACAGAATTGGCTCATGGTACCTTCTAATGAAATGTTTTATATTGAAAGGATAATCCTAAAAAACAAGAACCACACAATTTGGATTAGTATAGTGATATTTATTATTAAAGCATTAAACCGACTCAATTAGACTACTTCTAAAAATGCTCAAAAATTATACTTAATATTAAAACATTAATATTTCACACAAATTATGCACATTTCATATAAAATCAGTAAAGTGAGTATATAATAAGTCATGAAAATATTAATAACATCATGTATACATGATGTGTCCTAGAAATTGGGGTTCCTACCCATTCACATTGGACGTGTATGTGTACTCTTCCCATGTCCATGTAATTTGGTACATGACATGCCTATTTACATAGGGTCACACCCGTGTCTATGACCGTGTCTGTGTACTCGAGCACATGGTGTGTGCTTAGCCATGTTCTCTACCACACAACTCATCCACCCAAGGAAAAGGTACATGGCGTGTAGGGATCCTACACAATGTTACATCCTTATTCACTTCCAAAACCCTAGCCGCCATAACATAGGGGCTACATGCCATGTGTTAATCATGGTACACGATGTGTAGTCATGTTTTTCACAGATTCTTAGATATGTTTCTGCGATTCTAGATCCATCCTCCGTTGCTTCAGATATCACCTCCACACCTTCCAAAATCAATGGGGAATCCAATGATTTATTTTTTCCAGCCACCGTTTCCTAGAAATCAGTTCTTAATTCTTCCCTCATGTAACCCAAATGCCTCATGTGTATTTGGTTCTTCCAACATTAATTATTTGAAATACGATCATCCAAATTATCACCAAAAACTCATAATCTATCCGAAATCACCCCTGGGTTGTCGATCCTTCCCTTGAATTAAAATTCATCATCATTTCGAGTGTCCAATCAGGCTCGGTATCACCCAACAATGTCGAACTGGGACCATGAGGTCTAACCGGTGAAGAATGTGAAGAAATTATAGGAGGAAGGTAAAAAAAAAGGTTTAACCATTATTGATCAAGAACAAGTATATCTGAGGTTAGGAAGAAATTTAATAATCAATGAAACTAGTACATGTGTGCATAGGAAGGTTCAACAATTGGATTAGATCAAAGAAGGAAGGATTATTATCAATCAATTTAATAAAAAAGGGCATAATCCAAAATTTGACGAGTCCTATATGAAGATTGGATCATTTATCACTGAAGAACACACCCTACAATGATTGAAGGAAGTTTTCACATTCATTGTATCTTAATCTTCTTTGATCTATAGATTCATCATTCTTAGGAGTTGATTCGCCAATGGAAGGAGGAAGAACGCTCTGGAATCCTCCCAAGGTTTATGCGTCTAAACCTGGAGGATTCACCATAGGGGTGGATTTATAGAAATTTTAGTTAGGTTAAATTAATAAATTATTTAATTTAATTTAATTAATTAACTGACTAAACATATCACCAACATGTGAGATATCTGAATTCCCCACACTAATCTATTTTAGGTCACGCCTAGGGTAAATGTCATGTTCCAGACTAAACTGCAATTTATCATTTATGATCTAAGATTCCATTTAAGAGTTATCCAATTTTCTTTAAGAAACTACATGTGTGTAATATAAAATATATTTAACATTTTTATAAAATTAATTTTGGGCACACTGTGATTTGGAATCACACGCCGTCTCAGCCCATGACTCTGAAAATATATATAGTTTTAATTCAAAGTATTAGAAGGAAAAAATTGGGTCTATACATTTTCAACCCCTTCTTTGAGAATATATAATTTAATATATTGTGATAATAATATATTTCACAATTATCTTTGTATATATAGTATCTCTAAATATTTAATGCAAAGATAACATCGACTAACTTAAAATCATGCACCAGGTAGTTCTTCTTAAGGATCTTTAATTTTTGAGAGCATAAACTATCACTTTATCATTTTTCATGAGTACTCAACCCATTCCTTTCTTTGAATCGTTACTGCATATCACAAACCCTTCTCCACTTAAGGAGATATTGAGTATAAGTGCAATGATTAACCTCTTCTTAATCTTATAAAATCTTTCCTCACATTTATCCATCCAAACATACTTTACCCCCTTTCATGTTAACTTAGTGGGATAGAAAATCATGATAAGTTCCTCATAAAACATTAGTAATTTAATGTCTCATAATTTATATGTAATTTTTTTTCTTTTAATTAAATGTAATTATTTCAAGACCACACACTTTGGCGACACGTGATTCCTAGACCCAGAGTGCCCAAAATGTAATTTTGAACTTTTTTAAGGTACGTTTAGTAAATGTACGAGCGGGATTTTATAATTTTTGGATTGGTGCTTAGATAAAAAATATGAGGGCACCTTTGAACTCGGAATGCTGGGATTCACCTATAAAGGACTTAACTTCGGACGGCAAGGGCTGAACAGAAAAGTTAATTTTTGGGACTTTTCAGAAAAATAATAAAATAAATTTAAAAAGTTATTTTATTTTTCTTTCACACTGTTGAGTGGCGGATGACGATGCTGTGGTGAGATGATGAGGCAATGACAAGGCTCAATTAAGGAATCCCCTTAATGGCTCGTTGTGCAAGCGTAACCTCTACGCTATTTCATAAATGAAACAGTGTAATGATGTAATGTCACAGTGTAACAGAAACACTGCGACATGTTTATTTTTATTAAACGAACGTGTTGGAGATATGGAAATTAAAATGTGGACAATTCTCTGACGAACGTCTAATGAGATTCCTCTCCAAAAATGAATGACGAATGTGGAAGCTCTCTATTCCTCTCCCTTCGACGATGAATGCTATTTACGAACTCCAGTAGGATGGATTCAAGAGACAACGAATGATGATGAATGCTTTGGTAGCGAACAGAAAATTGAGGTAGGGGGTTTGTTTTGATTCATGTTTCCCCCCGTTCTTGTTCTAAATGATGAATGCAGATTAACCCATGAATAGGTTAATCCGAGGACCGTCCGTTCTTACTAAAGGGTGAAGTTTCTTGGGTTTTATTTTTGGGATTGATTTATTGGTGTATGAACATCATACAAAAGCCTCCCATGTTATAAAATCCTAACCCGAAGGGCGCGGGCTGACACGAACAAGGCCTGAGCCCCTTCGACATGTGAATTCTTATTTGAGGAACATTTGAAGTGGAGACAAGGTGATTTTGAGGTTGTTGCATTGAAGGTGGTGGCCTAACGATCCTATAGATGTAGGTGGATCAAGAAACGATCCACCATATCAACTCTGGTAGCCCGAAGAAGGAACCGTCGGCGCGTCGCGGCAGCAGGAGAGCTGCGGCTGGCTGGCCGTGGCAGTGCGACAAAGGGGCCGCCGACATGCACCGATGACAGGTGGGAGCGACATGCCCAGCACACGTTGCAGTTGAATGGTAGGAGTCCACGACCCGTCAACCATAGTGTTGAGCTGGAACGCAGTGCCACTGGGCACTGCATGGAGGAGAAACCCACATCTGCGGGCTGTATTGAACAAAAGGGGGTGACCGGGTTGACCGACCACGTGCGCCCCCACCTGGACCGTCCGAGCCATTTCAGGCCGGACCCACCATATCGGGATGAGCCGAACCTATGGGCCCAATGGGCCGGCCAAGCCAAACCCATGCCGGACCAGACCCGGGTCTCTTCAACCGGGTTGGACTGGACCCAGACCCAACTGGCCCCCGTTTCACTGAAACGTCAATAACTCACAGATCAGGTGTCTGATTGACGCTCCGTCTATGGTAAGAGGACCCTTGCGATGATCTGGTGCTTCTAAGATACTCTATGGGATTTTTTGAGGTGTTTGGAATATGACCGGGTTAGATCGGACTTGAATCCAACCAATCCCTTTTTACAAAAAATTCCCATATCTAACAGACTAGGAATCCGTTCGACGTGCTATCTGTTGCGTTGGGACCCTTACGACGAGAAGGTACTTTGGGGTTAATATATGTGGGAATCCATGGAAGTTGAGGTATGATATATGGATTGAGGATTTGATCCTACCAGAATCAAGAGTACTAAGTGCGGGAATCTAGTGACTGGCTGCGGCATGAAGAATCAATAGTGATCCTGTATGGGTAAACACCTAGTGATCTTGTGTGGCTCAGCACCTAGAGATCCTGTGTGGGTTAGTACCTAGCGATCCTATGTGGGTTAGTACCTAGTGACCCTGTGTGGGTCAGCACCTAGTGACCCTATGTGGATCAGCAGTATAGCCTCTCAACGGAATAATATGATCTAGTTATATGACTAATCATATTTACTTATGTACTTAAGTTATACCTAGTGTGAGTTGAGTATTTTACTTTATGATATGTGTTTGAGATCTTTCTTGGTGGTACTACATCTCTGGTATTTCCTTTGTGGTGTTTTCCTTTTGTGAATTACTGAGAGACCTTTGGGGTCTCGGGGTCCATACTGAGTATTGTTATACTCACCCCTACACGGGCTTTTCCTGCACCTGTTGTATCTTGTGAAGATGATAGAAAAATTTGAATGAGACTTTGGGGAGCTAGGAATAGACAATGATCATAAGTGGATCAATATATGTGGTGTGCTGTAGTGACATCTGACAGAGAGCTGTACCTACCCTTTAGGTAGGATCCTTGGCGGATGATCTCCAGACCTTGTACTTCTTTTGCTGTACTTTTTTTCCAGTTGGGATTGTATTCTGGCCCCTTTAATTTTAGTTACACACTTTACTCTTAGTGGTGGTACTTTTTGGTGGTTGTATTACTTTTCTTCCCTTCATGGTTAGCTTTGTGTAGTTTTCTCTGTCTCTGTGTGTACAAGTTTAAAGGCAATTCTTTCATTTTTTGGGATATGCCTTTCTGGTGCTAGTCACCAGCTCCTGGCCTATGGAAGGCGGGATTAGGGTAGTCACGACACGGGCCCCGGGGGATTGGTCATTTAAAATTGGTATCAAAGGGAGGTAAATTCTACCAGAAGAAATAAGAGTCTGTATTTTCAATGGGAGAAATAGTGTTAAGTGTCTTGAGTTCAGCTTTCAGTACAGGGAGTCCAGTGTTGGTGTGTCAGCCGACATATCCATACACCAGGATCCTGAATTCTGTTTCCCGACTCGGTACATGAAAACACAAGTTGAATGTGTTTTGGAAATGTTTTTCCCTTGATCTCTTTTAAGTCACCTCACCATGTATAACTTATTGATTGTGGAACATCTATTTCTCTATATGATGCCTCCACAAAGATAGCCATCTAGAATTCTAGTGAGAGATCATGATGTTGGTCCAACGAGTGATGAGACGTCGGTGCAGGGACCACTTAGAGCGATAGCACCTTCGGGTGGTGTACCGACACCACCACCACCCGAAGAGTAGCAGTTACTACCAGCCCCACCAGCGGACAGTGCACACTGACTGAGTGCACTACATGAGTTCCAGATACAGAGGCCTTTGAGTTTTTGAGGTGAGATAGATCATCAGGCAGCTGAGGATTGGCTGGAGGTGGTTACTTGGGTTTTTTTCCTATTAGAGACACCTATAAACCAGATGGTAGTTCTAGACGCTATCCTTTTTCAGGTAATGACACAAAGGTGGTGGATCTTAACGTTCCAAATACATGAGGAGGTGACCCTTGTTTGCTTGGACTTCAAGAGTCTCTTTAGGGAAGAGTTCTTACCAGCAACACTATGCTCAATGCATATTCAGAAGTTACTGCACCAATAGTAGGGAAGCGTAATTGTGGCCCAGTACTCAACGAGGTTTACTGACCTCTCTGGATACTCCATCGACATGGTACAAGACCCTTTATTCAGGGCTCAAACATTTTAGCAGGGACTCTGACAAGAGATTAGGGCATTGATGATTTTGCTCAGCATCCCGACATAATCTGGAGTGTTAGAGCGATCCCTACTAGTGGAGATCATCCTAGTTGAGTAGGAAATGATAGTGAGAGACACCACCAGACGACAGGTGGCCGAGACATCTGTAGCAGGCAGTAGGCAGATGAAACAGATGCCTAATGGGCCAGACCTTCTAGAGGATGACCCCAGGATGCAGGGTCGGAGGTGCAGAGCTCACGAGGTAGAAGATTTCATATGAGGGATAGATTTTGTTAATCTTGTGGAGGATAAGAGAACATGGCTTGTGATTGTCTAACTCCCCACACAGATGACCAGCAGGTGGTCGAGGGACTACTGAGGCAGCAACATAGGTTTGAGTGAGGAGGTCCAATGAGCAGTAGACGTGGTAGGGGAGTAGGCCGAGAAGCAGGTGGTGGACAACAGTTTGAGGTATTTCCACCACCAACCCTGGGAGGTCCACCACAAGCTCCGGGAGCAGGTGGAAAGGGGTGGGGCCAGCTTCAGGTGATGGAGGCCTACAACCAAGATACTCCAGAGATTATTAGAGGTATTATATCTATCTAATCCACCTTAGATGTAGTTCCTATATACATAGGTTCCATTCACTCTTTCCTTTCCATAGACCTCGTTCGAGTCTCATAGATTTTGGTGGAGCTGTTGGCTCGATCCTTACGATTATAGACTCCTACAAGAGGGGATTCTATGATTACACACTGGTACCGACAATGTGAGATTACTCTTGGTGGCTAGAGCTTCAGCTATGATCTCATAGTAGCAGGGTCAAATCCTTATAACGTCATCTTGGTCATGGAATGGTTATCTACAGTCTATGCTCAGATCGACTATTTTAAGCACAAAGTACGGTGTGTCCGCAAGGATGGGACCATGTTTTGATTCATCAGTGATAAGGGAGCCTTTGCATCATAGGATGGAATTTCTCAGAGGAGGGTTTAGATGACCACTCACCAGTTAGCTAGCCTCACCCTCGATATGGTAGATGAGGGAGTTCAAGCTTTCCTATAGTGGTGGAAAAGTATGAGGATGTCTTTCCAAAAGATTTCCTAGGACTACCTTCTCATAGAGAGGTAGACTTATGCATTGACTTGTACCCAGGGATGAAACCGATATCTACTCCTACATATCAGATGGCTCTCACGGATCTTTATGAGTTTAGGGTACGACTGGAGGACTTGTAGAGAAAGGGGTTTGTAAAGACCAGTGTTTCTCCATGGGCAGCTCTGATGTTGTTTTCCAAGAAGGCCGATGAGATCTTGAGGCTATGCATGGACTTTCAGCGCCTGAACCAGGTGATCATGAAGAACAAGTATCCACTACCGAGGATTGATGACCTCTTCGATCAACTAAAGGGAGCGAGGTGATTCTCGAAGATCAACCTTAGATTAAGCTATCATCATCTTCAGGTATGTGATGAAGACGTACCGAAGATATCCTTTAGATACCGGTACAACCACTACAAGTTTGTGGTGATGCCTTTCGATATGAACAATACCCTGGTAGTGTTCATGGGACTCATGAACAAAATATTCCAGCCTTACCTTGATCATTTCATGGTAGTATTCATTGATGACATCTTGGTGTACTCATCATTAGAGGAGGAGAACGCTACACACCTGCAGATATTCCTAGATTCACTTTGAGAGAACTAGCTTTATGGTAAGATCTTGAAGTTCCAGTTCTAGATTCGGGAGGTCCACTTTCTAGGACACATCATATCGGTGGCTGGAGTTGCATTGGATCCAGAAAAGATAGAGGCAGTTCTTTATTGGGATCCACCTAGGAGCGTGACCGAGGTTTAGAGTTTCTTGGGGTTGGTTGGGTACTACCGGAGGTTTGTAACTAAATTTTAAAAAGTATCATCACCCTTTTTTATCTTTGAAAAAGAAGAGAAAACCCTTCGTGTGGATGGAGAGGTTCCAACAGAGTTTCCAGGAGCTAAGGTAGAGATTGACGAGTGCCCCCATCTTGAGACTACCAGAAGAGGGTGTTGGGTATGTAGTCTACTATGATGCATCAGGGACTAGACTGGGTTGTGTCCTGATGTAGGAGCGAGCAGTGATCGCCTACGGCTCATAGTAGTTGAGGAAGCACGAGCAGAACTATGCGACCCATGATCTAGATTTAGCAGTAGTGGTCTTTTCCTTGAAGATGTGACAACACCACTTGATGGGTGAATGGTTTACCGTATACTTCGACAAAAAGAGTCTCAGGTATATTTTCTCACAAAAGGACCTTAACTTGAGACAACAGTGATGGCTGGAGTTTCTCCAGGACTATGAATTTGAGATAGTCTATACTCTTGGGAGGGGATATGTGGTGGCAGACGCACTCCGTAGGAGATCTAGTTTTCAGTTGCTAAGTGAGGCGATAGAGCAGCTAGCCATGATGTAGATATCCTTTGTGGATAGTGATTGAGAAGCTTACCTCTAGTCTATGAATATCACTCCCACACTCTTACAGTGAGTTAGGGAGGCACAACTTGTAGATGTTGACTACGAGTCCCGATGTACTCAGATATCCTCAGGACACGCTTCTAATGGATTTTCATAGGTGGGGAGCACATCATCCTTTTCAGAGGATGCACCTTAGTACCAGTGACGTTGCGAGAGGAGGTATTTAGGGAGTTCCGTACTTCCCATTTGGAGGTATATCCTAGTGTGGTAAAGATGTACCAAGACCTTCGATGTCAGTACTGTTAGCTAGGGATAAATAAAGCAATGAAAAAGTTCGTTTCTAGATGCCCACTTGTCATCAAGTGAATTCCAAGCATCAGGTCTCGGTAGGCTTAACATAGCCACTTGAGGTACCAAAGTAGAAGTGAGACAATATCTCCATGGACTTCATGATGGGGTTACCACACACGTCCAGGGTCCACAATTCTATTTGGGTGATCATTGATTGACTCACCAAGGCGGCTCACTTTGTACCCATCCGGGAGTAGGGATCAGTAGAGGGATTGGGATGCCTCTACGTCCAAGAGATAATACGACTTCACGGGGTGCCTTCGATGATCATCTTGGACCGTGATGAATGCTTTACATCTTAGTTGTGGAAGGGGTTGCAGGAGGCATTCGGGACTCAGCTGTACTTGAGCATAACTTTTCACCCCTATACGGATGGTCAGACAGAGCAGACCATACAGACCTTAGAGGACATGATTTGTGCTTGTGTCCCGGATTTTGGTCGTAGTTGGGAGGAACAACTGCCACTGGTGGGATTTTCATACAACAACGGCTATCACTCCACTATTGTCATGGCACTGTTTGAGGCCTTGTACGGGAAGCCTTGCAGATCACCCCTATACTGGACAGATCCATGGGAGTCGGCACTCATGGGTCCAGAGTTGGTATGGGATACCACCGAGAAGGTGCAGATCATCTAGAAGCAGAAGAGGACTACACAGAGCAAAAAAAAGTCTTATGATGACAGGATATGGATACCCTTGGAGTTTGAGGAGGGTGATCATGTATTCCTTCAGGTCTCACCCTGACGAGGATTACAAATATTTGGCTGGGGTATCAAGTTATCTATGAGGTTCATCGAACCTTTCCAGATCCTTAGTAGAGTTGGAGAGGTGGCGTACTACATAGCTCTTCCCCCACAGATGCACCAGGTGAATGATGCTTTTTACGTGTCGTAGCTGAGGAGGTACGTGCATGATCCATAGTACGTCATCGATTGGGGAAAGATGAACATTGATAATGGGGTGATGTTTGCAAAGTTCCTGGTGGAGATATAGGATCAACAGGAGCGGGTCCTTCATTTATGGTCAATTCCTCTAGTTCACATTCAGTGGTAGCATGAGAACCTCTAGGAGAGCACATGGGAGTGGGAAGCTTAGATTCATGCTCAGTACCCCCACTTGTTTGATTAACCCTTGTTTTGGATTTTGGGGATATAAATCCCTAAGGTGGGGAGAATGTAATGTCTCATAATTTCTGTGTATACTTTTTTCTAATTACATGGAATTATTTCAAGACCACATGCTTTGACGACACATGATTCTGAGGCTCGGAGTTCCCAGAATGTAATTTTGAACTTTTTTTAAGGTACGCTCAGTAAATGTGAGAGAAGGATTTTCTAACTTTTGGACTAGTGCTCGGATCAAAAATACAAGGGCACCATTGAACTCGGAATGCCATGATTCACTTAGAAATGACTTACCTTCGACCAACATCGGCCGAACAGAAAATTTAATTTTTGGGACTTTTCAAAAAAATAATAAAATAACTTCAAAAAGTTATTTTTTTTTTCACACTGTTGAGCAGCAGACGACGACACTGTGGTGCTATGATGAGGTGATAATGAGGCTCAATTAAAGAATCCCCTTAATGGATCACTGTGAAAGTGTAACCACTACGTTGTTTCATAAATGAAACAATGTAATGATGCAATGTCACAGCGTAACAGAAACACTGTGACATGTTTCTTTTTATTAAACGAACACGTTGGAGAGATGAAAATTAAACCATTAACAATTCTATGATGAACCTCCAGTGAGATTCCTCTCCAATGAAGAATGATGAACGTAGAACCTCTCTATTCCTCTCCCTCTGACGACAAATTCTATCAATGAACGCCGGCGGGACATATTTGAGAGATGGAGAATGACGACAAACACTTTGAAAATGAACAGAAAATCAAGGTAGGGGGTTTGTTTTGATTCTTGTTTTTCCCAGTTATTTTTTTAAATGAATAATGAAGATTAACTCACAAGCAGGTTGATTCGCAGACCGTACGTTCTTGCGAGAAAGTGAAGTTTCTTGGGTTTTCTTTTTGGTATTGATTTATTGGTATCATAACATCATACCCAAGAATCCCATGTTATAAACTCCTAATGCAGAGAGCACAGGCCGACATGAACAAGACCTGAGCCTCTCTTCCATGTGCATTCTTGTTTTAAGAACATTCGAAGTGGTGAAAAGGTGAGTTTGAGGTTGTTGCAGTGAAGGTGGAGGCCTAACAATCCCACTGACACAGGAAGATCGAGAAATGGACCACCAAAGAAACTCTGGTGGCCAACAGAAGAAACAGCCAATGGAGACCCATGGTGGAAACCACGAGCAGAGGGAGGTGGCGCACTCGTCGGCGTGCTGCAGCAGCAGGAGAGCCACAACGGTGTGACAAAGGGGCTGCTGGAATGCGTCAATGGAAGGTGGGAGCTGCGCGCCTGACGTGCGCTACGACGGGACAATAGGAGGCCATGACCCATCTGTCATAGTGTTGAGCTGGAACACGGTGCCAGTAGGCACCGCGTAGAGGAGAGGCCTACTTCTACATGCCGCTTTGAACAAAGGGGGAAGCCGGGTTGACTGGCCATGCGTGCCCCCACCCGGACCGGCCAAGACGGTCTAGGCCGAACCAGGCCGACCCTTAGGCTAGGCCGAATTTGGCCAGACACTCCCTACTGGGTCGGGCCAGACCTACGAGCCCAACAGGCCGACCCGGTCAGAACCATGCCAGACTGGACTTGGACCCAACCGACCCTCATTTCATTGAAACATCAATAACTCACAGACCGAATGTCCAATTGACATGCCATCTACGGTAATAAAACCCTTGCGACAAGGAGGAACTTCTGAGATACTCTATGGGAGTTTTGTTAGGGGTTTAAGTAAGACTTGGTTGGATCATACTTGAATCCAATCAAGCTCTTTTTACAAAAATTCCCATATCTAACAGAATGGGCATTCGTTCGATGTGTCGTTTGTTGCATTGGGACCCTTACGATGAGACGGTACTTTGGGGTTACGCTATGTGGAAATTCATGGAAGTTAAGGTATAACCAATGGCTTGAGGATCGGATCCTCCCAAAATCAAGCGTGATAAGTGTGGAAATCCAATGGCTGGTTGTGACATAAAAAATGAATAGCGATCGTGTATGGATCATCACCTAGAGATCCTCAGTGGGTCAGCGCCGAGCAATCTTGTGTGGGTCAGAACCTAACAACCATATGTGGATCAGCAACAGATCCTCTCAATGGAATAATATGATTTAGCTCTATGACTAATCATATTTACTTCTTTAATTAAGTTATACCTGGTGTGAGTTGAGTTTTTTACTTTATGCTTTGTGTTTGAGGTATTGCTTGGTAGTACTACCTATGTGGTATTTCTTTTATGGTTTTTTCCTTCATGGATTACTGAGAAAACTTTAGGGGTATCGGGGTCCCTACTGAGTATTGTTATAATCACCCCTACATGGGCTTCGCCTGCACCTGTTGTGTCTTGTGCATATGAAATACAACTTTGACCGAGACTTTGGGGAGCCAGGACTATACAATGATCAGAGGTGGATCAATAGACGTGGTGTGCTGTAGTGACATATGACAGAGATCTATACCTACCCTTCAGGTAGGATCCTTAGCAGATGGCCTCCGAAGCTTATACTTCTTTTTTTGTACTTTCCTTTTAGTTGGGTTTGTATTCTGGCCCCTTTACTTTCAGTTACACACTTTAATCTCAGTGGTGGTACTTTGTGGTGGTTGTATTAATTTTCTTTCCTTTGTGGTTAGCTTTGTGCAGTTTTCCCTATCTATGTGTGTACAGGTTTAAAGGCAATGCCTTCTCTTTTTGGGATATGCCTTTCTGGTGCTAGTCACCACCCCTAGCCCATGAAAGGTAGGCTTGGGGTAGTCACAGAATAGGCCCTAGGGGATGGGCCGTGACAAGTAATACCCAACTAATCTAAGAAAACTATGAATCTATGTGATACTTTTTAGACTGATTCATTCTTTAATCAACTTTTTCTTTGAAGGATCCACATATATTCCATCTCTTGTGATCACATACCCCAAGAATGTGACTCACTATATCTAAAAGTCACATTCACTAAACTTAGAGTATAAATTATCTTTTATTAAAGTATTCATTACAATCCTTAGATTCTCTTCATGTTTCTATTTTCTCTTGAATTATACAAGAATTTCATAAATAAAGACCATAATTTTTTTTCCAATCTAGTCTCTAAAGACTATATTCATCAATTCCATTAAGATTGTAGAGGAATTTTTAAGTCTAAATGTAATCACTATAAACTTATAATGTCCATATCTTGTATAGAAGGCTGTATTTTAAATATATTTACTTTTTACCTTCAGTTGATGATATCCAGATCAAAGATCCAATTTTGAAAAGTATTAAGCTTATCAAAGTTAATTTAACAATCCATCAATCATTGGTAGTGGATAATTATTCTATATGGTGAACTTATTGAGTAATTAGCAGTTGATACAAAGCTACATTGACCCATATTTCTTCTTAAAAAAGAGCACCGATATACCCAAATGTGATGCACTATGGAATATGAACCCTTTATCCAAATACTATTGTAATTTCTTCTTTATTTCTTCTAATTATATTGGGGTCACACTGTATGGTCTCTTGGATATATTTTTTACTCTAGTTACGAGTTCTATTGATAACACTGCCTCATGATTTGGGGGAAGTCCAGACAATTCATCAGGGAATACATTAATATATTCCATTATAATGGGAACGTCCTCAAGGTTTATTCTTTCCTTTACATCAATAATTTGTGTAATATGTGCTTTTTTATTGGGTATCAACACCCACACCTTTGAGGGATTTTATAAATGGTATTTATAATATTACTTACATTTATACAAGAGCATGGTATGGTTTGAGATATAAAAATATATTTCATTTTATATATAGTTTATTGATATCTATATAATGAGATCTAATCCATGCTTAGTATAGTTTAAAATTCTACCAAAGAAAGTTTATGAGATTCATTGGATAAATTTTCCGCTAACTGGTGAAGTGTTTAACACTTGGGTTGCAATGATTGTACTACTATATATTTTCATAGATATCTTTACTTCAAGATATTAGGGAGGTGATTCAATAATTCTAGAAAATTTTTAGGATATAAAGGAATGAATAGATACTAAATCAAATAAAACTTTCTCCATTATTGAGTGAATAGTAAGTTTACCTTATACTAATTCATTTTTTTGTTCCACCTCAGTGGCAGCGATGGCATAAATTTACCTTTATCATTTGGATTAGGTGGGTTTTGATGTTAATTACCCTAAAAAACCCTTGATTTGGAGAACTATATTTAATAGTTCCCATGTTCCTTATAGTTTAAGCATTAGACCATGGGTGGTGCATTCCTTTCCTCCATCATATTAACTAGCTTCTTCATGAATTTTAAATATTCATGATATTTTTTCTTTTTATTTTCCACACTTGAAGCATTTACTCACTCCTTTGAGAAAATTCCCATGGTGTTTATTTTTATATCTTTGAAATGTGGGTGGTTAGATCATTTTTCCTCCTTTATCATTTGATCCTATAACTTGAAACTCCATCCTTATTTTCATTTCTCCATGTATATGGGACCATTCTCCAAACTCCATCTCTACTTTGAGAGCACACTGATCTACTTATTTATAACTCCCAAAGCCTTATATATCTAGATATTTTTAAATACGTGGTTTTAAACCACTAAAAAATATATCTATTTTTCTATTATTATTGATAATAAAAATAGAGGTGTACCTTACAGTCCCTGTGTAATTTTCTGCATAAATTGTGATAGATTCACTATACATTCTGTTAATATCCATAAATTATCTCTCTAACTTGGTATAAAGAGTTTGAGGGAAATAATTGTTAAGAAATATATTCCTAAACTCTTCCCACTCTATTGATTCCACTTCATCCTTTGGATTCATATTATTGATCAATTTCCACCATTGATAAACTTCTTATTCTAAATGGTAGACGATCAAAATAGGTTTTTTCTCAGAACAATGATGCATGAAAAAATATTTTCTCTGGATTTAACCTATTTTTATGCAATAAGTGGATCAAAAGATACAATAAATGAAGGAAGTCATTAGTGAATGAAGGATTCAATGCTTATTTTTTATCACTTGGGTGATTTTGAATGTTCTACATGGTTTAGGTTATTGCTCATAACCTAAGATAACTAGGAAAGTAATTCTATGAGGTTTTTAATTACACCTACCATTACATTGGTAATGTATTTTATACAATCATTGCATTTTTCATCACATGGGGTGTTGGCCTAGTTTCTCATAGTTCCCACCATTTTATCAAATAAAAAAGGTTAAAACAAAATTTAAGCCAATAAATCATGAATAAATAACTTATTCATACGTGTAAATCAATTTTAAAGTATCCACCCATGGGAGACCTAAGTTTATCATATGTTATATTTTACTAAATTAATTCTCAAATTAACTAAACCATGTTCTAATACCAACTATAGAAATATATATATTTCATACATGATTATTACATCATTTTAAGATAAATAAAATAATAATTATACATTCTGTAATCAAAAGGTTTATTATCTTAGGAAAATTAGGTTCATGTAAAATGAGTATATATGAAATTTGAAAAATTATTTAAATAATTCCTCATAGCACCCTAAATATTTCACAGTATCCATAGTCCATGTAATCACCTAAGGAGATACTTTAAGAAAAGGGTGAGCTAAAATCCTAGAAAGGGAAGGATAATTGGAAAGAACACGAGATATGAATAAATATGAGAACATGGATGAGGATAATAATAATAATAATCATTATATAATAATAATAGGATCATCATCATAAACATATGTAAATAATTTGAATGAATCATGGAATGCGGCACATACATAAGGATGAAACATCATAACATTGTGAATAAAGATAACATCATGTTCATGCATAACATATATGTACAGACCACCACTTTATAAAATATGAACAAAAATAGCATCATGTTCATGAATAATCATAACCTAATGAGATATTTCAAATTACCAAATGTATTAAATATATATATATATATAATTTCAATATCAACCGTCACATCATAATATACTCATAATCATGCATGACACATGGAAAAAAGTACATAAATAATAAACATGACATGAACCCATGTGAAAAATGGGTTTCATAGTGATTTCATAAAGCACGTGGAAAAGAATATACTTAGAGGTTTTAAAAAGTGGAAGGGAAAAATTTATTTTTGTAATGAGAGGGTATCATTATCAAATAATAGATCATATTTTATAGAGAAAAAAAGAATAAACATATGAAGAATCAATGAGAGATTTTGAGAAAAAGGTATTTATTGAAAATAATAAAGGTATCTAAAAATGTATTTAAACAAAGTTAAAACAAGAATATCCCTATAAGAACCAAAGGGAAAGAAAAGTGAAATAAATTTAAAATATTTTTTTAGAATACTCATGGTGAAAAGATATAAGAATAGAAAATAAACCCAAAATAAGAGTTAGGTTCGAGTGTCCCCTTACCTTAGGTCCTATTTTGTTTCGACACGTTTAAACCTAATGTATAAGAAAACTATTTTTATTAAAAATATAATACAGAAGTTTAATCCATTTATTTATGTTTTTATTGATCAATTATAATCATTAGAATTTATTTTAAATACCTTTGTTAAATATGAAATGGTTGATTTGTAAGTTTCTTTATATTTTCCTATTTTGTTTCAATTTTATGGTTTTAGTTATTATTATTTATACATTATTCAAATTAACTACATAAGTTTAAAAATAAAATAAATTACATGTTTATAGATTTTAAATAATTTTTACTAACCAGATATGAAAGCAGTGATAAGAAATGAATTGGAAATGTCCTCATAGGTGGATAAAAATGACCATTAATAGGATGTTTCAAAAGGATAGGAGAGAGAGAGAGAGAGTAAGAGTATATATATTATAAATGGATTAAAAAAGTTATAATAGATCCTAATAATAATATTATTTTATATACATGTGAATTAAATTGTTTATTAAGGTAGAAAAGGAAAAGAGATTAGGAGAGTATAAAGAAAAAGAATGAAAAGAAGAGGATTATGTGGTTACCTCTTCGTTGAAGTTTTACTCCTTTAATATGGAACTAAAGACTTATGGGATTGGGTTTAGATGAAACTAGTATTCCTATAAGGTTATAAATAGAATCTGGAGGAGGGAATTCAATAGATATTGAGCTTTGAGAAGTGGATGATAAGTGATTTTCCAAGGGAAAGGATATATGGTATTTATAATTGAGGGGAGGGGTATTTTGGGTTAAAATATCAAATAAATTATTATTTCCAAAGAAAAACTTGTAATAGTGGTATTATTTGAAATTATGAATTATATTTTATCGAAATTATAAGTTTTTATGAATTTATAATCCCTTTAACACGAAATTTATTAGTTTATACAAAATTAAATAAGAAAAAATGAAAATTGTTTTTTATGATATACTTTATATTTTTGAGACTTTAGAAATTACTTTTTAGGTTTGAAATTTGAAATTATTTTTTAAAATGGATTATTTATCTTGTTAAATATGTTTGGGGTTATTCCACTCATTTTATAATTGATTATGTAATTATTACATTAATAAATGATGTAATTAAAACACACCATTTATGTAAAAACTATATTTTTACTATGCACCTAAAAATTGAAGTCTTTTATAATTGAAAAAAAATCACTCATGGATAATTTTAAAATGATGATTCCAAAAATAACATTTATTTTTATCAAAATAATTCTCTAACACAGGTAATTTTAACATTTAATATAAAAATCAAGGTTTTGTAAAATACATAAAAATATATTATTAAAAATGAACTTATACTTTCATTTGAGTTTTCTAATTTGAATGTTTATTTTATAGAACCATTATATTTATTTTTAATTATTTTATTCATATTAAATATTGTTTATAAGTCATTTTATTACTCTAATGGTTAAGTTACTATTTTAAAGATCAAATTATTATCCCCAACGATCAAGTTACTATTTATATCACTCAATTTTACTATTCCAATGGTAATATTAGTTTTATAATTCCTATAAATACCACCTATTTCCTTTATTCATCATTCAATTTAATTCCTCTTACAATTATATATTATTCATTTTTGAAATGCTGATTACATTACTAATGTTTTATTTCTTTTCATAGTATTATTCATGGGTGTGATAATTAGAGGAGACCAAAATGATCCAAAATTTTCTATTCTAGTTATTTTTTATTTTTATTATCCCATTATACTATTTTCAATTTAATGGAGTATATTTATTCTCTAAATTTAATGTTATATATTCATAAAATAAAGTATTATTGTTTTTATTATATGATTCTTGTGTTTTATATTATATTATATTCCTAAATATGGCACACATGTTTATTCAGAAGATAAATTCCATATATAAAAAACATGCGCTGTTACAGGTGGAAATACAAATTTATGTTCTATTCTACATATACCAATAAGTACTAAAAGTTTTTTGGATGATTTTTACTTACCGCACATGATCATTGTAGATACGAGTCATATTCAACTCAATGTTGCAACTGAATATTGGAGATTGTGGTTGGCACTTATCTATGCACGCTAGAGGACTATTTTGTGTTATTTAATTTTACCTAGGATATTTTTGATGTATGAAATTCATTCCATTAATATAGACTTAGTTTTTAATTTACTTATAATTGAATGAAAAATGGGTTAAATCATCTCCCACTTATAATCAATAAAGTATTGATGCTTGACACCAAACTTTGGTGATCAGGAGGTGTATCTAAGGTTTTGTGGCTTATAAAACCTATTCCATTTAGGTATTCAGGTCATAATTACTATAAAATAGTATATAAGAAAGGAAATGATATCATTTCTTCTTTAGAGAATACAGGATAGTTGTGATTGAGATTAAACATGAGATAAGATAGTAGATAGTTGTGAATTAACCTATAAAAAGGTGCCACAAGGCACTTTATGGAAAAATATCAAGTTACCAAGGATGTATGGGTAGCTAGGTATGCACCACAAATGCGAGTAAGGTATTAGTTTGAGTATCACTACTATAGGTAAGTAAGAGTTTTTAAAATTTCATAAGGCTTGACCAAGATCCAAATATGGTATAAATTTAATTATAATATATCTAGGAACATTAAAGTATATACATACTGATGATATATAATTGAATCCATATAAAAATTTGATCAGTGATAAGAAACTAATAAAGTATACAATGTTTTCCTATGTACTTTATGTTGTTTCCGGGCATAGTGGAAGCACATGTTCGTGGGAGATATTTTAATTTTTTTTAATTATCATTGTCTGAAACCATGAGTGAGGATATTGAATGTTAAGTTTATAATTAATTTATTTAACATCTAAAGAAATAAATACCTGGCCTTAGGAAATTTATTTTTTGATGAATGTTGATCATTTGAAAGGAAACTTTTGGATTGCCTTCATTGTGGTTGTGAGGATACAAGAGTATAATTCCTATAGCAACGATTCACACGTGCTCCAATTATCTCTAAGAAATTCCACTCGATCTCTAGGTACTAGTGTGGTAAATCAAATTTCTTGCATTGTTCTTTATTGATTACTCATTCTTTGGTCTTGAAGAAATATCTCTTATGTTCTTGTTCTTGAGTGTGAGAGAGATGAAGGAGTCAAAAGAGAATTTTTTATGTGCAATAATTCTCTCTTTTAGATTGATTTTGGATGACATACACAATAAACATGGACATCTATTTATATAATTAGGGTTTAGGATAAAATAATAATTTAATTGCATTCCAGACATTAAATAATATTTAAAATTTAATGAAACCCCATGCCACATAATAATAATAATAATAATAATAATAATAATATTTTTTGGTGTACCAACTTGATCAAATTACTGAATGATATTTACCCGCTTGTAAATATTTATTTTATCACTGGACACGATCTTGGTCCATTTGAGATCATTGGTATATATTGAATACCTGAATAAAAATTTTATTCATAAATAAACATTTCTTTTAAATACTATAAAATAAATATTTATTAAATATTCAATAAAATATACAAATATATTTTTATTCACATTCTAACGAATAAATATTTATTTAATTTATGCAATCAATAAAACTTGTATAAAATCATTTCTTGGTCTTAAGGATAATATTTATTCTATTAATTAAATTCAAATATAACTTAATTAAGATCAACAGAAACACTTAGTGTGTGACCCTCAGGATTCTTTCTTGTTAGCATTATGGAGGTTTTCTTAAAGTTTAATATTACTATCTAGAAATGGGTCAAGGAACCCAAGAGAAAGAACTTAATGTCACAATGTCAAAAACCAAATATGAATACTCATAGTGTAATATAATCCTTTTGTCACAATATCCCATCAATAAAGTTTTATAATGGTATCATCAACATATTTTCTCGATACATATTTCTTTGACTATCTGAAATAAAAATGTAGATACACCATGGCCATGGAATTTGGGAAAAGATTATATTCCAATAAAAGGAAAAAGATATTGAATCCCATAAAGATAGAAGGGAAAAATATTTCCTCAACTTATCCATTAATCAGATGTTAACCATGAGGCACCCAACGTACCCTACTTCCAGCCAACATTTGGTGTGAAGGTTTTTTTCTAGTAAATCTAAGTGTGTGAGTCATGACATGTATCAATGATAATATTAATGTCTAAGGACCACTACACATGCTTGTAGAAAAGAATATCCAATGACACCAAAACATACGGGATTCCTATCAGAGGGTCTATTCTCATAATATCCCATTTTAGAGATTACCAAGTGTGAACTTTATGAGAATAAGCCTCATCCACTTAAAATTACTTTCACTTGATGGCCTAAAAACTATATGTCCCATAATGGTACATTATCCAAAAGAAGAACTATATTAATAATATTTTCATAGCACTTGAATGTTTTTATCATAGTGGGAAACTATTATGACCTTATCAATGCAATAAAATAATCTAAGATTTTATTACATTAAATCCATGTACAGTAATGAAAAATATATATTTTTTTAATTAATATTAAATACATATAATATACATGTAATCAAAGTACACTTAGTTGGTCCTAGGACACCAACTATAACAAACTCCCACTTGTATTAGAGCCAACTTCCTACAACTTTCAGTCTGTTAGATCTTACATAATAATAATGTTTCTGTTGAGTCAAGGATTTAGTTAAGGGGTTTTCAACGTTGTCTTCTTTGTAAATCTACTCACTAAAACTCACATCTCTATGAAAAATCCATCAATAGATTATATTTCTAAAGTATGTGATTCTTTTGTTGATGTGACCTTGTCTCTTTTTCGAGATCCACCACTACAGTATTATCATAATAGAGTGTGATAGAATTTTTACTTATAGGTACCATGTCAAGATATTGGATTAAGTTTCACACCCACACTATTTCCTTAGATATCTTAGAAGCTGTAGTATACTCAAACTATACTATAGAATCTACAACAACAAACTTCTTTGTTCTCTTCCATCTCACAAAACCTCCATTCAAAGTAAATATGTATCCCGTTTGTGACTTCATGTCATCTTGATTAGTTTATAAAATAGCATCCAAATTTCCTTTGATTAATAGCTCCTCATCTCCTCTATAGACCAAGAACATATCCTTAGTACACCTAAGATACTTAAGAATATTATCGACTTATATCCAATGAAGGTCACCTAGATCATCTTTATATCCTCCCACCACACTTAATGCTTAGGAAACATCTAGCCTAGTACCCAACATAGCATACTTGACTAAACCAATCACTGGAACATATATAATCCTTTATATTATGTTTCTTTCCTCATATATATGAGGGAACCTTTTCCTAGAAAGATGAATGTCATGTGATGCTGGAAACAATCCCCACTTATATTGTTCTATACTAAATCTATTTAATATCTTGTTAATGTATGTAATTTGACTTAGCCTGAGAAATATCTTTGATCTATCTCGATAGATCTTAATCCTAAGAATATATGTTTCCTTACCCAAGTACTTTATAGAGAATCATTTATTCAACCATTCCTTAACAGATTGTAATAATTTTATTTCATTTCCTATGAGTAATATGTCATCAACATATACTATTAATAAAAATAATGCACTTCCACTAAACCATTTATAGACACATGGATCACATTCATTATTTATGAAAAAAAATTTCGTTATGGACTCATCAAAATGAATGTTCCATGACCTGGATTCTTACTTTAATCCATACGTGAATCCTCACAACTTGAATATATTGTTGGCATCCTTTGGAGTCACAAAACCTTTAGTTGTTTCATATAGAAATATTCTTGAAGGTTCCTATTAAGGAAGGCTATTTTGACATGCATTTTACAAATCTCATAACCATGGAAGGCCAAAATGGAAAGTAGAATTCTGATGGATTTCAACATTGTAGTTGGTGAAATGGTTTCTTTGAAGTTAATGCCTTGATTCTATTTAAATCCTTTTTCAACCAGTCACACTTTATAGGTACTGAATTTTCCTTCCATGTATAGTTTTTTCTTGAATAATCATTTGAAACTGTTGGGAAAAAATACCTCAAGGTAACATTGCAGCATTTTTGGGTTGATTGTGTTTGTTGACAAAGCAGGTTTCCATGGTGAATTATTGAGATCCATAGATGTTGTCAAAAATCAATGTTGACAAAGAACCATGAAAAAGGAATAAATGATCTAGAGGAAGTACAAAAAGAGAAGTACAAGGTGGTGCCGTTTTCCAGTGTTTGCCAAATTTTTGGGTTCCAAAATTTGGAGTTTGGTGAGCATTTCGAAAAGTGGATATCCTTGAAGATCATATTTAAATATGGAAAAGGCATGAGTTTCGCAAAGATAGGCTTCATGGATTGGATTTCATGAAAACTAGAAAAATAATGGCGGTGATGCTCCACGATTACATCAAGATTTGTTAACGACAAGGTTGAAGTGCATTGCGGTGGTGAAGGGCTTTGCGAGGGAGATTTGCAGTGAAGGCATGAAGGAATTGATGGGATGATCTGCGATTATGATGAGCTCCGTGATTGGAAAATTTCCATGATGCTTCGTGATTTTGAGATAATTTCGATGGGAACTTTGGAGCTTTTCAATTTGAGATGACGTGTCGTTGACTTCACGTGGAAGGTTCGAGGCTTGGTGGAATCACATATAAATAGGCCTCGACCCCCTTAGGAGAAGCAGAGAGAATTTTCAGAGAAAATATTTTGCTCTCAGTTCGTGAAGGTAGTTCACGAAGGCAGAGTGCTTCACGAAAGAAGAGCTTTGCGGCGGCTAATCTAGCTCTACGAAAGTTGCAAGCTCCGCACTGGCTCAGTGATCTTCGCAAGGGAAGTTTCTCTGTGAAGACTTGAGCTTCACAAGAGTGCTTCATGAGAGTGATTTGTGAGAGTGCTTTACGAAAAGGTAGAAGCTTCGCAAAGGCTTGTTTGAGCTTCGCGAAATTGGGATCCTCGTGAAGTAGTGTGCTTTGCGAAGGTATTTCCAAAAGGAATTGCCTAGTGTTCAGAGGAAAAAGGGGTATTCATCAGTGGATGAACTTTGAACTTCAATAGAGCTTGTATCAATAGTCGAGGATGCATGCTTTCATGAAAATGAAGAGACCTACAAGTCTATAAACTATGAGTGGATCTTTTGAAGAAGTAGTGAGCTCACTTCAGTTGAGAGAGCAGTGAGTTCTCAAATTGCGAGTGGTTGTAAACCAGGAGGGACAGTGAGTCCACTTCGAACTTGTAAACAACAGTGCACTTATAGTGGAATTGGTACATTGGAACATTGCCGGTGTATGCTTCTTGGACGTAGTCCAGTGAGGGTGAACCAAGTAAAAATTGCTATGTCCTGTGCATGCTTTAAGTTTTATTCATACTCTAAATCGGGAAGGAGAGAGAAGAGGGTTTTGTCTAACAACAAAAATAGATCACAGAGGGGCATGTGTTTTAATCTTTCATACCCTGATTCACCCCCTCTTAGGGTATCTAGCCTAGTGGACCTAACAATTGTTATTAGAGGGAAAGGTTAATATCATTATTTCTCTCTCAAATAGAGGTCACTAATCATAAAGGGATTTTGATCTTCGACGGAAACAATTTCCATCTATGGAAGAATCAGATGCAGCACTACTTTCGATCATTAGGAATGGATTTGTCACAACAGCAATTCATGGCATAACAACTGATATTAATAGTGGTTAATTATCAGAAGCTGAGCATATAGAGTTGGATGCTGATGCCAAAGGAATTAATGCCTTAGGGGGATCCCTATCCAATCATATATATACAAAGGTGATGTCATGAAAAACGTCACATGCCATGTGGGAAAAGCTATTGAATATATATGAATAGGATACAAAGGATAGAGAGGCAAAACTGCAAGTGTTGTGGAACAAGTATGAAGATCTGAGAATGAACCCGAATGAGTCTGTCGATGCATTCTTCAACAGGGTAAATGTTGTAGTAGAAGACATGCGAGGTCTTGGAGAAATTATTGAAGACAAAAATATTGTGAAGCATATCCTGAGGAAACTTCCACCTCTTTTCAATCTGAAAGTTTCAATTTTGGAAGATAAAGACCCGAAAGAGATGACATTGGATAACCTACACAACACCCTTTTTGCATATGAAATGAGAAATGATGATAACAATGCTGTGGAAAAAGGGAAATCCAAAGATGTGTCATTCAAGGCTATGAAGAAGATAACTATTGAATACTCTCAGTAAGAAGAAGAGACAGATGAGGTGATGTCATTCCTCTCCTCAAACCTTCAAGGAGGAAAAAGAAAGTTTAAATGGAAACTTCCACTTGCTTGTTTTCAAGGTGGAAAGGTTGGACATCTTGCGGAAAGGTTCCCCAAAAAGTTCTAAGAAGATGATGATGTCGACGAAGTCAAAATTACCAAGAAGAAGTCATCAGCCTATGGGAAAGGCAAGAAATAGTTCAAGAGAAATTTCTTTAAGAAGAAAAATATCCTTTCAAAAGAATGGGACAGTTCGGATGGGTCTGAGGATGAGGAGGTTGAAGAGATAGAGAACTGCAAAGATCGTGGAGAAAATGCTATGGTGGAAGTTTTCGGTAGTTCTCAGGAGAAGAATGAAATCGAATGTGATGATGATGAAGAAGAAGTTGAAGGAATAATAGATATGCAATTTGAGTTAGAGGCTTCTCTTGAGGAGATAGATGTTTGGAGAGCCAAAACAAGTAAATCTAATTTTTTTTGTGACGCCAAACTATATATGAAGCAACATGAAGAAGAGAAGTCTGAGTCGATGGAAGAAATTGAGAAACTCAAGTCATAAACACTAGAGAACTAAAAATTAGTTAGTGAGTATAAAATAAAGATTGAAGAATAGAAAAGGGAGATAGATGGCTTGAAAAACACAAGGAAAGATCACATCAAGTGTATCGAAGAGCTTGAAGAAGAAGTTGTCGGTCTGCGGAGAAAAGTTAAAGACCAGGAAAAACCTTTGATTCCCAACACATTCTTGGGAAAGAGGGTCATTCCGAAGACTGAAAATATGAAAGAGGAGACTATTAGTTCATAAGAAAAGAAGAATAAACTATGTTTAGATTCTAAGACTGATGGGGAGATTGATTGAAAAAAAAGCTTTGAAAATTGAGGTCAGACCGCAAGCACCCACTCTAAGATTGAAGGTTGATTTGGGCACAAAGAAGAATCAGAATATTCAGAGATCCCAAGGGGAAACTCGCAGTGCAGAAGTCACATAAAGGAATGCACCTCATATCAGGTGTTATTGTTGTAGAAAGATGGGACATTCATAATATGTGTGTTCCATAGCCAAGAGATATCAAAGGGCACAAGAACAAAGGTGGCATCCAAATAGAGAATGGTTCTTCAGAACATATTTTGAAGGATAATATTTTTGGTGTGGAGGATTTGGGAACATGGATAGGTATTGTACTTCGACCATACAGAGGAATTTTCCAAAGGAAAATCAAAATGTTCACAAGTAGCAGATCAATGAACCAACAGGTGAGTTGAAAATGCAAAACAGATTTGCATCTTTGCAAGATGAAGATAGTCCATCATACTCTGAGAAAGAACAGAAGTCTCAATCCATGCCGAGTGTCAAAGAAAAAATATGGACCAAGAAAAAAAGGGATGAGAAGGTAGTGGTGGCAGAAATTGCCCTTAAAGAATCATACCGTTCTGGTGTGTGGATCCTTGACAGTGGTTGCACATCTCACATGACAGGTAATAAAGATCTTGTCACAGGAATAAAATATGACAAAGAAAGAGTTTTCAAGTTTGGAAACGATGAAGGCCTAAAAATTATTGGCTCAGGAAAGGCCAAATTTGGGGGGAAAGAGATGAGACGTGAAACCATCTTAGTTGTAGAAGCCCTCAGTCACAATTTGCTAAGCGTCAGTCAGCTATGTGACTCAGGACATTCTATAAGGTTTACTAAGAAGATGTGTATTGTAAAAGGAAGAGACGGGGAAGTTGTTCTACAGGGAAAAAGAACAAAGGGAAATCACTACCTGGTAAGTGGAGAAGAAGATATGTGTTTTATGTCCAGAGAAGAAGAAAACAAGCTGTGGCATAAACGACTTGGTCATCTATTCCAACTATCCCTGAAAGATTTGGTAAAATGTGATGCAGCAAGAGACCTCCCTAAGCTATCACGTGATCGTACTCACACGTGCGATGCATGCCAACAAGGGAATCTCATCATAAAGACTTATAAGACAAAGGAAAAGAAGTCAACAAGAGTGCTCAAATTGGTGCATGCTGATGTTTGTGGTCCTATAAAACCAAGAGAAATTGACGAAAAAAGGTACTATGTTCTTTTCATTGATGACTATAGAAGAATGGCATGGGTATTTTTTATTTCCCATAAGTCGGACGTGTTCAACTACTTAAAATAGTACCAAAGGGAGTGTGAAAGGATTCTTGGACATAAAATTTTGAAGCTTCGTACTAACAATGGTATGGAATTCACAAATAGTCAGATGGAAGGCTATCTCGAGAAACATGGGATAAGGCATCATATTTCCTCAGCAAGAACTCCCCAACAGAATGGAGTGGTTGAAAGGAGAAATTGGATCATCAATAACATGGCCAAAATGATGCTCATTGAAAAAGACTTACCAGAGAAATTCTGGAATGAAGTAGTTTTGACATCGGTCTACATTTCTAATAGGGATTTGTTCTGAAGGAAGGAAAGACTCCATACGAGATGTGGTATGGAAAGAAGCCAGCGGTGAAATACTTTCAAATATTTACAAGTGATTTATCCTCAACAAGAAAAAACATAGGAAATATGAGTCATGAGGAGATGAAGGTATATTCCTTGGATACTCAGGAAAAAGTAAGAAAAATAAATTCTTTAACAAAAGGCTGGGAAAAGTAGTTAAGAGAAATGATGTCACTGTAGTAGAGAATGAGGAGATCATTCAACAATGTAGTGAACAATTTCTTGATGACAGTGATGAGGAAGAAAGCAACGTAGGGGGTGCAGAAGTGGATGATGTTGATTCAGAAGAAGATACTGATGATGAGCATGAGAAATTAAAATCTGTATCTGCATAAAATCCAAGGATTCGAGCTAAAGTTGACAGGCAAAATATCATTGGTGATCAATCAGCTCCAGTTCAGACAAAAAGAATGAAATAACTGCAAAAAACATCTTTACTATCACAGGTTGATCCAAAATGCTTCACTGATGCAGTTGAAGATGAAAACTGGATTCAGGCAATGAATGAAGAGCTAGATCAGATTGAGAAGAATCAGACGTGGGGGATTTTTTTGAGGCCAGCAGATAAGAATGTCATTGGGACTAAATGGTTCTATCACAACAAGATGAATGAAGATGTCACAGTGATTCGGAACAAAGAACGACTAGTTTTAAAGGGGTATTCCCAGATAGAGGGAATAGATGTTAGTGAGACATTTGCACCGATTGCGAGACTAGAGACAATCAGATTATTTCTAGCCATTGCAGTGCAATGGAAGTTCAAAGTTTTCCAGATGGACATCAAATCTACATTTTTGAATGGGGTTCTGGAGGAAGAGGTGTACATTGGGAATCCAGATGGTTTTCTCATTCATGAGGATGAGAACAAGGTTTGCAGACTGAAGAAGGCGTTGTATGGGTTGAAACAAGCACCAAGAGCATGGTACTCAAGGCTTGATTAGTACTTGAAGAATCTTGGATTCCAGCGTGGGGGAGTTGATTACAATCTCTATTTCAACAACAATAGTAATCAAAGGATGATGGTCCTGATTTATGTCGACGACATAATATTTGGCGGATCAGATGAAGCTTAGTGCAGACAATTTTCTGAATTCATGAAAAGTGAGTTTGAAATGTCAATGATTGGAGAGCTAACATTTTTCCTTGGTCTACAGGTGACACAAGGAAGGAATGGAACATTCATTTCTCAATCCAAATATGCCAAGGATGTTTTGAAAAGATTTGGAATGGAAAATTCCAAGGATATGAAGACTCTGATTACTACCCAGATGAAATTATCAAAAGATGATAATGGAAAGGTAGTTAATATCATAGAATACAGGCAGATTATTGGGAGTTTACTGTACCTGACAGTGATAAGACCTGATATTGTTTTCACCACCTGCCAAGCAGCACAGTATCAAATAAATCCCAAGTAAAGCCACATGCTTACAGTGAAAAGAATACTTAGGTATATCAAGGGCACGATGGAATTCAACTTGATGTATAATAGAAAATATTAGACAGAGTTATTGGGATATACTGATGCAGATTGGGCCATTTCAACAGATAACAGGAAATAAATGTCAGGAGGTGCATTATATCTTGGTGGACTATGTATTGCTTGGCTAAGCAAGAAGCAAGATTGCATATCATTAATCACTGCAGAAGATGAGTATATTGCGGCCACTCAATATTGCACACATTTATTGTGGATGAAGAAACAACTTGATGATATGGGCATTGAAGTGAAGTCTCCGATCGGAATCTAGTGAGATAACTCAAGTGCTATAAATCTCAGCAAAAATCCCATCCATCACTCAAGGACAAATAAAATTGAGATAAAGTATCATTTTATCAAGGAGAAGGTTGAGAAAGGAATCATGAAGTTGGAGTATGTGCCTACAGAGCTATAGGTTGCTAACATCCTAACAAAGGCCTTACCCAAGGAAGCTTTTGAGAGGCATCGACTGGTTCTGGGAGTTCAGTTGACTCCCCACACTTGAAAAAGTGTGGTTGTGGAAACCCACCCCCTCTCCCCGAGGTATGATGCGTTTTTCCATAATGCACTAATATGCATTTTTACCCTGTTACAGACCACAAAGGAGTTCTCTTTGGGTTCATTGACAAATGGGGAGAAAACAATGATTCTTCAAGGGGGAGACAGTGTGGATATTTGATAAATCATGAATGATACGGGGAGAAGCTAGGGGAGCAGCGAGATAGGGGGAGTAATAAGATAGGGGGAGAGTATAAATCTGATAATTCTAGAAGTGATCGATCAAAGATTAGATATCACGATAGATAAGGATCGTGATAAAAGTAGAAGAGTGATGTTGGAATAGTGTGAGAAGGGTTCCAACAATCAACAATTGGTATCAGTTTGATAATTGGTATCCTATTGGTATCAACAATTGGTATCAGTTTGGAAATTGGTATCAGTTGAGTGTCAATATTTGGTGTCAGAAATGAAGTGATTCATTGATGATCTTTTCATTTACTCTTGTTTCTCACGACGAGCATTGCTCATGTGGGCTTAGAGTATGTGGTAAGTGAATCTCTGGTCACTATCTGAATCGCAAGAGGCGAATGGTGGTAGATGATGGAAGGAGACTTAGTGAGGTATCAATGTGCAGAAAATCATTCTGAGAAGAGTTGTGAAGAGTTGTCAACAAACCCAAAGGGGGATATTGTTGGGAAAAAATCCCTCTAGGTAACATGGTAGCATTTTTGGGTTGATTGTGTTTGTTGACAAAGCAGGTTTCCATGGTGAATTGTCAAGTTCTAGAGATGTTTTCGAAAATAAATGTTGAAAAATAACCATGACAAAGGAATAGATGATCTAGAGGCAGTACAAAAAGAGCAGTACAAGGTGGTGCCGTTTTCCAGTGTTTTCCAAATTTTTGGCGTCCAAAATTTGGAGTTTGGTGAGCATCGTGAAAAGTAGATATCCTTGAAGATCATTTTTAAATATGGAAAAGGCATGAGTTTCGCGAAGATGGGCTTCATGGATTGGATTTCACGAAGACCAGAAAGATGATGGCAGTGATGCTCCGCAATTACATCAAGCTCCGCGAACGACAGGGTTGAAATACATCACAGCGGTGAAGGGATTTGCGAGGGAGCTTCACGGATAAGGCGTGAAGGAATTGACAGGATGCTCCGTGATTAAAACGAGTTCCGTGATTGGAAAATTGCCATGGTGCTTCGTGATTTTGAGAGAATTTCAGCGGGAACTTCGGAGCTTCGTGATTTGAGATGATGTGGAGTTGACTTCACATGGAAGGTTCGAGGGTTAGTGGAATCACCTATAAATAGGCCTCGACCCCCTCGGGAGAAGAAGATAAAATTTGCAGATAAAATATTTTTCTCTCGGTTTGTGAAGGTAGTTCACGATGGCAGAGTGCTTCACGAAAGAAGAGCTTCGCGACAGTTAATCTAGCTCCACGAAAGTTGCGAGCTCCAGGTTGGCTCAGTGAGCTTCGTGAGGTAAGTTTCTCTATGACGACTTGAGCTTCACGAGAGTACTTCATGAAAAGTTAGGATATTTATGAAGGCTTGTTTGAGCTTCGCGAAATTGGGATCCTCGCGAAGTAGTGTGCTTTACGAAGGTATTTCCAAAAGGAATTGCCTAGTGTTCAAAGGAAAAAGGGGTATTCATCAGTGGATGAAATTTGAACTTCAACAGAGCATCTATCAACAGTTGAGGATGCATGCTTTCATGCAAATGAAGAGACCTAAAGGTCTATAAACTGTGATTGGATCTTCTGAAGAAGCAGTGAGCTCACTTCAGTTGAGAGAGCAGTGAGTTCTCAAATTTTGAGTGGTTGTAAACTAGGAGGGACAGTGAGTCCAGTTCAAACTTGTAAACAACAGTGCAATTATAGTGGAATTGGTACATCGACACATTGACGGTGTATGATACTTGGATGTAGCCCAGTGAGGGTGAACCAATTAAAAATCATTGTATCCTGTGCATGCTTTAAGTTTTATTCATACTCTTCATCGGGAAGGAGAGAGAAGAGAGTTTTGTCTAACAGAAAAAAAAAGATCACAAAGGGGCAGTTGCTTTAATCTGTCATACCCTGATTCACCCCCCCTCTTAGGGTATCTAGCCTATTGGACCTAACAGAAACCAACAATATTTACATATACTAGAGGGCATATTAAAATCCAAACTTGGTTTTGGTATATGGAATCCATTTCAGAATTAATGGATTATTTCCACTTGGAAACATCTGATCCACTTACTACTTCCTTGTAGGTTATAGGATTATTATTATAAACTAATAACAAGTCACCATCCTCAGTGACTAGAAAACCATAATGTTCTGGTTTTATAACCTCTCTTGTACTTCTATGCAGTACTTGTGTCTCTAGAATGGTTTTTCCTTTCATGGGGTTTTGTGGGATATGTTCCTATACCATCTCTTGTGTGCCTAGATCCTTAACTTCATTGAAGTCTATCTTGCTCCCACTATCTCTTTTATATATGTTCTCCCTTTCAATAAATATGGCGTGTCTTTCCGCTATAATTTTTTTTCTAAGGGTTCGTATAGGTAATATCCCTTCACTTCCTTGGGGTATCCTATAAAGGAACAATTTGTACCTTGGGGTGTAATCTTTTTACCTAAACAAGACTTAACAAATGATTCACTTACCTACACATGTAAATTTTATAAAAAGTTTTTTCTTCCACTTCAAAATTTTCATGGAATACCATTTATTAATTTAGTTGGTACTTGTGTAGTATATGTGCTACTGTTTATAATGTGTATCCCTAAAAGGATAATAAAAAACTCACACGAATCATCATTGATATCACCACACCCAACAAGGTGTGATTCCTCCTTTCACTTACACCATTCCATTGAGGTGTGTAAGGAAGAATGAGTTTGTATAGGATCCCAAACTTCTGTAAGTAATCAATGAAGTCTTGATTAATATATTATTCACCATGATCTGATCATAGTTTCTTAATCTTCTTACCAAGCTTCTTCTCAACATCATTCTTGAATTCCTTGAATTTATTAAAAGAATTAGACTTATACTTCATTAAGTAGACATATACATATATACTAAAATCATCGATTAAAGTTATGAGGTATGAGTACCCTCCCCTTTTTTAAATAGGAAATGGCACACACACATCAGTATGAACTAACTCAAGAAGCTCTTTGGCCCTTTCACCTTTCTCTCTAAATTGGGATTTGGTCATTTTTCTTTGTAAACATCCATGACATACACCAAGTGGATTTGGTTCAAAATAATCTAAATATCCCTCTTGATGTAATTTAGTCAAGTGATTTTCATTTACATGACCTAACCGGTGATTCCAAAGTAATGTGTGGTATTGGTCATGTGAAGTAACTTCATTATCGATTTCCATTACTCAGTTTGTGTAATCCAACACAAAATAACGCTATTTAAATGTGCCTTACCATAAAAAATGACATATTTATAAAAGAAGCAACATTTATTCCCAAATTTTAAAATGAATCCATTCTTATTAAGTATGGATATAGAGATAATGTTTTTGGCAACATATGACACATAATAACAACCTTTCAAAACCAAGTTCATTCTGATCGGTAATGTGATGTGGTAGTCCCTGATAGATATAAAAACAAGTCTAGATCCACTGGATGCATGTAAATATACCTCCCCTTATTCAATCTTTCTAAATTCACTTGGGTCGTGTATTTAAATACATATGTGAGCACCACAAGCTATATCTAATTCCAAATTTTTATAAATAGATAAATTTCACTCAATAATAAATTCACCCAAATCTTCCCCTTTCTTATTTGTCCATGTGGAGTTTTTCTTCTAGTGGACCTTCTTACCACATGTGAAATAGATGGAATCATATTCCATTACTTTCTCGCTGTTCTTCCTCTTCTTGGAAGGGCATGAAGAAGCTTTGGGATTAAAGCTCTTCTCTTGACCTTTCTATTTTCTCACCATAAGGATAGAAGTCCTTTCATGATTTTTATCTTTATCTACTTGGAAAATAAGAGTAATAAGATTTGGAAAATACTTATCAATTTTATTTATATTAAAATTCACAAAAAAACTAGATAATATATGAGGGAGTGATACTAGAATGAGGTCGGAGTCCATTTCTTTAGGGATTTTAAACCCTAGAACCTCTAGATGCTCAATATAGAAAATGATCTTGACTACATGAGTCCCAAATGAGGAATGATCACTAATATTTCTATGAAAGAGAAAATTGAATATCTCAAACCATTCCTTTCTAGATCTCTCTTGATAATACCATAGAGGTGATCAAGCATTCTATATGCATCCATATTTTCATGAGACTTCATGATTTCACTAGACATAGATGAAAGCATCAAACATTTAATGTTGGCCGCATCACTCAAATGTTTTTTTATAGAGCATAAAATCCTAATTACTTGCCTCTTTTTCAAGCATATCAAGCATTGAGGATTCTATCATGTATGATTTCTGTTCATGGTGTAGCACAACCTAAAGGTGTCTTAACCACTCCTCAAAGTTACTGCCAGTTAGGAGGTAGTCTTTATCCAATATTGATCATAGGGATAATTTGGATGATGAGATTACTATTTTTTCTAAAATTTAAAAGGGAAAATTATTAGTAATTTTATTGATAATAAATTGGGTGAGATATTAATTGATTTTATTATATCTCCCACTATTTTATCAAATTCCAATATCCCTCACCATTGAACTTGGAATTTCCAGTTTCTCTAATATTATACTAGAAAGGATCCATATTCCCCTTAACATAACCCTAACAAGGTTTAGTCAAGATACTTGAAGGTATTTAGGTAGGTAGGTCTTTGAAATATATGGGTTTATAGCTCCTTGATCCATTGAGTGGACTCCCCTATCCTAAAATCCGGACTTGGATTTCCTCAACACTTGACTTCGAATTACACAAAGTATAGAAAGGGATAATTATCTTGATGTGAAATGGTTAATTCAACCCAAAACCTTCATAATAACTTCCCTTATAAAATTATGTTTCCCAACAAGGGTTAGGAAAACACTTAGTTCTATTGAGTTTCATTCCCACTCAATTAATGGAAGGTCAAGTCTGACTTAATATTTAATGGGGGGATTTTTTAATTTATTATTCATAAATTTAATCTTGTTTTATCCTTTACATGTATTTTTAATATTTAGTGGATGTTACTTAATCAATTAACCATGTTGGATAAAATATTTACGCATAATTCATTTATTTAATTTCTATATTTGCACACTAATTCATTTATTTATATGATCATGACCTTGCATCCATAATCAAAATAATTTATTAGGAATAAATAAATAAATAAATAATTAAATGATCCATTCATGAGATTTTTATAATAGTTGATTTAATGTGCGGACATTAAATCAACCTTTGACCAAGGGGAAATAACTCCTATTTCCAATCTTGGCATGAGTTACAACGTTCCACCTATCTACCTGTGTATCACTTGAGTTGGAATTATAATGATTCCATATTGAACCACCTTCATATTCCTTGGGATGATCCATTAATTATAAGTATTTATTACTCACACACAGGTGAGGGAAACCAAAATTTTGGTTAAAAGGGGATTTCATAAATATCCTTGGATATGTAAGTCATGCATAATAATGGAGGGGGGATGACTCATAGGACATGATTTAATTTAATACTAAATAATTGAAAACCCATTAAATAAATTAAGTTAAAACATCCAAAACATACAAAGGTCTTGGTCAAGCTCATTAATGTTCATACATGCAATGAATAAACAAAAGTAACTGGATAGTATTCATTTATTCATTCATTATTTATTATTAAGATAAACATGTTTTAATTAATTAATTAATGAATTAATTAATTCCATTTAATCTTAATGATCATCCAAACATAATTGGAGATACCCATCATTTATGGAATTCATGGAAAATAAACGACATAACCAATAATGACATGTATTTGTTACAATAAATTAATTTATAATTTAAAATTATTTAAAACCATTATTAAATTTTCAAACACACAATGGTGTGATAATCAATAAAACAAGGTTTTAATGCATTTTTTTTATAATTTAATTTAATTTTTAATTTTTTCCATTAATGGGATACTACACGGCATGTACATTCAGCTACACACCATGTATCTCAATTGCTGTGTATCCAGGTCACATGCCTGGGTCTATGGCGTGTACCTCGGCTAGACTACACGACATGTATAGAATAGATACATGCTTCATGTTCTACTTTCCATGTGTCCAGGATATACACCTGGGTCTTCAGTGTATGTCTCAAAAAACTACATGGTTTGTACAAGACAACTACACTCCATGTATCTCTTTGAGTTGTGTTTCTATTTTTATCACCTAGTCGCTTGGAGTGTTCTTCAAATGTAAGAATTGATGAACTAAATATCATTTACACCACATACATGTCATGTATATCATAAATTCTCTAGGTTTTCAGTCTCATGATGTTTTTACTGTGTATAATGACCACACAGATTGCACAATTTACACCGCTAACTCATGTAGACAACATGACAAGTACATTGATACACATTGTGTAATCTAACAACCCACATTCCACCCTAGATGGTAAAAACATGGAATTTATTGTGTAAAATTACCTTGTGGTGTGCCGTGTATACCTCAATATATCTAGATGTAGTGAAATAGTGTACACAATGTTTACTTCTGAGTACACTCCATGTAACCTTGTCTTATCAGCAAAAAAGTAGCAGTTTCCTGATGACATCTAGTGTAGTTATTCATCTGTTCTTAAAACCTTTAATAAAAATAAAAACACTTGAAAAATTATGATTAATATGTTGAAGCATCTTAATTCAATTTGGATCTAAATAATGAATAATAAGAAATTAAAATATAACCACAATTTTACATAGATCAACAATAAAATAAATAATTATAAATTTAAATGTGACTGCTCTAATACCACTTGTTGGTTATGGGTACAATAGAAGCATGTTTTCTTGGGTGATATATTAAAATTTCTTTTAATTATAATTGTTTGAAACCATGAGTGAGGACCTTTCATGTCAAATTTATAATTAATTTATTTAATATCTGACGAAATAAATACCTAGGATTTGGAACTTTCTTTGTTGATGAATTTTGATCATTATAAAGGACCCTTTCAGATTTCATTCATTAGCCTTGTGAAGATCCAATAGTAGAATCCCTCCAGTGGTGATCCACATGTGATCCAATGATCTCTGAGTAACGCCACTCGATCTTAGGGTGTTAACATAGAGAATCAAATTTCTTTCATTTTTCATTCTTGATTGCTTGTTCTTCAGTCTTGAATAAATATCTCTTAAATTATCATTCTTGATAAGGATAGAGATGGAGGAGTCAAAAGAGAATTTTGTGTGTGAAAAAATCCCCTATTTTCGATTGATTTGGTATGCCATACATAATAGACATAACTGTATATTTATAGATCTAGGGTTTAGGTTAAAATAATAATTTAATTGCATGTTGGACATTAAAAAATATTTAAACTTTAAGATAACCCCATGCCATATAATAATAATAATTTTATTTTGTGACGTGATAACTTATGCAAATTTATAAATAATATTTACCGTATTATAAATAATTATTTTATCAATTGGTGTGGTCTTGGTCCATTCAAAATCCTCGGTATTTATTGAATACATGAATAGATATTTTATTCATAAATAAATATTTCATTCACATATTGACAAATAAATATTTATTAAATATTTAATAAAATAAACAAATATATTTTTATTCACATGCTGAAGAATAAATATTTATTTAATTTATGTGATTAATAAAAATTGAATAAAATTATTCCTTAGTATTGAGAATAATATTTATTCTGTTAATTAAATTTAAATTGAATTTAATTGAGATCAATAGAAACACTTAGTGTATAAACCTCTAGGATTCTTTCTCATTAGAATTAGGTAGGATTTCCTAAATTCCAATACTACTATTTTGTAATGGCTCAAGGCACCCAATAGAAAGAACTTAATGTCACAATAAAGGAAACCACATATGAATTTTCACTTTGTAATATAATCTGTTTGTTACAATATCTCATTAACTTGGCTGTAAAACAGAGTCATCAACCTATTTTCTTGGTACGTATTTCTTTGACTATCTAAAATAAACACGTCGATACACTTTGGCCATGGAATTTAGGCAATAGTTATATTCTAATCAAATGGATGAAATATACACTCCCATAAATATAAAAGGGACAAATCCTTTCTAAACTTATCCATTAATGACACGTCAATTGTGACACATCCAACATAACCTACTTATCACCAATATATCATATGACAATCTTTGTTAGTAAATATAAGTGAATGAGTCATGACATGAATCAATTACAATCATAAATTCTAAGGACCATTACACACTCTCAAAGATAAGAATATCTGATGACACCAAAATATGTAGAATTCCTATCGGTGGGTCTTTTCTCATAATCTCTTGTCTTGGATATTACAAAGTGTTAACTTAATGAGAAGAAGCATAATCCATTTATGAGTACTCACACCTAATGGTATAAATACTATGTGTCCCATCATAGTATGTCATCCAACCATAGAACTATATTAAAAATATTTTTATAGCACTTCAAGGTTCTCATCACAGTGGGAACTGCTATGATCTTATCAATGCAAGAAATACTCTAGGGAATTATTACATTAAATACATGTAGAATAATGAAAAATATATAATAAGATGGGTGATTGTTAGATAATTCATTATTAGTGGAATTTTAATTAATAATATGTAATTCATTATTATGGCCATTATAATTAATTAAGGTAAAAACACGGATTATTTATAAGTAATTCATTAAAAACCACATTCATGTTAATTCCTTACAATGTTAGAATTATTGGTTTTAGATCATGAATCTATTTATTTTTTTGATATATTACTACCATATTAGAGATTAATATTGGTTAGATCATGCTTTTACTACTTCATTAACATACTGTTTCCCTACCGGTGATTATTATTGATCTAAGCATGCCTTTGTTGAGTACTTGATGGTTATTATCATGTTGAGTTCTATTTTTGATATGAGAATATTACAAATTAGAAATTTTATTTCATTGATATTAACTTACACTTTTTCCATGTTAAAAGGGATATTTTTTCATTGGGTTAATTATATGAAACTATCATTGTTTTTTAAAAGTAATAATGAGAATTTGTTTTCAAAATGAAAGGTGTAAATAAAAGTGGAAGTGTGAGTTTCAATGGAATTGAAAAACATTTTCATTAATGGATGAGTTATAGGTATTATTTTATTAAAATTTTTATTTTGGTAAAATAAAATTTGGAATGGATTTTTATAATAAAACTTTAAAACCAATTTTAATAATTTTTTTGATTATATAAGGTAAGTGGAAGATAAAGATAAGAAGATCAAAGGTAATTCCTATGGTGGGGAGTACCTTAGCTTGAATTTGACTGGTTGGTGGAATTTATAGAACTATGTAAGTGATGTTATATATGGGGTATTGATATATTTTGGTGGTTAGTGTCTTAATTTTGGTTTTAAGAGTCACACAATTGAATAATGATGGGAAATTGGGTTATACATTATTGAAATGGTTTCAGGTATTAAAATTAGGTGATATTTAGTGGTTTTAATCATATAAGGGATTTAGTATTCAAAAGTGAGAAATATGTTTTGAGGTGTGTTTTAGGTCACATATAGATGATGTATTTATGATTTGGTAATTGGATACTAACTTGGAAGTTATGTATCAAGATTTTAGTGAATGCCACAACATTTTTTGTGGAGATTTAGGGGCGGTGAATCTTTAGGTAAGAATATCCCTAAGACTTCTCATGGATGATAAGTAATATGATGAGGTGTTTTTTATGACCCATGTATTTATTACCTTGATTAAGTTGATTATCAAGGTATAAATGGAGATTTTGGATGATTAAAGTACGAGATAATTTGAATTTTTGGTTTAGGTTGAGGGGTTATTTTGATTTTTTCTCCTTTTTAATGTTCAGGATAAATTATTAGATGTTTTTTGGATGAGACTTTAGGTTTTTTTGGGAGTTTGTTAATTTAGAAGTACCTCAAGAATTTTTCCACCTATGGTTTAGAAATTCTAGTGACACTGAGTACTCGGTGAGAGACCATTGGTTACTTGATAGAGATGGTAGGGGCCTAAGTGTCTTGAGAGTGACACTAAGTGACCGATGGTTTTGGATAGGGTACCCAATTGCCTTTGGGTTTGTTTTTCTAGTGTGGAAATTTGTTTATTTTTATTTCAATACCTTTTAATTCCCTTTCTTACCCATTAGAAACCACTCTTCCTCAACCCATTCAAGAGACCATCTTGGAACCTCCATAATCTACCTTTTTCTCCCCATCTTCTATCTTGATTCAAGGGTAGTTTTGTCATAGAGAATCAAATTAAATCCCTCTTATCTCTCGTATTCTCCCTCCTCTATAAATTTTCTATAAAACATTTCTAAAAATGGGTTTTGTAACTTGGGGTTTCACTATAGAAATGGTTAAATCCATTTGAATTTTTTGGACCCTTCTTGTTTGGGTTAGGGGAGATCATGGTGCATGACTTCTAGGTGATTGTTTATTCTTTGGATGAAAATATATTATGAAACAATTTATTGATGATTTTTCATGATTTTTTTGAGATTATAATTCTTAGGTTGTTCTAAATTAGTTCTTTTATCTGATTAATGGATAACATAATCATTGTGACATTTTAGATAGGTTATGACTGGGTTTTATTTGGGTTTTCAATACATTCATTCTAGTTTCATGAGAAATTGATTATTTATGGTTGTTGATGTGATTTTTTAAGGGATTATATCTTGTTATTGGAGAAGAAGGGAGGGATCATTAGGGCGATTCAAATGGTAGGTGGTTATGAACCATATGAAATTTCTTAGGATCCACATTTAGATTTATCTTGCACTAATTTTCTAAATTAATGAATATGGTCTTACATATTTTCAAAGATAAGAAGAATTTATTTTCCAATGATATTTTAAATATCTAAACTTATGAATTTTTTTATGAATCACATATACTTTTTTAGGTTATATGGCTTATTTATTCATTTTAAATTTTGGATTTTGGCTTTATGCACTGGTTGATGATTAACTAACCTTGTTTATGAATTGGGAAGGAATCTCAGAGGATTGTGTTGTTCTAAAATAACATGAATCATGTATTTAATATTTAACCAATTTATATATATTGTTTTAGGTTAGAATAAATTTTTTAAACCATTATATCAAATAAGAATGAGTAATTTTTGTATTTAAATATGTACAGAATTTAATTTTATTGTATTACAACTTAAACCTTATATAGAGAAATATCCTTCTTATAATAACCTCAATATAGTCCTTTTATTCCTTACAAGTCAAAAATTTATTAAATATGTTACTTAAGTGGTTATGATAAGACCCTAGGGGCTATTTGGAACCAAATAAAGACTATGAAAATATATTCATGCAATGTGATAAGTTTAATGATTCCTTGAAATTTGGTGCTAACTTGGGATTAGAAGAAAATGTATAACATAATACAATGAAATATAATAGAATATTCTTATAAATAGTTATATCCTAAAGTAAGATCAAATTTTTAATTATTTATATGAATTTTTAGGTGGGTTATACTAAAGTTTTGATTATTAAAAACTTGATTTATATTGGGACATTTTGTGATTATTAAAATTTATTCTCTATTTCTTTAAAGGTTCTTAGATCATTCCTAAAACTATCTGATCTCATTATCCCCATTCCTTTAATAGTTACAGGGTTTTTAAATCCTTTTATACATTATTACTTGAAATAATTTTAAACTAAAAAACCTCACTTAACCTTTGGTTAAGAGTGTGATTTGGTGATAATTTAATGATCGGGTAAAGGGGGATGGAGGAGGATGGTTTGACTAACAATATTTCTAATTAATAATGACTATTCAACTAATAATGCACCCCTTATTTCTTATATTTTACTTAATGGATATCTACAACATTGGATAATTGGTTGGGTATATTTTTTCTATTTTTAAATTTGAACATGATATTCTATTTTATTATTCACTTTCTAAGTAAACATTGTTAATTTATGAACATTGTTCCACTTTTTTTAACTATATACCATATTCCATGTGTAATTAATGATGTTATGGTAGTATATATCATGTAATTCCTAAAGTGAAAGATAAAATTTCTAATATAATTACTGGAACTAAATTAAATCTATTTGAATTACATCAAGAGAACCCTCTCATACCTTAAATGAGTGTCTACATTAAAATATTAGTTAATATACATTGTTCAGTTAGTTTAAATTATCTTAGATATGCTTCCATGCTATGTTTATAATTTACATATCTTATATTTTGTAATATAATTTCCTATAATTTATTGATTTTTATATGAGTTTTTTTCAAATATCCAAATCACTTATTTATCATGACTACTTATCACACCTATTTAATGATTGATCTAACTATTTTTTATCCATGTATATTTCTATTAGTTCTTTAGCATGCTGTGATGCTTACATTATGGTTATTTCTTTGATATATTGAAATACTTTTTTTAATTATAAAGGATTATATTATGCATTGGTATAAAGGTTACGAGGTATACCTATTATTGAAAATAGGTTGACGATATTGGGATGGGATCACAATACCCTTAATGTTTTATACCTCTTCCCCTATTCATGAATGGGATGGGAAGCTTGGCTATTCTAACTTCTGTATACACTATGAAATTTCCCCTGAATGGGATGGGTGTTTCACCCTGACTCTTTTTATCAGTGGTCTCATATTTTGGGTTAAGCCTAAAGTAGGTAACTTAGGTAAAGTAACTTACAGATATAGGGAGTTAAACATCAAATACACTTACTCACCATGCTATATTTCCTTTTATATTTTTTTTTGAATTATTATTTGAAAATAATTAGATATATTCATATAAATGAGTAGATTGATATCATGCATGAACTAGAGTATACTTCATCTATGTTGGAATCATGGTGGTCACTTACTGAGTGTCATATGACCACACCCTACATGTGAAATTTGGTGGGAATAGATATTCATAGCCTATTTTTCAGGTATCTACAAGTATTAGTAGTGGTATGTATGATTTGTTCTTCCCGTGCATGATCATTATAGGTATGAGTCTTGTTCCAATCAGTGTTTGAGTTGAAGATCAAATATTATGGTTGACACTTATCCATGTGTGTTAGAGGCATATTTTGTATTATTAACCTTTTCCCATGATATCATTAATGTATGAAATTCATTTAATTCATGTAGTATCAGTTTTTAATTTACTCATAATTGAATAAAAAAGGTCCTAAATCATCCCCCACCTATAATCACTAAATACTTAGTGCTTGAATCTAACATATGGTGATCAGGAGATGAACTTGAGGTCTTATGACGACATGGACTAGTGCAATTTAGTAAATTGGATCACGGTGTTTATACATGCATATGAGTGATAAGATCTTAAATTTTCCTAAAATTTTAACTATTTTCATTGAATTTAAACCCAATTATTATTTCAAAACCCAAGAAATTATTATTTTTTTGATAATTTTGTGAAATCTAAAATTTATTGAAAATTATATTAAAATATGGAATTTTAGAGATTTATTCAATTTTTAGGCTTAAATGAGAAGCTATACTTTGATTTTTAATTTTTCAATTCAATTGGTTTATTCAATTTTAAAATTAATACATGATGAATAGATTTAATTTGATTTTAAATTGCGAATTTTTAAATAGTTAAACATCAATATGGAATTTAAAATTTGTTTTAAATGATGAAAATTAATTGTGTGAAAAAATCTGACATAAATTGGTCAATTTAAAAAATTAATTGGTAATTTACTTGGAACTAATTGTTCAAATGCATTTAATTTTATTTTCAAAGTTTTTATTCTATTGAAATTAATTTTTGAAAAAATAATATACTAAAAAAATCCTTTTGAAGGGCTGGTTGGAAATATTTTTTTTAAAAGGGTAAATATTCTATGAGTCATCTTGTTTAAGTGCCAAAGCTTATGTGTCTTGTTTCTATAGATATTTTATACTACTGCGAAACACTGCTTTCATGGAGGATCTTCTGTAAAGAATATTCCATGAGCCACTCTACTTCCATGGATGATATTCTATGCCATTCCCATTATTATATGTGATAACCTATCCTATGTCTATGTCCTAATTCCGTGCATGCTTAACACCACCCTTCTCAACCATTCATACACTACACAGATCTTCCATGACCAAGACACCCTACTGTTGAGAATAAAATTCTTTTGTGACCATGAAACCCATTACTCCTTCCTCCACACCAAGGGATCAACTGTATCTTACAAACCTAGAATCTCCAACCAAGGATCATCACTGTAAAACCCCATATATGCAAATGAGTTTTAGAATTCAGGGGAATTTTGTGTTTTGTTTTAGTGGATGGACTGAATCTTGAATAAGGATTTGGAATTAAATTTAAAAAGTTGGGATCCCTCAAAGGAGGTATTTTTGATAGGGAATTAGGGATAACTATCACTAGGGAGGCTTGGAGGAGTATCAGAGGTATCCCAGGGTGACTGGGTAGTTGTAGTCTACAATCACTGACCATCCGCAGGCTCACCATCGGCTGGCCGGTGGTAAAGATAAGGGCTTAGCTAGACTATTTGGCTCACCATCTAGATAGTGGTCTTATTAGGGGGAAAATGAAAATTTTACACTTCAGGTTTTAAAGGGTGAAAACCCATTTTCTTTTTCCATGTTAGTGAACATATAAGGGGGATCAACTCCCATATCCTCCCTTATTATCCCTTGGTTTGGGGTGGTATTCTTGGGTGATTTCGATGATGATGCATGGTACATGCTCTTATCCCACCTCCCACATTTTTACTTCTTATTTTTATTGATTATAATTTATTTTGGTTTAGGTCATAAATGGTTATTTCACTAGAGAATGGTAAAATTGGACAATTCCTATGGGTTTTTCATGCACTCTAGAAAGAATACGTTATAAGATAATGTCCACTTATCGCTGCTCATTGATTTAATGAAGGTACATTGTGCTTTATATTTTTCTATGGGTTAACTTTAAAAATTAATTTCTAATTCTTATGGAAATGGTGTTTTAGGTTAGTTATTTTTCTTTTATTGTGTTTGGGGGTCCATTGCGAACCTCCCATGGGATGTTAGACTTGTTTCCAGTACAACACAACAAAGTGGTGAGTTTGCGACATCATACCAATTTGTTTTAAATTTTAAATTTTAAAGTATCTAATTAATTAATTTTAATTTTATTATAATTAATTAATACTTCTTATTTGGTATGAGTTAAGTTTCTAGGAATTCAGGCAGTAGATGGTGGTGGTGACACAACCTTATACAAGCTTGGATGAGCCTAAGAGAGTATTGCCGAGAGGTAGAATAAATGGAAAAAATATTCTAAATTTAGGTAGGTGGTCCTTGATAATTTCCCTATAGGATCATTTATTTTTTTCATGATGCATATTATGTGAGGTCGCACCACTTATGACACAAAATTTTTCTATTATTTTTTTTAAATTCAATTGTTAGTTAATTTAATTTAAATTGTTTAAGTTAAGTAAAATTACAAGGCCATTGAGGTCCATGTGCCCTAAATTGACCCCTTGATCACCGATGGATGATGCTTGAACTAAGAGGATACCTAGACACCTAGACACCTCTAATAGGAGGTGTAATGAGACTTGAGATAGATGTCCCTAGTTGGCCAGGTGAAAACTCTTGAAATGTGTTAGGCCTAGGTGGATATATGGTAGAAATATTAGAGATGGGTTGGGATAGTTGACCAGTTTGGACTGACCCTGAACATAAAGATGAGACTTGATCCATCTATTGATACTTTAATTAGTGCGAAAAGCCCCTGAGGTTTACGAGGTTGTGATAATACTTGATGATGCTGAGGGATGAGATGTACTCTGAGTATTGGGTGTTTTTCTGAGAGGCTAGCTGTGATTGAGGATCCTGAGTGGGATGTTTGATAAACTAGGGTACCCTTGTGGGTTCCCCATTAAGAGACAAACCTTAGTGGGTGTATGTAGATATGGGTATATATGTTTATGGGTGGAACCTAGAACATGAACCAACTGGTAAGAAAAAGGGGTTGTGATGATGAGGATGGGCTTAGTAATTCATTCAACCAAATCTATGTTTTTATTTTATCATTTTGATATGATACATGATAGACCAGGATTCCTAAGAATTGAACATTGGTCCTAGCACTGTTTCAATTGCCTAGGATACCCAGGAATCACCTGTTGAAATGGATGAGATCCTGATATTCCTAATATGTTTGTAATCTGATCTCATGGTATATTGGGGGCATATGAATTTCTCTACTAGAATCTTATGATTTGGTTGATGAGGGAGTGTATTCCTAGAGGTGTTACTTATGATTTATCATAAAATAGAGCATTTCCATGTATATAGGAATGCTTGAGGTGGCATGGATTCCTATGATATTATGATACCATTGTGAATTCCTGGGTGTCAGAGTTCTAATGGAGATACCAACTGATCACTACAAATGCCCATGGTTTCAAAATTTTAAAGGTGGTATGAGGTTCTAAGTGGGTGTATATCATTAAGAATATATTTTGAAAATCTTGAGGGTTACTTTTTGATCCCCTTGATTGATGCTTAGGATACCCCCTAGGATTGGGTGGATGCACCAATGATGGTTCGGTTGAGGATCCATGATCTATTTGATTCCTAAGAGATTAACCATGGGACTTAGGGAGGTTATTACATTTTATTTTCTAGGTAACACAAGAATCAATCACTCTTGGATATATATGATTTCCTAGGGCCTCCTCCTCCCAATAATTAGTTGTTTTCTTGACCTTAAGAATGCCCAGGTACTACCTTGGGGTTTTACCTAAGGTCCCAAGGATGAGGGATTCCTGGTGATGTCCCAAGGTCCGCTACTCATTAGTAGATGTGTGAGTGTGGGATCTACATAGTGAGGAAAATAGTTACTTGAGGTGATTATTATGCTCAGAGAAATTATGGCATTGGTTGAGGCAGGTATGGTTGATCAGGGTCACATAGTTGAGGATCAAAATTGGTTGTTGGGATTGGACTGATATATATATATATGCATCCATGGGGTATTTGGATCACTGGTTGACATGATATTCATGATGGGATTAGATAAATCCTGACATTGGTCTAAAGCAGGTGTTGATGGTGGTTTTATTTATTTTTTTCAACAATTTAATTATTTATTCTGATCATGTCACATCCTCATATCACTAAATTGATGGTATATTACATAACTACATTGGTGGTGCTCTAATTAGTTATGTAATGAAAGACTAGTTGGGTGACCATGACACCAGGGTACCCGAGAAGCCTCTCAATAGTATATAGAAATAGGTTGGGCCAAGGTTTGGTATTATGCATTTGAAATGGAGAATATTAGATGTTTTTGGAGATTAGGATGAGGTATGACTTAGAGTGGCAGTAGATACCTTGTATTTTATTTTATTATTTTTTCTATATATGTGTCCAAAACAATGGTAGATTAGTACATATGCCTATGTGATTGAATTTAATTTTATTAAAACATGTCCAGTCTTTTTTTTATTTGTATACACTGATGGTTATTGGTTGAGTATAACACTTGGTTATTTATTTTATGATTTATCACTTTGATATAAGGGGTATATTATCTCTATGGTACTTAATTAGATCCTTGTTACTAGTAAGTAACCTATTATGTATGGGGAGGTGCACCTGAGGTCACATAGTGAACTAGTCCAGCTACTATTCATAGGGTGATCTAGGACAGGACGTTACAATTGATCTAATATAGGTGGGTATCCAGCTTCTATGATTTACCTTTTGACAGCTAAATCAAATCACAATATTTAACACACAAGTAATGTTGAACGAAAATGATGATATTGACCCATGATTGAATGTAGTATTTAAGATTGATCAAAAGAGATCTACCCAAGCTCGTAAAGTATAAGAACCACACCCAATGATCCTGAACCTGATTTGGAAATCACCTTTTGAGTCTGATCAAAGACCTATGCTAATCATGTATTCCCTGAGTAAGAATATGATTTGAAGAATGTATGAGATGTAAAAACTCCCATGAATATGGAAGCATTAACATAGGAGAAAACACAACACCTATTCAATCAAAATCCTCAATAATGATACCAAGATGAATTTTATTGTTCTAGATGGAGATGCGTTATATACACCCAAGCCATGGAAAATCTTTAGGATATGACTAAGCTTATTAATTTAGTTCACCTAATCCAAGGGTCCAACTCAATTATGACCCAAGCATCATCTAGTTAGGTGAAGTTGATATAGATGTTGTATATATAATAATGTCTGAGTACATTAAAGGTAAGTCTAAGACCAAGGGAGAAACCACAAGTCCACCAAACCGATGTTGAATCAAATATAGAACCTGAGTATTAATAGTTGATGATGAAGAACTAGAGAAACCATACTAGTTGAATAAGGTTTGACTAGATTTGAAACTTTTGAGTGGGATATGGAAGATGAAGCTGAGTAAGGGAATCATGAATTTTCTTGCTGGTTTTTATTTCATACACAGGAGCGATTCAATGAAGATATTGAGACCTCATGCGCTCCAATTTTTATTATTAAACATTTAGTGTTGAATTAATGAAACATAATCAATATTATATCTAAGTGAATTTAAACAATCATGATATAGAGTTGAATTATAGTTTAAAAAAATTGATTTGAAGATCAGATTCAAGTAGCACCAATGAAGTTGAATGAAAGTGTGATTACATGATGAAGGAAATTATGTCTGTGATAAATTTGAGACCAAGAAACACTGATTGAAGCTGATTAAAGTAATGCCTCTCTACCCACATACTAAATCCAAGATACCTTTAAAGTATTCTCCTCTAGTACATGGTACAACAACAATCTCAACACCCGAGTGTTCAATCAAATACTCAAGTGGCCCAACCAGCTCAAGTAAAATGCAATAATGAACAAATAACACTAGAATCTACTCTGCATGTAGTCATGTAACAAGTAGAAAACCTAATATCCCACTACTTATAGTATCACTAAACTTTCACTTAATCTTACCAAGTGATCAATTAAATCCATGTATTACATTGAAGTCTAATTAGACCAAGCCTAGTTTTGAAGCCTAGATTCATATTTAATCCTAGATCTAAGACTGCCTCTCTAATACCACTAATAAAACCCATGTCAATATGAGGCCCAAATTACAATAGTATAATGATATTCTTGGATGATATCTATTCCATCATCAATACTATCCTTCCAGTCGAAGATAAAAACACCTAATAAATCCCAAGATTAATTTCCTAGTGTTGAAAACAAGCTTTCAAGATCAAGCTCACCATTCTAAAATGTTTAATACACGATCCAAAGTACTTATGTACATTCAAAAAAATCACAAAATCAAATTATAAATAACTATTTAGTAGTATAAATTTACACATGAAGAATCCAACTTGATTATCCAAGTTTGAATATGTACACAAACCACCTGATAAATAAGCCAAGCTACCCGTAAAACCAACCTTCCACTAACATGTACCAATCAGATAAAATACCAGCACACACAACTATAGGATCAACCAAAATAAGACATAAAATTCATCCAAATTGATTCTAATATGATAAATACATTTATTAGAGATAGACCAGATGAACTTTAAGTTGTTGAATAATTTAATTGTGCATGCATTATTATAAATGTATTTTTACCAGTACGTAGCTGAAAACATAGAGACCTCAGAGCTTCCCCAATATTTCAATAACAATATGAGAATATAATGCATTGAATATGATTAAATAAATGTAGTGATGTCCAGGACTGATCCCATATCAACATAATTCTAGATCTCAGATAAATTCCAAGTGTAGTGGCATCCAGACCCAAAGTTCTAATTAGACCCAAATCCATCAAAAAGGACCTTGCCATTCAAATAAGACTATATAGTGGCATGTGTATTATCTTCCTCATGAGAGAATATATAGTACATTTGGTTTCCACTATGGACTAAACACACCAAATCATCTCACCCTATGATAATTCTCAAAGGAGTATGGATCTCTATTGTTGAAGGGGGATGATTTTATGAGAAAATATTTGAATAATGATCATATAAATAAATTTATACCATAAAACTGAACACATGGAGACAATCTAGAGAAAGGGAACTGGGATTATAATTTGAGGAATAATTCAAAATTACTGAGTTCGTTGGAGTTGAAACTCATGCTAATAACATGGTGATGAGTGGAGGATTGAAAAACCCTGAGAAATTCTATAAGATTTACCACTTTTCAATAGAGGGGAGGATTTATTAATCGGATAAATCAATATTCTATTGTATATTCTTTCTTATATTTATTTATTTTTTCAATATTTCTCTAATGATGGCATACTAATCCATTAGTGACTAAACTGAGGATATTACTCTTAATTCTTATTAATGAATTCAATATTTTAATTGAATAAATGTTCTATTAATATTGATATTTATTTGAATTGTTTAGATGGTAGGATATTTCCTTATTTTTTTATTCGTAATTCATATCCTCTATTCTACTTGATTTCACACATAATCCACTTAGGCTCTATCCATTGATTGTTATCGTGATTAGTGGGTCAATTTAAGAGTGATAAATCATTTCCAATAACTAGGTTAGGTAATATGAAGGGATAAAGTGATAATTGTACTCCCTTATTCAAGTCAAAATAAATAGAGAAGGGTGATCAATATAGGTTTAACTTGATTAGAGAGAAGTCATGATATTAAATGTGGAATTATGATTTAATAGGTAAAGTGAAGGAATATCCAAGGTTAGATCACTTATTTTAATATTAAATTTAAATAAAAAACAATCCATCCACTATTTTCACTCATACCCAGGACCCATAAAATAAGAGAATAACACACCTAAGAAATTATCCTCTCCAGAGACAACCAAATTCCCACTATAAATCCATCTAAAACTTGGGTTCAAAATTTTGTTTCTGGAAGCCCCACGATAGACTACACATCAACTTGGCACTGTTTTTGGGGAGTTGAGCTAAGTTTTCACTATCTAATGCACAATTGTAATTAGTGATTACTATATTTTTGAAAATCTAAAAAAATGGATTATGATTTTGATTTATCACTATAAAATATAGAATAAGAACTCAAAATGAAGAAGATTCAATATCTAATTAATGGATCTTAACTGAATGACCCATAATTGATGGAACATTAAGGAATACTATGAGAGTTAAAGGAATTGACCACTAAAATAGCCACTAGATTCCATGCACCTATTGAGAAAATGAGACAATACAAAGAAAATGAATTAGTGATTATGGTATTTTATCAAGAATACATCTTAGATAAGAAGGAACTACTTGAAAACCCCATCTAACACATATTTTTGAGATGATTACCAAGTCACTCAAGGAGATACATGAGATACCATTTGAAAAACTTGAGGGTGATGATCAAAATCCTAACTATATTATCTTTAATTCTTATCAAATTAATTTTAAATATAAAAATTAATGATAAAAACTAAGTCATACTAGAGTATGATTTGGAGGTAGATGAAAAGGAAATTTAGGGCCTTGAGAATAAGTTGATAGAACCACTACTCATTCCTGAAGAACCCAGTCTAATGACCTTCATTCAAGATAAATATCTCATAGATGAGACACAAAAAACATAATATTAGTTATTTTTAATCACTTAAAATATAATATAACACTCTTTGTACCATATTTATAGGTCAGGATAAAAATAATTTGGCCCTGGATGATGAAGATGAAACTAAGGTATCCACCACCGAAGAGAGGATTATACTAGAATTTGAAGAAGTGGTTTCCTAGAAAGAGGAGGAGGAGCTAAATAAAGCTTATTTTAATGATTTACTTGAATATTCTCTAAAGTATATGGATGAGGCTTCCATAGAAGTGGAAGTATCAAAACTTGAAGAAATGGATTTTTAGAATTTATATAGAAATCAACCCCTCAAGAGTATCAAGAAATATTTATAGAGGGAGGCAAGTAAGAAAAAATAGAGGACCCATACATCATCCTTACAACCCTACTATGTAAGTTGTTTTATAATGGAATTGGATTGTACACACTACACTTTACTGAAGATGGTGACCACTAAAATATGAAGAAAGTTTGGAAGATCCATGGAAGGCAAAAAATGTGGTGGTTCTTACCACACAAACCAAATCCACTAGCAGATTGGGGATAATTCAAATGATCTCTAGATATATATAGGTTAAATTGAAACATATATTATGGGATTTTTACCCAATATTATTCTATTTCTTCTTCACCTTTCCTTTATATTTAGTTTTTACTTTTAATTTGGAATAAAATTTTAATTTTTTCTTGTTTTTCATATAGTAATCATTTTGTACAGTGGACTCAAAACCTTCTTGAAAACCATTATAAGGAAAATAATAGAGGGAATCAATTATTACCAATGATATTCACATACAAAATAATAACATCATCCAGGTTGTCACTTTCCATTCTACCTTATTATTTTCTATCCTATCCTAAAATATGCTTGAAATATTAGGGATAATTATTGATGTGATTGACTATATAGTTGAAACTAAGTGCGGGGGAGGGGGAAACATAGGGATTCCATGTTTTTTTACCTTTTATTTGGTTTTCTTAATATTTTTATTATTTTTTAGTAAACATATTTTTTAAATAAAAAGAAAAATGAAAATGAATACAAAAACACACAATTTTTTACCATGTTTGTAATGTTGTAAAAATAAATTTTTGTATAGTTTTTGGTGTGATTTTTTAAACTTTCTTTGAGAAAAATGATGTCTTAACAAGTTTAAATACCATTATAGTGTGAAGGAAATTCATAGACTCTAAAATTAATGTAACTACATTATTTCTGAGTGAATTTCACATATGTTTTCATATTTTTTTTTTTGATAACTAGAAAAAAGGTAGTCAATAGAAAAAGACTTAGTAGAATAAAAAATTGTATCATAAGGGCACTGATATTTTTAACTTAATTTGAGGCAGCTTATCCATTGATAAAGGGAAAACATTAGGGATAAAACTCAAAAATAAATTAATATAAATACTTTAAAACTAGAGTAAAATGGGCAATTGGGATCCCACAATTAATATCCAAGATATTGGGCATTGGGAATGTGAGTAATAAAATCCATTTATGAATATTTAATAAGTTCTACGTACAATGATTTTAAAAAATTCACAAATTAAGATTTTTTTATGAAATGTATAATTATTAAAAGTTAATTCATTTTGATGAGGGGAATATTGAACCTAGATAAACAACATGAAAACAGACTTATAACAAATTCATTTGAGTTGTATCAATGAAGTGGAAAATGGAACTCTAGTTTATAAAACTTAGGAGAAAGGGATAAATGTAAATGCCACTTATTAACATTCTGATTCCACTAGGATCTATTCTATCTAAAACCTGAAACTAGAACTTATGCTTGAAAAAAAATGGGACAAAGGCTTAGATTCATATGAGAGGCATGATAATTTAATCGATGGATGAATTTGTGGTTTTTTCATTTCTAGCTTGTGTTCTCAATTTTAGGCCACACAATCTTTTTGTTTATCTTTTTGAATAAATGAATTCATTAATAAGATTTTCCCATCTCTGTAATAGTTTAAGTGCGGGAGAGCGATGAGAGATCAAATTTTCCTAAATTTTTAACTGTTTTTATTTAATTGAACACCCATTATTAATTCAAAACCCAAGTAATTAATTCATTTTTGATAATTTTGTAAAATTTGGACTTTATTGAAAATTGAATTAAAATGTGGGATTTTAGTGATTTATTAAATTTTTATATTTAAATGAGAAGCCGTACTTTGATTTTTAAATTTTTATTCAATTATTTTATTCAATTATGAAATTAATGTTTCATGAAAAAACTGAATTTGATTTTAAACTATGAATTTTTAAATATTAAAACATAAATCTAGAATTTAAAATGTGTTTTTAAATGAATAAAATTAATTGTATGGAAAAATATAATTTAAATTGGTTAATTTAAAAATGAATTTGTAATTTAATTGGGAATTAATTGTTCAAATGCATTTAATATTATTTTTAATGTTTTTATTCAATTAAAATTAATTTCAAACAAAGTCCTATAATAAAAAAAATATCTTTGTGAAATGTAGGTCAGAAATAAGAAAAATTAGTAAAGGGTAAAGATTTTGTGACCCATACTGCTTCAATGCCCAAACTTCCATGGCTTGTTTCTGTGGATAAATCTTGCTACCATGCATCAATTATTTTGTAAAATATCTTTTATGAGCTACTATAATTCCATGGATGATCTTTTATGCCACACTCCTTCTATGCGTTCACCTCTCTTGCATCCATGGCCTACTCCCGTGCATGCTAAACACCACCCTTCCGTGATCAACTTTCCATACACCAGATGGATCTTTTATGCCCAAGACACCCTTCTATGGAGAAGAATATTATTCCATAACCACACCACCCACTACTCCTTCCTACGCACCAAGGTATCAACCATTAATTTTGAACCAACATCTCAAAATAAGAATCATTGCTACACTTCAGGTGGGTATCCAGTTTTCAAGACACACCTTTTTATACTCAAATCTAATCACAATCTCAAACACAGAAGGAATATTGAATCAAAATAGTGAGCTCAAACTATGATTGAATGTAGTATTTATATTTTATCAAAGGATATCCTCCTAAGCTCATGAAGGATAGGAATCAAACATGATGATCTTGAACCCAAGTTGAAAATGACCATTTTAATTTAATCAAGGACCTATGATCATCGTGTATTCCCTATATCAGATGATGATCTAAAGAATTAATGAGATGTTAAACTCCCATACACATATAAGTATTAACATAGGAGGAAACACACCACCTATTATATCAAACACCTTAATGAAGCTCCCAAGCTAAATATTCTTGTTCTAGTTAGAGACGCACAATATACACCTTTTCTATGGATAAAATTGAGGATATGATTGATCTTATTAATGGAGTTAACTTGATCCAATGGATGGACTCAATTATAACCAAATAATTATCCATCCAGGTGAAGGTGATGCCGATTTTATAAGAGGAAGAATGTACGAGCATGGTTAAAGGACAACCCAAGTCTAAGGAAGGTGACATAAGTTCACTAAACCAATGAAAAATAAAATTTAGAACCTGATTATTACTGGATAATAAGGAATAACTATAGAAAAAACACTGATTGAACAAGTATCAACTAAATCTGAAGCTATTGAGTGGGACAAGGAAGATTAATTTGAGTAATGGGATCATGATTTTTCTTACTGGTGTTTATTTCATGTACATGAGTGATTCGATGAAGATGGTGAGACCTCATTAATGGAGATATCCAACAAACCACCACCATTTTCAAAGGTGGAGCACCAACCTCACCTCCCATAGACTTCTATTTTTTATTCTACACATTTTACATGTACAAAAACTATTCTTTTGGAAATCAAGAGAGTTTTCAGTGGTGTAGGTGGCTGCCATTTTTGTAAGTCCAATGGTTAGTGGGGGATTGGTGGGATTTTTGTAAAATTTGACACCTACCACCATTCATATTTAAGGAGGATTTAGGGGGATTCCTAAGATCATCATACAAGATTTTAGAGCTCTTATATATATTGATATATCCTTGAGATCTCTTTGTGTGAGAAAAAGGGAGGTGTGGGAGGTTTCTTTTGTAACATTTGTTCATTGTGAAATAAATATTTTTTTATATCTCAATTAATCTCTCTTTGTAATAAATGAATCAAAATAAGTGGTATCATAGATGTTTATAGTGAAATGGATATGATTATTGAATATTTTATGGTGATTGGAAAATTACAGTTGCTTGGAATATTGTTTTGAAGGTATATTATAAAAGTTCATGACAAGCCAATTCCAATGGTAAAAATGGTGTCATAAACAGAGCTAAAATTATCTCACTAGGATCAATCAAATTTGGTCAAAGTTTGGGTGCTACAATACCCCCTTTCCAAAGAATAAGGTATTGTTCTAGAACTGGTGATATTTCCAGCAAGATTCTAGAATCTTCTTCAGACCACCACATCATTATTACGTCATCACCCTCTTATTGGTCGATCTCGGCCATTGACATTGATTTGGTCATATCTTGATCAATTAGTGTCCGATTTCAATGATCCAGGAGTTGATTTCACCATTTTTAACCATTATGGATGCAAAGGAACACTCAATTTTTCTATATTATGTACCAATTTTTACATAATTGAAATTAAATGGAGGGACCATCCACAAGAGGTGGTTGAGGGCCTAGAAACGGATGCCAAAGCTAAATCAGGTTCATAGATGGTAGGAGATCATCATAAAAATGCTACTATTATGGCATGGAGGGACACATGAAGAAGAACTACCAATTTTTTTTACAAGAAAAGGGTTAAATTAGCAACCAAAAAATAAGAAATGAATATGTTCACATGATAGTCTCTGGATAAATCACGCCTTCTTCCAAAGATGAAGAAGAGACATGCTATCATACATCAGTACAAGACATATAATGGGTGGTCGATACTATAGCATCATACCACATCACTCAATTTCTTGAGTATTTCTTAACTTATCAAGCTGGAAACTTTGGTGTAGTGAAGATGGGGAATACGAGTTTGATGGACATTTTTGGCATGGGTGATATCTAAGTTAAGAAAAACATTGGATATGCAATCACACTGAAGGATGTTCGGATGTCTCAACCTTTTATTAGGAATAAACTTTTATTGAAAATGATATGAAAACATATTCAACAATGGAGTATGGAAGATGATGAAAGGAACTATCATCATCACCTGAGGACACATATGTAGTATATTGTACAAAAATCATGTAAAGATATGTTCAAAAATCCTCAACATAGTGGAAGGAGAGACACCATCCAATATGTGGAATAGGAGACTCATCCACATGAGTGAAAGAGGGTTATCTACCTTGATGAAGAATAATCAAATTAGTATTAACAACTATGAACCACTTGATCCTTGAAAATACTACTTGTATGGGAAGCAACATAGAGTCTCATTCGATACTACTTCATCAAGGAGATTAGAGTTGCTGGATCTAGTTCACTCTAATGTATGTGTACCCATAGAGGTGGATTCATTAGGAGGTAAATTTTTTTTACTATCCTTTATTGATGATTCATATTTCAGGTTGTAGGTTCTCTCCTTGCAGAAGAAGGACCACATACTATACTACTTCAAGGTGTTCCACGCTATGGTGGAGCATGAAACCATAAGGAATTTAGAGTTTCTTCATTCAAACAATAGAGGAGATTACACATCCAAGGAATTTGATGCTTATTGTAGGATTTAGGGCATCAAACATAAGAGGATAGTCCCACACACCCCACAACATAATGAAGTTATGTAAAGAATGAAAAAACCCATCACGGAGAAGGTCAAAAGAATGACGAGTTTGACTAAAATTCCTAATCCATTCTAGGGAGAAGCTGTTCAGGTTGCATGCTACCTCATCAAAAAATCACCATCAATCCTACTAAATTTTGAGATGTTATAGAAGATATGGTTTAATAAATATCCCTATTAATCTCATTTATGAGTATTTATATGTTTGTAATTTTCACATGTATCCAAGGAGCTCAGACAGAAGCTATATGGGATATCTACTCCATTCATCTTCATCATCTATGAAGATGAGGTGTTTAGATAAAATCTTTGGGACCCAAAGGAGAAAAATGTGATTATAAGTGAAGATGTTGTATTCCATGAGAACCAGATGATCGAGGATATTCAAAATCCTAGAATTTATCTAAGGGAAAGTGTCGAGGAATCAATTCATGATCCAACACCTGTATCAGCACCAACTTTCAATAAAGAGGAGGAGGTGAAAGAAGACTCATTGAAAGTAGACCAGATGATAGTAGAGGAGGATATTGAGTAGGGGGAGACTCAATCCTATCCAAAATAAGTTTCAAAACCATCATAGGAGCTAGGTGATTTTGTGCCTCTTTAACATAAAATTTCATAGGTTCGAAGATATTCAAGAAGAAGGATTACATCAACAAAATATTCAGATATAGAGTACATGTTGCTGACTAATGAGGGGGATCCATAAAGATACCAGGAAGTAGTGTATTTTCATAATAATCTCAAGTAGTTACATGAAATGGAGGATGAGATGGAGTCTTTGATGAAGAAAAAGATATACGATTTAGTGGAACTATCCAAAGGTAAGAAGTCACTAACAAACAAATGGGTGTTCAGGCTGAAGAAGGATGGAAACAAAAAAAAGGTCAAGTAAAAAAGATCGGTTAACAGTTAAGGGATTCCTTCAGAAGAAAAAAAGTTGACTTTGATGAGATATTTTTACCCGTGGTGAAAATGCATTTAATACAAGTCATTTTTGTATTATTGGATAGATTGGAATTGGAGCTTTAATAGATGGATGTAAAGAAATACTTTATTCATGGTGACCTATATGAGGAGATATATATGAATTATCTTGAAGGTTTTAAGGTTTTTGGACAAGAAAATCTTGTCTACAAATTGAATTAGTTCTTTTACAGAATGAAATAAACTCCCAAATAGTAGTACAAGAAGTTTTACTTATTCATGGTGAGTCATGGCTACAAGAAGACATAGATGGACCAATGTTTTTACAACTAGATATTTTAGGATGGTAACTTAATTTATCTTATACTTTATGTTGATAACATGTTGATCATTGAGAAGGATACATCAAAGATCAACCAGTTGAAGGAGTTATCCAAGTATTTTGATATGAAAGACTTGGGAGCAGCTTAATAGATTTTGGGGATGCAGATCAATCATGATAGAAAGAATAGGTTGTTATGGATATCTCAGGAGAAGCATGTTGAACGTGTTTTGAAATGTTTCAATATGGAAAAATCTAAAATAGTGATTATTCTTCTTCCCAAAATATTTGAAGTTGGGAAATAATTCATATCCATTATCCAAGTTAGAAATCGAAGTGATAGAGATCATACCATACTCCCCAGTAGTTTGAACCTTGATGTATGATATGGTGAGTACGAGACTATACATTGGCTATGCAGTGGTGGTTGTGATATGATTTCTCTCTAACCTTGGGAAGTAGAATTGAGATGCGGTCAATTGGATTTTGAGGTATCTTAAAGGTACTTCAAAGCTATGTTTGTGCTATGGGGTAGATTAACCTTTCTTGGAAGGATATAGGGATGTAGATATGGCTGGAGATCCTAATTTCAGGATGTCTACATTACGATACCTCTATAATTTTATAGGAGGAGTTGCATCATGGTAGTTAAGGTCAAAAAAGCATGTTGCTTTATCCAAGATGGAAGTAGAGTACATTTTAGATTCAGAATATAGGAAAGAGATGTTGTGCCTAAATAATTTTCTCTAGGATCTCATATTCATCCAAAAGGAGTACAAGGTTCATTGTGATAGTCAGTGATTTGGACTTGAGAAAGAACTCCATGTACCATTATCAGACAAATCACATCAACATTCACTATCATTGGATATGAGAAGTGATGGATCGATATATACTACGACTTGTGAAGATCCACATGAAGGATAAACTGATGAATATGCTGACAAATTTTGTTTCTCAAGAGAAGCTATAACTTTTCAGATGCTCTTGTGGATTGTATCTAGAGGGGGAGAATTGATGGAGATGTCTAGCTGCCATGGCAGGTGAATGGTGCACCAAACCCACCGGCACCTTAGTTGATTCAATATTGGTTGTTTAACATGTTAAATGTACATGCTTACATGGTTGAAGGTATGAAAATATTTTTGTGTGTGTGGGTGGGGGGTTGGTGGGGGAGTTGTGTCAAACTTGAAACCTCCCTCCATGTATATAAAATAAGGATCTCAGGAGCCTTCCAACATTCATTCGATCCAATAGATCTCTTATTTATAAATAAATCTTTGAGTTATCAATTTGTGTGAAATAAAGGGAGGTGTGTGTGTGGAGTGTTTTGTAACATTTGTTTTTTTAAAATAAATATTGTTTTTCTAACTCAATTCATCTCTCTTTGTGATTAGTGAATCACAGCACTCATTCCCTCCAATGTTCCGATTGCATGTATGGTGTTTAATAAACACCATGTGATCAATATTATATCTAAGTGATATCAACCAAGAATGACCTAGATATAGATTAGATTTGTGAAAAGTTTATTTGAAAGATGGATTTCAAGTAACACCATGGAAGATGAATGTAAGTGTGGCTGAATGATGAAGGAATTCATATATGTGATAAATTCATGCTTGAGTAGCACTGATTAAATCTGATTGGAGAAATGAATCTATTACCATATTCTTAGTATAGGATAAATCAAGGGTATTATCCTCTATTATATGGCATAATAACAATCTCATAACCTGGGTGTTTGAAAATATACTCAATTGACCCAACCATCTCAAGTACAATGTAACAATGACCAAGCAGCACTAGAATCTCCTCTGCATGCATTCATATCCCGTATAACATGAACGAGCTCTCCCACCACTCCAAAAATCACCATATTTACATTGAATATTCCTAAGTACTAAATTTAATCCATTCCTTAAATTTAAGACTCATTGGACAAGGCTTAGTTTTGAAGTTAAACTTCTAATTTGAGCCCAAGAAAAATTCTGTCTCTCTAAGACCATTAAAAAAACCCATGTCGGGATTAGGACTAAACTTCATTAGAACAAAAATAGTCTTGCACAATATCTATTCCATTATTAGTATTTTCTTTCTAGTTGAAGACAAAAAAACCTAATCAATCCTGATCTTAATTTCATGACATTAAAAACAAGCCTCCAAGATCGAGATAACTATTCCAACATGTTTAGGCCATGATACCTACTTCTTATATACGTTCCAAAAATCAAAAAATAAAATTCTCAACACATCTTCAAAAATTTCAGTTGACACATGAATCATCATACTTTATCATCCAAGTTTGAAGATGAATGCAATACACCTTCTTGATAAGCCAATCTAACTACAAAACTAACCTTCCACCAAAATGTCCCAACCAGATCTCATCCCGTTACACAAAACTCTAGGATTGATCAAAATAAGAAATAAAGTTCATAAAAAATGAGCTTAAGATGTTCAATACATTGATTAGAGATAGAAAAGATATACTTGAAGCTAATGAAGAATTTAATTTTATTTCATTCTTCTACTTGTGTTGTTACTTTTGTAGAGATGAAGATGATGAGACCCATGAAATTCCCCAATGTTGTGGCTATAGGATCATAAGAGAGTGAAATACATATTATTTAATAAATGTAGTGATATCCAAGCCTGATCCCATATCATTATAAGACCCTAGCCTAAATAATTCTAAAGTGTAGTGACATCCCAGACCAAAGTTCAGATCAGACCTAAATACATCAAAACAGGACCCTACCATTCAAATAAGCTCATATCATAGGAACTCCCATCATTTTACTCATGAGATCACTGCCAACACATCTATTTTCCACTATGTCCATAATTTACTAAAGCATATCACCCTATGATACTTCTCAAAGGATTATGGATCTTGATCATGGAAGGAGAAATATTTTATGATAAAAAATTAGAATGTCACTCACATGAAGAAATCTCAACCATCAAACATTTCACGTGGTGAAAATATAAATAAAGGGAACTAGGATTAGAATTTAAGTAATAATTCAAAATTTATAGGTTTATTGGAGTTGAATATCATGATAATCTCATTGTGGGGAATTAAGGATTGAAAAACCTTGATAAATTCTATAGGAGGTACCATTGTTCAATAGAGGTTAGGGATTCACTAATTGGATTGATCAAGATACTATTGCATCTTCTTAATTTTATTCATTTATTTATGATTTATTTCTCCAGTGATGGCACATTAATCCATTAGTGACATAGTTGAGTAGATTCCTCTCACTTACGATTAATGAATTAAATATTTTAATTGATTATATATTCTTTTAATATAAAGATTTATTTGAATTGTTTAGATGATATGATATTTAATTAATTTTATGGATTATTAATTTTTATCCCCTCATCTACTAGATTGCACACATAAGATACTTAGGTTCTATCTACTATTTGTGATCATGAAAAATGGGTTGATCTAAGAGTGATTTGAGATTTCCTATCACTGGGATAGGTAAGATTAAAGGATATACTGATCATTATACTCCCTTATTCAAGCTGAAGTAACTAGAGGAGGGTGATAAAGAAAGGTTTCACTTAACTAGAGAGAAGAAAAGAGAGTAAATGTAGAATTGTGATTTAAGAGGTAAAGTGATGGGATATGTGTGGTTAGGTATCTATTTTTAATATTGAATTTAAAACCAAATCAATCCAACCACTATTTTTACTCACACCCAAAAACCATAAAATGAGATAAAAACACACCCATAACACTCTCCTCTATGAATATGAACTAAGTAACACTATAAATGCATTTAAAACTTTAGTTAAAAATTCATTTTCAGGTGGATATATGATATTATACACATAATTGAGAACTTTGAAATTTATTGACATCTAGAGAGGTGATAATTATTGTGGATTTTTGGATTGGGTCTATGAGAGGTTCTTTCTACATATCCCTATGAATGGAATCAAAACCCACATGGTTTGATTCCATATAATGAGGAATGTATCACCTTTTAAGGTCATGTGTTAAGTACTAATGTTGTGACCTTTAAGGCTGTGCAGTTATAAACAAAAAGTGTTCCTTTTTAGGGCATGTATCGATGAACAAAAAGTGTGAAATTTTAGGTCATGCATCCAAAACTGCTATGTTTTATAGTTTAAGGTCATATGACCAGGACCAAATTTGAGTATTTTAAATTCATGATGAATGTACTATTACATATTTTAGTTTATGTATATATGATGAGGACTTATAGGCATGAATTCTTAACAAGGGATTGGTGGGAGACTTATGCATGAATGACTATTTCTAGTTTGACCTAATAAGTGAGTCATGTGAAGGTATTAAAGGGAATTATACTAAGATAGATGCCCATTTTTAGGTTATCCCTTGACTATTGGTAACTAGGTATGGGGGAGAATGACTGAATGCATAGGAGGTGCAAAACAATGAGAGTAAATTTGGGCTTACACCATATTGACAATCCTTTTATCCATATGGATTATTAATTTGAATTAGGAAGGTTTACTAGATGCATGAGAGCTATGAAATATAATTTAGAATATCCAAGATGAGTGTCTTGAGCCAGGGAAGGTTCTTCTAGTTTCCCAATAAATGGTTTCCTTATTATTAAAGGAATACATTATTGATAATATTTTTAGGACCATACCTGTTAGGATGGGAAATCAGGGGACATGTTTTATAAAATTTTAAATTCTCATCATAAAAGGAATATGTGATTATAAGGAATATGTGATTTTATTAAATGGCATAGTTATTCATATCTATTTTACATGGAATATGACTAGTTTGGTTAAGCTTTTTACATGTTTGACCTCAGTGAAAGGATGCCATGAAGGTCCATAGAGTAATTAGGGTGAAAGGGTGAATTTTAACCCAGGAAGGTGACTAGGGTGAGTTGGGTACCCAAGTGTGTCCTTGAAATTTGGGCATGGTTATATCTTGGTGAGTCTCAGGTATGAATCCACCTTAGGATAACTTGGGTGCAGTTCCAATTTGGGATAGACTAGGAATGACTCCACCTTGGGATAAACTAGGATCCACGGTATTTTTTCCTACTTAATTAAAAGCTATTATTTAAAGGGTTACTTATACCTAACCCATATAATGAATTGAGTGAAGTGGTATATCATTAAGATTCTAAGTATATAACCATTGTATGACCCAAATACCCACACATTCCATTACTTACCCCTATGTTTTGACCCCAAAATAACATGAGGGAGAGTTTGGAAGATTTGGGTGTGTAGGCACCCAAATAAGAGGCCTTGGGGCATTTTTATTAGTAGAAGAGGGTCTAGGCACCCATAACTACCCACAAACACCCAATCACCCATATATAGCTGCATGCATGACCAAGTGTAACTATGGGTGTGTGGGAATCAATAGTCATAGATGCACGAGGGTGAGAATATGAGAGGGTGTGGTAACAAGAGGAGAGGGTTGGGATATAGGTGTAACCATACAGTAGGATTTGGTAACTAAGTAAAAGGTCACTATTATATAGTAATTAGTGTAAGATCATATGAACATGCGATCTCGAGACAAGGTTCCATAATGTGGTAGGGCGATGCCACTAGAACGATGTAGTGTGCTAGGCTATGCCACTTTCCTATGAAAATATCCAAACCTTTGTTTAGGATTCACAACGTTATCTATAATTAATTTTTAGTATAAAAAAATGTACCCCCTTATAATTGCATCTAATCAATACAAAGAGGATTAAATTATGAGGAAGATGAAACTCTAGTGTGAAACTAGCTATAGGGAGGGTGTATGCACTATTGATGACCATTTTTCACAACCTTACAATGAAAGGAGTGATTATGCGGGATGTTTATGTTTCATTTTCATTATTTATAAGTAAAATGTACCACCTTTTCAAGGAAAAACTAATACTTGGGTGTATCTTGATGATCTGAACTCTCTCTTTTATCTTTAGTCCATAATGCGCACTCTGCATTCTATAAGTCTGATTTTCATTTCTCTTTTTACTCCTTAAAGCACTCAAATAAAACCTAACTGAGTGTAATAATTTGAAAATTAAATGATGGGTGATTTACCTTTGGTGTTCATACTATAAATTTTGTGGATGTTTTGGCAAAGTCACTTGAGCGAATTGATCTAGGTGAAATTTTATACATTGTGAAATTTTTTGCATTCTTATTTTTATTTGTTTTTTCATGACTTATTATTTAAATTACACCTTTTATTTATTATTATGTGATAAATTTACTATATCTTTTAAATTTTTAAGAAATATCAAAGTCTTCAAATACTATCTCTAGGGAATCTTTATCATCTTGTATTCAGAAGATTATTGATGAAATCGAGCTTGATTTAAGATGCATTATTTTTTTGTATCACCAAAAAATTTAAATATTCCTAGGTCCAATACTTATTGATTGTCCATTATCAAACACATTATCTTTGTATGTATTTGGTCTTCTGAGGGATGAAACTATTCCAAAATCAGATACCAACCTCCCTCCCATGTGGGTTTCATAATCATGAATCTTTACTTAAGAAAATATCTATTTTTATGGGAATATCATATATTAAAATGATGTTGGTTAATAATATAGATTATTTAATTTTCTAGTAACAATGAAAAACTAGGCCCAAATAAATAAATCAATCATCTTGGAATATTTTACCATTAAGTCCTCTTCTACATGAAGTCAAAGTAAGAGATGAATCCATCAATGAGATATATGTCCTGGAGGGAAATTTTTCAAAGAGTGATCATGGATGTATTAGGTAAACCAATGATATATTGTTTTTGAAACCCAATTAATGGTTTTTAATTATATATATCTATCTAGAATTTAAAATTCTCAGACTATCATCATCCCAATCTCACCCTCAAGATAATTAACTAATGGTTCTAAAAAACTAATACTTTCAATCTACTTCACTATGAAGTCAAAATTAGTCTTTGGGATATGTATAATATTGAAGGAATTACCATCATTGGAGAAATTTATGATGAGTTTATTCCCACTTGTAGTGTTTGTGATGATATTGAGTGAACTCTAGATTCGGTGGGGGATTTATCAGAACTAATTAAAAGTAAAGTGAAGGTAGTGGTTTATCTAACTATAAATATTCCTATTGATAACTTTATCAACATATTTTTATGGTTATATGGGTCAAAAAAATTCTAAGAGGTCAAGGATATGTCAAACTCAATATGCACATGGGACCCATAATACTTACTGGTCTATTTTGGATAATGAAAAATATATAGTATGGGGATACTAGGATAGGTCTTTGTTAAACCCAGGACTTTAACTAGAAATCCCTTTATCAATGTTCCTCAGTTGGTGGTTATTATTGGCTCGATATGCTAGAACTAGGTTAAGGGACACTTCCTTTATTATGGCTGCACAATTAATATCATAAACATAGTTAAATATCACTATACCAACTTTGGGGATATTTTAAAATATTCTTGGTCAAGTTCAATGAGGTGAGTCTCTATATAGGATCTACAACCCAATCTATTTATTTCATTTTTGGATAAAAGTATAGCTCAAAAAATATATGTTTAGGAATAACATATTAGCTCCTAATTTTTCCTTTACACCCACATTGTTGGATGCTACAAGCATTTAAACAATAACCATGGATGTCAAGGATCCAGCTAGTGTACTCAAGAATAATTCCCTATTTTCTTTTACTCCATTTAGAGAAACTAATATAATGGTGATGAATGGAAACATGGGTATGATGGATGACGAATCATATATAATCTCTCTCTAAGATAGAGTGCTCACAGCTTAGGTTGATTGAGATTCAATTTGATATCTGTACAAGATAAACTAATTTGAAAAATAATTTAGATGTGTATATAGGTTCAATTTATCTCTTTAATGTGGGGTATAAAATGATCAATGAACCATGACTATTAAATTATTTAAGTTTATGTTGATGAGTGAGGTTATTAATTCTCAAATTAACTTTCCACCAACTAATAATTTGATCAACTTATCCTTGGAATATGCTTATACCTAAGATCAGATGATATTGAGGTGTAACACTTAGAGGGGTCATTACCTAAACATGTGCACCACCTTTCATATTAAATTGAAAATATTATTATGTGATGAGTGTAGAATTAGATTGGGAATGTAACCTCATCATATAGTATTCTTCAACTAATTAGGAGGATGATCTAGTTGTAAAGACTGATCAACAATTTTAGGACACCATGATAGGTATTATATTTAATTCTTCCATTATTATACCAATTTATGGAGTTTAGGCTCCCTAGTTTAATTACAATAATGTAGTTTTTACAACACCACCAAGAAACCCTATCATCTAGGAGGCCCACATTACTCATATTTATTAATCCACCATGAATAAAATCCATCCTAATAAAATAGATTTGGATTTAGTTATAATTTTCTCCTCATCAATAGCTTCAAATATCTTTTCAGTGAGTGATCTTATCCCAACATATATTCTCATTCTAGAAGATGAATCAGATTCTAGAGATGGATTTATTGCTACAAACCAAGTAATATGTGAAATGAAATAACAAAATGTTCATGATTTGATTACTTATACTCTTTTACTTGAATAAGTAAAAAAGTAGATTATCTCCATCGACTCTTTATAGGTTTGTGAATAGGTGGATTTGACTACTAAGGATTTTACAATATAATCCAATAAACTTTAAATATTTTAAAATAAATAAAATCCCAATAAAAAGATATTCATGTATCCAAAACTGTAAACTATCATATAAGATTAGTGGAGTAATCTAATCAATATTTGAATTGAGAGAAAGTTAAAGAATCATAACTTCATGAATGTATGGCTGTTAAAATAGCTTAAATGGAGTAATTAAATTTTAACACAAGATAATTGAAAACATAGTTGATGAGAATAACAACTAAAATTGAAGCCATTAATAAAAAATATTAGAAATTGGATATGAGTATTGAGAAAATATGTCCATTAGTTGAAATTTAAGCTACTAGTAAATTGGATCTCCAACATCCAATTAATTCTTCCCATCAAGCATTGGATAATTTATAGAATTATTCCAAACAATTTTTTTTCATAGTATTTATATTGATTTTCATTTTATTTATGTTATTTTATCATGAGAGGGCTCCATATTGTGGATTTCAACCCTATTTTCTCAATAAATAACGATTTCTCTTATTCTAAGGAAATTGATTATTTCCTCATAATAATTTAAAACTTATATCACTATAAAAACTAAATTATGAGAACTCATGATAATTACATAAGTGGTAATGTCAAAGTAATTGAATCTATCTAAACATTGTATGTAAATGAATTTCTATTAAAACATGATTTGAAATACTTGAGTCGACGATGAAATATTGAGTCAAATAATTATATTTTAAGGGATGTTCTCTTGGAAGGTTATATATAGGATAAATACATAGTGTGTGTGTGAAATCACCATATTTAAAAGTTCACTTATTAGATAAAGGATAAAAGAGGTTTTATTTTCATCTTGGACTTGTGTTATTGGAAATATATAAATAGATGAGATAGAAAACGTATGCCCCATCACCATAGTCCAAGGTTAATGAATCTTGAAATTAGAGTGTGAATAACTAAATATTACCAAAACACATAGATATTAGAGCCCGGATACCCTATCCTATTTTATTAAAATTAAAATAAAAGATTTAATATGGGAGATAGGGTTAGACATGAAATAAGCTTACATTACACTTAGAATATAAAATTCATCCCATACATTATGCATAGTAATGAAATTCATGGCCATAATCTTCCTCACCAAAATCATCATCCCATTCAAAGTTATGAGATAATAAACTTTGAGAACTTTTCACCATTTTTGTTTTACACTAATAATAGTCTTTATTTCTCCTTGACTTTCTAGGAGTGAAAGTTTGAAATCCATCCTTATCAATTAAAGGAACCTTTCCCTTACTCAAGTATACTCATATGGAGTATATTTTTATGAATAAAAAAGATCATAATCTTAAATTTCCACCCCTAAAACTCTTATTTTATTAATTTATATCTTCCAATTGTTTTATTATTGAATATGATAATAATGAGTCATAGGTTTACTATACCTATTCAATTCCTAAAATATGCATTGATGCTACCAAATTAATGAATATTCTCAACATGGCCTTATAATCCTTCATATATGCATCTCTAGTAATCCATAACCTTATACTATTACACCCATATAAGAATAGGTAAAATAAATAGACCCTACTCCAATACATCACCCCCATTAGCAGGGTATGACCTCTACTCCTGAGAACCAGCAAAAACATCAGACCCCTACTATTGATGAGTTCATAACTCCTATTATTGAGAGGATTTCCTTTAAAAATATGTTTCTTCAACTTGATAATCTGTTACCAAAATTGTTTTCATAGAATAAATTACATTCCCTTTAACCTGATGTGCTTCAAATTTATATCTTAGTGTAATAGAGTTACACCTATTCCTAGATGCAATTATTTTTATAGCATCACCATTCCCTTGAACTCGAGTTTCCCCAAATTGAGTTCTTGGTGTAGCATTATACCTATCCTTAGATGTTTTACATCTTCATTTTCAAGAATAGAGTGGCCATTATCTACCTTAGTCTAGATACTTGCCAGTGTAACCACTACAGCCTGTATATTTTTCACATAAGAGGTAGCCATTTTTTTGAACCTTCTTTTTGTGCATGAAATTATAATTCTTCTTTAAATAAATTTTTAAATATTTCAATTCATTTCATCTCAGATAGAATAAGGAAAAACTAAAATCCCTATGGAAATTTTCCTAAGAGTGGCATATAATTTGAAAATCCAAGAAAAAAATGGTAATTTATCATAATTTTTTTCTAACAAATATTATAATCCATGAGTGAAATAACCACTTTATCTATTAGAGTTGATCTAACATAAATTTTAACTAGAACCATGGAATAATGAAAAATGTGAATAGATTCAATCTCTCCATCCATTAATATTATAATTCCAACTGATTAAGAAATATCAAATAATTTTTTTGATGCTACATAATCCAGCTGTTTCCAATAATTTGAATCCAATCCTAGAATTGAGTATTCATGATATTGAATAGATTAAAATTTTGATGCCATTATTGAGTAAAATGAGAAATTGGTATCATTGGAATAAATACATACCCCCCAAGATCTCCGCTCGAGATCATTGATAGGGAAGATAATATGAAAAAAATATATTACCCATTAAAACATATTTCTAAATAGAGAAACCCCATATAATAGAAAGTTTTCATAGTAAGTACCCCACTCTCTATGGTTTTGATCCAATCAACAAGAAAAACCACATGACGATTAAATACTAGCATAAATTTATTATTTCTTAAATCAATTCTTTAATTTCTTGAACATGGGATATAAATCCTTTTCTAATAACCCTATTAGGAATTAATTCCTAGGATGATGATAAGTAATTTAAACCACCACCAATATTCCAAGAGTTTCCCCTTTTTTGTTCTAAGGCATATCTATATTACTTTAATTAACTAGGAGTCCCAATGAGTTGAGTGAAGTATCCTCTAACTAACATTCCAATCTCCAATATGATGTATTAAGGGAAGGCATTGAAGGAGCCAAAACATAGTATCCATTGAATCACCACTATGACAACCCAAGTGTTTTTAAATAATATATTAATATTTTTTTAATTAATATTCATGTTATAAATTTATATTTATTCAAGAGATATTTATTTTACAATGTGTGTATATATATATTTATTTCAAGTCAGAAATGATATTATTTTATACACATTATACATTTGAAATTATTATGTTTACTTTATGAAAAGTTGTTTTATTTAAAGTTTATATATATTTTCTTAAAATGATTTCTTATTATAATTTATTTAAAGAATTATTTAATTATTAAATATTTTATAAAATGATATTTATGTTATTTATATGGATTTATAATTATATTTATTACTATGATAGTTATATAAATACTTTTATCAAGGTATGAAATAATAATATGCTTTTTATTTGAAAAAAACATCCATTGTTCAAAAAATAATAATTTTTAATATATAATGATATTTTATTTTAATTTTTATTATTTAATTTATTTTAATAAAATTAATGATATATTTTTAGACTTAATGTTAAAATTAGGTGGAAGTAATTTTGTTAAAAATTTATGAAAACAAGATATAATAGTAAATAGTAAATTTGATGAATATTCATAGTTTTTGATTAAAAATTTTTATAAAGCTTATAATTTTTTTTAAAGTTTGAAAATAATTATTTTTAAATTCAATATTATAATTTAATTTGGTTATATTTTTATTGATACACTTAAACTTCTTTTAAAATAATAGTATAAATTCAAGTGGAATTTTACTTCCCATTATTATATTTTTATATAAAATGATATAGAACATCATTGAAACATATAAAATTTGTATTAAATTATAATATAATTAAAATATCATATAAATATTATCTAATTAATATAAATTAATTTTTTATTTCAAGATAAATATGAAAACATGTATTGGTAATGACGCAGTGCTTGTGCCACATCAGAAAATTCAAAATTGGTGTCTTTAAGATAATATTTAAGAATTTATATGGCTATGTTTTACTTTAATGATAAATATTATGACTAATTAATTTCGTTGAATTATATTTAGGAATTTGATAATTATACAACAAGTTAATTTTACAAATGCTTACCAAACACTTACGCATGATAAGAAAAGTAAACATTTTTATCTTAAAAATGATATCATAATATTAATAGGAATAAATAATTTTAGGAATGGTTTTATATGATATTATTTATGAATAATAATTTATATTAATGTTATTAATTCATTTTAAATATTATAAAATAGGATAATTATCCAAAATACTTATGCAGAGTTGACACAACGCTTGTGCAAGTAAGAGAAAAGTCAAAGATAATAGTTTTAAAATATTTAAAATGATATAGTTAGGATGAATTATGTTTTTGAATGATTTTTAAGGATAAAAAATTTATTTAATAAATTATTTAAATTATTTAAATCTTATTTCCATAGTTATATGGATATTTTCAAATCCAAATTACTAGAATAACCCTGAAAATGAATTGAAATAGTACTTAATGTTTAAAATAATTTATAAATTAATAAAAAATCATAAAAATTTATCTTTTTCTATATGAAGATAATTAATTTTATATTATATAATCAATTTTCCATTTATGAGTCATTCTAAAGTTTTAAAAAAATTACATTCTTATCTTTTAAAGACTGAATATTTTTGAAAACACCATCAAATTTTCCCTATAAAAGGGGACTCATTATACCTTTTCCAATACACATATAAAGTTACTTATTATATCAATATTCTACCCAAATACCTATATAATCATCCATTTCCATTTTATATGGATTTTTCTATCCAAAATTCTGTTTTTCAGAGGCTAAAGATTCAATCCAAAGGGGGTGATTCAAAGAGCAAGGTAAGGGTTCCAAACTCAACCTTTCTTTTCTTATTTAAAATTATTTCTCCTTAAAAATATTTTTAAACTTATATTATTTTAATAACATGATTCCATTATCATGTTATTATAATTATTTTGATCCATCAATGATGAGACAACATCCATCACTTCTCATCAAACTCTTTTTCATAATCCATCACTAATTCAAAATGTTGGATTTTCAAAAACTATATTTTTTTTAATTTCAATTTTCCTATAAAAATTTTAAATAAATTAAGTAATTTTTATAAGAAATATTAAATAATTAGTTTATTTATAATCTTGTTTTTTAAAAAAATTAAATATTTATTAAATTTTACCTTTTAAACTTTTTTGAAAAACATCGCTCACCGTTGTGGTTTAACGCGGCCTAAGTAAACAATGATATTTTCATAAAAATTCATATTTAATGTATATTTTTTTAAAATTGATTTAATTAATTAATATAGAATTAATATTCAAGTACATTTTTGAATATGATTTTATAATGGTAAAATAAACATCATAACAATGAAATTAAAAGTAAAAAATCATAATCATCTTTAACCATACAAACAAGATTCTTAAAAAATATTATCTGAATGATAATTAAATAAAATATATAAATTGAAAATTATAAATATTATGGAACCATTTTATGAGGATATTTAACCATTAATATTTTACTCAATCTATTTTGAAAATATGTACATGACAACATCAAAATATCTAACAGAAGAAAAAATAATCTAATAAATGAATTATATAATATAATAAATGAATGAAATAGAAAAATAATAATAAAAAAATAAACACAAAAAGTTTATTAAGTAATTAAATAATTAATATAATTTTATTATTTCGGATGTAAATAATGAATGAGGAATGCCAAGACTCGAGTTAAGGGGATTCTAAACTCAATTTCCTTTCATTGAGTTATATCCTTTGTTATTGGACTATGATCATATAAGATTATGTGTATTTTTCACTTATGTTTAATTATATTCTATATACTCTTATTTTGTAAAGATTTATATTTCTATTACATAAAATATTTCTTGATATATTCTTACCTAACATGTTGTGCTCTTTGTAAGGGTTCTCCATATCAATTTCCCTTAAATGAGATATACTCTATATTCACAAGTTGTTTTATTTTGTGTGGTGTATATACTGCACAATAGAATTTTATTATAAAAAATATCATGTTATTTAAAAATATATCTAAAGTCCTCTCTTTCATGGTCATTTTATTTAAAAGTTACTAAATTCGTAAGAGTTTCTTTTCCAATGTCACTTTAAAATTGAGATTATCTATGTATTAATACCTATTTATGGAAATTTTATGTTATTTATCTCTAAACACCTACTGATTTTCTTATAATATGGTTACTTTTGGGTTTTACATGTCTTATTACCATTTTAACCCATTTGGTTCACAACTCAATTGAAAGGTTTCTTGTAAGTGGAGCCGACCTTATCTAATCTTTTTATTCAAAAATCTTTCCTTCATGTCTATATTATTTATATTATTTTATAAATTCTATTATATATTATTTTATGATTTTTTAATATAAATTTATATTTACTTTGAATTTATTTAGCTAAGTATTAAAGGAGTCTCTTTTTATCATTTTTCATACGGGTCATTTTCTATTTGACTTTGACTTTCTTTAAAAAAGTGTGAAAGGAATCACTTTTTTAATTTTTTATAGAATTGTTTTCTCACACCATTTTCATAATTTTTCTATATGAATATTACATTTCAAAATTTCATGGTTTTCTAAAGTAATTTCTATCATCATTATTTTATAAATTATTACCTTTGAAATAAAAGTCATTAAAAATACAAAGGACATTTCTTTTTATTTTTAAAATATACTTTCTAATGATCTTACAATGTAACAACCTGAGATTTTATAAGAAAAACTCTTTTTAATTTCATTCATATCTTATATTGTACGACACACCAAGATTATCTTGCGCTATACGCAACACTGTATTAGCTTTCAGTATACGCAACACTTTTCTTGGCCCTTGTTACACACAATTTCAAGTTCGTTTGATAGAAGTTATTCTACGCAACATTGAGTGTGTATATATATATATATATATTCAATGTATAAATAAAATATGGTTGGATTCTGTTATAGGCAACAACAAAGAAGTTGTGCACTACACGCAACCCTGACTTGGCTTGCATTACACGCAATCACGACCTTCCTCGATAGCATGTGTTGTACGCAATACCGGGTTTTACTAAACAACGATATATTATTATAATATTGTTATGAACTAGCCGTTATGAATAGTGTTAACTAAATTTTGAATTTTATAAAATTATTATTCATCTTACACATTTCTAGAACATGGTATAAGAACAAAATAATTTTTTCGGGTAAAATAAGTATTTTTAAAAAAATGCAGTTTTGCCGCCTTTTGATGGCGCACCCACTTTAAATCTAGTTTTTGACATGTTTATAAGTTCAATTTGACAAAATAAAATTCTTATTTTGAATCAGGATATAAAAATTTACATTAGATAAAGTTTTGATATTTTTCCGATAACTTTCACATTTTAATGAAGAGTAAAAACACGCTATATTTTAATTAAAAACAACTTTTTTCATCGTAATATCTTATGTGGTTAAATTATAATATTGAATGGTTTTAAAGTATAAATATAATATATTTTTACCATTTAATATAATGTATGTCATTAGCATTGATTTTACCTTGAATTCGTAGGTTAAATCAATTCAATCTTTTGCAATGTTTTAAAGAAAAACCCGTTTTCTTTCGACAACGGGATTCATTTTAATTTAATTTCTGCATCTTTTTTGTATTGAATTTGAAAAAATGGATTCCATATTTGGAATCAGTGGGTCCAAATTATGTTAATAAGCTACTTTTTATTTTTGGGCATTGTGAATAGTAACTACGGTAAATTTTATTTACTATAATTAAAGGTAAATCGGGTAATTAAGGGTAAATATAAGATTATAAAATTACCCTAACACTTGGAAAAATCCTATTGGATGGATAAAAGTAGACCCATATAACCTAAGGGTTGGATTAGATTCATTTTATGGACTTTTGTCCATGAAAATAATTTAATTATTATTAAAACCAAAGAATGTGACAACATGTCACTTTCTTAAATCTTATAAGTATAATAATTTTAATTTAGTGATAAACTTTATGAAACTTAGAACATTAATAGTATACAGAAATATAATACAATTATCTACATCATAGGAATTTATTTAGAATTTTTAGGTATTAAATAATTATCATTTATTATGACACAAAGATGATGCAATAATTGTCTTATTAATGAAATATTGACATAATTGATGTTATAAATGCCCAAATAAATGTAATTTGAGACTTTTTATGACTTAAATTAATTTTCTAGGTTAATATGACATGTTATTGTTGATATAAGTAACTTGGTTCGAACTTATCATTCTGTTATGAATTTCATAAAAATCATGTACCAAATAGTGTCAAAATTGACATAAATTAGTTTTTAAAACAAATATTATATTATTAATTGTTATTTAATTACTAAAAATCTAAGGTTCGGCCAAATGACATATATAAGAATATATATATTAATAATAAACAACTTGGGGTTCGTTTGGCTTGTTATGGTAAGTTTATTAACCATATAGTGTAAGAAAACAAAAAGACATGGTAAAAGTTAAATTATTTAACTTAGAGTTAAATCTAATTGATAAGGTTAAAATAATAACCTAAACTTGTCTAAATCCTATTGGATGAGATTATTTCGACCCATCCCAACTTTAGCTTCGAAATAAGACCCTTTGGAACCATTATAAACCGAATTTGACCTTAATATAAAATAATATTTTGAGATTTTCCTAAGGTGCCCCTCTCCTCCCTTATAAAAGGGCACCTCCTCCCTCTCCTCCTCACACCAATTTGAGCATTCAAGCTCGGCAAACCCATGACAAAATCTCTTCTCCACTTACCTAGTATCATCCTAGAGGTCCTGGTATTCTTCAAAGACCATCCTTAGTTCTTTAAGTGGAGGTTAAGAAAAGGCGCGTCAAAAAGAGGTAATATCCATTACCGATATTTTTCAATTTCTTTCTTCTTAAACTTATTCTTATTTAGTTGTTTCATGATAAAGTAATAACATAAGTATTTCTTATATACTTATATGTTATTATAAATATGAAACAACTCTAATTAACCTTCTATCCATCCTACGGAGAAAGGAAATCACCGCGCGTGCGTACGTACGGAATACCATCTCCACGCCATGGTGTAATCTATTTTCCGCCACCACCTTAATTGGATGGGTATAATGGTGTAATGAGTAACTATATATTATTATTATAAAGTGATATTGATACTGAAATAGTATACATACACTTCAACACAAGTTCACGATCATGAGAACGATGTCATCGCTCGTGCGTACGTACGGACTACCGTCTCCACGACGCGATGAGATTCATTCTCCACAATAACCATTCATGAATGATTATAAAGTATATATAATGAATAATAATGAAATATATGAAATGTTAAATCTACTGGATTTATGTATATATATATATGTATGTCATCTACTTACTTCCATTCAAGACAATAAGGAAAGGAAAACAACGTTCATGCGTATGTACGGACTACCGTCTCCATGAACGGTGTGTTTCATTTCATTTATCTATCTTTTATATATATATATACTGAATATATATGATATATAAATCATGTTTTATATTCTGTAAGTAATTAAATCATGATATAAGTAATAATAATGTCAAGAACAACAAGTCCAAACACCTACGATAAATGAAACGATTTTACCCAAAACGCTTCTTTAACATGGAATTTACAAAAGAACGGGTAATATAAAGTCATAAGTGAACCATATATGATATCATAACAACGAATATGATTCTGTAATAAGTTAATTACATTATTGAAATCATTATACAGGAGGTTCGGATACGGACAAATCATATCGAACATAAGGTAAGGGAAAATATCACAATTTCATTTTATCCGAGATTGTTTATACTTTGGTATTTACTGGGGTGTATTTTATCATCCACATCCATGTTTTCTCAATATGTAATGTTATTTACATCCACCTACAATTGTTTAAATCCAATTTTACCCTTCGGTGAGTTTTTAGTAAAAGATATGAAAGGAATCTTTTGTCATTTTTCGTACGAGGTACTTTTTGACTTTTACGACAAAAGTACGAGAAGAATGTTTTTTTAACTTAAACGGCATGAATGGATTTTTAAAAAATTATTTCCAAGAAGCTTCCTTTACAATTTTTCAAGTTTATTTTTAATCAAATTCTTTTAGTTTAAAATTGTCTGACATGTTAAGAAAGGAAAAGTGTTTTTGAAGTAGAAAGGATATTTTCCTCAAGAATGAAGTTCAAGTGTTTTATCAAAATTATTTTCCATATAAGATAATAAAGGGTTATATTTTTATCCCTATTATTACATTGATTTGATTATGTTGTGATGGAATTATTTTTATGAATTCCTTTATCATATATGAATTGTTTTATGATGTCATGATGTTTAAGATTCCCATTTTTATTACATGGGTTATGCAATGATGTATGATTTATGATTTTGTGGAACGCATAAGAATGGTATCATTATGAGATGTGTGGGACCTATATCTCCCTCCAATGCATTGGGTTAAGATTTTATATCTCATAAGATAGACATGGTTGGAACGGTAGGTTATACCGGTTCAGTGAAACAGGAATGAAACGAGGGTGACTCGGTTCAGAAATGGACTTTGTCCACTAAGATAGTCTTGGAAATGAGTCTTGACTAATAAGAAATGATTCTCTATGATTGTGTGTGTATGCCACAAAGTTTCATGTTTTATGTTATGATTATTGGGATTTCATTTCACTACTATGATTTATCCCATGTTATGAAATTATGCTCTCTTTAGCAGGTTAAGATTTCCAAAATGTTATGTTCTTATGAATATGATGTGATTGATATTTCTTTTGTTTATCCTTACTGAGAATTTGAGCTCACCCTTTTATGTTTTCTTTTCCTCAGGATATAAAGAAAGGTTTTAGGTAAAAAAAGGGAAGATATTTATGGGAGATGTTGAAGATCTTTCACCACGATTAGAAGATTATATTCCGAGTTTCCAAAGAAACTAAACTATTACGATCCTTGTGTGTGTGTTTTTGTTATGTACTAAGTATTCCGCAAAAGTAATGTAATGTCCATGTACGTCAGGCTTCGGGTCTCTACAGTTGGTATCAGAGGAAATGTTTAGTCAACCTTTGGAAACTAGGATGTGAGAACATTAGTGAGATCCCTAGAGATATTTCTAAGGTATGTCTAGGGATGTCCCTAAGGATAAGTATACGTATTGGATATAGTCCTAGAACTACGGTAACGATCTTAGAATTTAACCTAAGATGTTAGATATTAAGGGTACTCCCCCTTTACTATGTTGTTTTCCCTAGCATTATTTTTGCCTCTCACACTATTCTTTTTGGGTTTTAGACGATGGCTAGAACCCGAAGGAACCGTGTTGATCACTATAATGAACAATGCAATGATTTTCCTCCTGAACAAACAAGTGTTATGGGAGATGGAGTGCAAAATCTTATTTCTATACTTACACAAGCTATGAATCATTCTGGACTTCCAAATGAGAAGAGAAGGGAACAATATTCTATTGAGTCCTTTATGAGGAAACATCCACCTTATTTCAGTGGGTCTTCTGATCCACTTGTTGCTGAACAATGGATCAGTACCATTGAAAAGATATTTTCAGTTCTTCAATGTTCTGAACATGATAAAGTCATCTTAGCAGTTTATCGTTTGGAAGGTGAAGCTGATCAATGGTGGAATCTTATCAAGAGTACGAGGCCAAGAGATTAAATTGAGTCCATGGAATGGGACGAGTTCAAGAACTTGTTTTTCAATAAGTACTTCCCTCGTATTCTTCGAACAAAGATGGAAAAGGAGTTTCTTGAGATGAATCAGAAGGATGATGAATCTGTTGGTATATACGAAGCGAATTTTACAAGACTTGCAAGGTATGCATCTGACATTATCATCCAACCCGAAAGTAAAGTTGATCGATTTTTCAGTGGCTTAAAACCAAGTCTTCGAAGGGAATTAGCTATAAGAGACTTCAGTAGCTATGAAGAAATTGTGCGTTGTGCTATCAAGGTAGAAATTGAAGTTGGTGTTACTTATCCATCTCATAGTTTTGACAAGAAACGAAAGATGGAGTTCAAGGAGAAATCTCAGAATAATGGTGAAAAGAAGATGAATGTTTCCCTATACTCAAAGTGTGGAAAGAAGCATGGTGGAGATTGTCTTAAAGGGACAAGTAAATGTTTCAAAAGTGGAAAGGAAGGTCATAGGGCATTTGAATGCCGTAATGATGGGAAGAGGATGTCTAATGATGCAAACAAAGGAAGGGATACACAGAATGAACCTACTACACTTCAATGATTCAAGTGCAAGGAAATGGGGCATTATGCTAATAAATGCCCTAATCCAAGGGTTAGTGATGATCGACATGAGCAACCGCTTAAGGCAAAGGACAAAGGGAAGTCACATGCGATCACTGTTGGCGATGTTGAATATGACAACGATGTGGTGGAATGATTAAGTGTTTATGTAATGGGATTCTAAAATAATGTTGTATATAGTATCGTGGAATATTGGAATATTTATGTATTGGTCTACTGTGGTTTTCAATAATTTTATGGTACCGGTAACCATGGAAAGTGATTGAGATATTTTTGGAAAAAAGATGATATGCGCATAATGAAAGGAAAACGAGAAAATAAAATGTTTGACAGTATTCATGAGCTCATGATTGATATAAGGAGAAGGTTATATCATTGTTTGAGTATATAGAATTTTTGGATTTTGGTATGTGGAAAGAGTTAACTTTTGACAGAATTCATGTTTTCACTAAGGTTTAATGGGTATTCATTTTTCAAGATAATACATCATTAAGGTATTCACATGATTGGAATGTGACCAACAAGATATATGGGGGATAAATGATGGTATTCACATGCTTGGTTGACGACATTTCAAGTAATCGTTTTCTTTATACTATGAGCTTGGACCGAAGTATTTTAGATAATCCTAAAGATTGGAATGGATTATGTTGGACATATGCTAAGTATTGTTTAAGGATAAAACTTTTTTCGATATTACTGATGGGATTTTATAGTAATGTAGTTTTAGAAAAAGGACAACCTGCAGGACGGGCGACAACCCATCGCGTCGGACAAGGCTGTGGGAATAGAACCCACAACTAAAGTGCGACTGGCCTTTATCGCCAACCACTGGCCTACAGGAAGTCCCTGGTTAGTATAAACTAGTTTTATTTTATTAAGCGGTATGATATATGAAGTATAAGTTCATTTTTGGAACCATATAAGATTAATCTAACCATAAGATGGACTTATAACTTTTGCTAACCTTTTGTTTGAAAGAGATGGAATGACCCATCATTCTATCACATGATCTACTAACACATCACGAATAACAAATTCAACTTCATTTCTTTAAGGGATGAAGTGGAAATTGTTCAATTCACGAACAACAGTGAGATTGTACCAAAATCATGCAAGTATTTCTTTTAATTCATCAACTTTAGGGAAATGATATTGAAAACCAAAAATGTTGTCCTAGTTCCCTTATATCCGATTAATCAAATGGTACCTTAGATCATCACAAATCAATAGATTTGTGATTTTTGGCTTTTCCATAGCCATGTTCTTTACCACTCTCCATCAGAACAAGATGGTTAGAGTTCTCTTCTATATCCATATTTTCACCTATGTGGAAACCCAATGATTAGTTTATTTGGGTAACCGTTACGTTTCATACTTTAGTTTTTAAATCCAATTTTTGGTATTCCTTTTTACGATATGGGTTTTTATGAATAGTAAACGATTTATAACCCCGACGAATTTCGAGGGCGAAATTCATTTTAAGAGGGGTAGAATGTAACAACCTGAGATTTTATAAGATAAACTCTTTTTAATTTCATTCATATCTTCTATTGTATGACACACCAAGATTATCTTGCGCTATACGCAACACTGTATTAGCTTGCAGTATACGCAACACTTTTCTTGGCTCTTGTTACACACAATTTCAAGTTCGTTTGATAGAAGTTATTCTACGCAACATTGAGTATATATATATATATATATATATATATATATATATATTCAATGTATAAATAAAATATGGTTGGATTCTGTTATATGCAACAACAAAGAAGTTGTGCACTACACACAACCCTGACTTGGCTTGCATTACACGTAATCGCGACCTTCCTCGATAGCGTGTGTTGTACGCAATACCGGGTTTTACTAAACAGCGATATATAATTATAATATTTTTATGAACTATCCGTTATGAATAGTGTTAACTAAAATTTTAATTTTATAAAATTATTATTCATATTACACATTTCTAGAACATGGTATAAGAACAAAATAAATTTTTCGGGTAAAATAAGTATTTTTCAAAAAATGCAGTTTTGCCGCCTTTTGATGGCGCACCCACTTTAAATCTAGTTTTTGACATGTTTATAAGTTAAATTTGACAAAATAAAATTCTTATTTTGAATCAGGATATAAAAATTTACATTAGATAAAGTTTTGATATTTTTCCGATAACTTTCATATTTTAATGAATAGTAAAAACACGCTATATTTTAATTAAAAACAACTTTTTTCATCGTAATATCTTATGTGGTTAAATTATAATATTGAATGGTTTTAAAGTATAAATAGAATATATTTTTACCATTTAATATAATTTATGTCATTAGCATTGATTTTACCTTGAATTCGTAGGTTAAATCAATTCAATCTTTTGCAATGTTTTAAAGAAAAATCCGTTTTCTTTCGACAATGGGATTAATTTTAATTTAATTTCTGCATGTTTTGTGTATTGAATTTGGAAAAATGGATTCCATATTTGGAATCAGTGGGTCTAAATTATGTTAATAAGCTACTTTTTATTTTTGGGCATTGTGAATAGTAACTACGGTAAATTTTATTTACTATAGTTAAAGGTAAATCGGGAAATTAAGGGTAAATATAAGATTATAAAATTACCCTAAAACTTGGAAAAATCCTATTGGATGGATAAAAGTAGACCCATATAACCTAAGGGTCGGATTAGATTCATTTTATGGACTTTTTTCCATGAAAATAATTTAATTATTATTAAAACCAAAGAATGTGACAACATGTCACTTTCTTAAATCTTATAAGTATAATAATTTTAATTTAGTGATAAACTTCATGAAACTTCGAACATGAATACTCTCCAGAAATATAATACAATTATCTACATCATAGGAATTTATTTAGAATTTTTAGGGATTAAATAATTATCATTTATTATGACACAATGATGATGCAGTAATTGTCTTATTAATGAAATTTTGACATAATTGATGTTATAAATGCCCAAATAAATGTAATTTGAGCCTTTTTATGACTTAAATTAATTTTACAGGTTAATATGACATGTTATTGTTGATATAAGTAACTTTTTTTGAACTTATCATTCTGTTATGAATTTCATAAAAATCATTTACCAAATAGTGTCAAAATTGACATAAATTAGTTTTTAAAACAAATATTATATTATTAATTGTTATTTAATTCCTAAAAATCTAAGGTTCGGCCAAATGACATAGATAAGAATATATATATTAATAATAAACAACTTGGGGTTCGTTTGTCTTGTTATGGTAAGTTTATTAACCATATAGTGTAAGAAAACAAAAAGACATGGTAAAAGTTAAATTATTTAACTTAGAGTTAAATCTAATTGATAAGGTTAAAATAATAACCTAAACTTGTATAAATCCTATTGGATGAGAGTATTTCGACCCATACCCACTTTAGCTTCGAAATAAGACCCTTTGGAACCATTATAAACCGAATTTTACCTTAATATAAAATAATATTTTGAGATTTTCCTAAGGTGCCCCTCTCCTCCCTTATAAAAGGGAACCTCCTCCCTCTCCTCCTCACACCAATTTGAGCATTCAAGCTCAGAAAACCCCTGAAAAAATCTCTTCTCCACTTACCTAGTATCATCCTAGAGGTCCTGGTCTTCTTCAAAGACCATCCTTAGTTCTTTAAGTGGAGGTTAAGAAAAGGCGCGTCAAAAAGAGGTAATATCCATTACCGATCTTTTTCAATTTCTTTCTTCTTAAACTTATTATTCTTTAGTTGTTTCATGATAAAGTAATAACATAAGTATTTCTTATATACTGATATGTTATTATAAATATGAAACAACTCTAATTAACCTTCTATCCATCCTACGGAGAAAGGAAATCACCGCGCGTGCATACGTACGGAATACCGTCTCCACGCCGTGGTGTAATCTATTTTCCGCCACCACCTTAATTGGATGGGTATAATGGTGTAATGAGTAACTATATATGATTATTATAAAGTTATATTGATACTGAAATAGTATACATACACTTCAACACAAGTTCACGATCATGAGAACGATGTCATCGCTCGTGCGTACGTATGGACTACCGTCTCCACGACGCGATGAGATTCATTCTCCACAATAACCATTCATGAATGATTATAAAGTATATATAATGAATAATAATGAAATATATGACATGTTAAATCTACTGGATTTATGTATATATATATATATATATGTATGTCATCTACTTACTTCCATTCAAGACAATAAGGAAAGTAAAACAGCGTTCATGCGTACGTACGGACTACTGTCTCCATGAACGGTGTGTTTCATTTCATTTATCTATCTTTTATATATATATATAATGAATATATATGATATATAAATCATGTTTTAGATTATGGAAGTAAGTAAATCATGATATAAGTAATAATAATGTCAAGAACAACAAGTCCAAACACCTACGATAAATGAAACGATTTTACCCAAAACGCTTCTTTAACATGGAATTTACAAAAGAACGGGTAATATAAAGTCATAAGTGAACCATATATGATATCATAACAATGAATATTATTCTGTAATAAGTTAATGACATTATTCAAATCATTATACAGAAGGTTCGGATACATACAAATCATATCGGACATAAGGTAAGGGAGAATATCACAATTTCATTTTATCCGAGATTGTTTATACTTTGGTATTTACTGGGGTGTATTTTATCATCCACATCCATGTTTCATCAATATGTAATGTTATTTCCATCCACCTACAATTTTTTAAATCCAATTTTACCCTTCGGTAAGTTTTTAGTAAAATATATGAAAGGAATCTTTTGTCATTTTTCGTACGAGGTACTTTTTGACTTTTCCGACAAAAGTACGAGAAGAATGTTTTTTAACTTATACGACATGAATGGATTTTTAAAAAATTATTTCCAAGAAGATTCCTTTACAAGTTTTCAAGTTTATTTTTAATCAACTTCTTTTAGTTTAAAATTGTATGACATGTTAAGAAAGGAAAAGTGTTTTTGAAGTAGAAAGGATATTTTCCTCAAGAATGAAGTTCAAGTGTTTTATCAAAATTATTTTCCATCTAAGATAATAAAGGGTTCTGTTTTTATCCCTATTATTACATTGATTTGATTATGTTGTGATGGAATTATTTTTATGAATTCCTTTATCGTATATGAATTGTTTTATGATGTCATGATGTTTAAGATTCCCATTTTTATTACATGGGTTATGCAATGATGTATGGTTTATGATTTTGTGGCACGCATAAGAATGGTATCATTATGAGATGGGTGGGACCTATATCTCCCTCCAATGCATTGAGTTAAGATTTTATATCTCATGAGATAGACATGGCTGGAACGGTAGGTTATACCGGTTCAGTGAAACAGGACTGAAACGAGGGTGACTCGGTTCAGAAATGGACTTTGTCCACTAAGATAGTCTTGGCAATGCGTCTTGACTAATAAGAAATGATTCTCTATGATTGTGTGTGTATGCCAAAAAGTTTCATGTTTTAAGTTATGATTATTGGGATTTCATTTCACTACTATGATTTATCCCATGTTATGAAATTATGCTCTCTTTAGAAGGTTAAGATTTCCAAAATGTTATGTTCTTATGAATATGATGTGATTGATATTTCTTTTGTTTACCCTTACTGAGCATTTGAGCTCACCCTTTTATGTTTTCTTTTCCCCAGGATATAAAGAAAGGTTTTAGGTAAAAAAAAGGGAAGATATTTATGGGAGATGTTGAAGATCTTTCACCATGATTAGAAGATTATATTCCGAGTTTCCAAAGACACTAAACTATTACGATCCTTGTGTGTGTGTTTTTGTTATGTACTAAGTATTCCGCAAAATTAATGTAATGTCCATGTACGTCAGGCTTTAGGTCTCTACGTACAAAGTGTTTTTAATCTATGTTAATACCATCCATTGTTTCTTATGCTTTACTAGGGATATTCTCTAATTATATCATCCATATTTATTCTCTAGATGACTTATGATCATGTTTTGTGAGAATCTTCATGAAACTCATTTATTTCTCATTGGTTAATTAGGATATGATGGGAATATGAATGTTTTCATGTTCATGTGGAATATCCCAAATGGCCCGAAGGCCTTCATTTTTATTGATTTTTGATAACCCCCTTTCAAGGGATGAGGGGGAACCCTTGCAAGGACCATAGGCTCAAAGATTACATTTGTATATTTTATAATTATGTGATGGATGGGTATGATATATCCCTCCAATATATTGGGAAAAGTTTATATCTCATGAGATTAGGATGGGACATGATAAATTATCCCAAGTCCAAAATGTTATGGGACACAGGTGGTTAGATCAAGTCCACTAAGTTACGAGAATATGTTTAGCTTATTCTATTATGATATGAATTTATTAGTGGTAAAACTTGATATATGTTATGATTTATATACTTTTTTGTGCCACATTATTATTTCATTAAATGTACCTATTACATCTTATCATGGCTCATGATTATTGAAATATGTTTTTACACTCCCATGACTCATGTATTATGTTATTCCCAAAGCCTTATGTCAATATTCATGATTCACGATACATGTTTTATTAGGTATAATTTTCTTATGTTATGTTCATGCACCCTTATTATGTTTTCATAATCAAATGACCATTTTATGTTCACTTATGATATTCAATTATTTCTGATTATGTTCAAGCTCTACTAAAAATTTTATGCTCATCCCACATTTTCAAATGTTTTTATAAGGATTAAAGATGTGTAAGAATGATTATAAAGTCAATTTTCTAGATATGAGGTTTTATCCTTGAATGAATCAAGTGTATCACTTAATGGGTTTGTTTTATTGAAAGAATATTCTATTTGGTATGAGTTTTATTATTTAAGGGTTTTCCTAATTCTCTAAAAATCTAAATTTAATAGGTATCGAGTATTTAATTGATGCAATATTTTCTATAAATCATGTAATTATGGGAAGTTAAGTTTGAGCTATTACAGTTACTATTAGATAAGGGTTTAACTTTAGAGGTTAGTATATTATTGGTTGAGGATAATTTAATATTTTTATGTACCATCATGGGTTAATAAGTTTAAGGGTGTCTAAAAATTAAAAGGAATAAGTAACCATTTCAGGTTTTATTAGAGTTTATTTTTAGGTGGATAATGATATTTTGGGAGATGTTTATTGAGACTTTGGAATAATACATTATTTAGGTATAAATAACCTTTAGATTTATAATTTAATTTTATGTCAAGGTAATTTTGTTTATTTAAGAAAGCATTATATTTTTGGTAACATATGTTAAAAATAATAAATGAATTTAGGGGATGAAAATTGAATTGGTGACAAAGTGATTAAATTTATTTTGGAAGTATTTTACTATATTATTGGGAGTATATACAATCAAGGCGATCATGAATTTTGGGTTTATAATTATAGTAAAGAATATTTTAATGATTATTGATGTTTAAAATTTTTTAGGATAAATGTTAACTTTAATTTTGGGAGAACATGTGATCAAGGTTTTCCTGCTTTTTTGGGTTATGAAATTGGTAAAGAAAATTTCATAATTTCCAGGGTTTAAATATTTTTGGGATTGTTGAAGATAAATTTTTGATGAAACTTAGGTTGGGATTGTGATTTTTCTCTTTAAATTGAAGTATTTGACAGTTAAAGTATTAATTTTCATTGAATAGTTTCTAAATATTTATTTAGGTATTATTTTTACTAAACAATTTGGGTTTAATTGATGGATAAAAATAAGGATAATGAATTAAGAATAATTAGTAAAAGTTTATATTGGGTTAAATTTGTGATAAATAAATTTAGGTGGTAATTAACCATGATATAATTTGGTAGTTGATAATTAATTTCATATTTTAACTGTATTATTTATATATATTAAATATCATTTATTAATATGAAAGGAATGAAATCTTGCATGAATATCCAATCCTTCCCATATAATTTAATTGCAATCATTATTGAAAAATACAGATCAAGTTATACTACCACATTTTATAAAATTAATCTCACTTTAAAGTTACTTTAAAACATATTAAATTATCCTCATATTATTTGATATTATGATGGGTCTTTAAAATTATATAGTCTTTTAGAGATTAGTGGGTTTTTCAAGATCACTAGGGGTGAATCAATGACCACCCAATTTTACCAAAATTTTCTTTTTCTCTAAACTATCCACTCTTGTACTTGAATCTCTATCCTGGTTAAGAGATATATATCTATAATATTCACTCAACCCTCACCTTAGTATGGAATGAAAAAATATAGGAGAGAAAAAATGCACAAGGTTTTTACAAGGATTAGATCCTCTTAGAAAGACTACTCCTTATCGTGTTCAACTCTATTGAGTAATTTTTTTATTATAACTTTAATTTGAAGTGAATATAAGTTTTAGTGATTGGAACACAATGGTTGAGTCGGTACCATCAAAATCCCTATGATGTCTCACAAAGCTCAGTCCTCTTGAATAGATGGTGGTTTTGTTTATACTGGCAACACAATTTGTTCAAGGGTGCTCCTTTGAACCAGTGAAAATGTCTTCAATCAACAAGATATTATTAGAAAAGTTGTATATAGATTGGTCTTTTTATTTTACTAGGAATCACTATGATTTGAAATTATTTGGATCTTCTATCTCCTCAAAGTCTTGATGCACAATATAGAAAGTAAAAAAAACGTTAATTTATTCTTCTCGATATCATTTTACAATAAAATTGTATCATATAATTATTCCTTTTCTTCTATAATGTACAAATGCACTCCTAGATGCCTTAGGGTCTTCAACTTCAACACATAATGACTCTTCTAGAAGTAAAAGTATAAAATTGATTCTTTTTTGACTTTATAGAATTTCTCAGAAATAGTAGCATCATATAACATTTTTCATCTTCTCCTCCATATTTTATATTCACAGAATACATGAATATTAATTCTCATTTTACCTAGATATTATTATGCATTGAATTTTCCAAATATATTTCTTATATAATTATCATTAATTTTCATACTTAAAAATCATTTACAACTAATATTATATTTTTATATAATATATATTATAGGCTCAAAAAATTAAATTTCCCTCTATCTCATACTTCAAAAACATTAATATTTATTATGTTTAAAATTTCAATTAAAACAACCAGATAAAATCATGTATTTTTTTAAGTTTTTTCTTTTAACTCCCATATGATATTTAAATAACCATGACTCATTAATCTTAAAACATTTTCCCCAAAAAAATTCATTCTTCATTTTAATGAATATAAAGTGCTTGTGATGTGGGAATTCCTCTTACTATGTGAAACTCCTCTCCTAAGGATTAACTTCTATTGTTCCATTATCTAACAAGAATAAAAATTTAATGTGATATTTATTTCTCTATGAATATAGACACCTAAATAATCACCTAAAATATATTTCTTTATAATATTCAATATAGAATCCAAATCATGGATCCCTTTATTTGGTCACCCTTACATTGAACCCAAATTCTGAATTCCCTTATTCGAGGACTTAGTTGTGAATTCCATTACATAGATCTATAAATACTGAATCCTCTTACGCGATGGATCTTCATCCATGTAATCCATTTACATGGTTACTCATTTTGGGAATACCTTTATGTGGTTTTTTATATACCAAATTTTCATATGTGGGAATCCCTTTACATAGATCTATATACGTGTTCATCCCTATATATGGATCTAGAGTTTTCATTTTTTCCAGAATATCAAGTTCAAGATTATTTCAAATTATTCCATAACCTTTTAAACTAAACTTTGGGTCTTATAAACCACTCAAAACATTATATAATCATCATATAAAGTATCTTTAATGGATGGAACTACTACACAAAAACAATCATCTTTAGTTATGAATATATTCCTTCAACCTGAACCACTAGCTAGAAACTTTCAAACTCTTACAAACCTATTGTCAGCATCAACACAACACATTTATTTTTTTTATTGAAGATAAACTCAAAAAAATAATCACAATTAAGGGGATGCCTCCGGTAATCTATCCACAAAATTTCTTCAAGACATAAGCATAACTTCTGACACTCCTTTCCAATATATTCATAAATCATTAAAAGACATTCAATGGAAACAACTCCAATAACTTCCTCACTATCTTCCTTTTACACTCTCCATGGAAATAAATTCTCATTAATTACACACCTCTATAAAACATATAAAAAACCTTCATTATTAAAAATAAATACAATCCATTCATGGGAACTTCAATACCCCCCTTTGGTTTTGTTTTTAATACCACCAAACTAATCTTATGGAAATATGTGTACTCATTTATTTTCTCCCCATTATTAGTAATAAATATAAAGTAATGTTGGGGTTTTCTCTCCTCAACTGAATTATTTTAAAATTAACTTATTCTCCTTCATAAAATCTTAACTATAACCTTTAAATATTGTTAATAGAAGGTTGGAACCACACAAAATATTATCCAAGAATATTTAGTTAATATACTCTAAGTCTACATAGAATAACTAGAAAATAATATATACTTTACTAAGATTATATGATAGCCCATAAATATTTCTAACATGTGATACCATTCTTAGTGTATCCTTTAGGGGTTCTCAATAAATTTTTAATTGATACATATCATTCAATAATTTTAGAAAAAATATCAAAACATTTTAATTTCATGATATTACACTCCCTAATTATCCTTATTAAAACGCCAATCAATGGCCCATTTATAAACACATTTTTTTGAAGTCAAAATAATGGAATTAAGTGTGATTAGAATCCCATAATTTTTTATTTTAAATATCTATAAAAAATTACATATTTTCATATTTTCATGAAATAAAACAGTCTGAAAAAATCTTATTTATATGTTTTCCTCCTCAAGGGGTACATTCATCATTTATTTATCATGGTAATAATAATATTCCATGATGGATATAATTCCATTGATATATAATATTTACAACACCTCATTCATATACCCTAAAATTTATCTCCTTAAATTCCTTGCATATTAGCCAAAAATAAATATAAGTTGAAATAAAGATGTGTTTTTTATCTTCAATGATAACATCAAGATTAAGAATCTTCTCTAAAACAAGATTTTTTATTATTTATAGTTTTGATATTTGGAGAACTCTTTCTGCTTGAGTCCTTTTTCTTTTCCTATTATTATCTTTATTAGATAAAATAGAATTCCTCTTAATTTAAATATTTCATTTGTGTGTAATATAATGATTTATCTTTACAACTAAATAAAATTATACTATAAGTGCTCTACCTTGGTTTTTAAGGCTCTTCATCATTTCTTCTCAACTTGGAAGAAGATTCATATAGAAATTTGATTTATACTCATTCTACTTTAACCTTAATCATAGTTTTTCAAGAAAATTTTGGTTATCATTCTTGGACAACCACTCTTGAAATTTGAGTTATTCTTCACATGAAATTGACCTATTCCCTTTAGCACTTTCACTTGCTTCAAAATTATCCATTTATATATCCATATTCAATTGTACATGATAAACTATCAATCACTAATTTATAACATAATTACCTTTCTTGGAGTCACCACATGGTTTCTTATAATTATTTATGTTACTCTTTTTGGGAAACCCCTTCACTTATTATTTTGGGACGTAAACAACTAAACTAATTCTCTCATATATCTCTCAAATTGATTCCTTTCTTGAATTAAAATTTCTTATTTTAGTTTTTATTTCCATGTAATATTTTTAGTAGTCCATGGTGTAGCCTTTACTTCTATAGTAGAAACATCTTACCTTATCTAGTGTAACATAACTTTATTTTTTATTCTAGTTTGACTTTTTAAGAGCTGTTTTCTTAAATTTCTTTTTCTGTTTACTTCCCAAGGCAGGCTCATCAATATTTATTTTGTTTTTATTCATCTACTGCGGTATTATCCTTTCATTTTCAATATTATATATGAAATTTGTTGGATCATACCATCAATCCTCATAATAGTAAACATATATGTTTAAAAAATCATATTATTTCTCTAAGTATTCATATCTATTTTTGCATGATAGATTCATTTTACTCTATGAAGTTCTCTGATTTTCAGTAGGCTTTCTATTTTATTTATATCTCGCCACCCTTAACCATGGCCTTATTTTTTTATAAGTTAACATATTTTACCAACATTCTATAGAATTATGCCTGAACCTCTAGCAACACCAACAATAGAATATAAAACTTATTCTTTCTTATTTAATTATAATATAGATAGAAATTATTATTTGCGCTCCTTATTATTTTTGGACAAATTTTCCTTATTCTTGATATTTTTTTGGAAATGAACTCTTATTGATTTTCTTGACTTCTTCCCTTGCTGATGGGGTGATTTTTACAACAATTTTCACCATCTATATTTCCTAGAATTTGATTTTTAATATTTACAAATAGGTGAAACAAAATTTTCACATAAAAACACTTCTTGGTTGTGGGTTACCTTTATTTTATAGTTTAAAGTAGATAATTATATAGATGATATTAAGCTTTTTTTTCCACTTTAATGATCCATTTTTGTGACATGAATATTAGATGATATTTGTGTGGCAATAAATAATGCCCTAGATTTCTATGAATATTATTCTTGGTGGATTCCACTTTTTTCCTTTTTATCTCTAACCCAAGACACTTTAAATTCTGTGTGTTATTTTTATCTTCAAGTGATCTTACTATTTCCTCACATTCATTATTTATCCTTTGAATTTGATCTTCAAGTTTTTTTTTGATTTTTTAAAGATTTATCAAACCATATTATCTTTTTTTATTTAAACTCTAATTGTGCATACTTGAAATTTAAGGAGGATTTATAAAATTTTTCAAAAGCATGTATTTCCTACTAAAAAACTTGTTTTCTCATAAATATATCAAGATAAATTATTTACAATTTTTCTTCGGTCAAATTCATATGTTTACTATAAAGTACCTCTGATTCTTATTTAGCTTCAAAAATCTATGTGATAGTTTTACATATTTGGAATTTATTTTCTAATTTATCCATCCACCTTTTTTAGATATTATTTATCATCAAGAATACTTTTAATAAATCTAAGTATATATGTAATAACTTAAACATATAATTTCTTTACATGCCTTTTAATTTGATATTGGAAGTCTCCAATAGTTTTTATAGACTTTTACTCTTCATACTCTCCACAACTTGAGATTTATTATTCAAAGAGATCACTTTAAATGGATTTTATAAATGAAAACTAAAAATTTTTGTTAGCATCAAGCAGTGTTATATCCTTCCTTTGATTTTTTAACATCATTTTCAATTTCCTCTCTACCCCTTTCTTCCTGTTTTTGAGATTTTTGACTGATAACTCTATTTTTTTTAACATGGATGGAATCTGAGTTGTCTATTTGAGGTAATTAAAATTTTTCTTTAAATCAGAACTTAATTAATTATAATAAAACAACTAGTTCATAATAGTATATCTAATTAGAGTAAAACCTTTATTTTATCTAATACTACTTTTAGATCCTAATGGATTATGCAGGGTCACTAGGGGGTAGGTGAACCGGTGACCATCTAGTATTACAAAGTTTTTGTTTTTATCTAAATTATACCCTCTTATAATTTAAACTTTTTCCTAGTTATGTGATATAAATTTGTTAATATGCAGTCAACCCTCAACTCAGTATGCAATGTAGAAAAAGAAAAGAGTAGTAAAACATAATGTTTTTAAAAGGTTTGTATCATATTATAAAACTAACTCCTTTTCATGTTAGACCCTATAGAGTACAAAAATTTCATTAAAAATTTAATTTGAAGTCATTTTAAGTTCCTAGTAAGTGAAAAAAAAGGGCCGGGCTTGTATCATCCTAATGCCTATGATGTCTCACACAACTCGATCCTCCTAACTAGATAGTCGCATTGGTTATAATGGTACCCCCATATCTTCAAGGATCCTCCTTTGAACTACTGAACAAGTCTTTAATCACTAATATATAAAAAAACTACATGTAAGTTAGAATACTTCATTAACTTAGACTCACTATGATTTTCAATCACAATAGCTCCTCTATCTCCTAAGAGTCTTTATGCACATTATAAGTAGAAACAAAAATATCTATCTCTCACTCTATATATCATTTTATAATATATATGTATCATATAATTATTCATTTTCTTTTATAATACACAAGTTTAATCCTAGATGTGTTATGGTCTTCTTCTTAGATACATAAAAAGTCTTCCAATAATAATATCAGATTGCTTATTTTTTGAATTTATAGAATATCTCAAGAATAGTAGTGCCATGAAACATTTTTCCTCTTCTCCTCTATATTTTATATTCAAAAAATAAATGAATATTAATTCTCATTTTACCTAGATATTATTTTGAATTTAATTATCTAGATATCTCACTCATATAATTCTCTTACATTATTACAATATTAAACTAATTTAAAACTAATAATATATTTTCTTATAATATCTCTCATAGAATCAATAATTTAAATTTCCCTCTATATTGACCTTAAAATCCAAAAAAAAAATTATATGTTTTAAATTTCATTTAAAATATATAGATAAAATCATTTAAAACTCTTGATGTTTTGGGTTTTAACTCCCATGTGACATTTGAATAACCATATATCATTAATCACTATAAAATAATGCAATAAAAAATTACTTCCATGACTATATGGATATGTAGTGATTATGATTTAGAAATTACCCTTGCAGCATGGAACTCCTCTCTTAAGGATTAGATTCACTTGATACTTTATCCAAGAAAGAATCATAATTAAATGTGATATTTTTTTCTCCATAAATATTGATACCCCAATCATTGCCTGAAATATATTTCTTTAGAATATTCATTCTAGAATTCGAAGCATGGATCACTTTACATGTTCACCCTTATGTAAAAACCCAATTCTTAATTCCCTTATACAAGGAATCCACTGAGGATCCACTTATATAGATATATAAATGTCGAATCTTCTTAAATGGAAGATATTTATACATGGAATCCCTTTACATGGTGGATCATTTTGTGAATCCATTTCCACGATTCTACATATTTCAGATTCACTTAATTTAGAGTTCATTTACATAGATCCGAATATCCAAATCCTCTTTTATGGAGATTATTATATGTGGTTATCACCATGCATGGATATAAAAATTTACATTTTTTCATATTTTCAAGTTCAAGATTATATAAAATTATTCTAGAACATATTAAACTAAACTTTAGGTCTTCTCAACCATGAAATTTTTTTTCTAATCATTATCCAATGGATCTTTCTTCAATAGATAGAACAACTTCACATCAATTATCATATTTAGTTATTAAGATAGTCTTTCAATCTCTACCACTAGATTAGAATTTCCAAAGGCTTCCACATCTACTATAGATACCAACACAACACTTTTATTTTTATTTTAATGTTCATCTCATCAATAATAATCGCAATTAAGGGTATGAATCCTTGAATCCATATACAAAATTTCTTAAAGGTAGCTGCATAACTTATTGCTCTAATTACCAATAAATTCACGAATCATAAAGATATATCCATAGAAAAAACTTTAACAACTTCCAAATCACCTTCCTTTCTACTCACCATGCAACACCTTCTCATTAATTCAACATGTAAAAAACCACATAATTACGGTATGTGAATTCCTAAGGGAATTTTAATTTTTTAATCTTGATAAAGTTTCATTTATAGAATTGGGATTTGGGTTTCTAATATGAGTTTTGGATATATTTATAGTATTTTTTTTAATATGGTTTGAGGATCAAGTGGTGTCCCAGGTGCTTAGGTGGACATATGGGCATGGTCAAGATGACACTGCTACTAAAAAAACTACAACATGATGTGGTTTCATAATAAAATAGGTGGTTTGGTACATGATTGGGTTTAAAAAATCATTATTATTTCTACATATGGTTCTTCATGCCATGTATCAGAGGGGACGCACCATGAAAAATTCAAGACAGAGGGGTGTCCCCTCTCCTCATAGTCGGTCATGCCATGAAAAACCCTATTCACTCCATGACCTAGTTTCATGATGGTTTTTATAAGGATAGGGTGATATTTTTTTGGGGTTTTAATTTAGAAACCCTCTCAAGATTTAATGGAAAAGGAAACACAAGAAGAAGTTCGTAACGGAAAGTTTGAAGTCGACTTGCTGAAGAAGAAGTTCGTAGCGAGAAGTTTGGAGTCGACTTCCTGAACCTGAATTTCATAGCCAGAAGTGCAGAGTCATTCCAAGAATTGAAGAGCCATACCGAGAACCAGAATGTTGTACTGAGAATTGGTGAAGTCGTAATGAAAATCCATACCGAGAAGTGATGAAGAGTCATACCAAGAATTGAAATGGTGTCATGATGAAGAATCAAGAAGAGTGGATCCGGGAAAGTGATGCCGAAGAATCAAGAAGGGAGGATCCGAGAAAGTGATGCCGAAGAATCAAGAAGGGAGAATCTGATAAAGTGATGCTGAGAAGACAGATGAGTGGATCCGAGAATGTGATACTGAGAAACTTGGTCGGATTCAGAAAAGTCCAAAGCTCTAAATCAAGTGAAGGGGAATAAGATTCGAGAAGATTCTAGAAGCGTTGAAAAAGTCTTAATTACTCCGATATTTTAGGAGAAATTAAGATTTGGGTGAATTTAAGTGAGCAGGAAAATATTTTGATTTCCCGCCTAAGCATACTTTGTAGCACCTATAAAAGGAGATCCAGGTGCTAAGTCAGTGTGTGATGAAAAAGTAGAGAGAGAAGCTCTGATAATCTAGAGAGAGGAAGAAGAGCTTGGCTGATTAAGTTTCATTGTGGTTTCAATCGTAACGAGAATTTGATACTGGTTGACACCATATTGAGTTTCTCAGATTGAAGATTCGGAGTGAAGAAGAAATTTCAGAGTGAAGAATTCGGAGTGGATATTTGGAATGGGGAATCAGTACTGGCTATCACCGTATTGAGTTTATCAGACTGAGGAAGACTTGGATTGAAGAATCAGAGTGAAGAAGAAATTTTAGAGTGAAGAATTCGGAGTGGAGATTCAGAATGGGGAATTAGTACTGGCTTCACCGTATTGAGTTTCTCAGAATGAGGAAGACTCAGATTGAAGAATTAGATTAGGAAAATTTGGAGTGGAGATTTGTAATGGTAATTTCAAACTGTAATTGATCTATCTCAAGTCCAAGGAGTCCTTTCCTTTCTTTTGGGTAAGGAAGTGAAGATTTGTGATGAACTTTCTTATGCTTGTGTATTTGAAATTAAGTGCAGATAACATAAGTTTTTACAAGAAAAGAGACATTTTCCTATTGTTCTAAGAGGGTGCACATGCACTGGAGAGATTGCTTCACAGTGCTTCACGAGTGTAAAGGTATATCCTACTCGTTGTAATCCAAGGATTGTTTTCTTAGTGGATTGTATGGTGATGGATTTTTTCCAACCATAACAAGGAGGTAGATATTCTTATTTAATAGTGAACCTTGTAAATTTTTGTGTTCCTTTGGATGTGTGCTTGTTTGTTTTCTCAGCAGGGAATTATATCTTTAACAGGAGACAAATGTTGTTCTCAATTTTAAGGGAACTTAAAAAGGGATAAAGGGGTACCACTAATTCACCCCCCTCTCAGTGGTTCATTGCTCCAACTGGGTCCTTACAGATACCAAACTTATTATTTTACTAGATGGTTTATGAATATAATGAAATAATGTTTATGAAACCTATTTCTTTTACCTGAATTATGCTGTGATGAAATGATGAAATTTTTATGAAACATGTTTCTTTTCTTGGGTTATGATGTGATTAAATGTTTATGAAACTCATTTCTTTTCATCGGTTATGATATGATGAATTATTTATGTATTTTGGTACACATATGTATAATTTTTATTATGTTATGGGTGGGACCTATATCTCCCTCTAATGTAATGGGTAAAGATTGATATCTCATGAGATAAATACGACGAAAATGGGGAGTGAGCCCAGTTTTGTAAGAAACTATGTCCATTATGATAGTCTTGGGGGTGAACCTTGAATAATAATATGGTTTGGGGATTGAATTCATTCCACTATTATGTTCTTGGAAAATATCCTTTAATACTAAGGAAATTATTTTCTATGCTTATGTGTATGCCCTAATTCCATGTCTTATGCCTATGTTAAGCTTTCATGGTTTATGTTATTTGATTTAATTATGATTCATGTCTTATAAACTACAAAGATTCATTCCATGACTTAATATTATGATCTTATATATAAAGGGTATGGTTTTAAAATGATAATATCTTGTTCTTATACCCTTATACTTGTATTATGATTATATAATCATTGATATCTCCTTTATTTTCCCTTACTGAGCATATGATATCACAATTCTATTATGTTTCCTTTACTCTAGTTATGAGAAAAGGTATTAATTATGATATGTTTAAGCTATTTTGTATTTTTGAAGAAATAATTGGGATATAATGTAGATATTTTATAAACCAGTTATTTATGTTTCCATGTTTCCAAATATAATAGACCTAATCATTTCTAGTATGGAATGAAATTATATATAATTAATATTAATCTATTATGATGTAATATCTATGTATGAAATGTACGGGTCACTATATCAGCGCCCACTAACCTCACTTTAGGGTTTCCAACAAACATACCCCATAATCCAAGCAAACAATTCAAGCATCCAGGTTTCTTTTAGTTAACACACCAAAATCTAAGCATATCAATTTAAATAAGTACTAATTATTTATTTCAAAACATGTTTAAAATAAATTACACACAAAAAAACTCACCTAATTCTCCAAAACAAACCTTATAATCTAATGGTTTTTTCCAATTACCAAAATTACCAAAATCCCTAGCCTAGCCGACAATTTTTCTAATAATTGATCCCATTCCCAAAATCAATTTTTAAATCCAATTCAAAAACCATTTCCCTTACTTTTCTCAAAACCTAAAATTTAAAACCATTTTAAAATAATTAAATATATGATCCATTTTAATTAAAAAAACTCAAAAAACCATTTTACACACACCTCATTCCATTTCATCAGTTTTCCTTTCAAACTGGGTTTTTCTCAAAAAAATCAACCATCCCACAAATCATTTCCCTATGGAACCCAAAAAATCAGAATCACATCCAATCATAAAATCCCAATATATCCATATTAATACAATCACCCCTTATAATATATTCTAGAAAACATCAATTATATTATACATTAATTTAATTAATAATATATTCCAATCAGGCATTGGCTCAAACAACACCACCCGTAGTTGTGTGTATCATGATCTAAACATGCCACTTCATGATGCATGAATGACTCACTGGATCCTAGTTGAGCCTTATGAATCATCCCATGTCTCACCCATCCTACCTTAGGATTATCATTCTAATCCAAAACTTAATTTATCATAGATTTCCTAGTCCAAAAAATGTAAATCCCATGGAAACTTTAGTTTCAAATGATTTCATAATGGTCTAGTATATGCTCATTTTACCTTCTAAGTCCTGAAAACCTATCTCCATCTCTAAATAAAACTTTCCTATCCCAAAACATTATCTAATACCAAATTATAATACCTTAACCCAGATCACCTAATTTGAACCTGAGCGAGAGTCACCACATGACCTCAAGTTCACCTCCCTATATGTTATATGATTTTGACTAGTAGTGAAGTCCTAACACAGTTGTGGGGAGAAAATTCCCTATAATACAAGTCTTGAGGGTCGTTCCTGAAACTACTGAAAATTATGCATGAACCTTCCATATGAAAAATATCCCAAAAACCTATAGACATAAAACAAGGATCCAACAGGGCCCCCATGGTCTAGAAAATAAAGAAGTAAGCAGTTTATATGATGTAGTAAAAAATAGAGGAGTAGTAGCTGATAAACAATAAAATGAGCCTCATATAAATAAACATCACACTAGCTGGTATATATTTAACAATAACCAAAAATAAAATACATTGTCCTTTGGACCAACTCACATAATGATCTTTCTAACTTCTCAAACTCCATGGCCTGCTAACTAAACCATGATTCCAGCTCTAAGTGATACTTGTGTCCTAATAGAAGATTAGAAGGTCTACCCATGTGAATCAAAACCCAATTCATGTACGTGGTTAAGGGGTGAGTCCAACAACCAATTAAGAATACCCAATACCTCAATGATACTAATTATTAGTGTGATCAAGTGTATGTGAATGAAATACATATAAATAAGTGTAGTTGTGTATATGCAACACATCCACCCAGAAACATAACACACAATGCACACACAAGCATACATGTCAAGTTATCATGTTCCAACCAAACTACCATGAAACCTGACTGTAAATACTTCATCCAATATTATAAATAAGAGATTCACATCATACCACAGTCCCAACACAAACCTAAAGACATTGGGTAGGGTTTCATACCACATATTTTCTCATACCAAGAATCATATCATCCCTTCTCACTCAAGGTTGGATACATCCCCAACCATTCACCACCTTCTCAATCAAGGTAGGGTAATCCATAACATCAAAAGGTCAACCATGTCACTCATAGATTCCCATGGCTAAACCATATCACTCATGGATTCCAGTGTAATAGACACAACCGATATCCTATCTCACTCATGGTGATCCAATATCCATCTCCTCAAACCCAATTATCTCACTCATGGATGGCCATCACCACTCAAGCTAATCATCTCACTCGTGGATAACCCAGCATTATCATAGCCTAACTATCTTAGTCATGATTATCCAAAATGGTCTCAAGCCACATCATCTCACTCATGGTTGGCCAAAACTTGATATGAAACTAGGACTCTATCTCACTCATGAAGTCATACCAAGATATCACACTCATATATATGATAGTCCTCATAATCCTCTCCCACACTAGTATTTTTCAACTATCAAAATTACATCATCAAGTACACAAAATTAATAGAAAATAGGGCACATAGCACATCTCAAAACTCGTTAACTAACAACCAATGTGTTAGTCACTCATACCTATCCCCATGCATAAACTAGTCATAATTCCCATCTTAACCCCTTATGGGTTTTGTCACATCCACCTGGACCAACTATCACTTTAATACCAAAATAAGGTTCTTGTCATGATACACACACAAAAAGCATAATCATGCAAGAATAATTACACAATTCCATCATAGAAATAGTGTATATAAAAGTAATAAAACTTCAAAAAACAATTCATCACCCACACTAGGTCAAATGGACCAAAAAAAAAACTCATCCAATCCCTTCCATCTTTTCTTTAAAACCCAATCAATCTATTTTTTCAATCAATTATAAAAGAAACCATGTGTCTCATTTTATAGAATTCAAATTCCAGACTTCAAATTCCAGACTCCGAATTATTTGAACACCAGGTTATGAATGTTCAATATACTCGGTTCCGAACTTCTCAATCTCCAGACTCCGAATGTTCAATATACTCGGTTCCGAATCTTCAAACTTCCAGCTTCTGAATTCTTAGAAATTCAAGCTATCTTTCCTTTATGAAAACTTCCTCAAGATCAACAAAAGACAATCCATGCAAACCATCTCTTCCTTTAGCTTGGTCCTAACAATCTCACCCTTTGGATTTTTTTTTCAACCAAGTTTTCATAAATCACCAAACTTTGTAACCTCAAGTAATGGGTTACTTATCAATAATTCTAAGCCTACGTGAGCTAACTCATTGTAGGAAACAAGAATCATTGATAGAAAAACCATGCCGTCCATAGGTAGTGAAAATGACATCTTCAACTTCATACATCTTCAGCTTCATACATACTATAAACAACTTCAAGTTCTTTCCTACAACCACTCCAACAAACAGTTAGAATAGTTCACATACACAAACAATGCTGAGTTCACAGCTTACCCACAACTCTCTCTTTAAACAAATAGATTTATGATACAAACAACTTCTCCCCCTTGACAAAACAATCCAAAGGTAAGAAGAGAAAGGGGATAGATAAACATACCTTAGCCTTGAAGATAAATAGGTTGGACACCCATGTTCAACCTCAATCTTGAGAATGATTCCTTCGGCAAGGGTTTTGTGAAAATATCAGCAACTTGTTCAGCAGATGAAACATATTCAAGTTTCAATTCATTCTTTTCGACATGCTCTTTGATGAAATGATATTTGATGTCAATATGCTTCGATCGAGAATGTTGGATTGGATTTTTGGTAAGATTAATTGTGCTTTGATTATCACAACCCAAGAGCAAGAGAAACTTCACTTCAACTAACAAATCTTCCAACTGTGTTTTCATCTAGATAAGTTGAGTAGCAGCCATGGTTGAAACAACATATTCTTCTTCAGCTGTACTGAGTGTCAAATAATTCTGCTTCTTCAAGTTCCAGCCAACACAACTTTTTCCCATAAAGAACACTCCACCAGATGTGGATCTTCTATCATCAACATTTCCTGCCCAATATGCATCTGAATAGCCAAACAAATCAATGTTATTTGAGACACTATACTTGATTCCTAATTTTGCTATGCCTTTTATGTATCTGAGAATTCTTTTTCCAGCAACAAGATGTGATTCTTTAGGAGCACTCTAGAATCTTGCACATAAGGTAAAAACAAAAAAAATATCTGGTCTTGATGCAGTAAAGTATAATAAACTTCCAATCAGTTTTTGATATTCTTTCTGATCAACTTATTTTCCTTCATCATCTTTGCTTAGCTTTGTTCCCACTGAGATAGGAGTTGATATAGGTTTTGAGTTTTCCATCCCAAACTTCTTAAGAAGTTCCTTAGCATACTTTTCTTGGGAGAGAAAAATGAATTCTTTTTGTTGCAAAATTTGTAACCCAATAAAGTATCTCATTTCACCCAACATAGAAATCTCAAAGAAATTCTTCATTTCTTCAGCAAACCTTTCACAGCTCCTTTCATCATTCCCAGAAAAAATAATGTCGTCAACATAGACAATCACAATGAGAGAAAGATGTTGGCTTTCCTTGATGTATATATTTCTATCAACTCTTACTTTCTTGAAGTTCATCTCTTTTAAGCAAGTATCCAGTTTGGAGTACCATGCTCTTGGAGCTTGCTTTAGCCCATACAAGGCTTTCTTCAACCTGCACACATAACTTTCATTCTTCCCAATAACAAAGCCACATGTTTTCTCAATATAAACTTCTTATTTGAGATCACCATTAAGAAATGCATATTTAACATCCATTTGAAAGATTTTGTAGCCTCGTTGTGCAGCAATAGCAAGAAAGATTCGGATAGTTTCTAATCTGGCCACCGGAGCAAAAGTTTCTTCAAAGTCGATTCCTTTAATCTGAGAGTAGCCTTTGCAAACCAATCTTTCTTTATTTCTGATAACTTCACCTTATTCATTTAGCTTGTTCTGGAAGACCCATTTGGTGCCAATAATGTTCTTACTTTCGGGCTTGGGTATTATTTCCCATGTTTCATTATTTTCAATCTGATCCAATTCTTCATTCATGGATTGAACCCATTCCGGATGCTCAAAGGCTTCTTTAACATCATTTGGTTCCACTTTGGAATACAAGAAAGTATGTGATATATAATTACTTGTTCTTCTTGTTTGAACCATGTGACGTTGATCACCAATAATATTCTGAGCTTGCACTTGTTTCATCAGGCTTGGATAGGGTTTTCTTGTGTTTTCCTCATCACTTGATATGGCTGAATCCGATTCTTCATTTTGATTAGGATTACAATTCATTTCATCATTATCAGAATTGTTAACTTCATCTTCCTCATCTTCCTTGTCTGTCTGGACATGCTTATCTTTTCTCAGAGTTTCAATGACTTTTAAATCAACTTCATCCACAATTATTCCTGTTTCTTTGTTAAAGCATCTATAACCTCTTCATTCTGGTGCAAATCTAAGAAAAATTCCATCTTCTCCTTTCTGCTCGAATTTTCCACTGCTTCCACCTTTCTTCTTTATAATGAATGGGATCCCAAAAACTTTAGAATGCTTTATACTTGGAGTAATGTCATAGAAAAGTTCATATGGAGTCTTGTTTGATTGAGGCCTGTAGAAACATTTATTTTTAATATAAACAACTATACTTGTAGCTTGCCTCCAAAAGTAATGAGTAAGGCTATGTTCAAGCAACATGGTTCTTCCCATTTCCACCAAGCTTCTATTCTTCCTTTCAGCAACCCCATTTTGTTGAGGTGTATATGGAGCACTATATTCATGATGAATCCCATGATTCTCAATATAGTCTTTAAATTATTCACTTTTATACTCACCACCATTATCTGTTCTCAACTTCTTCACAGAGTACTCACATTCTTTCTCAGCTTTCCTTATGAAGCTTTTAAACATTTTCAGGGCGTCTGACTTGTGCTTCATAAACATAACACACGTAATGAGAGTAAAATCATCAATGAAAGTGATGAAGTACTTGTCTCCATTTGTTTATTTTTTTCTCATTGGCCCACATATATCAGAATGTATTAGTTCAAGGGGTTGTTTAGAACAAATGTCAACCTTCTTATGCACAACACTTGTAATCTTTCCTTTCTGACAGGTGGTGCAACACCAATATCTTCTTCTTGGAAAATATATAATATCTAGAACACTATCTCTTTGAGATAACTTGCTCATATTTCTTTGACACATGTGTCCAAGTCTTCTGTGCCACAACTGATTTTCTTCCACTAAGCTCATGTAACAAGAGTTTTGTAAATTTCTAACCTGAAATAGGTTCCCTTTGGTTCGTTGTCCTCTTGTAACAATCTCCCCATCTTCTTCAATTTTCAGAAAAAATCCATCTTTCTTGAAGATAAATTTGTTACCCTTATCACACAATTGTGATACACTCAGTAAGTTGTGCTTCAACCCATCAACATACAGAGTTTTCTTGGATTTCAATATTTCCTTCCCAATGATGGTTGATCCAACACCTTTGATTTTTAAAGATTCATCATTTCCAAATGTCACAGTGCCTTATTTAAACTTTTTCACATTCTTTAGAAACTTCAAGTCTCCTGTCATATGTGAAGAAAACCCACTGTCAAGTATCCAAGGTCGTTCTTCCTTTGTAACTTTTAGAGCAGTTTCAACAACAAGAGCTTTTTCTTCTTTAACTTCTTTCTTCTCCTTCAGCTTATGAGAATTAAGAATTTTTTTTTGAGCTGGTAACAACACACGACATCCTTTTGAAATATGTCCAGGTTGTTCACACCTTTCGCAAATAGTCTCCAAAGGCTGAAACCTATTTCCTATCTTGACTTCATTCTTCTCACATTTCTTCAAGAACACCTTTTCACTCTTCTTCCTTTGAGGAGATTGACTCCCCCTCAATCTCTTCCTTTCATAACCTATGGGGTGGTGGTAATAATGTTGATTGAACCAACACATATTCACTGTATGCCCAAATACACTACAATACCAACAGTACCCATAGAAGGAGTACCTTCCTCTAAAGATTTTGTTCTGATAATTTTTTGTTGCTCTTTCTTCAGTCCCACCAACCATTATTTTGTTAGCAAGATTGTTCTGCTGAAATTTTGCCTTCTCTGATTTTGGTTGTTTTTCACTAGTGTTAGACTTAGGTTTCCTTGAAACTTCAAAGTTCCCAGTAACACTGGTCTTGACCACATAAGAAACTTTCTCAGCTTTCTTCTTCACATCAACCACTTTATTCTTCTGTTGCATTTTCTCAGAATGTGCTTGTTGAGAGCCATCACCAACATCAGTAGTTGAGTTTTGGAAACAAATGTTTTTTGATTCAACTTCTGAGATCTTCTTTTGAACAAGCTCTAATTCTTCCTCTTTTGACTTCAGCTTTACTCTCATGTGCTCATTTTGATTTTTCTCATCTTCAAGATACTTCTTCAAGTCTTCAAGCTCTTTCTAAAGTTTTTCTTTATCATTGGCTTTATTGGATGCTGAGGAACATTCATCTTCCAAATTTTTGTTAAGCTTCTCCAACCTTCTGATCTTTCTTAAACATTCCTTCAATTATTCTTTCAGATGCATCTCAAGATGAGTTTCTTCTTCTTCCGAGCTGCTGCTTCCAAAATCTTCATCATTCACTGTTGCAATGAAAGTATTTTCCACACCATTCTCAACTGATTTTTTGGATTCAGCATCACTTTCTTCATCTTCTTCATTTACAGATAGAAAACTTTTTCTCTTGGATTTGAAGAACTTCTTTTCTCTCCCTGACTTTCCTTTACCACCCTGCTTCTTCCATAACTTTCTTGGCTTTCTTTGTTCTTAATCACTGTCTTCTTCATTCTCCCTTCGAGGACAGTTAGACAAAAATTGGACAATGACTACACATTCAAAACACTTCAAGAGAAGTTTTCCCTTGTATTTACCTGTGCCTCTTTTAACATTTTTTGAAAACAAGGATAAAATATCGTTAAGATTTTTACATAACTCACTTTCAGAGTCAGAGTCACCACCATATTCTTCAATCATGATCTTCTTAGACTTTTATTTCTTCATGGCTTTGAAAGATAATTATCTTTCAACCTTTGTATTGGTCTTCATAGCCTTTTCCCTTATCATCTCGTAAGTAATGAGTGTGCTATGAAAATCATCAAGAGATAGAGTCTCTGAGTCTCTATCTTATAATGAAGATACATTCGCATAAAATTTATCAGGAAGAATCCTCAAGATCTTTTCCACCATAGTAGAGTCTTTCAGCTCTTCACCAAGACATCTGATGGTACTAACAATATTGTTTACCCTGGTGAAGAAATCCCCAACAGATTCATGCTCTCCCATCTTCAGGTCTTCATACTTCAATCTCCAAATTTGAAGTTTTTCATTCTTAACTTTTGTATTTCCCTCGTATATGTTTTTCAGTTTTTCCCATATACCTTTGGCTGTGGAAACTCCTTTTACTCTCAAGAATTCACTTTCAAAAAGTGAAGAAAATATAGCATTCTTGGCTCTTCCATCATTCTCAAGAAACTTCTTGTCAACAGGTGTAAGTGGAACATTGTCTTCAATGGGGGGAAACCCAACTGTTGCAACTTCAAGAACTTCATAACTAATAGACATGAGATACGGTAGCATTATATCCTTCCAGATGTGATAGTTATTCACATCAAATACCGGAATGCCTTTACTATTCACACAATTCAGATTCTCCATCAGCAAGGAAAACAAAGGCAACCTCCCTCTGATACCACTTGTAAGGACCCAGTTGGAGCAATGAACCACTGAGAGGGGGGGGGGGGGTGAATCAGTGGTACCCCTTTCTCCCTTTTTATGTTCCCTTAAAATTGAGAACAACCTTTGTCTCCTGTTAAAGATATAATTCATAGCTGAGAAAACAAACAAGAACACATCCAAAGGAACACATCAATTTACAAGGTTCACTATTCAATAAGAATAGCTACGTACTTGGTATGGTTGGAAACAATCCAGCACCATAAAATCCACTAAGAAAACAATACTTGGATTACAATGAGTAGGATATACCCTTACACTCATGAAGCACTATGAAACAATCACTCTAGTGAGTGTGCACCCTCTTAGCAAAATAGGGAAATGTCTCTTTTCTTGTAACAACTTATGTTACCTGCACTTCCTTTCAAATACACAAGCGTAAGCAAGTTCAGCACAAATATTCACTTCCTTACCCAAAAGAAAGGCAAGGACTCCTTGGACTTGAGATAGATTAATTACAGCTCAAACTTCCCATTCCAAATCTCCACTCCAAATTTTCCCAATCCAATTATTCAATCCGAGTCTTCCTCAGTCTGAGAAACTCAATACGGTGAAAACCAGTACTGATTCCCCATTCCGAATCTCCACTCCGAATTCTTCACTCCGAACTTTCTTCTTCACTCTGATTCTTCAATATGAGTCTTCCTCAGTCTGAGAAACTCAATACGGTGATAGCCAGTACTGATTCCCCATTCCGAATCTCTACTCCGAATTCTTCACTCCTAACTTTCTTCTTCACTATGAATCTTCAATCCGAGAAACTCAATACAGTGTCAACCGGTATCAAATTATCATTACAATTGAAACCACAATTAAACTCAGTCAGCCAAGCTCTTATTCCTCTCTCTAGATTATCAGATATTCTCTCTCTACTTTTTCATCACACACTTACTTAGTACCTGGATCTCCTTTTATAGGTGCTCCAAAGTATGCTTAGGCAGGAAACCAAAATATTTTCCCGCTCACTTAAATTCACCCAAATCATAATTTCTCCTGAAATCTCGGAGTAACTAAGACTTTTTCAACGCTTATAGAATCTTCTCGAATCTTCTTCCCCTTCACTTGATTTAGAGCTTTGGCATTTTCTGGATCCGACCAAGTTTCTCGGTATCACATTCTCGGATCCAATCATCTGTCTTCTCATCATCACTTTCTCAGATTCTCCCTTCTTGATTCTTCAACATCACTTTCTCAGATCCACCCTTCTCGATTCTTCGACATCACTTTGCCGGATCCACTCTTCTTGAGTCTTCGGCATGACACTATTTCAATTCTTGGTATGACTCTTCATCACTTCTCGGTATGGCTTTTCGTTATGACTTCACCAATTCTCAGTATGACATTTTGGTTCTCGGTGTGGCTCTTCGATTCTCGGAATGACTCCGCACTTCTGGCTATGAACTTTAAGTTCAGGTAGTCGACTCCAAACTTCTCTCTACGAACTTCTTCTTTAGCAAGCCGACTCTGAAATTTCTGCTACGAACTTCTTCTTCAGTAAGTCGACTCCGAACTTTCCGTTACGAACTTATTCTTCAGCAAGTCGACTCTGAACTTCTGGTAACAAACTTCTGACTCCGGAAGTCAACTCCGAACTTCTGTTCAGGAAGTAGACTCCGCAAATTCTATTCAGGAAGTAGACTCCACAAATTCTATTCCTCGTTGCGACTTCACCGGTTCTCGAAACAGCTCTTTCTGATTCTCAGAATTACTTCTCGTACCAAATTTTGCTTGCATCATGAGTACTTGTATACACTCACAATTTAGAGTTCCAAAACAGTAAAGTATCATCACAATTAATTTCTTCACATATCCTATCAGCTAACTTTCAAGAATATGCAAATTCCCAGTTCCGAACTTCTCAATTTCCAGACTTCGAATTCCAGACTCTGAATTCTTCGAACACCAGGTTCTGAATGTTCAATATACCCGGTTCCGAACTTCTCAATCTCCAAACTTTGAATTTTCAATATAATCAGTTCCGGATCTTCAAACTTCCAGCTTCCAAATTCTTAGAAATTCACGGTGTCTTTCCTTTATGAAAACTTCCTCAAGATCAACAAAATACAATCCATGAAAACCATCTCTTCCTTCAACTTGGTCCTAACAGTATCCTTGGATCATATCTCTAATAAATAATAAGTAAAATAAAGGTTTGTTGTCTTTGATTAATATAAATACCATTAAAGTATTATTAAAACATTCTTGAGGAAAATAACCTTTCCATTTTATAATATTTTTTTTTAAAATATAAAAACCAAACAAATATTAAAGAATAAATTTTATTTTAAAATAAAATTTTAAACTTGTAAAATAATCTTCAAATCACTGAGGTCTCATAATGGTGGGAAATTCTATTCATGTTGTATAAGTTAAACAACATCCCTTCAATACTTTTGTTGGACAATTCATAAAGTACCTTGTTTGTAAATGAAAAAAAAATCATTTAAAATTATTTTTTGAAAATTAAAACATGGATAAAAATTAATTTAAACAATAATAGGATAATATTAAAAACATCCTTTAATTTTTTTAGAAAACATGGATATGTAAGAAAAATGTTTTTCAACTGATGAGAGAAATGAATTTGATTTTCCTTAAAAACATATTTATGATCTCTTGAGTACTGAAGGTGAGGTAAATGAAAGAATAACATTTATTTTAAATAAATAGACATATTAAAATAAAATTCATGAGATCCTTGAGATATACATCATAATATTTCATCATTGTAAACTTAATCATAAATAATCCTGATAAATAATGAGATTGTAACCTAAAACCCATACTGAGAGTTCACCTTTCTTTGAAAGCACTCTAACATCCTGTATAATAAATTTAAATTTATTATAATTTTATATCACAGTAATTTTCATTCTTATAATACCATATATTACTCATTTATATCATTTCAACACCCCCTTTTATCAATAATTCCTTATTAAAATTGCTATTTCTAGGTGTTAACTATTTCATTTATCACGAGTATATCAGTTCATTAGTTGTGGTACTTATACATTTATCATAGTTAAATAATATAAATAATATTTATAATGATATACTTATACTATATATCCATTATATACACATTTTATTCATCCATAAAATTTATGGATAGAAAAATGAATTACACCATTGATGGAGACGATATGACTTACGTACACATGAACGATGTTTTCATCTTTCAATGGATGGAAAAAAAGAAATGTAAATATTAATTAACCTTAATAGGAACATTATTATATTATATATATAATATATATTCATAAAATTATTCCTCATTACCATTCAATTAAAATATAAATTAAAAACAAATCACATCTCTTTGTGGAGGTGGTAGTCTACACGTACGCACAAACAACACAATCATTTCCCAAAGGATTAGATGATAAGAAGGTAGATATAATATTATCATTTCATAATTATAATTGTGTCATTAATATAATATATAAATATTCAACCCATTATAATATACATCCATAAAACATGGTGATGAAAAATTAATTGTATCGCTACGTGGAGACGGTAATTCGTACGTACACACGAGCGATACTTTCACTTTTCATTTGATGGGAAATAGGATGTATAATTGTGTTTTTATAATAATAATAAAATTTAATAATATTTAGGATAATTAATTTATTATTTTATGATACATAATATATATTTGGAGTATGTAAATAAGAGTATAAATGAAATTAACTGGTTAAGGATATTACCTCTTATTTGAAATGATTCATTTAGATCTCCTTTAAAGGGATATAGTGTTGGAATTTTTGATAATAAAAAAAACTCTATAATATTTATAGGTAATATCATAAGGAAAATTTGAAGATTTTTTTGAGCTATAAGGCTCAAAGTGATGTGAAGAAGTGATGAAGGAGGTTCCCTTTTTTAATTGAGGCGAGGGGCACTTTTGGAATTTCTCAAAAGATTAAATTATAATAAATTAATTCTCAGTAAATATGCCTCCAAATGACCATGTATTATAATATAAGGTAATATATAGTCGTAATACCATAAAATAATTTAATTTTGATAAGTTTTTAAGTAATTTTAAACCTTATCATTTTTATTAACCCTCAGTTAACCAATTTTAATTTTAAATATAGTGACAAATTTTTCAATATTAAAGGGTTGTAATTTTTAATTATAAGGTTAAAATTGGATCCTAAATGATCCTTTTATGAAATTTTTGAACATATAATATCCACCTTGCTTTATTTAAATATTTATATTATTTTGATAAAATATCATTATTGTCAGTTTTGACACTATTCATTTAATTTAACCATAAATATATCAAGATAAAGGGGGAATTAGAATATAATGATTTATAACATCTATAATATGTCATATATATCTATAAAATTCATGGGTCACATTAAATTATTCAAATAATATCACTTTTATATTTTTAAAATCATTTGTTATATTTTTTTATTAAATGGAGAAATACTGCATCAGTGTTTCATAAGAAATTAATGTCATTAAATAATTACTAAAAATTAAAAATAAATTTATATCATAAAAATAATTTTATTAATATAAAAATAAACACTTATATTAATTAATAACTTACTTTTCTCTCTATTTTAACACATTATACATATTAAAAACAAAGAGAGTAACATTTTGTAACTTTCATTGATTTGAATAATATATAAATAATTTTCAAGAAAATGTGTCCATTAAAATAATTAATTTATAGAATAAGGTGATAATTTTATAATTAAATTCATCCAATAAGAATTATTATAAAAAATTTCGGCCTTATCACTTATCTTTAATCTAGATTAACCCAATTTCCTCTTTATTGAGGAGATAAATTTTCCACGATTACTATTCATATTGACAGAAATAAATGAATCTATTTACCAAATATGAATATATGGATTAAAAATATAGAATTAATTTTATCAAATTCAATTTATAAAATTTTCAAAAATTAATTTTAAAATATGTACAAAAAATGCGAAAAAACTACTTTTTAGGAAAAATACATTTTTAAGCATAAAATTGGATTTATTATTTAAACATGTTTAAAAGTGTAAAAACATGAATACAATGTTTTTTAGTAGAAAAATATGAATCAAATTATCCTATTAATGAAATTTTCCTTTTTTACTTATCACAAATTGGCCCATACAACCCATCAAATTAGACTCCGAACTAGACCACAACAAGACCTGAAGGGCATTCCCGATCACCACAGGATGACGAATAGCACCTGAGCAATAAAAAACCATCGGTAATGATTTTAACAACTTAAAAAAACCAACATAGAATATATATAGAAATATAGAAAAAAAATTAAATATTCCATAATGATAAACCGACAATGGTAGCGATACAACTAAGGCAACAAACCAAAAACCAAGGTACATGTACAAAAAAACTTACCAAAATGGACAACCCAAACTATCAATAGATAATCCATGTGATACGTGGGTAAAATCCCACCATATCACCACCAGTTACCCATTCCCAAATAACATGAAACCCCATCATCTCACTACAATGACTTTCCCTTTCCTACATCAGACAGCAAGGCTAACACACCCCTGAGGGAGTGCACTGGGCGTGAGCTAAACAAGATTAGTAGAATCCCACCAAAGTATTCCAGAAAAAGTACTAAAAAAATATCTCTATATTCTCAATATATGAAAAACATGGAATGATAAAATAGTTATCACATTTATATCGAAGAATGGTAAAAGTATTTACCCTTTCCCATAGTTCCAAAATAGATACATAGTTTAAATCATGTTTCAAATAAACTATTTTTTATTTATCAAATCATGAATCATATATCCATATCAAACTAAATAAAAATGGATAGAACCCCTAGGATAATATAGGCCTGGGATAGCTAGTTCACTTATACCACAATATCAAATCAATACATAGTGCACACTTAACAATTCCTAAGAACAATAGGGCCTAGGGATCAGAGGAACACCCGATGAGTAACACCCATATAATGTCAAGTATCAAGTCCCTAGAACAAAAGGTCCTAGAGAATAGAAGAACACCCCATGAGTGAACAAATTGATGGAAATAAGGACAAATACCAAAAATAAACCCCATCTTAGGAACCCAAGTATACCATGTCATATGTCAAAATAGTTTCAAAGAGATTATCACATTTTATAAAAACTTTCCAAAACACACTTTTTTCAATATAAATAATACATTGAAATCTAATTTCTTAAACCATTTCATGGTGCTTTGAAAAAATTATTCTTTTACCAAAATAAGGGGAAAAATATATTTTTATCTAAAACCATTTACACATGCATATCAAGAGGATCAAGGATCCTACCAAACATCATTTAGAAAACCATTTAAAAAACTAAGAGTATATATAGTTCACCATACAAAGGATAAAGATAAAAATATCCATTTCACACTTAGGTCATATGCCAACCACAATGGGATCCACACACCTAAAGTAATAAAAACACTAGAACAATTTATAAGAGGCCATAAAAATTGATTCAAACATCTTAGAATTGATTCTATATAAGCATAAGGTTAGTAAAGAATATAGATAATATCATACTTATTATAACATGAGATCTATAACAAAAAAAATGAGATCTTTCCTAAAAAGGCCATGATGAATCTATAAGGAATTTAGAAATATCATAACATGATCAATATATTATAATAATGCAACCTAGTAACATAGCCAATTCTAATAGAAATAGAGGAAACAAGAGGAACTTGATCAAACTTAACAAAGTGGAAAAAACCGATCAACCAGAGATTGAAACTCTAAGTGAAGGTGATAGAGAGATCCCAATTCATCCCTAGATTCATTCATGGTAAATTAGAATCAAGGGGGATTAGAGATGATAAAAAAGGTTTTAGGGGATTAAAATGAAAATATTCTCCTTATTAAATCATCCTATCTCAACACCACTGTCTAGACAGTAGTGCTAGGTAGAGCACCCAAACCACTAGAATATCCACCAGATATTTAGTGGAGTTTATATAGTAACTTTATTCTACCAACATTTCATCAGTTGGATAGTAGCTCCAACTGGTTGGCTGATGGCCTTCTTCATCCACCGTTTATCCCAAGTCACTTCAAAACTCCACCGAACCACCTTTTCCACCTATTGAACATAAAAGAAAACCTATTTAACATAAAAAAGTGAAATTACTGTACCTATATTTTACATAATTATATTCAATAAATGTAATCAATCCATATATTCATAGGAAATATGATCACTCAACATGCACTACTCATACATCACAACTCCATTTACTTTATTTGAGATCCACTAGCCTTTTTTGATTTGGATCTTCTTCTCACTCACTAGGATTAGATTATACCTATATAAGGCATTATTTCATTACCTGATTTAGATAGGGATGAATGTATTATGATTCAATTTTCATGCACTAGGTTGCATGTCTTATGAATATACCTTATCCTTTATCAATTTCTACCTAACTTCATCATGACTTTTCTTACTTCTGAATTATTCCTCATGGTATTTTTGAATATTTATAATCTTACATATAATTATTAGATTAATTTTATCTAATTAAAAAACCTCACACAACCTCTTATACATTTGATTTAAACCTATTTATATTCTTGTTAATCATTTTTATCTTCTATTTAGTATTATGTAATAAGGTTAATTTCTCATTTATTTTGATGAATCTTCCCTCACCCCTTCAACTCTACTATTAATCTTATATAACTATAAGTTTTTCTTAAATGGGTGAGCTTATCCATTAGTTTTAGGATGAATCCAAAACTAATCATATATATCTAGTTATTATTTCATGAGAATAGAGATACTATTATGTAATTGGAAGTTATTATTATATATTCTAAAAAAATTCAAATTAATCTCCAATAATTTCAATTTATTCTTATACGATTGGCCTTTTTTTATTTTACACATAAAAATTTCTAAAATCAAAGTTTTTTCATTCATTTTTTATATAATTTATGAAATAATTAAATCATATTTTTAGATGATTATTCATGATATTACTATTTAAAAAAACATTCAATAAAAACATTTATAAATAAATATCAAAAAATAATTGATTTTTTATGGGAATGTTCCATGAAAATAAATTGAAATTTATACTAAAAAATTCACAAGTCATGCATGAATTAATTTAAATACTATTGATAATATAGATTGATCACAGAAATTTCATTAATGACATGCTTTAAGATATAATAAAAAATACTAATTATTATAATAAAGTTCAACTACATCTCCAAAGGGGGTCAATTCTATAGTCAAGAGTGAAAATGTCCAACCAGTACCATCTCTATTTATGTCAATGATGTGGTGAACTCTGATGAACTATATGAGTCAATTATTATTTTTTGTGAACATTATATGTGAATAATATATCTCTTTTTGATTCATTAGGAGGAGGTGTCTACATGGTATATAGATAAACTTATTTCTGACCAAATCGTTCTACTATCACAAAAGTGGAAGGATATGAAATTCCTTAATTAATACACTTGGTTTTTGGAATCTCTATTAGAAATGATAATGAAATTTGAAATGATAGATGGTAAGATGTATAATCTGGTGTATCATGCATATAATGTGGATATTAGTAGGATAAGGCTCTTATATAGGTGGTAATATGTATTCTAGAGGAATTGGTGAGGCTGTACAAGCATTCCTATGTCATTTATGTCCTCTTGGTGGATATTGAGCACTATTATCTACTATATAAGGAACCGGATCATGTGTATAATTTTCAAAATTCAAGAAATCTTTAAGATTATATCATGAATATCATAGAGAGTCAATCTATAGAAATAGAAAAATAACTTATTGATTATCACATACTCCTTAGGATCATACATTTTGATGATATGATGCAAACTATTCTAGAAAAAAATAATTGAAAAATTGAAAATAAACTCTAAAATAAATTTGATAATATAAAGTTATCAATTACCAACTCTTAGATAACTCTTCTATGATGTGTCAGATATAGTATAGATTTTAGTTTATAAAATTCCTCTTTATTAACCTACTACACATCAGATATAGTATATATTTCAGTCTATACCATGCTTTATACTCAATATTATGTAATAAATAAATTTATTTTATAAGTGTGCTATCAATATAAAATGTTTCATTCCTCTCCCACATGTCAATATAATGTGCATATAAATATATCTATTATAATTTTTCCTCCCAATCATCTTTATGAAATGAATATATGGAATCTATCTTGATGCTAAGGAAATATACTAGACATATCCAAACTATCATATGACTCTATCTAGGTTGTAGCACTTAAAAATATAAAAATTTATGAGAGGGATTAAAATTATGGAATCCTCAATTCTAGAAATGTAGAATCAAGGTAGTTGGTAAAATATCCCAATATTATATCCATAAAACCTAGAATAATAAAAATATAATAGTTAAAAATATTTTATAAGAAGTTTATAAAAATTATACAATTTTAAAATTATAAGTTTGATAAAAATACATATACACATACCCAATCAGTTAGTAGGCTGTCAAGCATGTGTCAATATACTACTGAATTATTTTTGACATTGTGATATATTGGTTTTTTTAACTCCACCTGTAATATATAGTATGAAAAATATAATTATTATTTTTTATAATATCAATAATATTAACACTAATTAATATTAAAAATTTGAATATTCCATATTCAATGTGGGATATTGTAAAATAATTCCATGGTAATATAAACACATGATATAATAGGGGATAAATGAGGGAGGCCCTCTCATGAACACATTTGAATAAGGATGAAACATCCCCCAGTATCTTTGTGGTCTAATTGGTATATTGTATATAACACTCTATTCGTATACATTAAGTATGAGAATATCTAACTATATTTACTATCCTGATCGAATTACTTGAGTAAGACAAAATAATTAATGTGGATAAACATGCATGAGTGATCATTGTATAATGTCCCTATAATTACTCATAAGATATATGTGTGTGTACAACACATGATTGTTTTCTCATCATATTACTTATCTAACTATTCAAAGTGGTTGTCAATCCATCTTATACATAGGTGATCAAAATTTAATGCTTCATCATATTACTTGGTGTTATGGACATGTAGTTATTATAAAAGCTCAAACTAATATCTACATTCCACCTTGGACAGGTGGAATGTGTGAGTCTTGGGTCTCCATCTCTTGATAAGGAAAACAACCAGTTGATGGTCTATAAATGTGAAATCACATATAGTGACATTGTAAAAACTAGCTTATCATAGACATGGGATGATAACAAGACTCTATGACATGTGATGGTAATGGCATGGCCTATACACCCTGATTCATTGAACTAGACACCCCTTAAGAACATCAAGTGAAACATGTTTCCTCTAATCAGTGAGTAATGCAACATCCTTTATCTCTATACATAAATATGATATGATTTTAAATTAATAAAAAATATATTTAATAACATATAACATTTAATGAGTTTATGTGTTAATGAGTTTATGAGATAATGTGTGTATCAATAATGGTATAGTTGAAGGAATTTAATGTATAAAAGTTGAAGTAATATACCATTAAGAGTTAATGAATTAAGGGGTGGAGTTATTAGGTATTATTAGTTATATAAACTAGGATATGGAAAAGTTTCATGAAATATTTCAACTATTATAATTGAAAAAAATCAATTCCAACATAAAGTGATACACCATTATCACTAGGAATTGAAAAAGAGTACTGTAATGTATGGAAATCACTTATTGTTATGACTTTATCCTTAACATATGTTTTATTTTAGTCACAAACCTCATTATTTAGGTTATTACATCTCATTATAAATATGTTTAGACATTGTTCTTCCTCATAGACATAACATACTGATTTCAGGTATCAAAATTTGGTTTTTGTGTGGATAATAGAAAATTATAAAACTCTTTTGTAAGCATCTAAGGTGCACTATAACACTTGATAATGGTCATGAGATGATACACTATAACAAAATATGATTTCCAATATATGCTAAATTATGCAAATTATATGATGACATAGGTGCATAGAGATATTAAAGCATGAAATATTCCTTATTCATAGTACTTTTTCTCTTATAAGACACAAACACTCAACCACTAATACCCATACTAAGGTTATGAAACTCTATCACTTTGAATCAACTTGATTCTCAATTAAACATTTATGCATGATAAGAGGAACATTCTTATAAGTTCTTGTCAATGTAGAATTGGAAGTGTTATCAATACCACATCCCTTGGTGAATCTCACTTTTAGTCCACCTCCACTATTTAAAAAAGAACGTTAAATAATGATAAAAGGTATTTGCAACTGGACTAGTTATAGATTACTTATGTAGCCTCTATAAGATTACATTGATATACTACACAATATTTGTGGTTATTGTACATACCTCTTCCTTTCATTATAATATAAGGGCCAATTATCATTTGGAATTCAGATCATATAGTCATAAATAACTTGATTATTCCTAAAAATTATTTCTAACCACTCCTCAATACTTATTGAAATAGGTTTATATGTTGCAATACAACTAATAAAATACATTAGGGTTATTAATATAGTGACCTAATCACTATAAATATTCACATTAAGATTATATAACAAACTTTATGATGCCCTTCTTCATAATTTTATCATGAAAAATATTATAAACATTGCTAGAAATGCATATAATGTAGTACATATGGTATTAATTAAGGTTTCATCACATAACATGATCAACATTAATCACCTCCTTGATCATCTGATATTTATTTTATATCAAGAAATCATCCTTTATGTTTGTGAAATGATTACTGATATAGGATAAGAACTGACTTAATGAATCATAGTTTTACTTTTCAATAATAAAAAATGAATGTTCCACATGATAATGATTATTATCTTTTATTTCAGAAATTATACACTTGAAAATTTAATTTTAATATATAAATGTTCCAATAATATTTATTAACTATTTTCATAATTGAAAGGATACAATACATGTCCTAAATATTAGAATAATTCATGAAATCTAACACGAGTCCTATCAACTCAGTTATGTTGGGATGAATGTTATTGCATATCAATGTGGCACATAACTTAATTTTTAAAACTCAATATAGATAGTTATCATGGTATCATCCAGTAAGAGTAATCTAGGTCACTATTAACTTTCAAAATTTTCTTATGTTTCACACTCAAAGTCTTCCCACATGAAATCCTGTATTTATTTTTTTTTGTATTTTCTCCTATATGAGGTGCATATGAATATATTGAAATGTCTCAATCATATCAACAATAATTTTTTAGATAAATTTATCATATAATGCTATCTAATCCTATGCAAATATAGTTTATACACAAGTGTGATGTGTTTCGATCTTAGAATTTTTCAAAACATTAAAATTTATATAATTTATAATCCCCAAGTGAATTATATAATCATATCCATACTTTCCACACCTAATGATATATATTTATCATTTGAATAATAAATTATGTATATAAAGTGTAAATATATATGATATTGCTTTATAATATGTTTTAGTATATATTTACTTTGAAATTCCCTTTTAACATAGAGAGTGTCATCCTTTAATCTAGATCTATATCTTGAAACACTATAAAATTCACTTGCTGGTGTAATAACATTCAAAAATAAATAAATTAATCACTGTATCACTACTAACCGTAATACAAATAGGGGTGGATAATTTATGTTGTGTTGTGTAAGATGTATAACCATTGTATTCTCACAATATCCTTCTTTAGCCTCTTATTCTTACGAATCTTCATTACTATCTTAACCTCTTATTCCATCATCAAATACTTTATCATTGTGAAATTTTTCACGAATCATATCAAGATTATATAATGGGATATATAATTCCATTTTATATGAAACAGAATCATAATCTTAGGGAAAGCCTTCTTAAACCACTCTTGTATGACTATGTTGTGCTATAACTATATGTAATTTCTCAACAAGAAAAATATCCATGTATAATTCAATTAATTCATAATCAAACTATTTGATGAATAATGTTGTTATTTATATCTAATTATCATCATTAATTAATGGATATTATATATTCTATATCCTCTGTTGATATTGTATATGTCTATAACTAATTAATTTGATCTATTTATTAGGCTTCAGGTGTAATAATCATAAATTCTTATATGGACATCAGATAAAGTTACACAATCTAGAATATCCATCACTTATGTTGGTTTTTTATTATAAGAACCTTCTTGATAATTATGAATGACTTCATCATGAAAATACATATAGGTGTAAATTTTTATCTATGTGATCTTATTATTTATAGTTAGAAAAATTTTATAAAGAAAGAATCTTCATTTGACTTAATTATATTTTTTTATTTTTTCCTTACATATATGTATTATTTTAATGGTTTAATTTTTTTCCTTATACCTTAAACCAAATTAATTTGGTCAAATTATATTAATTTATAACATGTTTTACAACTAATGAACCCAAAAATAAAAGCAAATTCTAATAAAACATATCCAAATGAATGAGGTAAATGAAATAATTTCATATAAATAGTCAAAATTATATGAAACAAAAATCTACCTAAGAGAAATTATGGTGTGATTGATATATAGTTTATCACCTTTATAAAAGAACCAAAGTCTTTAGTCTAGTATAGTCGAACTAAAAGTAACACTATTTATAGATCAATACTCAAGAATGATTTCAATTCTAATACAATCATAACATTTAATATGTATGAATCATACTAAACATTTAGTTTCTAATTTATAACTGAAAAAATTATAATCTTGTTGGAAATAAATTAAATCTTATACAAGTAACTAATATATAAACTCTTATATTCATGATATGAAAATGATACAAAGTAATTTAAAAATATATATATACTCACATTCAATAAATAAATTAATATTAATTATTAATACTTATTCATAATTACTAATAATTATAACTAATTATAACTTGTTATTATTAATTAATAATTAAATAAACCTCATCGTTATTAATATATACTATTTATTCCAAATTACTTATTAATTATTTCTAATTATTATTAATTAATACTAATTATTCATAATTATTATTGATTAATTATTAATTTTTAGTAATTATTACTAATCATTTCTAAGAATTCCTAATTAGTAATAATTATTAATAATTATTCATTATTAAAAATTAATTAATTTTTAATAAATAATTATTAATGATGATTATTTATTTCTAATTACTTACTATTTATCTATAATTACTATTAGCTAATATTAATTATTTCTGATAATTATTATTTAATTATTTTTTATAATTATTATTAATTATTACTAATTATTCTTAATTAGTAAGTAATTAATTATTACTGGGACCATCGGGTTATCATGTGAGTCCCAATGCACCCTTATAGGGGGTGAATCAGGGTGCTACCCAAACTTAAACCATTTCTTTCAAAACCCTAACCTGTATGAATCTTGGTCTCATGTTGGAAGGAAATCGTTCAATATCACTCCCCCTTATTGATGTCCACACTAAATATTAAACATGAATGTAGAAATTAAAGCACATAGTACACAAGTATTTTACTTGTTTTTCCCACATTAGGTTATTTCCAAGGAGCATACACATGATGATTTTCTGGTGTACCAAAACCCATTATCAACTCACTATTTTGATGAATAGAAGTTCCGGTCATGGTCACTCCATTACAAGTCCATTACCTTTGCAATGTTTAGGGACAAAACACTACCTATTAAGGGTCTCTCACTTTGATCCTTATCCACACACTTCTTCATGGGATTCTTCAATAATGTATCGATATGATGGTCTCTTCCTGTTCAACATATTCAACCGAAACAAATTTCACCATAACTCTATAATTGATTCTCCAATGAAGTCCATGTTTACTACAATCCTTCTTAAAATCTTGATATGATAAACATATCAATGAGAGAGTTGATTAGATTTATTCCAAATAATATTCAAATGAGTAATGATATCATTTATATATGGGAATAATTTCACACTAGAATTATTCTTGTTACATTGTATATTGTTCATGAATATCCAAATAATATAAATAAAATCCACTATTATTGCCCCTCTGATCTTCTCCTATTTTAGAACCAAATTTGGAAGTGTCTCACTCTCTTTCCCATATTTGAAATGGTAATATTTATATGTTCTTACTAATATCCAACCCTTCAATAAATGTTTGGGATCAATTAACCTTCCTATAATACTCTGAGATAATTCCATGTATCCCACACAAATTAGTGTGGTAAAATTCATCCATTCAAGTTGATCATATCTATTGAAACTCAAGCCATATATTTATTTTTTTGAATTAAAACCAATATTTAAGATATTATATAAACTACCAGATCATTGTATGAATCTCCATATTGTGGTGTGACATCCTTCTACTTTACCCACATTATAGAGTGACCTCCTCCATTATAGTGTGATATTTAAGTCAACAACTGATCCAAAAAATCTGGATAAGATGTCATTTTAATCTCATTTAAATTAAAAATGTGATATCCCAATATCCAAAAATCTTATGGTCATTATAACATTATGATCTCCCTTATGAAACAATTTATTCATCCTCAGTTTAACCAGAGTTGCATCAAAATTTCATGGATTCCTTCTCACATCATAAACCACATCCTTATAATGTAACCAATTGTGTTATGGAATTATCCTTCTTTACTCATCTCTAGGGCTTGTATATTTGTGGTGTGGCCTACCTATTATGGTGTGATCTCACCAACCATCATAATCCAGAGTTGCACCACTTTCACACAGGGTATCTTTTACATTGAAAACTCTTACTTAATGGTGAATTCAATGTCATTGCAAAATGACACTTCCCTATAATTAAAACTTCTTCATATTTTTATTTATACATGACTTACATTGAAATGTTGTAACATCCCATTATTTTAGTATGTATTTCCCTTTAAATAAATTCAGTGAGTTGGATAACTTATAATACACACAACACTAAAATAAAGTGAATAATTAATTATTACAATAAAAAATGAAATATATTAAAATATATTTAAATGAAAAATGGTTAGAAAAATAAAAAATTTATAAAATAAAAGGGTTCATATTCACATTGAAAAATACCATTTATTTTAAAGAAAATGTTTTTTAATTAAATGTTTTTATTAAACTTATTACTTTTGAATAATTTTATCAATAAAAATTATTGATGATATTAAAGGAATGATTATTAATATCAATTAGTAATATCTATGAAATTATTAAGTAACTATAAGGAGTAATACTTTAACTTTTCATAGCTAAACAAAAATGATTTATTTAAAATCATTGTTTTTATTAGATATTATTTTATTTAAATGTTAAATTTATCACATTTTAAGTATGAAGTTTAATTAAATAATTTGTTTATATTTTTATTAAAAGAAAATAGTATTAATTTAATGATTATTATGTGTCAATGAATACATTTAAATTCATTTTTATGCTTAAACATAAATTTTTATAAAAATTGTTTTTAATGAAATATATGCACTTAAATTAAAATTAATTTTTTTTACGTTTTTAAATTGAATCCAGTAGAATGGTTTTTTAATATTTGGAAAAATTATGTTACTTTTTTTTAATAATTTAAATTTCATTTTAGGCATAAAAATAAGACACTAAGGTAAAAATTAGTCATTATGGTAAAGGCTAAAATAAGAAAAAAATTTAAATTAAGGGATAAGGCCATAAAATATCATAAAAAATATCATTAAATTAATGTATGAGGTTATGATCAACCAAACATCACTACTTATCTATTTTTTTTCCAATTTCCTTTTTAAAATGACAACCTTATACATTAATTAATGGGTATTTGTGAAAATGTACTTAAGCTCACCTATAAATGGACCTCTACTCAACCCAACTAAAAAATATTTACATAAAAATAATCTCCAATACCTATTGATATTATATCCTTTATAACCCCTCTAATGTTTGGGAACCTCTAGTCCTAATAAAGTGTCCCAAAATCCTAATTTCTAAGAGGATCTCTAAGAGGAGACTAAAGTATTCAATGTGAGTGTTATATTTTCCTTAATAATTATTATATATATTATTAATAAAATTATTATTTAATATAGTCAATAAATTTTAAAAAATATTTTAAAAATCATTAATCTACTATAAAAGTGACATTACTACGATACAATAACATTTTCTTACTCATTAAATTATTATAACATGTTCTTGTTTTGGTCGGTTAAACCACCAACATGAACGATGTTATAAATTTTACATCATGAATGTAACAAACCAAGTAATTTTAATATTAAATCAATTAAATGACTTATTAATATTAATTTATTATGTTTTATATAGTTATATTCATTATAATAATATTAATCAATTTTCAATAAAAAAGAAATAGTTTTATTCTTACCAAATTTGTTTATATGTATTATATGATTTTATTTAAAATATTAATTCAAAAGTTTTATAATTTTAATTTGAAAAAATACATATAATTTTTTATATTAGTAATTAAAAAAAATTAAATTTATTTTTTGGGAATTTTTTGAAAAAGTTTATTTTTGGGTGAATAATAGAAAATACCGCTTTTTAAAAATAATTTCTTTTATTTTCAAGTATTTATGAAGTAAAATTATATTTAGGATTAGTTTAAAAAATTAAATTATTAATTTTTATTTAAAATAATCCAATCAATGTCTTTGGAATCAATATTATACTTTAATTTTGTATAAAAATATTTTTATACTTTAAAAGGAATTTTTCTAAAAAACTATTTTTCATCACGTTTTCAAGTTTATTTTGAATGTAATTTCTAAAAAATATAGAAATTGAATTTTATAAAATGTAATAAATATTTTTAATTATAATTTAATTTTTTTAACGAGTTTAGTTTCAATTCTGATCATTATGAATAATAACTTTGGTAAAACAATCAGTTACCACAGTAAGAGTTAAAAAGGATTAAAAAGTTTAAAACATAAAATATAAGTTTTAAAATGACCTAAATTTTTTTCCTAAAATCTATTGGATATCTATAATTTGACACTATATTATATATTCTTCAAATATGACATTTTGGAGCCACTTCTCTAGATTAAGACATCAATATATTTTAATCTTTTTAAAAATTCCAAGTGTGTCCTCTCTACCACTTAAAAAAGAATACCCCTTATCTTGTCTTATCAATACTTAAAGAGACTATTATATCAAAAAATACCTACTCAAATACTTTTCTAAAATTCCTCCCCATGTACTATAGGTCCTATTTTTTTCATAATACCGTCTTAGGAATGGTTTAGGTATAAACTTATGGAGTTTGTTTAAAGAAGAGGTAAAGTTCTTAACCGAGAATTTTAATTTTATTTTTTATTCTAACTCCTTAAAATATTATTCATACTTGATGAAATAATAACATAAATATCTTCAATATACCATAATATTATTATATTTTTATTATAACCCTTTTTCATCTGCTTAACCATCTAAAAAAATAAAAACATCACTCGTGCATATGAGCAGATTACTGCCTCACAAGACGATGTATTTCATTTTTCATCACCTACTTTTATGGTTTGTTATAAAAATGGATATAAATGAAATATTATGATATATATAATATAAATTTAATTTTATAATGGTAAATTAATATTTTAATTCTTTTATTATCATTTAAAATAAAATAAAAATAACGTTCGTGTGTACGTGGGGACTACCGCCTCACGAACCGATGTATTTTATTTTTCATCACCACCTCACATGGTTTGTATATATAGGTGGATTTAAATGATTAATATGATATTTATGGTTTAATAATAATTATTTATTGATAAAACTATACTCAACTTTTTTCTCTCATGTTCGTTGAAAAAGGAAACGCTACTCATGCGTACATACAACCTACCATCTCCATGATTATAATGTAATTCATTTTTCATAACCGTATTACGTGGTTGATTCTAAAAGTATAAAAAATGTATAAATTTTTTAATTATAACATGATTAATATTTTATAAATTATATAATCATGATCCATTTGACCATAGTCAACCTATCAAATTTATTTCGGGCTTATGTACCAAACATACTCAAATCATTTGAAGTAAACTGAATCAATTAAGTAATTAAGGATAACCTAGATATGAGTGAAATAAAAGGAATAATAAACCTTAAAAATTATATTAATAAAGTAAATAATTAATATAAGTTCGTTATTCAATAATATAAATAATACACGTGACAAGTCAGGCTTGAGGTAAAGGACACTACCATAAAACCTCATTTCAAAATTTTAAAGATTTATTTTCTAAATAATTTTCTTCCATATAAATATCCTAGAATTTATTTTATGGATGTATTTATATTTACATAAATAAATTATAAAGGATATTTTATATATATTTTTTTAATTTCTTTCAATTTTTTTAAAATTAATCTTTTTTTTTGTATTTTATATTGAACATTTTGAATTTATTTACAAAATAGAAAAAGGGATCTTCTATTTTAGCATATAAAATGTCAATATATTTTCACACCACCATAAAACTTATTTTATATTTGGATTAATTTATAATATTTTATGTTTTCTTCAAATAATAACCCACTTTACCTTTATTTTGGGTATTTTAGTTTTGAAAATTTTGTTTTTAAGGAAAGGGATATATCAATATCTAAAAATATTTTTCATATGGGTACAAAAGTATAGTTTTATGATGTTGATGATGGGAATGTAAGATTTTATGTGTTTCATATATGTTTTCATCCTTTTACATTATTTATGATGAATGAGTGAGACTAATATTTCTCTCCAATGCATTGGATAATGATTATGTTCTCTCGATAATTATCTTGGAATTAACCAAGTAGGTTATTCCATTTATAAGGGTTATTGTGAGGGTTATATGAAGATTATGTCCCATATAATCTATATAAATTTTATATTCTTGATAATTTTTTTTCCTGGAAATATTTTTATTCCACAAGGTAAGAAAATGTTCTTTCGTTTAAAGGATTGAATATGCCCTTTTAGGGTAAAAGGAATTTTTTAAGAAAATGTTTTTCATGGGTTATCATATTTTCTAAGAATCCATCATGATTATTTATTTTACTTTATGTTTTCTTTGAAAGTGTTTTAGAAAAAAAATTGGGTAGAAAATAAAATTTCATACGTAAGTAAACAATTATTTAAGCCCTAAGTTTATTATGTTAAAGGTAAACCCTCTTATATACTGTCATGGTTTTAAAATGGACTAACAAGTTTATTTATTCCCATTTATATGTAACATACTGAGATTTTTGTGATAATAACAAATTTTAAAATGTATTTCATAGGGTTTAATGATGAGTAGGAATAATGATGAAGTCTGGCTGAAAATCATAAACATTTTTTTATGAAAAGAAAATGTGTTTCATTTTAAAAGTTTTGTATTTTTAAAAAATAGAAACTAAATGGTAGTTTCCATTTGCTAATGTTTGTTTTTTTATTTAATAGTTCTAAAATAATTATATAAAACTCTAAACCTAAAAAGGTATTTGGGAATGTAATAAAAATAATTCTTGATCTAAAACTCGGGATTATGTAATATTTACGTTTGGGCCCTTATAGTTAGTATCAAAGTAGGGTTTAGATAATTTTAGTGGTTGGGATACTCTAAATACCCTTAAGAGATTATAATTTATGGTTATCATGATATAAAACTTGAATATTACCATGTTTATTCATCTAAAATATATCTGTTCAGAATGATTTTATATAGAGGTGATAGGGAAGCTGAAGTAGGAAGACACCAAGAGGACAATATCATTCCAAATCAACAACCAGGAATAGTTTGAATTATAATATTTAAGTTTGTTGATATGATGGATTAATTAACATAGGATATAAATAGAGGTAGTATCCATGATAGAGAAACCAAATTCACTATAGAGGAACATGTCCATTATAGATCATTTCATGAAACAACACCTTCCTATATTCAATAGTTCATCTGACACTGTGATAAATAAAGGATGGGTTAAATCCCTAAAGAATATAATTTATGTCATGGGTTGTTCAAAACATAAAAATATGACTCTTTATATTCTCTATTTTGAAGGTAAATATGATCATTAATTATCATTAGTTAAGAATATTAGAGGAATATAAGATATTGATACCTTAGAAGGGGATGAATTTAAGAATATTTTACTTGAGAAATATTTTCACAAGGTTTTTCAACATGGGATAGAAAAAAAAATTATTGTAATTAAGGAAGAATAAATAATATTTAGTGGATGTGTATAAAGAAAAATTCACCCAATTGGAAATATTCACACCAAAACGTATTTGGGATCTTGATAGTAAAATTAATCAATTTTACTAAATATTGAATCCAAGATATTGGAGGGAATTGGATCCTCATTAATTTTTTTTGATAAACTTATTTTATGTGATGAGAAGGTAGAAATGTATTTTTATGATGATCATGTTTCCTATAAAAATAATTAGAAAAATATTTCCAAATGGTAAGTATTGGGTAAAATTCAATCTAAGAAATCCAAAAATAAAAAAAATCAAGTTTTCATCTTGTGATAAGTGTGGTAGAAAACACTCTAGTGATTGTCTTATGAAATTTAGGAAGTTTTTTTTGATGTGTTATGTTTATACATTTGGATCATGCATATAAATAAAAGGATCACAATAATGATTATACTAATAATGTAAGTCCCAGATTAAGATATTTTAACTTTAACAAATTGGGTCATTATGTGAGTATTTGTATGAATATAGGAGAAAAGGATTGAAGCTATCAAAATCACAAGCATAAAGGTGTGGATAAATCCTTTTCGACTACTTTGATAGATTTTAGACCATCCAATAATGTTTTTTCAGGTACATTACTTGTTTATTAAAATTATTCCAATATCTTTCTTGATTTGTGGTCTACACATTCTTTCATTTTTGAGAAATTTACTGGTAAATTGGAAATTTCATCTAAATAAATGAAGCAATAACTTTTGTTAAAAACCCCTAGGAGTAGTTTTAAGGAAAAAATAAGTTATAATAATCTTACTATTATTATATATATAAATTATTCACCTAAAAAACTCATTATCTTTCCCTGATAGAGTTTGATGGTATTCTAGGTATGGATTAGATTTATGTTTATCATGCTAAGATAGATTATAGATATAAAGAATTCATTTTTCATAATGAGTTTCAATTTTTATGAAAGAATGAATTAATACTCTTGATAGATTATTAAGAAGCTGAGAAATTTATTAACGATGGAAATGAAAGTTATCTTGCACATATTGTTGCGAAGAATTAAACTGTTCAAATTAGTGATGTTACTATAGTAAAAGAATATCTAGATATATTTATTGATAAATTTATTGGTATTATACCTGATATAGAGATTCAATTTACTATTGGCTTAGTTCCTGATGCTAATCCAATATCAAAACCTCCTTATCAAATGAATCAAGTAAAAAATTTAGAATTAAAAAAGTAATTATAAGAGTTTCTTAATAAAGTATTCATTCACCCTAGAACTTCACCATGATGTTATCTTTTTTTTTTATTAAAAATATATATGGTTTCATGATGATTTTAATTGATTATAAACCATTTAATAACATTAATATTAATAATAAGAAAATATTTTCTCATATATATGGAAAGTTTGATCAGATCTAGGGAGTTTGGTATTTTTCAATGGTTGATCTTAGGAATAAGTACCATCAGATCATGGTGAAGTAGGATGAAATTCCAAATATGTAATTCAGATTAGGTATGGGAATTATGAGTTTGTGGTCATGATTTTTGTGTTGAAAAATTCACTATATGTATTTATAGACCTTATGAATAGAGTTTTTCATGAGTTCTTGGTTAAATTTGTGGTTTTGTTTATTGATTAAATCTTGATATATTTTGAAATTTATGATGATCATAAGAAACATTTGAGGGTGGTTTTACAAACCTTGAAAGAAAATAAGTTATATGGAAAGTTTAGTAAATGATAATTATGGTTGCGATGAATTTATTTCCTTGTAAATATTTTAAAAAACAATAGATTAAATATTTATCTAGATAAAACTAAAGTGGTTGAAGACCATCCATAACCTACAAATTCCATATATATTTTTAGTTTTTATTGATGAGTGGGTTACTACTAATGGTTTATTGAAACATTTTCTCTATTATCTAGCCCACTAATTAAGTTAACTATAAAAGGTGTTAAATTAATCTTTACAAAAGAAAGTGATGAATTTTTACAATAATTGAAAATAATATTAGTTTATGCTCTAGTTTTAGAACCACCATCAAGAAATGATGACTTTTGTATCCATGTCAATGATTCTTTGAAGGGACTTGGTTGTGTTATAATATATAATGATCAATTAATTGCTTATGCTTCACTTTAATTAAAACCTAATAAGATAAATTATCCTACACATGACTATGAAATTGTAGATTTAGTGTTTTATTTAAAAATATGGAGACATAATTTATATAGAGTAAAGTGTGAAATATATAATGATCATAAAAGTTTGAAATATATATTCACTCATAAAGAGTTGAACATGAGACAAAGAATATGGCTTCAACTAATTAAGGATTTTGATTACAAGATTCATTACCATCCAAGAAAAAAAATATAGCTGATTCTTTAATTCAAAAAGATAATTCATCATTAACTATGCTATATTTGGAACATGATCCTTTGGAAAATTATTTGATGAATATTGGTCTAGAAACTGTGAATGTAAGAACTTCATCTATTTTTTTCAAGTGTTAGTGCATCCATATTTTTCAAACATAATTAAGAAATATTAGAAGAAATATCATGTTTTATAAGAAAAGGTATAATTGGTCAATAAGGGTAAGTTTCTAGAGTTTAATGTTGATAAAAAAAGTGTTTTATGATTTGAAAAGAGGTTGTGTGAGGCTTATAATTCCCATCTAAAGAAGGAATTATTGATTAAATCTCATAGATTTTTGTTTTCTTTTAGTCATGGAAGCACTAAGATGTATAGGTACCTTTGGAAACATTTTTGGTGGGATGGAATGAAAAGAGATATTGTAGACTTTACTGTGAAATTTTTTACTAGTCATTTGGTTAAAGAATAATGAAAATTAACGAAGGGGATACTTTATAATTTTATAGTGCTGAAGTGGAAATGGAAAAATATATTTATGGATTTCTTGGTGGAATTTTAAGAGACATCTTGTGGTAATAATAAAATTTGGGTTATTTTTGATTGATTGAATAAATATATAAATTTTCTTACTATTTAAGATAATGTGTGTCTGAATCATCTTTCTATAATTTATGTTTAAAATACCATCATATTTAATGGGGTCACTTAATCTATTTTATTTGAACATGATCCCATTTTTCCTATAATTTTTTAAAAAAATCCATTAGAATTCACTGGGAACTGAATTAAATTTCAACACATCTGTAATATGTCACCTTTTCCTAGATATGAACCTCTTTGATTTTTGGTTAAACATATTTTATTTTGGGTTTTCTTTATTATTTAAATATTGGGGGTTGAGTCCTATATGGGGATAAAGATTTTTTTCTGATAAAAATGACCAAAGGTTTGGGGGGATGTATGTTTTTTTAATTAATGGAGTCGGGGTATAAACATGCCAAGGGATTATGAGGGTTTTATGTGGTTTTGAAGGATTCATTGGTGGTTTAGGATTTTTTTACAGAATCTGGGATGAATGCTATCTAATGGAAACTTTTACATCATGAATAGTTTACACTATGTAAACATATTGTCAGTAATATTCCATGAATTGGTTTATGGCGTGAAACTGTTACATGCCATGAAACCGATTCATGTTGTTAAATGGTTTATCAGGGTTATTTTAACCTGAGTCGGTGTGTTTTTAATATATCTTTTAAATTGATAAATTCACATCATGAAATGGTTTCACAATGTGAATCTCTCAACTCAGTGATTTTAAACCACATTATTCATATGATTTTATTTCATTCATTGTTCATATACCTCTCTCAAACCCTAGGGAAACTCTAGGAGATTATGAATTCATTCCTTCCCATATAGAAATCTTGATCAAGAATTTAATCTCTGGTGAGTTGGTTTTCTTTGGTTTCCCCCTCCCTCACACTTGTTTTTCATTATCACAATGTAATCTATTGACCACTATTGAATTGGGTTTTGACCTTATGTGATCTATGATTCTATTTATGATCTTCTTCACCTTCATTCTTCATTGGTATTCCTAGTTGAAAGTGTTTCTTAAATATCCAGATAAAGTTATGTGGTCTAGAACAACGCCCTATGGTCTATTTCTATTTCTTTAAATATGTGCAATATTATATGATTGTGTCGAAACAATGTATGAATTAACAAAAATAATAAGGGGTGATGAAAATCATGTTTTTGAGACCTGGATTTTAGGTACCTTTAGGATGATCCTACCCTTAAATAATAAAAGACTGACAAATGGATTAAATAAATATTTTAGCATGTCATGAGGCCTTAGGTGATTGATTGTGATAGATTCACATTGGAAATTAGAATCCTTGATTATTAAATTACTTGTGATAATTTGAAATAATTTGGGTATTCAAACTATAATGGAAATAGATTAAGATATAATTTAACGATTGAATGGGTAATTGAAAGATAAATGGAAATTGGTTGAATTGACTATTATGGCTTATGATATTATGTTGTTTTATTCTGGATGTTATGACTTGTGTTGTGATTTATGCTGAAATTATTATATAAAGGTCTATGCCCAGTGATAATGAAATTCTTATATAAAGTGATATGTCTGGTGATACTGAAATTCTTATATAAAGGGCTATACCGAGTGATGCTAAAATGATTATATAAATGGATTTTCCTGATTATATTGAAATGATTATATAAAGGGATCAGCTTGGTTATTCTGTAATTCTTATAGAGATTAAACCAATTATGTGATTATACCATGAAATAGTGATTATGGTTGTCATGGTTGTGCTACACACTCAGAGATATTCTGAAAAAGTGGAAAAGCTGGTTGATTATTGCATCATATTAATTAATTAATTAGTACTCCTTATTATCACTTTATTTCATGCACTTATTATCAGAATAGTTTTTTTTAGAAATGGTGGTTTCAACCAACTAAGTTATACTCACACCCTATTCAAGCTCCCATTTGGTACCCAAGAAGATTATATAGATGTAGGTTTAGATAAGGGAAAAGACCTTGTTATTGATTATTTCTTACTGGATGATTTGGAGCTTGGATACGGGACCGACATGGGTTTTAGGACCAAGGTGTTTTGAGTTTATTTGTTTCATCATTATCTGTATTAATTTTAGTCTAATATTTTGATACATTCTAGCCTGAAATTACATGGTTTATTATTATTCGGTTTACTTGGATAATCCTTTATCTTTTAGTTGTAATTTTTGTTCCTATGATATTTGTTTATTTATTCCATATTACAACTTTTTAAAAGAGGGTATAGTCTACAAACTATGTTTTCTATACCCCTACTACAAGTCGGAAACCTCTAGCATATGGAGAGGCATGCTTGAGGTTCAGTAACCAACCTGATTTGGCCATGTGAGAGAGTGATATATCAGGGGATGTTACAAAGTGGTATAAAAGGTTGTAGGTTTTATTTTATGTTACTTTAATATTTGGTAAAGGTATAAAGGAGACTAATATGTATCAGGACTTGGTAATGAGATTGTTCATGGGAGTAACTAACCCATGTTTGGGGAAAAATCTGAGCACCCAGGGATAAAATTGTTTTTTATATTTTTCATTATTATGATTGATATTATTTTACCTTGGGTGATTCACATGTTGTGTGTTGTTATTGTTTCTTGATGTTTATACTCATGTCCGAGAATGACATGAGATGAGTATGCATGCATCATGATTGGCACATAGGGATATATCTTGAGCTTCATTGTTCATGATAGGAACATATTTATTGCATGTGATATATTTTCATATATAAACTATGAAATGAGATACCTATTATATCTAATAAATGAAATGAAAGAACTATTAGGTTATTCTAATCCACTTATTAACCCATGTTTATAAATACCATGAAATAGCGGTTCTCTGTTTTTCTCACTTATTGAGGTTGAACTTGTTGTTATCCAATGTTTTAAGGAGTGTGTTTGTATTGTAGAGAAAATGCACCCTTTTCATATTTGAATTGAGTGTCAGGAAAGTGGAAATCAATATGATCCTAACATAGCTGAACCAGAGCTTCATATAGATCCTGAGGATCATATGGATGTTTAGCTTTATGACATCTTCCTGAGGGTCATGTGATCCATGTAAATTGATATTGTTTATACCCTGTATTTGATGTATGAGTTTTCGATATAGTTTCATATGCATTATTTTCCTATATTTAATGGGGAGGAGGACCCCAGGAAGCTAAGTTCTAGATTTAGTCAGTCCATATGATCTTTAATAACCTAAAAACACCCATAGATAGGGTGGTGAAGCTTGATGCATACATGATTCTTGGACCATCTAAGAATTGGTGGGACACTATAGATAAATAATGGTAGAAAGAGGAGTTATCCTAAAGGAATTCAAGGAAAAGTTTATAATTCACTTATATATTAAAACATTGATTGATGAGAATGATCACATCAACAATATATTTAATCTACTGAGAGGTTCTAAGATATTCTCAAATATCAACTTGAGGTTTGGGTATCATCAGTTGATATTGAGACCATCGAACATACCTCAGAACAATTTTAGGAGTAGGTATATCTTGTATGAGCTTGTAGTGATTTTGTTTAGTTAAATGAACACACTATAATTATTCATGGACTTGATGAATTTGATCTTATATCCTTTCCTGGATAAATTTGTGGTGATTTTTTTGATGACATCTTAGTATACACCTAGTTAGTGAAATATCATTGCCGATATCTTAACATCATCTTGAGTATATTGATAGAGAAACAAATTTACACCAAGATAACCAAATGTTGTTTCTAGATTGATAAATTACACTTCTTGGTTCATGTCATCTCAGAAGATGGAGTTTCATTGGACCTATTGAAGGTTGTAACCATCATATCTTGCGAGAAACCCAATAATATCTTTGGGATTCAAATTTTTATAGGTTTAGTAGGTTATTATTAGTGTTTTATCAAAGAATTATCTTGTCTGGTATCACTTATGTCCAAGATGACCAAGAAGAGGGTGGATTTTTTTTAGTCAGATGCTTATGGAATATATTTTCAGGAGATGAAGGGAAGGATGACCTCAGCACCGATCCTCACTTTACCTATGCCGGGTAAGGGATATATTGTGCACTATTATGAATTTTGAGTCAGGGTCTGAGAAGTTTTGATACTGGAGGACCGAGTGGTTTCTTATGGATCAAGACTATTGAGAACACATGATAGGAATTATCCTACTCATGATATAGAGTTATATGTGGTGGTAAGTTATCTAAGATGCGAGAAAAAATATCTTTTAGGTGAGAGGTTTTTGGTGTACATGAATCCCAAGAGCCTTAGGTACATATTTTCTCAATGGGATATGAATATTTGGTAGAGGAGGTGGGTTGATTATCTGCATTATTTTGACTTCAAGTTGGATTATACATCAGGTAAGGGAAAGATCATTGTTGATTCCTTAAGTTAGAATATAGAAACAGAGGTAGTACGATATTCTTGTAATGAGTGGCAGATGATGGTTCTCTTTGAAGAAATGAATCTAGATGTCCAAGAGTCCTAGGGATGAGTATTTATGACTTCAAAATTGGTTATACTAGTTCGTATTGTTTGGATCAAGATAGATTAGTTATTTGATCTGGATGGATTTACTCTGAGAGATAGCTTTTATAATGGGGAGCCATTAGGATGGTATCTTAGAAATGATAATATTCTTCTTATCCATGACTGAGTATGGGTTCCTATGGTATTACGTGAGGTGATTAAGAGAGAGTTTCATTATTTTAGATGGTTAGTGCAACTAGGTTTGAAAAATATGTATCATAATCTATATAGAAAGTAATGGTGGATAGGAATGAAGAAGGATGTTGTGGGATTTGTAGCGAGATGTTTCACCTTTCAGTATATGAAGACTGAGCATTAGAGGGATGGTGGGATATTACAGCCTATGAATATTCTATAATGTAAATGAGATGATATAACTATGGATTTTGTGATAGGATTACCCAAGACCCCTTATAATAATGATGTAGTATGGGTGATCATAGACCAACTATCAAAGGTAGCCTACTTTTTTCTCATCAGGGAGACCTTCACTACTGATGATATAGATAGTATTTATGTGTGGGAGATATTTTAGTTGCATGAAGTTATAAGGAGTATTTTTTAAGATAGAGATCCTCATTCACATCTTGATTATTTCAGGGTCTTCAGAAGGCTCTGGGATTGTAGGTTCTTCTGAGTATAACCTACCATCCTCAGACTGAAAACCAATCTGAATGGACTATTCAAATTCTGGAGGATATGTTATGAAACTGTGTTTTTAGATTTCAGTTGTTCATGTGAGTAGTATTGAGTAGTATTTATCACTTTTTTGGATTTATTATAATAATATATTCCGGGCATTGATCCAAATGGAACCCTTTGAATTTTTTATGGAAGTTTATTCTGTTCACTGCTTTGTTGGCTAGAGGTAGGTGAGTTAGAGATGGTTGGACCTAGTCTCACACAATAGATGTTTGAGAAGTTTTAGTTGATTAGGAGGTGGTTGGTGACCATACAGAGTAGGAATAAATCTTATTCTGACCATTAGAGATGACCTCTATAGTTTGAGGTTTGTCATTGTGTTTTCCTTCAGGCATCACCTAGGTAGGGAAACACCATATAAGGAAACATGAAAAGATAACTCATGGGTTTTTCATTCCATTAGATATAGTGAAGATGGTTGGTCTAATGGAATACCAATTGGCCATTACAAAGTGATACAGTTCCATACATGAATTTTTTCATGTGTCACAACTTTTGAGATATCTTCTAGACCCTTATCATGTGGTATACATTTATGACATTGGGGTTGGTGTAGATACATCCTTTAAGGAGAATCTGATACAAATTTTGGACCATAATGAGAAGTATCTCCAAGAAAATACTATATCACTAGTTTGAGCCTAATTGAATCATGGGTATGTTCAATAGGAGACCTAGGAGAGGGAATTAGATATGCGATCATAATGTTTGGACTTGTCCATAGAGACCCCACTGTGATGATTGGAGCATCTTCGGGATGAGCTATTATACAGAGGGTAGGTTGTAAGATCCCTTTTTTTCTAGGTACATCCCTCTTTAAATTTTTGTTAAACCTATTTTATTTTGGGTTATACTTTTTCTTTAAACCTTAGTGGTTGAGTCTTATTTGGGGATGAAGAGGTTTTTCTATGTAAAATGAACTAAAGTTCAAGAATGTTTTTTTAATTAGTGGAGTCTAGGTATAAATGTATTAAGGGATTATGAAGGTTTTATATGGTTTGGATGTATTTAGAGGTGGTTTGGGATTTTATTATGAAATTTGGGCTGAAAGTTATTTGTTGGAAACTTTCACACTATGAACAATTTACACAACGTGAATGTGTTGTTAGGAAGAGGTTGTGAACAGGTTAAGGGCATGACAATGATACATGCAGTAAAACTAGTTCATGTAATGAAATGGTTTATTAGGGTTATTTTATCTTGAGGAAATTTGTTTTTTTGGAATATCTCTTACATCTATAAATTCATTTTGTAAAAGGGTTTCACATCACGAATCTCTCAGGCTCAGCAGTTTTAAACTATCCTATTCGTATGATTTTATTTCATACTTTATACAACTCCCTTTATTGAACCTCAGGTAAACTCCAAAATTTTTTGGAGACATTCTTTCCCTTCTAGAAATTTTGATCAAACATTTAATATCTGATGAGTAATTTCACTTTGGGTTTTCCCTCTCTTTCACTTGTTCTCCATTATTTCAGTGTAATATTTTGACCACTATTAAATCAATTTTTTATCTTATGTGGTCTAGTTTTATCCTTGTGATCTCCTTCACATTAGTTCCTTATTGGTGTTCCCCATTGGGAGTGTTTCTTAAATATCTGGACAAAGGATGGTGTTCTATAATAATTCCCTATTATCTATTTGTATTTATTTAAGTATGTGAAATATTATGCGATTTCACTGACACAACGTGCACATTAACAAACAGAATAATGGGTGATAATAATCATGTTTTTAGACTACTCCATGGATCCTTTTGACCCAATGGTGTTGAGATCTAGCTTGAATATACCCATAGTATGATCCTACCCTTTAATAATAAATAACTGTAAAATGGATTAAAGATATGTTTTAGCATGACATGAGACCTCATGTGATTGCTTGTGATAGATTCACCTTGGAAATTGGCATCCTTGATTATTAAATTACTGGTGATAATTTGATATAAAATGGGTGTAAAAACTAGCATGGAAATGTCTTATGATATAATTTAATGAATTAATGGGTAATTGAAAGACAAATGGTAACTAGATGAATTGAACATTATGCCTTATGATATCATGTTGTGTTATTATATTCATTATGAATTGTTTTGTGATTTATGCTGAAGTGCTTATATAAAGGGACATTCCTAGTGATGTTAAAATTATTATATAAAGGTCTATACCTGGTGATGTTGAAATTATTATATAAAGGGCCATACCTAGTGATGTATAAATACTTATATAAAGGTATTTTATTGGTTATGATGAAATGATTATATAAATGGATTGGCCTGATTATATTGTAATGCTTATAGGGATCAACCTATTATGTGATTATTCCATGGACTTGTGATTACAGTTGACATGGTTGTGCTATATGCTCAGAGATATTTTGGAATGGTGCCGAATTGGGTTTATTGTTGCATCATATTAATTGATTAATAATACTCATTATTATTGCTATATTTCGTGTACTTATTATTAGACTGGTTTTGTTTAGACACAATGGTTTTGACCCACTAAATTTTACTAACACCCTATTCGGACCACCATTTTGTTCCAGAGAAGATTATATAGATGCATATTTGGACAAGAGAAAAGGACCTTGATTTTTATTTTTTTGTTGGATGGGTTGGACCTTGGATATGGGACTGACATAGGGTTTAGGATTGGGGCCTTTTGATTTTATCTGTGTCATCATGGTCTTTTATTTGTATTACTTTTAGTTTGAAATTTAGATACATTCTATCTTGATATTAAATGGTTTATTATTATTTGGTTTACTTGGTTATTCCTTTATCTTCTAGTTGTATGATGTACTATTTTATCTATTTTTTTACTTTGATATTTTTTATTTCCATTGTATTACAACTCTATACCAAGGGGTATAGTCTCCCAAAAATATTATTGACAGCCCTACTGCTATTTAGAAGCCTATGGCATATGGGTAAGTGTGTTTGAGGTACAATAACCTAATTGATTTGGACATGTATGAGAGTGATGGATTAATGGAAATTATAAAATCTTTTTATACTCAATATAATGTAAATTCAGAGTGAACTATTCAAACTTTAAAGGATATTATTCAATTTTGTTCAATAGATAACTAGGGAAGTTGGAATTATAATCTTTCATTAGTTGAGTTTTCTTATAATATCATTTTTCATTCTAGTATATAGACTACATATTTTGAGTAATTATATAGAAATTGGTGTTAGACTGCATCTTTTTGGGATGAAGTAGGTAAAAGAATATTTTTGGGACCATAATTGGTAGAATAAATGGCTGATAATGTGAGGATTATTCAATAACATATGAGGATGGATCACAACAAGAATAAAAGTTATAAAGATATCAAAATTAAAGATATTTCATTCTAGGTAGGTGAATATGTTTTTCTTAAATTATCTTCTTGGAAAAGTTTTATGAGTTTTGATAAAAAGGTAATGTTAAATATGTGGTTCATTAAAACATATGTAATCTTATGGAAGGTTGGATCAATTTCCTACTGAGTAGCCGTTCCACTGAGTTTATCCCAAGTACATGATGTGTTTCATGCTTCATTTATAAGTATGTGTTAGATGTATCTCATGTTTTAATCCATGATGTAGTACAATTAGAAGATAATCTTTTATATGAAGAACAACTGGTTCAAATTCTTGACTGTAGATAGAAAAAAATTACAGATTAAAGTAATTCACTAGGTTAAGGTTTTATGAAAAAATAATATGATTGAAGAAGAAACATGTGAATCATAAAATTATATAAATGAAAGTGTTGAGTTAGAAGTTTAACTTCTTAATTTTCCATTCCTTTAATTTTTGAAATCACAAACACTTTATTAAAACTATGTTTACTAACTTTTTACGTACCAAGTGTTTTAGTATGTTTCTATATAAAAAATTACTTGTTACCTAACATATAAATAGTTCTAATGAATTATGAATATGAACATATCATTATTAAACATGATCCATTGAATCAAGGATGCATCTAATTCATCAGACTAACCTTTATTCTTACTAGTTGTTAGAATTTTGTCTTGCCTATCATACTAACAAAATTCATGACCATAAGACCAATACTGGTACCGATACATCAGGCTAACCCATATAAGGTTTATCATATTAAAAAATTATAAGGAATTTCATTGGACTATCCTATGTTTATAATCATAATATATATATATATATATATATATATATTATTTCTATTTCAAGTTATACAATCTAGTACTAAAATGGTGTTAAACAAAAATGAATTTAGACATTGAGTAAAATATGAGCTTTCAAGCACCAACTGTCTGAGGACATTACAATAAACTCAAAAATTCAACCACTAGAGATTCACCTATAAATATCAGGTCATTCGAAGAGTTTGTAGATGATACATTTATGTGACATTTTTACTTGGATTCCACTTAATAGGTTCTCCAAGCCCGATTGGCTACATGGCCTCAAGAACATCTCACTGAATGCTAGAGGCTTTAGACTAACAGTGAGGGCTTGGAGCGTGTCCATGGGGAGACTATATCCTCATCAATAGAGTGTAACACAAAAAATAATTATAATAGAGGTAAAATATTATAAGCAATATAAGTTAATAGATGACACAACTAAAAGAGACAAGGACAAAAAAACTGAAAAAACTGAAATAACTGATACAAGCATACGACAATTGATGATGATATGTCATGTATCTAGTAAGATGGAAAACATGGAAAAAAGAAGAATACATAAACACTAACCCAAAGTATCTTAAAGTAAATACATAAACTATCCCATGCTTTCCGAGCTCTAGCTTGGTCATCTACTACTAGCTCCATACTAACACAATAAGCAATCAAGTGTTGTATGCTTCTCTTTATCAACACCTATATTCATATAGTCTGCCCGGGTACCAATGGTTCTTGGATAGGGTGTGGGATAAATCTTGGTGGGCCACCACCAATGGTGTCTATATCATATGGCCCATGTAATGGAAATGTAAAAATGTGAAAACATGCATATATAAAGTAAAAAGTACAATGTATCTAAATACCCAAGTACCTACTTCATCCCTTGGATGGTGTCTGAACATGTAAACGGTTCATTAATTAATTGATTACCAAATTATATTAATAGTTCACAGGAGGCCTATCCAGTACCGACTTCATCATCTCATGATAACATAAATAGTGAAGGTTCCAAGATGTAACATGGAAACCATGATTGATAATTAATAGGATGTGATTACAAGGTAATCAACAAGGAAACATAGATCTCAAGGGCCACCAACTTAGTAGTAACTAATCCTAGATAATGGGTAAGAGTGTAATACAATGAGCATCATCCAAGGAATTCCCACAATAATGTTTCCAACTGACTCTAAGGAATACATCCAAGGTAAAATGGGAGATAAGAAATGGTTTGTCCAAGGATGTAACCAAGGCACCTCATGTCATGCTGGATCCAAGGAGTGTATCTGGGGAATCCTATAATAAAAAATAAGGGATCCTAAGGTTTCATACTAGGAATCTAGAGGTAGATAAGGATTGTCTTCCTAGGTAGGTCTCACCTAAGGAAACTGACATCCTTGAATCGAAATGACGTCCATGAGTACCCAAGGAATCCCATTATGAATCCAATAATTAATACTAATAAAGTATTATTGTAAAGATATTAAGGTACTACATAAAGAGGCACCTTACATTTAATTTATTACAGTTAATTTGGTCATATGATAACTATGACATTAACAAATTTACTTGGTTCAATCCTTTCCTTTCATTAGTTTGATAAGACCAATTAGTAGGAAACCTTTAATTTAAAACCAATTAAATCAAGTTAAATTTATAAGGTTCACTCCAATTCCTTCCATAAACATGGAAAGGTGTTATACAAACTTTCAACCAAACTTTAATTTACAATTAATGAGGCCAAGTCATATACTTAAGTATGCTTGCGATAATATCATTTGAATTAATTACTTAAATTTAGGCACTTACCATAGGTGGGTCAAGTGGAAGTGAAATGGGAGAAGATATTCATAATTTATTGATTCAATAGTAATTTAATAAAGGGAGGCCTACCATTAGTGTGGTCAAGTTCGAGAACACCCAAACAATGGCTCAAAATTGTCAAAACACTAAAAACTCATTCCTGACGTAACACCCTACATGGGGTGGTCATCATTGTGGATGTAACCACCAATATTTAATCACATATAGGGAAATATTCTATACATATGGTTCTAATGATTATAAAAAAATAATATGAATTCAATGAACAACTCTTGATGAAATCAGAGGGCCCCACACGTCAATTCTAAAATCAATAAACTTGATGGATGAGTTATATACCACTAATCATGTACACATATGACTCTCCTCATCCAGTATTGACCTATAATTTTTCTTGGATCATAGTAGATATTAAAAATATAGATAATATTCTATACCTTGATAACTTCATTGAGAGTAAGAGAAATACAGAACAGATAAAAAGGACTCGAGTACTTACCATTGCACATCCAAGGTAAAAAATGGAAGATCGATTGGATCTTGGATGAAGGAGATCTTTCAATAAATAATTTATACATTCAATAAGATCCAAAGGGGGAGAAATGGAGGTTCTATATATTGGAATTAGATTGGGTAAGAAGGGTTAAGTTAATTAGATCATTGAGGGAAAAAAGGTAAAATCACCCAAAAAATAGCCTGTACATGGTTAGGCAGCACAGTTTGTGAAACCATGCACCAATAGTGCGATATGGATCTCCCAAAAAATATAGACCATCTAAATGGTTTATATTAACTATGAATCCTCCCCGTACGGTTTACTCTAACCGTGTGACAAAACCATTTTCCCCAAAATGTTGGGTTCCGAGCTCTAAACGAGCCTTGGACACCCCTGAGACCTTCATTATCTCATTAGGCATCAAATTTAGGTCCATAAAGGTGAATTAGACCAAAATTTATAGGATCCATACCTGAGTAAAAAATTGGATTCTTATAGTCTTCCCCATCCCTGAGTTCTCCTTCCAAGAGTGAAAAAACACTATTTGATAAAAAATCTTCCCATTATACAAGTACATCGGCCTCTCGATCCCAAGTCTCATCCTGTTCATAGTTGTTTCACCATAGAACTTATACTAGAGGAACATAATAGCCTCAGAGAGTCTTCGTTCTTTGGTTGAAGTTTCATATAGGACACTCCTTAAATGAAGCATCAATATCAAGCTCTACTTCCTTAGGATCAAAAGTATGAGATAGGTTGGCATGATAATGACAAAGCTATGAAACATGGATGATGCCATGCATAGAAAAATAAATCTAAGGTAATAGTAACCGATAGGATACCAACTTGACTCACTCAAAAATATAAAATGGCCCTACAAAATGAGGTGAAAACTTCTCTTGCCTCCGTATCCGTCTATTACCTATCCTGGGAAACACTCGTAGGAAAACATGATCCGCAACCTTGAAATACAAAGGTCATAAACTATGATAAACATAATATTTTTATCTATACTGAGTAGTAGACATATGCTTCATAATCATCTAAACCTAATATGAAGTATCCTGTACAAGTTGAGGACCTAATAGGGCTGCATCACCGACCTCTAGCCATCATAGGGGTATACAAAACTACCTACCATATAAGGCCTCAAAAAGATCCATCTGATTTATCACCTGAAAGATATTATTATAGGATAAATCAATGAGAGGGATATTCTTCTCCCAATAACCTATGAAATTAAGGACACATGCCTATATAATTTCCTCTAGAACCTGTATCATTTATTTTGACATCCCATCAATATGATGGTGAAAAGATGTGCTTAGAAGCACATGTGTATCCATATCTTTCTGCAATCCCTGCTAGAATTGTGATGTGAAATGAGAATCACTATCTGAAATTATTGTACAAGGGACCCCATATAGTTTTATGATCTCACAGATATACAGTATTCCTAGATCATCAACTGAGAAAGTCTCCTAGATAGTAATGAAGTGGGATTCTTTCATTAGTTAGTTAATAACTACCCACACAATGTCTCTACCCCTCAGTGACCTAGATAAGACGACTGCAAAATCCATATAAATATCTTCCCATTTCCATTATGAGACTAGATGTGGTTGTAAAAAGACTTTAGGTCTCTAGTTCTATGCCTTCATATGTTTACAGGTGGAACCCCTAGTGATAAAGCCTACTATCTAATGTTTCATCCCAAGCTACCAATACCGGCGTCGCATATCTCGATATATTTTGGAGATGCCTGGATGAACCACCCATTGAGAAGCATGAGACTCACACATTAAATCATATCTCATATCTGTAGGAACCTAGACATGTCCATGTATATGTAGGATGTTTTTTTCTTCCATAGACCAATCTGGAGGTGGTTCATCTCTTGAGATACCCTCTTAGAGAACCAAGCCTTCAAGATTTTAAAGTTTCTACCCTTTTCATTCTAAAGGAGGGAAGAGGTAATTGTCAAGGTTGAGATATAAGTCTACTTGTGACTATTTTGAAACTATAAATATAGCTTAGAGAATATTTCCATCAATTTCCATTCATCATTGGCTTTCCATACAGCCTGTGCCTGAGTTTTCCAGCTCAGAGCATCAACGACCACATTGCCCCTTCCAAGCCTATAAGCAAGCTCAAAATCGAAGGACTATAGATATTCAGCCCATGTTCACTTTTTGAGATTCAAGTAACACTATGAGAAGATATATTTAAGGATCTTGTGGTCTGTGTACACCATAAATCACTCACCCAATAGATAGTGCCTCCAGCAATGTAAGACATGAACAACTTCTTCTAGCTCAATGTCATGCATCAGGTAATTTCACTCATGAGGCCTAAAATACTGAGATTCGTACACAATTACTCTATCCTTATGCATCATCACTACTCCTAGGATAATGGCTGATGCATCACAGAAGACGATATAAACTTTACCTAGATCTGGAATAGTCAGAATAGGTGTTGAGATAATCCACCCTTTAAACTCTTGAAAGTATTTCTTGCACACTTCTGACCCCATGAACTTAACACCCTTATTTTTAAGGCTAATAAGAGGTGATAAGGGAGTGAAAAATATTGTATAAAAAACTATAATATCCATCCACCCTCAAGAAACTCCATATATCAAACACATTCTTGGGTTTCTCCCAATAAACCACCACACTCAACTTCTCTGGGTCAATAGAGACTCTCAATTCTAAGGTAATATGACCCAAGAAGTGAAATTTTTCAATCAAAAAGTGAAACTTAGAAATATTGGCATAAATATGATGTATTTCAATGTACTTAAAATGATCTCAAGGTTTATGGCATGGTCACAACAAGTATGAGAATACACAAATATTCTGTCTACAAATACTATGAAAAAAGAATTGAAATAGGGATGAAACACCCTATTCATCATAGCCATGAAAATATTAGGCATGTTTATAAGACCAAATGAATTAACTAGATACTCATATAGACCATACCTACTATGGAATGTTGTATGAGGTATGTATGATGGCCCAACTCACACCTGATGATACCCCAACTCAAGTTGATCTTAGAGAAGACCCTAGCTCCCTAGATATGGTAAAAGATATCATCTATTCATGGTAGTGGATACTGTTTCTTGATCATAAGATAGTTCAACCATATATAATCCACACACAAACAAATTGTCCCATCTGAATTTTTGGAAAAAATAATGTGGTAACCCCAACTAGAAGTGCTACGCCATATGAAAACTTAGACCTCTAGATCCTCTAACTACCTCTTAAGCTCCTGAAGCAAAGTTAGTTCCATCCTATATGGAGGGGTGGAAACTGAAGCTGCTACCAAAATAAGCTCGATCATAAACTCTACCTTCCTATGAGGAGGTAAGAAAGAAATTTTTTTGGGATAGAAATACCTAAAATGATTTACTACTAGAGGGAATTCGAACAGGTCTAAAACTTGATCCTAAATGAAGAGATTTTAAATCTGGGTAGTCACTCCACCCAACCCATGATTCTCTAGTCCATCTCTACAAGCTTGGTCATCCCACTCACCCTTATGTAGATAACCAATACCCTCTATTGATGTAAATGATACCCTTTGATGATTGTTGTCTATAAAGGCATGATACAGAACTAACCAATCCATCCTAATAATGACATTGAAGCTCGTCATCTCAATAAAAAAGAGGTCCCACAAGAAAGGGTATCTGTCTACCTCAAGGGGGAAGTCTCTACACTGGCGTACGCCCTCTCACCATACTACCAACGGTGTATCTAGGGTCATAACACTAAAAAAAACTATATTTATACCCCAAGGCTTTCTACAATAGATAAATAGATAAATGAGTGTAAAGAACCTATATCAAATAAAACAGATACTATTGTGGAGGCTACTAGAATAGTAAATCTTACTATAGATGGTCCCATAGACTGATCCTTGGGTATTGGTTTTAATGCATGCAACTGACATGATCCATGTCCCTGTGAAACATATGGACTACCATGATCAAAATTGTTTTTCTATCACTTCTGGTGATCAGGGGTCTGGTTACCATAACCATGACCTCCTCCTCAACCAGTCCTACTGGTGCTACATCAACTCCCTACCTAACATGGCATAAAATAACCTAATCCTGAAGGTGGAGGTGGAGCAGAAAATCATCCACTAGAAGATGACAAAAAGGTCCCACAGAAATTTTAAAGATTCCTCATATGGATGCAATACCATCACTCCAGTGGGTCTTTATAACACTGAGGATTTATATGCCCCTATATTCCACACTGATGCTATACTATGGAGCTACCTACATGGGTACCCTAGTTTCCATTACCCTAATGAGAAAACTCAAGGGATCACTTTCTACCACCAGAAGAACTACTGGCCTATGTTGGCACTGATCCTCTATGCCTGGTACTATCTCCATCCCTCAGGTTACACTCAATGATTAGGGACTGATTTATGATCTCATAGAGGGTTGGTAGGTAGAATATATTCACCCGAGTATAGATGGAATACTGGATCCCATCCTTGAAATGCCTATCATGCAAAATCTCATCACCAACTAAAAGTGGTGAAAAGCACTGTAACTCAATGAAACATGCTGAATAATCCATAACTAAAATAGAAACTTGTTCAAGATGCATGAACTATATATCCTTGTTAGATCTTAGCATCTAAGGTAAGAACTGAGTGTAGAAGGCAGTCAAGAAATCAACCCATAACATGCCCTGATGATGACTGGCTTGGGTAATTACATCCCACCAGTGCTTGGCCGAATCGTGCAGCATGTAAGTATAAGGTTTGACCCTCCGCTCTAGAGGTGTCTCCAAATTCTCAAATATAGACAAGGTGGCCTCTATCCAAGACTCAGTAGCCTACAGACTTCCATCCTTCGAAAAGGTGGGAGGATGCTGTAGTTGGAACTCATGAGTTAGATCATCCATCATAGGTGCATCTCATGGAGCACCATGCATAGAATACATAAAATGTAGGAAACAATCACGAACTTGGGAAATCATGTATGGATCAGGTATAATAGGTATTTCCTCTAGTGGCACTCATGGAATTAAGACTGTTGGCTCAACGCCCACCATGTTTAGAGCATGGTCGTCATCACCTTACTGGCATATGACACAAGGACGTCATGGAAGAATTATTCTATAATTTCCAAGAACATTCCTCAGAACAAGTTTAGAAGCATATATATAACATCACTAGCAGAAGCTGAATGGGAAGAAGCTCACTACCCAAGGCATACTACCCCAACCACCCGCTTAGAAATCCAGGTATCAGTAAGTGCTCAAGTATAAGTTTCAGGGGTTCTAATAGATGAAGAATCAACTATACATTGTCTCATAATTTACTATAAACTGTTTCATTTATTTTATATTTAATTGGGTTCAATCCTTTACCTTCCAAAAACATGATAATATGGGATAAGTATGTGTAACCATTTCATTTTAGAATCCATTTTTCACTTTTAAATTTTTTTCATTTGCTTATAAATTATATCAATGTTCATTTAAAATGAGTTTTCCATCCCAATGAATCAGGGCCCATACTCCTTATAACTGAGATTAACACCCACTTGAATTTATAATGAAAGGCTTGATTCAGTAAACGAATCATTCCAACCCATGAGGTCCCACAACACCTCATGAATTGAAATAATAAATAACTCAATCACATCCCCAAATAAGCATAATCATATATACAAGGAAATTCTTACTCAATAGTCACAAGTATAATAAGAAATGAAAAGTAGTGAAATTCACCTATATGGCATGGAAATATGCATGGCATGTGAATTCTAGGTGCCTATAATGATGAATGTAACAATTCTCCTTTACCTCATATCTCCAGACCAAGGATGAAATGAAATTACCAATTACAATAATAATCAACAACTCCACATATCATGTGTATCACCCAATAATGAAATGATTTCAACTATAATAGGTAAAACCAAAACAAAAATTATAATTCCAGAAACTCATCCTTTAACCCGAACATGGGTTTTTGACACCCAATCATGACTTATAAAAAAGTTCCAAGTGTTCCTAATATCCCAACTATTGTCTTCAAATAGTAATGCAAGAAAGGAACCCCTCTAATACCACTTTATGACATCCCGGACCTGGATGCCACTTAATAGGCGCCCTGAGCCCGATTGGCCATAAGGCCTCAAGCGCATCTCCCCAAATGCCAGAGGCTATTTAATAGTAGTGAGGTCCAGGGGTGTGTCCATGGGGAGACTATTCCCTCATCACTAGAGTGTAACATAGTGGATAATTATAACAGAGGTAAAATAGCAGAAGTAATATAAGTAAATAAATGGCACAATAGAAAGATACAAAGATAACAATAACTAAAATAACTGGAATAACTGATACAATCATACAACAACTAATGATGATATGTCATTTATCTAGTAATATGGAAAACATGGATACAAAGTAACAAGCATACACAACAACCCAAAGTATCTTAAAGTAAATACTTAAATTATCCCAATCATCCCGAGCTCCATCTTAGCCATCTACTACCATATTCATACTAATAAAATAATAAATGAAGTGTTCAAAGCCATATACATCCCTTTATCAACACCTTTATTCATGTAGTCTTCTCAGGTAACGATAGCACCAGGATAGAGTGTGAGATAAATCTCAATGGGCCACCACCAACAATGTATATAACATTCATCCTAAGCAATGGAAATGTAATAGTGTTCAAACATACATCTATAAAGTAAGAAATATAATGTAAATAAATACCCAATTACTTGCTTCATCCCTTGGATGGTGTCTAAAAATGTAACTAGTTCATTAATTAATCGATTACCAAATTATATTAATCGGTCATGTGAGGCCTATATAGCATCAAATTCATTATCTCATGATAACATAAATAGTTAAGGTTCCAAGATGTAACAAGGAAACCATAATTGATACTTAATAGCAAGTGGTTCCAAGGTAATCACTAAGGAAATCTAGAACTCTAGGGCCACAAAATTAGTAGTAACTGAGCCTAGATAATGGGTAAGAGTATAATATAAGGAGAATAGTCCAAGGCATCCCCATAATTTTTTTCTAATAGAGTCCAAGGAATACATCCAAGGTAAAATGGGAGATAAGAAATGGTCGAGCCCAAGGGTGTATCCAAGAAAAATAATTTCACACTAGATCCAAGGAGTGTATCCAAGGAATCCTATAATAAAAAAATAAGGGAACCTATGGTTTCATACTGGGCATATATAGGTAGAAAAAGATCAGGTTCTTGGGTAGGTCTCACCCAAGGAAACTGAAATCCTTGAATTAGAATGACATCCCTGAGTACCCAAGGAATTCCCTTAGGAATCCAAGAGTTTACACGAGTCAATCCATTCAGTAAATATGTCAAGGTCCATGTACATAAGTAGGAACCTTAAATTTAATTCATTATAGTTAATTTGATCATATGATAACTATTACATTAATAAATTCACTTGGTTCAAGACCTTCTTTTCATTAGTTTGACAAGGACAGGTAACATGAAATATTTAATTTAAATCCATATAAATAAAGTTCAATTAATAAGGTTTGCTATTATAACTTCCATAAACATGTTAAGGTGTTCTACAGATATGCAACCAAACAATCATTTACAATTAATAAGGCCAGGTCATATACTTAGGTATGATTTCCATAATATCATTTGAATCAATTACTTAAATTCAGGAACATAACATAGGCGGGTCTATTTTAAGTGACAAGAGACAATGTATTCAAAATTTCATGATTTAATAGGAATTTAATAAAGGGAGTCTTACCATTAATGTGGTCAGGCTAGATCACACCCGAATGATGGATCAAAAGTTTCAAAACACTAAAAACCCACTCATGAGGTAACACCCTACATGGGGTGGTTATCATTATGGATGTAACCACCAATAAATAATCACATATAGGGAAAGATTGTATTTATATGGTTCTAATGACCATAAGAAAGGAATATAAGTTCAATAAATGGAACCCAATAAAATTGGCTGTCCCCACACCTTAATTCCAAAATCAACAAACTTGAGGGATGAGTTATAGACCGACCAATTTGTACTTGTACGACTCTCCTCATCCAGTATAAACCTTTAATTAGGTCTAGATCAAAGTAGATCTAAAAAATGGATATAAGATTCTACAACTTGACAACTTCTTCGAGAGCAAGATAAACAAATAATGGATAAAAAGGAATCAAGTACTTACCATTTCACATCCACCGTGACAAAATAAAACTCAATCAGATCTTGGATGAAGGAGATATTTTAATCCACAATTTAGGCCTTAAAATATCTCTAAAGGGGGAGAAAAGGTGGATTTATCTACTAGAATTAGATTAGTAAATGGGGGTTAATTTAATTATATTTTTAAGGGAAAAAGGTAGAATCACCTAAAAAATAGCATGTGCATGGTTTGGCCGCATGGTTTTCAAAACCATGTACCAACCTTGCATGGGTACCAAGAGAAATGGGGTACTCACATAGTTAGGCTACATGTTTTGATAAACTGTGCTTCAACCATGAAATATGGATCTTCTTGAAATGTCATACCATCTTCACCGTTTAGACTAATAGTACTTCCTCCCTATAAGGTTTACTATAAACATGTGATTAGGCCATTTTTCTAAAAAAATGGGTTTTGGGATTTGAAGGAGCCACAAACACCCCTAAGACCTTTGTGAACTCATTAGACATCCAATTCAGGTCCATAAAAGTGAATTAGACCAGAATTTAGAGGATCCACACCTGATTCAAAAATTGGGTTCTTACAGTCTTCCCCCCTTAAAGAAACTCTTCCCCATGTTCACCTTTCGAGGGAGGTGAAACACTGCCTAAGAAAAACTATGGCCACTGTGCAAGTACATCAGCCTTCCACTCACAAGTATCATCCTGTACACAGTTGTGCTTCCATAGCATTCATACTAGAAGAATAGACCAGCCTCATAGAGTCTTTGTGATCCGATAAAAATGCGTATATGATACTCGTAAAATGAAGCATCATCATCAAGCTCTACTTCCTTAGGATTAAAATTATAAGACAAGTCAACATGATAATAACAAAGTTGTGAAATGTATTTAACATCGTGCATGGAATGATACCTCTGAGGTAATATCAACCAATAGGTCACTGGCCCAACTCGCTCCAAAATATCAAATGGCCCTACAAAAAGAGGCATAAATTTCTCTTTTCTTCATATCTGTCTATTCCATAATCGGGGAGACACTCATAGGAAAATACGATCCTCGACCTTAAACTCTAAATTTCATCAACAGTGATCAACATAAGATTTTTTCCTAGAATGGGCGGTATACATACGATCCTTGATCAGCTGAACCTTCTCCAAAGTCTCCTCGATGAGTAAAGGACCTAGTAGGGCTACTACACCTACCTCTAGCCAGTATAGAGGTGAATGATGTGACCTACCATATAAGGCCTCAAAAGGATCCATCTGAATTGTTTCCTGAAATTTATTATTATAGGAAAACTAGATGAGAGGGATATGATTCTCCCAAGAACCACTGATATCAAGGACACATGCTCAGAGCATATACTATAGAACCTGTATTGTCCATTCTGACTACCCATTGGTCTAAGGGTGAAACGATGTGCTTAGAAGCACCAATGTACCCATAGCTTTCTACAAGCCCTGCCAAAACCATGATGTGAAATGATCATCCCTATATGAAATGATAGTACTAGGGAACCCATATAGTCATATGATCTCACATACATTAGTCTTTCCATCTCATCAACTGATAAAGTCTCTCGAATATGAAGGAAGTTAGATACTTTTGTTAGTTGGTCAATAACTACCCACACAACATCGCTACCCCTTGGCGACCTAGGTAAGCTGATTATGAAATCCATAGAAATATCTTACCATTTCAATTCTTGGATTGGAAGTGACTGTAATAAGCCTACATGTCTCTATTGCTCTGACTTTACCCGTCGATAGGTGGAACACCTAGCGATAAAGCCTGCTATATGGAATTTCATCCTAGTCCACCAATATTGGAGTCACATATCTCAATACATTTTGGATATGCCTACATGAACCGACCATTAAGAAGCATGAGACATATGCATCAACTTCTTAAATATATCTGTAGTAACCTAGACACATCTATGTATATGCAGGATGTAGGTTCTCTCCACAGACCAATCCGGAGGTGGGTTATATCCTGAGATACCCTCTCAAAGAACCAAGACTTTAGAATCTAAAATACCCCTACTCTTCACCTTCTCAAGGAGATAAGAGGTAACTATCAAGGATGAGAGATAAGTATTCTCGTGACTATCATGAAACTCCAGATGCAGCTCAGAGAATAGGGACATCAATTTCTATTCATCGTTGGCTTCCTGTATGTCATGTTCCCGAGTTTTCTAGCTTAGAGAATCAACAACCACATTTCCCCTTCCAAGAATATAGAAAAGATCAAAATTGAATGAATGTAGATATTAAACCCATATTAACTATGTAAGATTCAATTAATGACGTGAGAAGATATATTTGTTGTTATTTTGGTCCATTTACACCACAATGCACTCACCTAATAGATAGTGTCTCCATCAACATAAGGCATGGAAAACTGCTGCTAGCTCAAGTTCATGCATTAGGTAATTTCTTTCATGAGGCCTAAATTGACGAGATATGTATGCAATGAATCTATCCTCCTACATCATCAATTATCCTAGGATGATTCCTGATACATCATAAAAGACAATATAACCTCTTCCTATCTCTGGTAGAGTTAGAATTGGTGCTGAGACAAGCCTCACTTTCAACTCCTAAAAGGATTTCTCACATGCCTATAACCACAGGAACTTAAAACCCTTATTTGTAAGTCCAATAGAAGATGAATAAAGGTATGATAAGTTCGTTATTAAATTTCTATAATATCCATCCATCCCTAAGTAACTCCGTATATCAAACACGTTCTTGGGTTTCTCCCAAGAAACCACCACACTCACCCTCTATGGGTCAATAGAGACTCCTGATTATGAGATAATAACACCCAATAAGTGAACTTTGTTAATATATAAGTGGAACTTAGAAAGCTTGGAATAAATATAATTACCACTTAGTGTACATATAATGATCTCAAGGTTCTTATCATGGTCACTATGAGTGTGATAATACACCAAGATGTCATCCACAAAGACTACAAAAATAAAGAATACAAATATGGATGAAACAACCTATTCTTCAAATCCATGAAAATGGTAGGCATGTTTGTAAGACTGAATAACATATCTAGATACTCATAAAATCCATATATACTATGAAATGCTATACAAGGTATGTCTGATGGCTTAACTCATAATTGATGATAGTTCAATCTTAGGTCGATCTTAGAGAAGACCCTAACTCCTCAGATCTAGTTAAAGAGATCATCTATTAGAGGTAGTGGATACTAGTTCATGACCATAAGATGGTTGAACCATATTTAATTCATGCACAAATGAAGGGTCCCATCTCCCTTTTTAGCAAAAAGTACGATCAAACCCCAAGAGGAAGTGCCATTCCGTATGAAAAATTTGGTCTCTAGATCCTATAACTAGTGATTCAGCTCCTGAAGATCTATAGGTTCCATCATATATGGATGAATGGACACTGGATATGCTCCCAGAATAAGTTCAATCGTAAACTCTACCTCCTTATCAGGAGGTAATCCAGAAAAGTTTTTGAAAAAAAATCCATGAAACGATCTTCTATTGGGGGGATTTTTCCTGGTCTAATACTTGATTCTCAATGAAGATATTGGAAATTTGGGTGATAACTCCACCTAACCCACGGTGTTATGGTCAAATTCTTCTTTCTTGGACATCCCACTCACCCTTATGTAGATAACCTCTTCCCTCTAGTGATGTAAATTCTACCCTTTGGTTATAGTAGTATAAAAAGTTGTGGTATGGAACCAACCAATCCATCCTAAAAATGACATCAAAGTCCATCATCTCAAGAAAAAAGAGGTCCCATAAGAAATGGTAACTTCCTACCTCAAGGGGGAAGTCCCTATACTGGAATACACCCTTTGACCTTCCTCCCAATGATGTATCTAGGGTCATAACACCACAAAAAAACTTTATTTACAACCCAAGGATTTCTATGATATATAAAGAGATAAAATAGTGTGAAACACCTCTATTAAATAAAATAGATACTATTGTGGAGGCTATAATAATAGTACCTCATACTGTAGACATCCCCACAACTTGATCCTTAGGTGTTGAATGTAATTCATGGAATTGACCTAATCCATAACTCTATGCAACAACTAGACTACCATGATCAAAATAGATCTACTGGCGCTACTGGTGATCAGGGGTCTGGTTACCATGTCCATGACCTCCTCATCGACAAGTCCTTCCGGTGCTACTCTAACTCCCCACTTGACATGGCGTAACGGAACCTACTCCTAAAGGTGGATTTGGTGCAGAACCTCATCCACTAGAATATGATAGAAAGGTCTTATAGAAATGCTAAAGATTCCCTATACAGCCTCAAACCTAGCACTCCAATGGGTCTCTATCACATTGAGTCTTTAGATGCCTTTATCTTTCTCACTGATGGTATACTACAGAGATACCTACATGGGTACCCTTGTTTCCACTTCCCTAACGATAAACCTCAAGGGATCACTTTCTACCACCAGAATAACTACTAGCCTTTCTTGGAACTAATCCTCTATGCTCGGTATAATCATTATCCCTTAGGTCGCATATAATGATTAGATACTGATTTAAAATCTCAGAGAAGGTATTTAGGTAAAATACATTCACCTGAGTTTGGATGGAATATTGGATCCCATACTCAAAGTGCCTAGCATATGGAATCTCATCATCAGATAGAAGTGATTAAAATCACTATAACTCAGTGAAACATACTGAATAATCCATAACTGACATAAAACCCTTCTTGAGATTCATGAACTCTCCATCCCTATTATCTCTCAACATATGAGGGAATAATTGATCATAGAAGGTAGTATGGAAATCAACCCATAACATGCCCTAATGACGAAGATCCTGGGTAATCACATCCCACCAGTTCTTGGATGAATTATGCAGCATGTAAGTGGAAAGTTTGACCCTCCTCTCCATAGGTGCCTCTAGATGATCAAAGATAGACATAGTGTCCTCTTTCCAAGACTCAGCAGCTTGTATACCACTATACCCCAAAATGGTGGGAGGATAATGCAGTTGGAACTCACGAGTTAGATCATCCATGGTAGGTATAGCTCGTGGAGCACCATGGATGGACTACATAAAATGTAGGAAACTATCATGAACTTTGGAATCAGTGCCCAGATTATGTACAAAAGGTGGTGCCTCCAATGGCACTCTGGGCAGTAATACTAGCATCTTAAGGCCCACCATGTTTGGAGTATGGTCATCACCACCTTTCCGGCATATGACATGAGGACTTCATGGTGAAATTAGTCTATAATTACCAAGAACACACCTCAAAACAAGTTTAGAAGCATATATTTAGCATCATTAGTGGAATATGAAAGTAAAGAAGATCACTACCAAAGGCAAACTACCCCAACCACCCACTTAGATGGACAAGTATTGGTAAGTGATTAGGTATAAGTTTCAGGGGTTCTTATAGATAAAGGATCAACTATACCTTGTCTCATCATTTACTGGAAACCATTTCATTTATTTTATATTTAATTACTAGGTTCACTCATTTACCTTACATAAAAATTTTAAGGTGAGATAAGGATGTGCAAAATTTTTATTTTAGAAGTCATTTTTCTCTTTTACAATTTGTAGTTTCTTATAACTTATATCAAAGTTCATTTAAAATGAGTTGTCTGTCCTAGTGAATTAGGGCCCATACTCTTTATCATTGAGATTAACACCCAATTAAATTTATAATGAAAGGATTGATTAGGTAAACTACTCATTCCAACCCATGAGGGCCCATAACACCTCGTGAATTAAAACAAGAAATCACTCAATCACAACCCCAAAACAACACAAAAATATATAAAATCCAAGGCTCACTAACAAATCACATGCATAACAAGTAGTTCAAAGTAGTGAAATTCACCTATATGGAATGGAAATATTCATGACATGATAATTATAGGTGCCTATAATGATTCATGTAACAGTGATCCTTTCCCTCATATCATCGGGCCAAGGATGAAATAAAATTATCAATCATAATAATAATAAAAAAACTCCACAAAACATGTGCATAACCCAATAGTCAAATTATATCAACTGTAATTGTAAAACCACAATAACAATTATAATTTAGGAAACTCGGACTTTACCTAAAACATGGGTTTGTGATGCCCAAGAATGGATTATAACCAAGTTCCAAGAATTCATAATATCTTTACTATTGTCTTCATATGGTAAAATAATAAAGGAACCCCTTTGATACCACTTTGTGACATCACAAACTTGGATGACACTTAATAGATTCCCCAATCCCAATTGGACACATGGTCTCAAGTGCATCTCCTCAAATGCCAGAGGCTACTGACTAGTAGCATGGGCCTAGGGTTTGTCCATGGGGAGACTATGCCCTCATCACCAAAGTGTAAACCATTGGATAATTATAATAGAGGTAAAATAGCAGAAGCAATATAAGTAAATAGATGGCACAATGGAAAGAGACAAGGATAAAAATAACTGAAATAACTGGAATAAATGATACATGCATACAACAATTGATGATGATATCTCATGTATCTATTAAGCTAGAAAACATGGATACAAAGAAGTAGGAATAAAAACTAACCAAAAGTGGCTTAATGGAAATATATAAACTTTCCCAAGCATCGTGAGCTCCATCTTGGCCATCTTATACTAGCTTCATACTAGTACAACAAGAAATCAAGTGTTTTAATTTGTATACTTACCTTTATCAACACCTGTATTCATGTAGTATTCCTGGGTACCAATGGCACTCAGATAGGGTGTGAGATAAATCTCAATGAGCCACCACCAATGGTGTCTATAACATATGTCCCGTGTAATGGAAATGTAATAGTGTGTGGACATGTATATATAAAGTAAGTAGTACAATGTAACTAAATACCCAAGTACCAGCTTCAGCCCTTGACTGGTGTCTAAACATGTAACTATATCATTAAGTAATTGATTACCAAATTATATTAATAGTTCATGTGAGGCCTATCCATCACTGAATTCATCATCTTGTGATAACATAAATAGTGAAGGTTCTAATATGTAACAAGAAAACCATGATTGATAATTAATAGGAAGTGGTTCCAAGGTAATAACCAAGGAAATATAGACCTCAAGGGATGAAAACATAGAATTAACTAAGTCTGACTAAGGGGTAAGAGTGTAATCCAAGGAGCATCATCTGAGTTATTCCCACAATAATGTTTCTAACCGAGTCCAAGGAATACATCTAAGGTAAAATGGGAGATGAGAAATGGTCACGAATAAGGATGTAACCAAGGTACCTCATGTTACACTACATCCAAGGAGTGTATCTAAGAAATATTTTAATAAAAAAATAAGGCATCATGTGGTGTCATACCAGGAATCCAGAGGTAGACAAGGATAGGGTTACTGGGTAGATTTCACCCAAGGCAACCGACATTCTTGAATCAAAATGACGTCCCCGAGTACCTAAGGAATTCCCTCGGGAATCCAAGAGTTAACAAGAGTCAATACTTCCTATAAATATTTCAAGGTCAATGTGCATAAATATTCACCTTAAATTTAATTCATTATATTTAATTTGGTCATATGATAACTATTCCATTATCAAATGAACTTGGTTCAAGCCTTTCCTTTCATTAGTTTGACAAGGCCGAGTATCATGAAACCTTTAATTTAAGAAAATGTAAATCAATTTCAATTAATAAGGTTCACTCTGATTCTTTCCATAAACATGGTAAGGTGTGCTATGTATATGCAACCAAGCATTCATTTATAATTAATAAGTCCAATTCATATACTTAAGTATGCTTGACATAATATCATTTGAATCAATTAATTAGATTTAGGCACTTACCTTAGGTGGGTCAAGTGGAAGTGACACAGCACAAGATATTCATAATTTCATGATTCATATAATAAATAGAGGCTTACCATTAGTGTGGTCAAGCTCGAGCACACTCGAACGATGGATCAAAAGTGTTAAAATACTAAAAACTCACTCATAATGTAACACCCTACATGGAGTGGTCATAGTTGTGGAAGTAGCCACCAACAACTAATCATATATAAAAAAAGTGTCTATCCATACGATTCTAATGACTATAAGCAAGGAATATAACTTCAATAAACATCACCCGATGAAATCGGCTGGACCCACACATCAATTCCAAAATCAATGAACTCGAGGGATGATTTATAGAGCACCCACCTCATACTCATATGATTGTCCTCATCTAGTATTATCCACTAATTCAGCCTAGATTATAGTATATCTGAAAATAGAGATAAGATACTTTTCCTCAATAACTTTATCGGGGGAAAGAGAAATAAAGAACGACTAAAAAGAACTCGAGTACTTTCCATTGTACATCCAATGTGAAAAATAGAAGCATGATTAGATCCTAGATAAATGAGATATTTAAATCCCTAGTTTAGGACTTTAAATAGATCTAAATGTGAAGAAATGAAGGTTCTATCTATAGGAATTATATTGGGGAAGTAGGGTTAATTTAATTAGATCATTAAGGGTAAAAAGGTAAAATCACCCAAAAAATAGCATTTGTATAGTTTGGACGCATGGTTTTCCAAATTGTGCACCAACCATGCATGAGTACATGGAGAAAAGGGGGAAATTTCATGGTTAGGTTGAATAGTTTGAGAAACCATGCTCCAACCGTATGATATAGCTCTTCTCTAAAATACAAACCATCCACATAGTTTAAAATAACCATGCATCCTCCCTACATGGTTTACTCTAACCGTGCAACATGGCCATTTTTTCCAAAAAGTTGGGTTCTGGGATTTGAATGAGCCTCAGACACCCCTAAAACCTTTGTGAACTCATTAGGAATCCATTCTAGGTCTATAAAATGAATTAGAACAAAATTTATAGGATCCATACCAAATTAAAAAACCGAGTTCTTATAATTTTGAAACTCAAGTCTTATAAATATTACTTAGCATGAATTTCAAGTTCATAGTATTTGTAATAATTTAGAGAGTTATAATTATAAGTAATCCTTGTCAGGGTTGTTTCCTTTATAAAATTTTCTTTTTTATTCTATGTTTGATAATTATTATGATCAAGGGATTCTAGGAATAGAAATATAGTGAATCTGATCGATCAGATTGGGGGATTCCAAGACTAGGAAAATAGAGTTGTTGATTATCACATTGAGATATTTCCTGATAAAGATATATAGCCTTTATAGTAAGTATAAAACTATGGATACCTTTATTAAGGGTTGATGACTACCTTTACTCTTAAGGTTAAAAGAGTTATTTATTTTAATATATCTTGTAATTCATTCTTACTTTTACTAGCTATTGTATTACTTATTTTTATAAGTATTTTTTTTCCACTGTGTATATTATGATAGGAAGTTTTTTATACAAATATTTCTTATCATTTGTTTTATCAATGTATCTATAATAGTGATTAAAACATACTTTGATATAATCATATGATTTCTGGTTTCAATTATGACACTCTGATCATTGGATGATCTATGGTTTTGATATTTTTACTTAAAGAGGTATTTTGTTTTGTTATAGTTTAAAATTTTTCAAACTACAATTAAACCCCCTATTATAATATTAAAAATATTAGTTACTATTTTGATCCAAAAATTGGTATCATAGAAGGTTATACTATTTATACATACTGAGTTTTTAGTTTCTTTATTAACTACTAGTTTATTAAGTTTTGTTATAAAATTATTGTTTATAAATTTTTTTCACACTAACATGTTTTAGTAGAAAAAGAGTTTCTATTTTTGTTAAGATAGTAAGTATGGATATTGGATCTATTGATAATATAAATCCTAATTGACCACCTATATTTGACATTAATGACTATGAGTATTAGAGAGATAGAATTAAAAAATGTTGTGATCAACACTGGAGTTGATAATTTCTTTATGCCTACTGGGAAGTATAATATTCCTAATAAGGATGTTTCTTCTTTTACTAATGCTGAGAAGTTAGAATATCAGTTGAACTACCAAGACAAAATAAACTTTATTGTGTTCTATGATAAGGAATATCTATAGTCAGATATCATCTTGTGAAGCTGCCTATAGTATTTGGTGTAAATTAGAATTAACTCATTTTATTACATCCAAAGTCATTAAAACTAGAAGATCCATTCTTAGAGATGATTACCAAGATTTTTATTTTCTACCTATTGAGATAGTTTCCAAGATGCACCAAAGTTTTATTATTATTATCAATAGTTTACTGTATCTTTGAGAAAAAGGGATTGATGATAGTATTTTGGATGAAAAGATTATTGATATAATTCCCAATGACTGAGGATCTAAAAAAATACTGTAGATAACACAAGGAAGACAACTAATCTTACTCTTGATGATTTTATTGGTACCCTCATTCAATATGAAGTAATATTAAGGAGATATGATGAAAATAATAAAAATAAAAATTCTGGAGTTTATTTTTCTATGACATCAATTATTCATACTAAAGATCAGTCAATAGATAAAATTGTAAAGTCTACAAAGAAAAATAAAGTTGTTGTTTAATCAGATTCAATTTCATCACCTCATTATAAGAATGAGTTGGATAATATTGCTATAAGGATTAAAAATATAGTGGGAAATAAATATTTCCAATATAGATATAAGAGAGTTCATAAGGAAAAAATGAATGAAAATATTCTTAATTTACTTGTAATGATTGCAAGAAGGAAATACATATCCGACTTGATTATCCTAAGATCAAAAGGAAATATAAGAAGGAAATAAATTTAGTCATAAATTATAAGAAATATTATAATTATAAAGTCAAGAAAAGTTTTAAATATTCTAACATAGGTAGTTCTAGTGGGGGAGATTCTTGAAAAAAATATTTAGATAATAAAAGTTTCAGATAGAGGAACATTGGTCTTTTTACAAAAATACCCATGGTAAATAAATGTTTAATGGATAAGGAAAACACTGTTGAATTTATTACTAATATGAATTTAAATAAAAACTATCCTAATGAGAAAAAATATACATCATAGTATGAAGAATAATCATTAATTAAAGAGTATAATACATTACTTAGTTATGAATATGTATCCAAATTTTCAAAATTACTTGAGAATGAAAATTATAATGTTTGTAAAAAAATTGATAATTATAAATAAAAAATTGTTAAGAGAGATTCGATAATAACTCTATTAACTAATTAAATATTATATATTTGTAAATACCTTTATAAAAACAACTTTGAAAAATATATTATTTAAAAATATATTTAGAAAACTATTTCTAAGGAAAATAGTTTGGAAAATTATTTTGACAAATTTTTTTATAGAACTATTTCCTATAAGGAAAAAAACTTTGTTGTAAAAATAATATCTAAAATATATAGTTTGAATAAAATTATATCTAATTTTACCTCTATAAAGGATAAAATTGAAAATATGTTCAAAACAATTAGTCCTTAAACTAACATTTTTGGAATGGGTTTTACAAATAAAAAAATAGTGTTTAGTAATAACTATTTTGTTCCTAAAAGTGCTCCATTTTCACTAAATTTCAATGTGGTGGACAATGGAAGATAAATTATTCTTTGAATAAAATTAAATATTTAGGTTTTCATAAGTCTTATTTTTCTATGGAAAGGAAATTTTCCCAAAAAAATAACGTTGGTCCAATTTGGCTTCCTAAAATTATATATTCTGATACTAATGAAACGAAAAAGGTTTGGGTTTTGAAAAACTAATATTTTTTTTAGGAAAATAATGATAGTACTAACAAAATTGGTACATGGATAATGGTTACTCTATAAACCTAACTAATAAAAAATATTTCTCTAAGAATATTATTAAGAAGAAATGTGGAAAAGTAAATTTCATAGACAATGCTCAAGGTGAAATCATTAGTACATGCAACATTGTACTTCTTGGAAAATATTTAATATCAAATGTTTTATTTTTTATAGGACTTAAGCACAACCTTATAAAACTAACTCAATTATTTGATGAAGTTTACCTTGTGAACTTTAGTAATGATAAATGTAAATTACATAGTTCCAAGGATGAATTTATTATTTCTTCTAATCAACATGAGAATGTTTATACACTAAACTTGGAAGACCTTAGGATAAAAGAGTTACATTGACTTAGTAAAATGGAAGATCAATCTTGGTTATGAAATATAAGGTTAGGGAATGATAACCTTAGAACTTTATTTAATTTGACTAAGAAAAGAGTTGTTAATTATCTAACAAAACATAGGTTTGATACTTTAAAAGTTTGTGATTATTGTCAATATGGTAATAAACATAAGTCAAGTTTTAAATCTATTGGTGAAGTATTAAATTATGATTCTTTATAGTTAGTTCAAATTCACTTATTTGGTCCTACACAAACTATAAGTATTGGTATAAAATACTATGTATATGTCTTAGTTTATGATTACACTATATACACATGGGTTTATTTTCTTTCAATGAATTAAGAATCCTTTAGTTATTTTAAAACTTTTGAAACTAGAGTTAAAAATAAGAAAAAACTCTCCTTGATAACTATTCATAGTGACCATGGTGGATAATTTTAAAATTATGATTTGGAAATTTTTTTTAGTAAGAAAGGTAATGAACATAACTTTTCTACACCTAGAACCCCACAAAAAACGGTGTAGTTGCAAGAAGGGATAGAGTTCTTCTGGATATTACTAGAACCATTCTAATTTAATTCTTAGTTTCTAAATATTTTTGGGATGAAGTGGTTTGTACTACCTTTTATACTATAAATCGAGTTTTAATTATATGTTTTATTAATAAAATTCCTTATGAGTTGTGGAAATGAAGAAAACCAAAAGTTACTTACTTCAATGTTTTTGGATGAAAACTATTCATCCTGAATACTAAATATAATTTACATAAGTTTGAACCCAAATATTGTGAAGAAATATTTTTAGGTTATTGCAGTACTAGTAAGGATTATAGATTATTTAACAAAATATCTTGTATTGTTGATGAAACAGTGCATGTTAATTTTTATGAAACTGGTCCTTTTGTTTTAAAACAATCCCAACCTAAATACTTAGATGTTATTTCCAAAACTAATTTTAAAACTATAGTATAAAACACTCTTCATAATTAAATAACTTAAGAATATGTTTATGAAGTTATTCATTAGAAATATTTTTAATCTATTCTTGAATAACAGACTTATGAAAACCCAAGAAGTTAGTTGTTTCTTAGGAATAATCCTAGTGAAAGTATCATTGGTGATGTAAATCAACTGGTTAGGACTGGAAGTTATTAGGGAAATTAAATTGAACATCTATAAATTTTATCCCAATTTGATCATAATATTCCTGATGAGGCTTTAGGTGATGAAGATTAGATAAAATCCATGAAAAATAAGATCAATGAGTTTGAAAGGAACAAAGCATGTACTATAATTAAATGACCTATTGAAACTTCTATAATTGGATTAAAATGGTGTTTTTAGAATAAATGTGATCAAAATGGAATAATAGTTAGAAATAAATCTATAATTATTACTAAGGGTTATAACTAATAAGAGATAACTTTGTATGAAGAAACCTATGCACCGATAATAATAATTGAATCTATTCAAATACTTCTAGACATTATAGAATTATTTAATTTAAAACTATTTCAAATGGATGTGAAGTGTGATTTCTTTAATGGATATGTTCATGAGGAATTTTATTTAGAAAAAACCTCTAGTTTTGAAAATTAAAAATATCCATAACATGTTTATAAACTTACCAAGGCACTTTAATGGCTAAAATAAGTCCCTATATATTGGTATGATAGGTTAATTGGATTTTTGTTATAATAAACTTTTGTTAAGGGAGTTACAGATCCAATTTTTTTTATAAAATAAGTTATTAAAAACATTATGATTTTACAAATATATATTGATGACATTATATTTGGTTCAACTCAAAAATATTTAACAAATTCATTTTTGGATCTCATTAATTCTGAGTTTGAAATGAGCATGATGGGTGAGTTAACATATTATCTTTGTTTCCAAATTTCCCAAAAATAAGAAGGTACTTTTATATATCAATATAAGTATATAAAATATTTACTTAAAAAATCTAGGTATGAAAATAATAAAAGTATTATTACCCCCATTAGTACCTCCAATACATTAGATCTTGATGAGGTTGGGAAACTAGTTGATCAGAAAAATTTTAGAGGTATGATTGGAATCTTACTTTACTTAATAGCTAGTCATATGGATTTATTTTTTTCACTATGATTATATACTTGATATCAAATTAATCCAAAATAATCCCATATAAAATATGTTAAATTAATCATTTTTTATCTTAAAGGAACTATGGATTTTAGCTTATTCTATTCTTTTGGATTTTTTTGGGACTAAAAAGTGTTTTGGATTCTGAATTTGGTGGATGTAAAATGGATAGAAATTTTTTTATAGAATATTTAATTTCTTAGGAGACTCATTAGTTTCTTGGTCTTATAATAAAAAATAATCATTATCACTTTCCACTATTGAATCTAAATATGTGGTTGTAAGAAGTTGTTGTGGTCAAGTATTATTGATGCATCACACACTCATAGACTATGGCATGAGTTTTACTAAAACTCAAATACTTTTTGATAAAAAAGTTCCATTTATTTAAGTAAAAACACAATACATCACTCATGTTCTAATAACATATATATAAGACACAATTTCCTTCTAGATCAAACAATAAAAGGTGATATAATTTTGCAATTCATTATAATGTAAGAACAACTTGCTGATATTTTTACTAAACCCCTTAGTTCTGATAAATTTGAATACATTGAAAAAAATATCAGAATGATCAATGTCAAGTGAACATTAATATCTAATTATTTTTTATCCATATACTTATATTAATGAACTCATTTTCATAGTGGGATTACATATGTTTATGTTTTCTAAAAACTTTTTTACTTTCTAATTTTTTTTAAAAAATTTATAAAAAGTTTTTATCATAATCAGATTATATTTTAAAATTATCATAATCAGATTATATTTCAAAATTATTGTAATCAAATTATATTTTAAAATTATCATAATCATATTATATTTTAAGATTATCATAATCAGATTATATTTAAAAATTATCATAATCAATTTATATTTTAAAATTATCATAATAAGTTTTTATAAAATATTGTACTCAGTTTTAATTACAAAAACCAAGAAGAACAGGTTACTCATACCGATGAAACTTTATACTCCGAAAGTTACTCTTTTATTCTTTTAAGTTTTTTTACCAATCTAATACTTTATTTTATAATTTTGGCGACTACTTATTCTTTTAATCTCATTACTTTGTTTTGTTTTAAAAAATTATAAAATTGTTTCTAATCAGAATGATTCTCACTTAGATCAATGTTTTTTAAAAACTTTGAGGGTTCAAGTTTATATTTAAAACTTTCTTGAATTAAATGTCGGCCACCAGATCTGTTAAGAATTTAATCTAAGCAATTAAAAGTTTTCAGGAATACAAACCGACATTTCTATATTCCTATATAAGGGTGGTACAACCCCAATCCCACATTGGTTTCTAGAGATTTCATTTATGACTCTTATCACTCCTCAAAGTCATTAGTCTATTGTTTTGTAATCTATCCAATTACAGGCTTCAGTACCATTATGATGGACAAAAAGGATGATTATGAAGAAAAGGTATGTTTTCCGAGAACATCTCGTTGAATGAAAGTGGTTCAATATGTATGATTATTCTCTCAAAAGAATCATCTATTTTCAAGGATGTGAGGAAGTATGTGTGAAGAAACTAGATAATAATTTTGACCTGTATTATCCTAAAATCATGAGTGAATTTTATGACACTATTAAGTTTGTTAAAGAAGGTAATAAGGAACACATTTATTTTCCTTTTTTGGGGGATAAATAAAAACTTTATTTTAAAATTGTTTCAGATTTGGTTGGAATTCCTACTAAATGAGAAACCTTATAACCCTATAAAAAATTACATGATAGTCTTGGTTATTTTGAATGAAAGAAATTAGAAGATCCTTTGTTTCCTTATTATGAGAAAGTAAGGAAATTATCACATCTAACACTAGATAATAGAGATGTAGAATTGTGGATATAGGGGTATTTAAACATTCAAAAGTTTTATTTAATACAGTAGAAGCCATAAATAATTCTTTAATCAAATCAAAGGTTATTATGTTTCTTTCTTTTATCAAAAAATCACTCGGGAAAGTTATGAAAATGTTCGATGTTAAAAACCAAACATATCCAATGCGAGAAAAAATATATTTTATTAGTGAAGATAAAATTTCTAGAATGAATCTACTATTTAATTCAAAGACAAGGAATTTTTTAGACAAGGTTTAAGGAGTTGTGTCCAAATCTCAAGTTTAAAAAAAATAGGATAAATAGAAGAAAAGAAAGGCAGATTCCTGCCCACTGAAGAAAAAAAACAAAGAAAAGATAATGTCTGATAACAATTTAAACAAGTTATGAAACATAAAGCTCAAAAGAAACTAGGGGATTCTGAGTTTGGTATTGATCCAGTTATGGTAAAATATTTAAAAATTTAGGAAGAAAAACATTTAGAAGAAGAAAAAAATATAAAGAGACAAGAGAAGAGGCTCACATAAGTAAGAGTTTGTGAAATTTTATTGAGATTTGTTAAAAAATATTTTAAGAATCCAATATTAAAAATTTATTATAATGATCAATTAATCCCTAACACCTAACTTGAGTATCTTGAAACCTTCCCTATTACTATAATATTCCCTTCATTGGTTGATAAGGGAAAAGAATAACTAGTTGAAGAAGTAACAACATCAGTACCTGAAAAATAATTTATTTCAGAAATAGTTTAAAAAATATATTTGTACCACACAAAAATTAGAAAAAGATCTTGAAGATGTTGAAGAAGAAGAATTAGAGGAATAAGTAGTGTAAGAAGAGGAAGAAGAAAAATAAGAAAAATAAGAAGATAAAACATATATCATTTAAGGTTCAAAATAAATAAAAACATTGAAATCATTATCATCTTCTTTAATTTACCAGGAATACAAGGATGAAGACTTAGAAGGCTCACATGTTTAGAAGTTATCTTCAGAGAAGGAAAATACATTATCAGATAAGGAAGAAAAGTCACCCTCAAAGGAAGTTAAAGATAAAGATCAACATTATCATAATAAAGTTTCTTAAAAAGATTAATCAGATGATAATTTGAATATTGATTAAATTTTAGATGATAATTTTGTCTCTAATAAAGGGAAAGATAAAGTTAAGGAAAAACCTGATGCTGAATCTACATGACTAAAACCTCCCAAACCATCTTCAGGTTCATTAGATTCTGAGGAAACCATTGCAAAAAAAAATTTTGATTTAATTTTAAAATATTTAAGAAGGTTAGAAGACACCATTCCTTATTTCCATAATCTTGAGGAAAGATTTCTACTTATTTAGAATAGCCTCAGTGAAAAATCAAAATTGTTGAAATTTTTAACTTAATAAGTAATTCATATTGAGTCAGAGTTGAAAACCTTTAAATTAAAGTATAATACTTAGAAAATATCATAAAATCATATGATAAAGTTGTACAATAAAGTGAATAGTGATATTATAGAACACGATGAATCGTTTCTTGAAGCAAAGAAACATTTTTTTGAAATAGAATAATCCTTCAACACATTATATACTGATATTTAAGATTGAGTGAAGTTCATAGAAGATTTCATAGATTCTACTGATGATCGTACTGAGGAACTAAAAGCTTTGAAAGAAAATTTAGTGATATAGAGTTGAAGATTAGTAGGCCAAGATCATGTGATAATTAATTAATCATTATGAGGGATGAGAATAAATAGTTTTTTTGAGTAGGTTAAAAGATTGAAGACTCAAGTACAAAATCAAGAAAATATTGAAGAAAGAATAATTACATTTGATAAGGATTTATAGGAGTTCAAGAAGTTGAATAATTTTTTTTAAAAAATTGATAAAGAAATAATTATTACTTTAAATTTTGAACTCTAAATGTATTTTTATTAAATATTTTAATATTTTATGAATGTGAATATCTTTTCATCCAAACACTCTATGCTTAAATTTTTTACAAATAATTTTGGATGTATTTTATTTATATTTATTTCTTAATTATTAGATAGTTAAAAAATATTAGTTTCATATGTTATCTCTTTTGACATTTTAGGAAACCATGGTTAATTTCCCATTATTTTTGAAAATCACAAAGGGGGAGAAAATATTTAGAAAACCTTGAAAAGAAACCTTGGGGAGAAAATTTTAAGGGGGAGTTTTCTAAAAAGAGGAGATACTATTATAAGGGGGATAAATTTTAACACTTTCCATCATACCATGAAGTAATTATAAACTTAGGGGAGTTATAAATAATATCTTTGAAGTTTTTAAAAGAAGAAAGGGTTGTAAGTTTTTCAAGTTATAGTTTTTTCATTCAAGTGTTGTGTTTTGTACTTTCCAAAAAGGGGGAGATTGTTGAGTTAGAAGTATTATTTCTTAATTTTATATTCCTTTAGTTTTGGAAATCAAAAACACTTTCTTAAAACTACATTTAATAAATTTTTATGTCCCAAGTAGTTTATTATGTTTTTGTAGAAAACATTACTTGTTACCTTATATAGAAATATTTCTAATGTATTAAAATTATGAACTTATCATTATTCAATAAGATCCATCGGTTCATGGATAAGTCCAATTTATCAGACTGACCTTTATTATTACTAGTGGTTAGAATTTTTTCTTGTATATCATACCAAGAAAAGTCATGACTATCAAATTGATACTAGTACCGATACATCAGACTAACCCTTATAAGGTTTATCATATTGAAAAATGATAAGGAAGTCCATCAGAATATTCTATGTTTATAATTAGAATATATAAAATTTATTTCTATCATAAGGACTACAATATATCACTATAGAGGTGTTGAAAAAACAACATTAGAAATTAATTTACAGATGAAAAATCAAGCACCAACTATATGAGGCCATTGAAAAAAACTTAGAAATATAACCTTTGGAGATTCACCTATAAATAGAAAGTCATTTGAAGAGTTTGAAGCAGATACATTTCATAAATAGAGTATTATAAAGATTTCTTAGTGTGAAATTATCATTTTAGACTTTTAATACTTTAGAGAGTTATTGTTATAAGGAATATTTGTTAGGTTTGTTTCCTTTATAACATTTTCTTTTGTATTATGTATCCAATCATTTCTACGATCAAGGGATTCTAGGGATATGAAGATAATGAATTTGATCCATATGATCGAGGGCTTCCAATGATAGTAAGATAGAGCTATAAATCATTGTATCAAGGGATTTCCTAGTAGGAAAATATATACTTTATAGTAAGTATTAAATGTTGGATACCTTTAGTTAGGGTTGCTGACTACCTTTACTCTTAAGGTTAAAAGAGTTATTTATTTTAATATAGATTGAAAGTCATTATTATTTTTAATAGCTATTGTATTTCTTGTTTTTACAAGTCTTTTTTATAATATGCATATTATGAAAGAAAGTTAGTTATAAAAATATCTATTATCAAATTTTTTATCAGTGTATCTGTGATAAAAATTAAAACATACTCTGATATAATCAGATGCTTTCTAGTTTTGATTATTACACTCTGATCATCAGATGATCTGTCAATCTGATATTTTTAATTAAATAGGTATTGTTTTTTTATAGTTTAAATTTTTTTAAACTAAAATTCACCCCCTCTTTTAATAGTAACCATCTTAGTTACTCTTTTGATCCAACAAAAATATATCCCTACTTTTTTAAGTAATGAATAAAATTATGAGGATGAAATTTAAAAAAGGGGGAAGGATGTAAAAACCTAGGTAATGTTAATATAAAATCAAATTTATATCTTATTAATATTCATTAATTAGATTTTATATAGTTATATACATTATAACAACATTAATTAAATTTTCAATCAAAAAGGAAATTATTATATTCTTACCAAATTTGTTTATATGTATTATATAATTTTATTTAAAAGATTAATTTACAATTTTTTGAATTTTAATTTTTTAAAAAGTATAAAATTATTTATATCATTAATCTAAGATTATCTTAGATTTATTTTTTGGGGAGTTTTTGGAAAAAGTTGATTTTTGGGTGAATAGTAGAAAATACCAATTTTTAAGAAAACTGTCTTTTATTTTTAAGTATTTACAAAGTAAACATTATACTTAATAGTTGTATACTTAAAAAGATATTTTTATGAAAAACTGTTTTTTGTCACATTTTGTGGGTTTATTTTAAAAGTAATTTCAACCACTTATAGAAATTTAATTTGATAAAATTGAATAAATATTTTTAATTAAAATTTCCAAATTTGGTTATGATTCCACTTTCATTTTTGGCCATTATGAATAGTAACTTTGATAAAAAAGTTGGTAAGAGTTAAAATGGGTTAAAAATAATAGGATAAGAGTTAGAATTACCTATTTTTTTCTAAATCCAATTATATGAACATATTTATACCCTATGTTATCTATTATTTGAATATTATTCTTTTTTGATCCATTTTTCAAGATTAATACTTTAATATATATTAATATTTTGAAAAATTCCAAGTGTGGTCTCTCCCCCAGTTATAAAAGGGCACCCCTCTCATATCTTATCCACACTTAAATTTCCTATTATATCAGAAAATATATGCCAAAATACATTTTTAAAATCACTCTACACACCCTATAAGTTCTTTTCTGATCATAATACAATCCCATAATGGATTTAGGTATAAACCTAAGGAGGTTGTTCGAAATAAAGGTATAGTTCTTAACTGAAAATTTTAGTTTTATTTCTTCTTATAACTACTTCCAATATTTTTAAAAATTGATGAAATAATAACATAATTATCTTCCATATAATTTAATTTTATTATGTTAATGGTATAATTTTTTTTTAACCTACTTAACCATCTAAGAAAAAATAAAGACATTGCTCATGCGTAGGTGCAAACTACCGCCTCAAGAGATGATATATTTCATTTTCCATTACAAAATTTAATAGTTGGTAATAAAGATGGATTAAAATGAAATAACATGATAATATATATATATATATATATTTAATTCTTTAATGATAAATAAATATTCTACTACTATATTTACTATTCAATGAAAAATAAAAATGTCGCTCATGTGTACATGTGTACTGCCGCCTCGCGAACCGATGTATTTTATTTTTTATAACCACCTCATATAGATTAAATATATTGGTGTATTTAAATAAATAATATCATATTTATGAAATAATAATCATTTTATAAATATAAAATTACACTTACCTTCTTTCTCTCATGTTCATTGAAAAATGGAAACATTACTCATGTATATGTATGACCTGCCATCCCCATAATCATAACATAATTAATTTTTCATAACCTTATAATATTTTTGGTTATAAAATTATAGATAATGTATAAAAAATATAATTATAATATTATTAATATCTTTTAAATGATATAATCATGATCCATTTTACCATAGTCAAACTACTAAATTCATTTTAGACTTATGAACCAAACATCCTCAAAACATTTGAAGTATACTTAATCAATTAAATTAATAATTATAACATGGATTTAAGTGAAATAAAAGAAATAGTAAAATTGAAAAAATTTATTAAGAAATTAAATAATTAACATAATTTTATTATTCAACAAGATAAAGAACCTATGTGACAAGTCAAACTCGAGGTAAGGGGCACTTTACCTTAAAACCTCATTTTAAAAGTTTTTAATATTTATTTTATAAGTATTTTTATTCGATGTACATTTTATTAAAATTATTTTATGGATGTATTCATATTGAAATAAATAGATTATAAATGAAATTTTATATCTCTTTTGAATTTATTTAAAATATTTTCAAAATGAATCTTTTTACATATTTTATACAGAATATTTTGACTTTATTTATAAAAAGTCAAAAGGAATGTTAATGAGTGCATCATTGAGAACATGAAAATTTAATATTTAAAAAACCTAAATACTACTAGTACTATGGTAATAAGAGATGAACTATAGAGAAGGACTTATAATTTGATAACCAAACAAGCAAAAAAAAAAACACATACACACAATAACAGAAAATAAAATTAAAATAGTGGGAAACAAGAAGTGGATGTGAAAATGAGGGTAAGATGGTGTGATGCAGTGATGAAATGAGAATAAGAAATGAAGAGTGAGGTAATCAATAAATGAATTAGGGTCCTTGGGTTACTTTAAAATAATAAAAGATATTCTCCTATTATATTCCAGTTAATTCAATCATTATGTGCATTTGAAATGGTAGAGATTCACTAAGATATTGGTTCTGTGAATTTATAAAGCTTGATGAACCTTCTTGATCCTAGATATTTTGATCTCAACCCTTGAATTAATCTGTTCATTATATAGAATATATTCATTAACCTTTTCTGTTTTACTGTACTTTGGTCAATGATGCATAATGAAAAGATTCACTACCCTCACCTATCGATTGTTGGGTAGTGTGAAAAGATGCTCATAAATAATCATAAAAGAAAATAAAACTAAAAATGTGAACTAAAAAATCAAATTAACAAAGCAGAATAGATAGAATGATAATCAGTTCATTATAACCTAATTTCCCAAATTAGTTTAGATACACATACTTGAGAAAAAAGAAATAAAAAGAACGAAAAATAAAGAGATGAAGGGGTATCTATGGTGAGATTGATCCTCTCCTCAAGATCCTACTTTAATTCATGCTCCCAGCTTCGCTACTTACTCCTTGATCTGTTTCATGCTCCTTGCTCTGTTATGTGTGCTCTAATGAAAGTAAATGGTTGAATATTGATGTGTTGATTGGGAATGTATTAATGAAAAATGAGATGGAGTGTATGGGACATATCTCGAGGTGGTGAAGTGAGAAGGGAATCCCCTGATGGAATGGTTAGTGTGGTCCATGATACCTACTTCCCATGGAATACCCTCAAATATGTGCATGGTGAATCCAATTAAGGGCTGATAAGGATGGAACTCTCTTGAATCATATCCTCCTACAGCCTCTGGATGATTCTCAAATATCTATCAAATGTTAAAAATGCCCAAATAATTTCCCGCCCTTACTCCTGCATTTATCATCTGGCCTCCGTGTGGCACTTTCATAGTACCTCTACCACTCTGTTGGTGACTCAAATATAAATTACATAACAAATTGATCAAGTCCCCATGCAATATGATCTTCCCCTTGAAACAAAGTAAAATATAAAAAATGAACTTAAATGAAAACTTTTAATAAATTATTATTAAAATAATTATAATAATATATAAATATAATTATATATATATATAATATTTAAAAAATAAGTAATATTAATAATAAATATATTATTTATAAAAACATATTATTAAGATTAAAATTATTAGATAAAATTATGTCGAATATAAATAACTATAATTGTAACTATTAAAAAATAAAATTATTAACACTATTAAACAATTCAAATTTAATTTATTAATATTAAATAAAAGAAAGTATAAATAGTAGAAATTAATAAGTTAAATTAGATATTAAATAGATTATTATTATTATGATATTATTATATATTTTTATTATTATAAATTATATTATAATTGTATTATAAATAAATTAAGGGGAAGAATGGGGTGGTGTTGGGTCACGGGTTGGGTAAGAGGGAGAGGGGGTAGCGGTGCAGGAAGGTTATCAAAAGGTAGGCAGTGATGACTTGTGGATACAAAAAGTGGTAGGGGGTTGTAGTCCAATGACTTCAGGTTCAAGGCGACAGTGAGTTCTACCGATGATGCATGGATTGACACGGTGACGTTGCTCTCGATGGTGTAGGTGCGGCTTCAGGATCCACAACAGACAGTGAGGGGGAGGCTCAAAATTCAGTTCTGGTTTAGTCGGTAGATGGTAGAACATAATGTATCTTTCAGTGGAACGCAGCTAGTGAGGATTTGTGGTAAAAGGGTGATCTTGGGTTCTGATTTGGGTATTTTAATTTAAATGTTCTTTAATATGTGGATGTTCAAATCTCAAATTTGATTTTGGATTGTGCATGGTTGGTTTTATTGTTGTTGTCGTCACAAATTTCTTCTTCTTTGTTATGATGCTATGAATTTGCTCGATCTACTGCTATTTGTGCTTGCTGTAGATTTTGGTTCTGTTATCGTTGTAATTGTTCTTGTTGAATCCATTGACTGGAATTGAAATATGATTCTATTGCCTTGATTAACTGCTTATTGAATTTCTGTTTGATGTTGGTTTTCTCCTGTTGAGACTCTGGAAAAGATTCATGGTTGATGGTGTTGAGTTCCTTTTTGGTAGAAGGAGAGACCATGATGTGGGGGTGGTGATGGTGAGACATTGATACGCCACCAGCAAAGCTGGCAGTGAGCGGGAGATGGTTGGAGGTGGCAGTTTCTAAGGAGACACCACCAATCAGATGGGGGTGTGAAAGAGAAAGAAGAGGGTAGTGGTGTGAGGAGACACCACTAAGATCCTGGCAGTGTGAAGATGATACACCGTCATCAAGGCTAGCAGTGTGAAAATGAGACACCACTAGAAAGGCTGATAGTGTGACATAAAAAATAGCAAAGGGAGGTTTTGGCGGTGAGTGCACCTATACCAAAATAAAACAAACCAAAATAAAACAAATTAAAATTATAAATTTTAAATTAAAAATGTTAATTTATTTAAATAAAAATTAATCAATAAATTAAAAAAAATATTTGAAATTAAAATTCTTATTCATAATTTAAAATTGTTAAAAACAAAGTAATTTTAATTACAAAATAATCAAAAAATAATTAATTACAGATTAAGAAATTGTAAACATATAAATTAAAAAATATGAAATAAATCAATTAACTCATTAATTAATTAAAATCATTAATGAAATAAAAGTATTAAATTAACAATTAAAGAATACTGAATAATATATATATATATATATATATATATCTAATGAATGGAATTTAATTGTTAAGATTAATTTAATTAATTAAAGAATTAAAACTAAAATGAATATTTATTTATTTACAGAAGAATTAATTAAATTAAGTAATTAATGAAATTAAATAATTAATAAAATAATTATTTTTAAAAATAAAAAAAAATCAAAAAAATCAAAAAATCAAAAAATCAAAAATAAAATTTATATAAAAAAAAGAATAAAAAATTAATTTTAAAATAGAATTAATTAATTAATTTAAGAATTATTCAAAAATAAAAAAAAATTAATCAATAAAATTCATGAATTTTACAAAAAAATGATTATTTTACCAGTTATTAACAAAAACACAAAATTTGTTAATTATTTAAAAAATACATTATTTTTATATTAAAAAGTCAATAAAAATATAAAAAATGACGTAGAAAAGAGTGTGAAAACACAACCACATCAACCCCCCACACTTAAATATTTGTTTTTCCTAAAAAAATGCCTTCTTTTGACCTTTTAAAATAGAATATTTTTTTAAATAGAATATATGATTTGTCTCATTCAGTTCAAAAAGTGCATGACTAAACTTTTACAAATAGAGGCACAGAACCTGGACTAGATTTTCAGAGAATGCTCAAAATAAAGTGGTCCTTCCTAGTTTCAAGAATAAAATGGAAATAAAAGGAAACAAAGACTCATTCATTATCAAAGATTTCATGCCTCCTATATAAATTCACCTAACACCCTACTTCAATTTTAGTTCATGTTCCAAATCTAAGAGTGATTACAGGTTAAATTAAGTTAAATTAAAACATTAACCAAAATAACCTTTATTTTTTACTTTCTACTAGGTTCCAAAAATTTATTATTATTATTTTGGATCAATTTATTGAAACAACTCAAATGATAGTAAAACAAGTCAATTTTCCCCTTATTCATCTGGGTTCAAAATTCACCTCATCTTAATGAACTCATTTTTGACCACTAGACACCTTATTATTATTTTTTAATTTTTTTACCCAGCCACGTATGTATAAAGAACCATGAAAAAGCACTTATTGAATATGTGCAGAGGGATAACACACACACCCAATGCCTACTCTTAGAGATTCACCATGGGATCCCATTTACCCATTTTACTCTAGTTTCCATGGAATTATAAGATTATCATTTGAGTTGGATCAGTAAGTGATTAAATTGTTTTGTTAAAATTAAAACCCCTAGGTTCCAGTAAGAATTTCTAGTTACCTAAATTCATGATCCTAATTCCACAAAACTATCCTATATCACTCTCTTCCTTAGTTCCCAAATATAATTTTCATAAATACAGTGAGGAAAACCAATCAACAATCACTCATCCCCTACAATTTCAAAATTAGTAAAACCCTTAACATCCAGCAGGAAGTTATCAACTAGGAATGAAATAAATGATGTTCATAATGAATCCAAAGGAACATCAGGTTTTGAATTTTTTTGAAAAATTTGAAGGAAATTTTGAAAAATTTAAAAAACATTTGACTATTTTTTTTGAAAAAAAATAAAGGGGGAGTTTGAAGTGAGAGAATAACCCCTATCCCCCATACTTAAAACTCAACATTGTCCCCAATGTTGAATCTCAAGGTGGGAGACAATTTAGTTCAAATAAATTGGGAAATTCATCATGAAAATGATTCAAGGGGTAACAGTGACGTTCAAAAATCACTTTCCATGCAAAAATAAAAAAGAAAAAAAAATGAAATACCACCAACCACCACTAGAAAAGATATGCCTTTTTGAAATGTTAATTATTTCAAATGTTATAAATAGACCAATTATTTTCTTAGTTTAGTTCAAATATTATCATGATGACCAATAAAGTAAGCAGTAGTTGAATCCAAGTGAAAATAAAGGGCACAAGCAAGTTTCAAAAATCATCTTAAAATAAAATTTCAACTCTCTATATTATAGTAGCTAAGACCCAATTCAAAAAAAAAAGAATAAAAAGTTTCACAATTTTTACAAGAAATAAGAAGGACTCCCCCACACTTAGAAACTTACAACATATAGTAAATCTGAATAAAAGTTTTCATAATTAAAAACATTACTTCCTTGAATATGGAATCTTATCATTCAATTTTTTTGAATCCTCCCATGTTTGTTCTGTACAAGACCTATGACTGCTCCATTAAAGTACCTAAAAGATGTAAAAAAACTAACATTAGGCTTAATAATTTAAAGCTCGATGTAGAAACCATACAAAATATGGGTAGAGAGTGTTATCCAGTGTTCTTCAACTAGCAGCTTTTTTCTGGCATGGATATTCTAAAAGGGGATGCAATTGGTAAAAATTATCACAACAAACTAGGACCACCGGTCCACCTACACCATATTATAACTATAAAAAAGAAACAAATAGTCATTAATCAAGAGAAAAACATGTCAATAAAATCTAGAAATTATGATTCACCAAACTAGGGAGACAAACAACCAATCAAGGAGAAATTATTCAGACAAAAAAAATTAAAGCAAAAAACATAGAAAATAATGGGTTACCTCCCATGAAGCACTGAGTTTAAAGTTCTCATCTAGAATTTATTCCCCTAAGTATTTATAACCATGATAATTCAATTGGTATGAATTATTAGTGGTTTGGAATTCACTATTTTCCAAGGAATCAAAAGTAGTATCACCTAAGACATTCTTATATTCAATACTAAGCAAAATTCTCCCAAACTTAACCAGCACAACAAGAGGGAACATGCTGTCCAGGTTATCTTGTCCAGTAAAAACAACTTCATCAACTCTTAAAATTTTCAATAACATCCCATGAAAATAACTTAACTAAAAAATAATTATTTTATATCCCCCCACAATTAGAGGCTTGAAAATTCCAAAAAACAGAAGAAAATACAGCAACAAACTCCTCAACATTTCCAAAAAATGTTTCTAGAACATATTGTAAAGAAGGAAACTCAAAATACTAACAAAAGAAGAAATAATAACTAGGTTCCAATAGATACTTCCCAATGTCCAGAGAGGACTCAAATTATTCAAACCTTTCAAGTTTAAGTTGGAAGTTATCACACATAACAATAGTCTGAGCAGGAAATAAATTTTCAAGGAAATGCACATGTTCATAGTGGAAATCACAAAGTTTTATAGTAGGACTCAAACCAAAACATTCTCCAGCTTTAGGAACCTTCATAAAGTCAAATTCACAAGGAAAAATTTCATAAATAGGTTGAGATAGTTAAATAAAATTTTGTGAATCACACTCCAAATTTGGTTCCAAGGAAAGAATATGCTCATTAATAGGAGGGTGTGAGGGAGGAGTAATAGCCAAAGGAAAATTTTCAATGGGATGGAGAGTCCTAATCTCTGTGACATCAAGAGGGAAATATCCATACTCAGATCTAACCTCAATTTTGAAACATTGTTTCTCAACAACATTAATCATATCACACGTATCCTCATGTTATTTATTTTCAAAGAACAAAATTTCCTCCACATCATCCATAACTTAGAGGGTAAGTTTCCCTTTTGGCACATCAATGATAGAACCACCAGTAGAAAGGGTTTTCCTAGGATGATTGGGACCTTTTCATCACATTACATATCAAGGATTAAGAAATCTATGTGTGGTGTGAGTTTTCCTACAATCAATAATAGGTCATCCACCCTTTTATAGGGGTGAGTGAGTGACCTATCAGAAATTTTAAGAGAAAAAGTAGTTGGTTTCAAATATCTAAGTCCCAGCTTCATAAATAAAGATTAAGTCATAAGATTGATACTCAATCCTAAGTCACAAATATAATTTAGTTTCCAACTTCTACTTATTCAGCACTGAATAATAAAACTTTTTGGACCCTTCAATTTTAGAGGTAACTTCCTCAACAGAATTGAACTACATTCATCATTGAGATCGTTTTTATCCAAATTCTTCCAATTATTTTTTTCAGAAAATTTTTTCTAAATGAAACATATGAATGGATTTTATCCAAGTATTCTAAGAAAGGCATGTTGATGCTGAAGTTTCAAATCATTTTTAATAACCTCAGGTAATCAGGTTCATCGCACTTTTTGTAATGCCCCGACCCTAGTTACCCAGAATCGGTGCATTATTACATAACATTGGCATGATCACAAAAGATCAAGTCTCGAAAGACCGATTATTTTAGTAGCCTTGTAAGTACTAGATACATTCATAAGGTTTGCATTACATCATAAAATGGAAAAGTATAACAACATTGTTTCTATAGACAACACTGAGATCCCATAAACTATCCATGTAGGTTAGTCATAATATACTTCTTCGCATCCTATGAAAAATAAAACATAGAAAGAGGTGATCTAATATGCTCAGTAAAGATAACAATATAGAGAAAACTTTCATAAATAAGCATAAACATTTAAGGCAATGTATAAGACTAAAACAAAATCCTTTTAAACTTGAACTTCAGCATAATATGGAAAAGATAAAATCAAAATAATGCCATTTAATTATTTACATGGATATTATACTAGTCAAATAATCACATGCAATATCAATATCCACTTTCATAATGATGGAATTCATAATGCCAGACTTTCATAACCACATAGTCAAGGCCTTGTTCCAAGACTACCAATAAGATTTTATCAAGGCCTTGTGCCAAGACACTAGTTTGTCTCATGAGACCTACCGATGCATCGAGGAGCTATAGTGGGCTCCACCCATCACTTACTAAGTCCAATGCATTCCTGATATGAAAAGGTTTAAACATAACATAAACATTCATATTAAAACTAGCATACGAAATATCAATACTTTATCTATAAACCATGAATGGTGTAAAAATAACACATCCACAGTCAAACATATCACAAAACCTTCAATAAAATATGGAAGTTTTGTATCATAATAAATCAACTTCAATATGATTAAAATCCATCAAAGGATGTTGACATAGATGAAATCAAAACCTTTATTTAGAGAAATATCTCTTTCTATTTTGAAATCATTTAAGAAAACATTTATTTTGAAAATATTCTTATAAGATTTTAAAGGAAGATTCGACGATGTTATAATGGCAGAAAATAGCCTCACCCTACATATAATTTTAAAAAAAGACATTATTACCATAATTGTTTTGAAAAGGTTAAAAAATACCTTTTTTGGAAAACAATGGAAATATTCCTTTCAAACCATTTTGTCAAAAAGGTTAAAAAGTACCTTGTATGAAATCAAAACCTTTTTTAGAGAAATATCTCTTTCTAACTTCATGTTGCTAAAAAATTGATAAATAATGGAGGTTGGTTATGATATGGCCAAGACACACCTCCATCACAAAAACAAAATAGATGTTTTAAATATTTCTTTCCTCATCCTTTAAGTTTTACTCACTTTTAGCATTATAATTTTCACCACGGTAACTAGTTTTTCTAACCACGTTAATTTATACACTAATACTAAAATAAAATGAGTCTTATTTGATAATTTGGACTTAATGATTAACTATATTAAATAAAAAATATATGTGTTGAAAATTAATTTTAACATGAACATGTAACGAGAAAAACCCTATTTTAACAATAATCGCGGTAATTAATTTTCAAATATTTTCACTAATCATCATGGTAAAAAATTAATTTGATATTATTATATAATATAAATTATTATTTTTTAAAATATGGAATCCATTTTTACAAATTCAATTCACATAATTGGAAAATTTTAATTTAAAATTAATCCCATAGATGTGACCAGAAAGTGGGTATTTAAATAGAAAATGTCCTAAAGATTACAAAGTTTTTATATACAATTTGTATATAGAATTGATTAAATTGAACTAAATTGTATTAATATAAATATAATTGAATTAATTTTATATTAAAACAAATTTAATATCTAATTTATATTTTATAAATTATTTTAAGGAAAAGGAAGTTTTCAATTAAAATTCAGTATTTTTCATTATTCCTAAAAAAGTTAATCCTTCCTAAAAATTATCAAAAAATCTTCCTAATATAATTTCGATATTCATATTTAAAAAATTAATATTTTTTCAAATTAATTATATAAAATATTTAGAAATTAATTTTATTATTGTTCACAAAAATTCATATATATATTTTTTGAAAATAGTATTTTTGAAACATATAATGACCTTTCTAAAAATTTAGTAATTTTTATCAATACGTTCTATTTATATAAAACCATTATAAATAATATTTAAAAACCTATTATTACTATTCATAATCACATATTTAACAACAAGGATATATTGATCATATTTAAAATAATATTATTTTATGGCTCGTAGAATATCGATGTGTCACATCATGAACACTATTGATGAAAATAATTATTATGTGTAACATAACCTAAAATGGATGTTGTAAATAACACAATATTTATTAAAAATTAAATTTATTTGAAAAAAATATTTCATAAAATTTCGATATGTTATATTATAACCCCTTTAAAATGATTTTCCCTCAAAATTCATCTCAGTCATAAAAGGTTTAACATTTGAAAATTCCTTCATAGAAACCCACATTGTAAAATTTAATAATAAAACTTCCCTTAAAGATGGAAATTTTTAACTCATAACTAGGTTTCAAAATTGGAGACCATATGTGGGAATAAAATATTTTTACATGTAAGAAAAACACAAATAATTATAGTGAGTGATATAGATCATTGATCATAAGAAATTAAATGATCAATGGAAAGTTAATGGCTATAGAACCATTAATATGTAATGATTTAAAAGGCCATAGGTTAAAAAAATGAAGGTATGATGATTTTTTTTTGTTTTAATATCCTTTTCCTAGAGTTTAGGAATTATTTTACTTTCTAAAAATATAAGCAAATATACTTACTTTATATATTTCTATTTCATAAGCACAATTTCATTATGTTCTTCAATTAATTTTGAATTCATCACATACTCCAGGAAATCAACATCTGAAAATGGATTTTTTATACATGAAACTCTAAAACTAACTTTTAATGGATCGTAAGATCCATAATAGAATGATAAGTCATTTCTTTGATCTCTAGTCGTTATTAAAAAATGGTTAGTACAAGTTATGCATGAATATTCATATTGTGAAATAATACATTAATCCCTAAAAACTCATCCAAAATTTAACTTAAACAATTCCATAAATGGTTAACCTTATAACCCTTCCAAAATTCCAAAATTTATAAATAAGGTAGCTAAATTTCTCAAAATCAACATAACGTTAATCACCCAAATATCACGAAGTAGCTATCAATTGTCACACACCAAACACATCAATACCTTCATCATATATTCTCTTGAAACATTGTACTAACCTAAATTACCATAAAACCTTATGAAAAAATACATGATTCCTTATTCTTTGAATACAACCACATACTATTGAATATATTTCATAAATATAATAATGGTGTAAACTCCATCAATGATAACATAAACCACTTTTTCTACAAGTCATTAACCAGTTCCAAGGTCATCAATACTATCAAATTTACTTTATTCATATCAATAATATATTTATCCCAATGTCATTATCTCATCATAAGTAACATATTTTGGCTTATATTTTACTAAACCATGTGTTTTCCATGAATATCACATTTCCATTAAATCACTTTTCTAGGTCATCAACACCATTCAACATATTCGTTCAAATCCTTAATGAAAAAATTATATTGAGCAATCCTTATATATTTCTTAATTCTTGAATTTAACTATATAAATAATTCAATCATCTCATTTCTTTATCAATCCATTAACTGGGCTTCATCATCTTATTCCTTAATACATCATTCATTTTATATGTCATTCGTAGTCTTTACATCATCAGCAATATAAAAATTACTCATACAAACATTCTGATTTCCTTCACGATCTTATCTCTAGGATATCGACTTGCATAATTCCCATAATTTACAAATTTAAAAAATTTATCTATTGATAATAATTTAAGGATACCAATATTCTTATCCATTTTATTAACTGAAATTTTCCTTTTTCCTCAGCAATTACTTTCATTGTAATGTTCTTTTCCATACTAAAAACATATTCTCATTCCTTTGATACATTCCCTAGAGTGCTTATTCCCACATTCCCAATATATATGGAACTATATATTCCTTCCTCTATGGTCTCTATTACCCAAACTCTTAGAAAATTATATCAATATCTTCTTTGGTGAGTTCAATAGTTGGTTAAGGTTCATGTTGTTAATCATATATTATGATAACTTATTAGTAATAATTCCAATATCCTTCACTCCAATCATCATCCCATTTGGATTATCATTATCAAATTTTTCATCACACTATATGTTAACCTATTTACTTATGGTTCCCTCCATTGAATAAAATCAAAAATCATAGAGTGAATAATAATAATCATTGTGCAAAACCACATAATCATGAAAAATACCTTATGGGATGTTTAAATCATGAAACCATCTTTTCAATATATAAAACCTTAGGTTTATCATAGGTCATTCATAACCATCATCTATTTAAATCCTTCATCGTGGTTCATAAAGAGTTTCTAAATTTACAAAAGAATATCCTCCAAGAGTGTCAAACCAGGTGCAAAATAAGGCCCATTGTTATACACTAGGTGATGATTGAGTCTAGATCAATTCTCCCTTTTTTAATTTATTACCCCTAGGTACCTCTATGGCAGATCCACATCCACTTTTAGTATCTATATTGGGATGTAATTTCTTAAAAACCACATGCGCTATCCTTTACCAAAATTCATGTACATTTTCCTATACTTCTACTTATCCTTAGATATATTCCTATAAATATCATTAGAAACATCCCTAGGGATATCACTAATTTTTTATTATCCTAGTTTCCAAAGGTTAACTAAACCTATCATCTGATACCAACTATAAAAACTCAAGCTTCTCATACATAGATTTTAAATATTTTTAGATAAATATTCATTAAATTATACAAACACATGTATGAGGACCATAATAGTTTAGTGCCTTTGAGAAAATAGAACAAAATATTCTTAATTCATGAAAGGTCATCAATGTCTCCTATAATGATATTCCCCTTTAGTACTCTTCACAACATACCCTACTTAAATCATTTATTCATAACTTGGGGAAAAGAAACATAAGAAAGTGTGAGATCAAATTCTTAGTAAGGGTAAATAAAAAAGATACATAAGAATAACATGAACATAAGGGTATGAGAACATGATCATAATATTTGAAAACCATACCTTGTATATCAAGATCATAATATTGAGTCATTGAATAATGATTGGAAATTAATGAGGCATGAAAAATAAGTGAATTAAAGAATATAATCCATGAGAGTATAAAATTTTCATAGGACATAGAATTTTTGGAATATACATAATCATATAAGACCTTATTTCAAGGCTACCCACCAAGACATTCATAATATGTTAGTATTGGGCTAACCACCTATATACTTGCTTTGGGATTGGACTAACCACCTGTGTACCCTATTTTCTAGGATTGGGCTAAACACCTATATACCTTACTTTTCAGGATTAGGATAAACACCTATATACCCTATGAGATCATAGAACATTTATCATTACCCAATTCATTTAAGGGAGATATATGTCCCACCCAACACATAATAAAAATAAAAAATATGTGTGCCACAAGGTCATAAAAAATTAATCACATCACAACCTATTAAATGAAATGGGTTTCATAAATATTTCATCATATCACAACCTATGTAAAAGAGATAGGTATTATAATCATTTCATCATTTCCTCAAATAATAACCCATGGATAATAAGCATGTTTCAAAAGAATTTTGTCATGGTATAACCCATGGAAGAGAAATAAGTTTCATAAACATCTTGTCATTATAAAACATTAAAATAAATAATAATAATTTTATCCTTGGTTGATATCCCCAGGTTTAATAAAAATCTTGTCACTAATGCTTCAAATGTAATAGAAATAGGTTTCATGTGTTGTGGTGATGAAAAGAGAGTCACATTGCTTCATGAAGGTGGTAGTCTATACATACACGAACGATGTTATCATCCTTCAGTGATTGAAAATATAATAAATAAACTAATATATTATATTTTAATAATGATAAATATGTCATTAATATCATAATTACTTAATTTATATAAAATATATTTATCCTTATTATCTTCCATGTGAAGCATTAGTGAAAGATAATCACATCGCTTCACGAGGCTGTAGTCCACCCTACACAAGAGCGATGTTATAATTTCCCCTATGGAATGGAAAGTTAACAATTATATATTATATAAAGACTAAATAAGTATAAATATCATATATATACTTTATATACATCATCATACCAAACTGTTAGTGGTGTTAATTAAAAAAATGAATGATATACGTTCACGAGCCGATAGTCTTCCGTACACACGAATAATGATTTTATAACCCATTTGACAGAAGTGGAGATTGTTGTTTCTCATTAACTTAATATAAAAAAATATCAGTATAAATAAGATAAAAATTATATTATATCATCATGTTTTGATATGAATTTAAGGATATGAAGGAATAAATAAAATAAAAATGCTCATTGAAGAATATTACCTCTTCTTTGGGAAAGCTTATTAGGTTTGCACCATAATCCTTCCTAGATTGGATTTATGCCCAAAATAAGCCTTATAGGATTATAGTAGGTAATTTTTTAAGTTATTTTTTTAGGGTTTGGTAAAGAAAAATGTCTTTAGAGTTGTGAATAAGTGAGGGGAGTGAGTTCCCTTTTATAATTGGGGAGTGACATTTTTGTGAATACTCAAAAGTATTCAATAATGGGAGGGATGTCTCAACTCATGTGGATCCAAAATTGATATATAATTAAGGGTAGGAATTATATGAATGAGAAAAACCTTCACAAAAAATAAACATGTTTTAAACATTCCATTCTTTATCCTTTATGTTTTACTCACTTTTACCATTTTAATTTTCACCAAGGTAACTAGTTTTTTTTAACCTAGAATTTATAATTTAAGCCTAAAATAAAATGATTATTATTAGATAATTTTTATATAATGATTATAAATATGAAACAAAATTTATCAAATAAAAATCCTATGTGTTTAAAATTAATTTTATCACAAGCGCATGTAATGCACAAAATCCCGTTTTAATGTTAATCACGGTAATTAATTTTTAATTGTTATTACTAAAAATTGTGGTAAAAATTTAAGTTGAAATTTTTATATAATATAAATTATTATTATTAAAAATATTTAATCCATTTCTTCAAATTCAATTCATATAAGTTACAAAATTTAATTTAAAATTAATCCTGCAGACATGATGAGAATGCGAGTTTTCAAAGAGAAAATGTTTCAAGGTTTAAAAAGTTTTTATATCATATTTAAATATGGAATTAATTAAAATGACATAAATTATATTATAATATATAATTAGAATAATTTTATATTAAAAAAATTTAAAATTTAGTTTAAATTTATAAATAATTCAAACACAAAGACAATTTTCAATTAAAATTATGTATTTTTCAGTATTTATCAAAAAATTAATCCTTTTAGAAAATTATCAAAAAATAATCCTATGATAATTTTGAGAGTATTATTATAAAAATGAAGTTTAATTTATCAAATTAATTTTCTAAAGGTGTAAAAAAGTAATTTTATTATTGTTCATAATAAGATATAAAGAATATTTATTTTTGAGAAAATAGTTTTTTCGAAACATATAATGACTTTTCTAAAAAATTATTAATTTTTATCTATATATTTTCTTTATATACAACCATTATACATAATCTTTTAAAAGTATTTATTACTATTCATAACCTTATATTTAATGAATAGGATATATGGTTATATTTAAATTAATATTATTTCATGGTTTGATGGCGCTTGGTGTTGCATGTTATTCACACTATAGAAGAAAAATGTTATTGCGTGTAACATTATAAGGGGTATTCGATATGGTCCTTGAACCAGGAATTAAATCAATGGAAAACTCAATTTCTCGTTCTAGAGGATGTCCAGATAAATCCTCTGAAAACACATCAACATATTCTTGCACAATAGGTAAATCCTCTATTTGAACCTTCCTTTCCTCACCAATAGTTATTTCATTCTCTTCCTCCCCAATAATTGAATTTAGTTGAGATACTGGGGGTGAATCTAGATACGAATTAGATGGTGATGTTTTTTCTCTAAAGATAAGGTACTCCTTATCATTATCAAATATTATAACCTCCTTCTTCTTACAATAAATTTTCGCATCATAGCCTGAAAGCCAATACATACTGAGGATTATATCAAATGAAATTATGGGTATGACAATGAGATTATAAGATAAATAAAGTTTATATGCCTTAATGGGAACTGATTCACAAAACTTTGTTGCAATGATACTTACCTTAAGAGTTTTTACTAAAAACTCACTTGTTAAATCAAATTGGAAATATCTATTTTTCTTAGAAAACTGGGAAGATATGAAACAATGTGATAATCTAGAATCAAATAAAGCATTTTCTAAACTTGAGGAAACCATTAAATTACCTGCCACTACGTCTTTCGGAGCTTCAACCTTAGCATTAGTGATAGAATAAGCTTGGCCTTGATCCCTTGGGTTTTTCTAAGGTAAGTTCCCCTAACTATTAAGAAATTCATTCATATAATGTCACCTTTCTCTACAATTATAGCATTCAACGTCGACATCCTTTTTCTTCCCCTTGCAATCATGAGTTTGGTGGCCTTTTTCACCACACTTCTAACAGACTCCCATTCCCTTCTGGCAAGTACCAGGGTGTTTCTTCCCACATTTACTATAGGATGTATATTCAAATTTTCCCTTCTTCCCCTTATTTCCATTTCCAAAGCGTTCAATAGATCTTTTCTTCTCTTGCTTTGCTTTAAAGTCATAAGACTTAGAGAATTATTTTTCTGTCTTTATAGCACATGAGACAATATCTTAGTACGATGAGAAGGATTGTGAGACTAATTCTCGACAGAGAAATGGTTTTAAACCATCAAAGAAATAATTAATCTTACTTCTTGGGTTACGTATATAATCTACAACATTCCTCGCTAACCTTGTAAATTTGGCTTCATACTTTGCGACATTCTCATCCTCCTTTTGCCTAAGACTTAGAAATTGCCTTTCCATTTCCACTCGATGGTCATGAGAAAATTATTTTTCCAAGAAAATTTCTTTAAAATCCCTCCATTTTATATTTGATACTTCATCATCTTCCTTTGTGTTTTGAATCAATTACCACCATTGATCAGTATCTCTAGTGAGGCGGTAAAATACCATGATAATGTTTTCCCTTTCACTACTCCCCAAGGCGTGGAATATTTTCTCTAAATAATTTATCCATTTCTCAGATACTATTGGATTTGTACCCCCATTAAATTTTTGTGGTTTTTTCCTCATGAAGAGATCTAACATTGATCCTCCACGCTGCAGATCAGGGTGCTCCATACGGGTAAGGTTATTATTAATAACCTGAGTGAGTTTTCCTAATATAGCGATAAGCTTATCAGCACCAGTTGTATCACCAACTCCACTATAATTATCTTGAGCAGGAGGGAAGTCTCTACATGGAGTGCATGCATTTATATAGTTTCCATTTCTTCCACTAGGCGCCATTTCTAAATAATGGAATAAACTAGATTAGTTTATGAATCACAATACATAAATCCAAACTTTTAAAACACTTAACATAAATTGAACAGTTTATGGATATAATCCATAATCATAAAAAAATATTTTCTTTGAGGAAGTATATACTCATAAACCCTTTATAATGGTTTGTAAATAAAATGAGAATTATCCTAATCATATGCCCCAAGAGTGTCGTAACCAAGAGTGCAACAAGACCCATTGTCATGCACTAGTTCCCGTTCGAGTCTAGCTCAAAGTGGTGTTTTCAGGTTTTACCCCTAAGTATATCTATTCTAGATCCACCTATACCTACTTGTATCTAGACATGGATGCATTTCTTGGAAAACTCACAAAATCTCTACAATACCAAAATTCTAGGAAGTTCTTCTATACTAATCCTCAAAGTCTATCTTAGGGTAATGTGCTCTAATCAGAGTTTTTCTAAATCTAGATTCCAAAGTCTGTACTAAACTTCCCCTGATACCAACTATAATTCCCCAACCCCAGAGGCCTAGAGTTGGTGAATTATTACATAACATTGGCATGATTACAAAAAATCAAGTCTCAAAATACCGATTAGTTTAGTAGCCTTGTAAGTACTAGATACATTCATAAGGTTTACATTACATCATAAAATGGAAAACTACAACAACATTGTTTTCATATAAAACACTGAGATCCCATAGACTATCCCTGCAGGTCAGTCATAATATACTTCTACGCATCCTGGGAAAAATAAAACATAGAAAGGGGTGGGCTCAGATGCTCAGTAAGGATAACAATATAGCGGAAACTTTTATAAATAAGCATAAACATTTAAGGCAATGTATAAGACTAAAACAAAAGCCTTTTAAACTTGAACTTCAGCATAATATGGTAAAGATAAAATCAAAATAATTCCATTTAATTATTCACATGGATATTCTACTAGTCGAATAATCACATGTAATATCAATAGCCACTTTCATAATGATGGAATGCATAATGCCAGACTTTCATAACCACATAGTCAAGGCCTTGTGCCAAGACTACAAATAGGATTTTGTCAACGCCTTGTGCCAAGAAACTATTCTGTCTCATGAGACCTACCGATGCATCAAGGAGCTATAGCAGGCTCTACCAGTCACTTACTAAGTCTAATTCATTCCTCATATGAAAAGGTTTAAACATAACATAAAAATTAGTATTAAAACTAGCATATGAAATGTCAATACTTTATCCATAAACCATGAATTGTGTAAAAATAACACATCCACAGTAAAACATATCACAAAAAAATTCAATACAATATGGAAGTTTTTTCTCATAATAAATCAACTTCAATAAGCTTAAAATCTATCAAAGGATGTTGACATAGATGAAATCAAAACCTTTTTTTAGAGAAATATCTCTTTCTATTTTGAAATCATTTAAGAAAAAAATTATTTTGAAAATATTTTTATAATATTGTAAGGGAATATTAGATGATGTTATAATGGTGGAAAATATCCGCACCCGTCGTATAAGTTAAAAAAAATTCATTCTTACCTTAATTTTGTCGAAAAGGTTAAAAAGTACCTTGTTTGGAAAATGACAGAAAGATTCCTTTCAAATAATTTTATAAAAAGTAAAAAAATGGTATAAATGAATTTAAACCATAGTCTAGTAAATAGTAAAAATGTTTTGGAATACATTTTTAAGAAACATGGATGTGGATGATAAAGAGGTCCCAGTAGATACTTACATAAAAACAACCTTGGATAATAAAGAGATTGTGAAATTAACCCTTACCTTGTACTTTTCCTTGGTCGAGGGTAGGTTAACCTCCTATATAATGGTGAAATAATTTTTATTAAATTATACAAGAATCATATACATTAATATGATATCATATATGATCTTTTAATATTGTTTTGTTGATAATATCTTAGTATTATCGCCTTTTCTGGTGTTAGCTAATTCGTTTTCCTTTGTATGATTTGTTATGTAAGTAATGTTTGTTATGGATAGGATGTATCTTATTTATATTCAGAATGATATTAAGCATTTAAACATTATTTTTAATCATCTAATGAAAATTAATCTTGAATGGATATGATGGGGAATGAATCTCATCACGTTCGTGGAGACAGTAATCCGTACGTACGCAAGAGTGACAATATCATTCTCTTGATATTAAAATAATATATAATTGGATGGTATATAATATATACAGAATAATTATCATGTTATATTTATTATTTACATGAATTACACATCATTATTATACTCATCCAAATAATAATGTATTGAATAACAATTACACCACAACGTGGAGACAGTAAGCCGTACGTACACATGTATGGTGACATGTCATTAAAAGGATGGATAGAATAATGAATATGGTTATACCATATTTATAATAACATCACAGTATATAGAATATACTGTAGTTATTATTTTAGAATGGAAATAACAAATAAATAGGAAGTTGAAGAAGAAATGATCTTGAAAGAGGTTATGAAATATTTACCTCTTCTTCGAGTTCTTCCTTTTGATTTGATCAAAAGGGCTCCTTAGGTTGGCTTTATGACTAAAGGAAGACATCTAGGATGAAGGGAGGACAATTGATAGGGTATTTGGGTAGGGTTTGGTTGAGACAAAAGGCTTTAAAGATGTGAATTTGAGGGAAGGGGGAGTGCCCTTTTATAAGAGGGGTAATGGGCACCTTAGGAAAAGCTAGAAATATTATTTTATAATAATCTTATTTTAGGTTTATAATGGATCCAAAATAAATTATTTAAATTATAAGGTGGGTATGGGTCTAAAATCACTCAACCAATAGGTTTTAGATAGGTTTGGGTCACTATATTAACTTTATATTTTAGATTTAACTCTTAGTTAAATAGTTTGACATTTACCATGTCTTTTTGTATTTTTATATTATATGGTTAATAAAGTTACTATAAACTTCCAATAGAAACTCAAGTGGTTCATTAATTATACAACTATCATTATATAAGTCATTCGGCCAAACCTTAGATTTTTAGAAATATTATATCAATTAATAATATAATATTTGTTTTAAAAACTCCTTTATGTCAATTTTGAGACTATTTAATAATTGATTTTTTTTAAAGTCCTAAAAACTTTATTAATTCAAACTAAATTAATTTAATCAATAATAACATGTCATATTAACCTATAAAATTAGTTTATGGTATCATAATTTTCAAATTATATTTATTTTAACATTTATAATACCATTTATTTGGTTCTTTCATTAATAAGGAAAATTATGCATCATCATTGTGTCATAAATAAATTTAATTATTCAATGTCTAAAAATTATAAAATAAAATAACATTATGTAGGAAATATTTTTATCTTTATAATTAATATTTATAGTCAAATATATAACATGTATAAACCTATGTAAAAATTGTTTTACTAAAAGATGTATGCTAATGTCATTTTTGTATTTACTTTAACTTAATTAATATAAAGTGTCATTATCACTTACAAGTGGCTCCATGGGGTCCCAAAATCGACCCAAAGATTCCCATGGTTGGAAATGTATCATCCAATAGGGTTAGGACACGTGTTAGAGTAATTTAATATTATTATAATATTATTTTTTACCCTTATTTACCGGATTTACCCTTTAACCATGGTAAATAAAATATTTACCGAAGTAATTATTCAAAATGTCTAAAAATAAAAGTTGCCTATTTACAAAATTTGGATCTCCTGATTATAAATATGGAATATATTTTTTTAAATTCAAAACACAGAAGTGGCAGAAATTAATTTAAAATTAATTCCCATTATCAAAACAAAAAGCGTGTTTTTAAGAAATAATAACTATCAAAAGATTGACAGTTGCTTATGTCCATTTTAAATGTGAAATTAAGTCCAATGACCAAAATTGGATTAAATGGAAAAAATATAATCTAATTATACTTTAAAACCACTCAATAGTATTATTTAGAACTATAAATTATTTTGATTAAAAAATTTGTTTTTAATTAAAATTTATTATTTTTCACTATTCATCAAAAACTGAATGTTTTCAGAAAAATACCAAAAATTCACCCTAAGCTAATTTCGATACTCCGAATCCAAAAATTAAGTCCATTTTGATAGATAAAATTTATAAAATTTTAAAAATTGGGTATTACTATTCATAACGACTAGTTTGATTAGTTGTGGTGTGTTAGAACTCGAAGTTGCATACAACACACACTATTGTATTATTCAAAGAGAAGCATATCGTGGAAGATTAAGGTGTTAATTTTTTTTCACTCTTTCTAGAAGGGAATTATAGGGTAAAATGTTTTAAAATAGGTTGATTAATCACCTTATCTTCAAACCCAACTTTATTATTTTCTTCTTTAATTATTTCCCATTTCATCTTCCTTAGTTCCTTAGCTTTTTCAGATGTGGGTTGCACATAATGTTTAGGTTGGACCAAACTATATAGATTTTCATATTGGTATTTTTCCTGATTTTCATTCTCAAAAATATATTTTTCATCATTTTTGTTTACCTATATACTTCCTTTTAATTTTCTTGTATTTTATGGCTAGATCTGGTGGACACAACCATGACATTCTCTCTTGAATTTTGAATTGAAGTGTCATCCAACTAATCCTTTTCCCTACCACCTTGATCAATAGCTATTTGACCCATTAGGAGTTCTAAATTATGTATCTTGGAATCTGTGTCCTTCCTCTGTGAGCCAATATCTCCCAACACCTTCTTCAACAACCCCTTTAAATCACCTTGATAATTAGATGACTCAACCCCATGTTGATTTTGGAAAAATGTTTGGGTTGTGGTTGGTAATTTGGGGCATTGGGATGTTTTATCACCCCTTGTTCTCTCTATGACATGTTGGGGTTATTTTTATATCCAAAATTGAATTGATTTGAAAAATAATCTTGGACACTCTGGTTTCTAGCCCTAAAATCCACAAACTGGAAACTTTCCTAAAATTAGATAGGGAGGTCAAAATTGGGACAACATTTTTGAGTGTGTCGAACATCCCACAGTGAAAGCATTACTCCTTTAGAATTCTATCATAAAAAATAGTAGCATGGGGGTTGGTTTCACCCCTATGGATGAATCTCTTCCTAGTGCACTTGTGCTGAGAGTTTTGGGAAAGCTTATCAAACAATTGTTTCAGCTCATTAGTAGTGGAATCAGAGAAGTAACCCCTACTATGTTAGTCAACAAGATTTTGGTTGTAATGGGTGAGAGAATTTTAAAAGGTTTCCATGAGTAGATGGGGAGCCAACTGGTGATTGGGACTTTTCTTAAGGAGACTTCTAAATCTATCCCATGCCTCATGAAAAAGTTCTCCCTCATCCTAGACAAAGCCAGTTATCTTGTGCCTAACCTCAATGGTGTTGTTCCTATAGTATAATTTTGATACAAAGAAAGTGAAAAAATCATCCCAGGTTTCAAATATTTCCTCATCCAAGGTTTGGAACCAAGTTCTATCCCTTCCCTTAAGATAAAATGGAAATAATCTCAACCTTAACTCCTCCTAACTCGGATATCATAGAGTAATCTGTTGGATAGAACCATAAAACTCTCTAATGAATTCAAGTGAGTCCTCTGTTGGTAGACAATTAAATGATGTTAGCTGAGAGATATGAGATTATTTAATTTCACAATTCCTAGACCTATGGGACAACCTAATGCAAGAATAATTTCTTGAAACAATGGGGATTTGGAACTCCATAATCTTATGTCTCTTTGGAGTAGGAACTATAGGTTGTGGAACATTCAGATGTTGATTTTCTGTTATGTTTTCCAGATTTTCTATTTTTGTTTTCTATTGTTTCTTAAGGTTAGAAAAATGTTTGTTAATATTAGAAATTGAGGATTCAAGTTCTACCTTATATGACCTTATGTGCATACAGAAAGTGAAAATAGAATCGATTTCTTTATATAGTTTTTTTGTTTTGTATTTTTTTTGCTTTTATGATTTTTTATGTTTTTGTTATATTAAATTTTTTGTTTTCTTTTTTACTTGGTTGCACATGCCTTCCTCAGAAATGGTGATAAAAATTGATGAACGTGTCATTGAGTACATGAAAATTTAATATTTATAAAACCTATTTACTACCATTACTGTGGTAAGAAGGGTTAAACCCTAGAGAAAGAATTAGAATGTGTTGAAAAAACAAGAAAAAATATAACAAAAACTAAAATGAAAACAGAGGGAAACAAGAAGTGGATGTGAAAATGAGGGTGAAATGGTGTGATGTAGTGATGAAACGAGAATAAGAAATAGAGAGTGAGACAATCAATAGATGAATCAGGGTCATCAAGTTTCTTTAAACTGATAAAATATATTCTCTTATTCTATTTTAGTAAATTCAATCATTCATTGCATGTGAAATGGTAGAGATTCACTGAACTATTTCTTTGGTGAATTTCCACAGCTCGATGAAGCTTCTTGAGCCTCGATCATTCGATCTTGACCCTTGAATTAATTTATTCATTATGGAAAAGAGATTGATTAACCTTTTCTGATTTAGCATACTTCGATCAATGATCCACAATGAAAATATTCACTACCCTCACCTATCAGTTGTTGGGTAGTGTGAAAAGATGCTAATAAATAAATAGAAAAAACATTGAACTAAAAATGTGCACTAAGTAATAAAAAAACAAACTAGAATGGATAAAATGATAATCAGTTAATTGCAACCCTATTCCCCTAATTAGTTTAGCTACACATTTTTGAGAAAAAATAAATATAAATAATAGAAAAGAAAGAGATAAAGGGGTATCTCTAGTGAGATTTTTCATCTCCTCAAGCTCCTGTTGTAATTCTTACTCCTAGCTCTACTACCTGCTCCTTGCTCTGTTTCCTTCTCCTTGCTCTGTTCCCCATGCTCCAATGAATGGAAATGGTTGATGATCAAGGTGTTGATCAAGAATGGATGATTGGAAAATTAGATGGAATGTCTAGAGAGAATCTAGAGGTAGTGAAGTGAGAAGGGAAGCCCCTGATAAAATGGTTAGTGTGGTCCATGATCCCCTGATGCTCGTGGAATACTCTCGAATATATGTGTGGTGAATCTAATGATGGTCTACTAAGGATGGAACTCTCTCAAATCATATCCTACTACTTCCTATGGATTATTATCGAATGTCTGTCAAATGTTAGAAATTACAAAATAATTTCCCACCCCTACTCCGGTATCTATCATCTGGACTCTACAAGGCACTTTCATAGTACCTCTACCTCTCTATTGGTGACTCCAATAGAAATTCTATCACGAACTGAATCTGGTCACTGCCAAAACCGACACCAAACCCAGCCCGTGACAAGTCCCGAAGGGCGCTCCCGATCCCCATGGGCTGACACAAGTTCCCGGGTAATAGAAAATGAAATTTGGGAACGATTTACCCAATTTTATAAACATAAAACAACAAACGAATCCAATAAAACAAATCTGGATTTTTCAAATAAAATCATCTTTTGAAAAATTTCAGAACTGAATTACATAATTTAAAACAATTATATAAGACTATAACAACTGAAGAAACCCACAATGGATATCCCAAGAACCTCCACATGGCGAGAGGCACCGTCCTCAAGCCATATCCACAACACCGTATCATGATGGACCGCTAAAAACCCAAACGGTTTGCACAAAAGTTGTACCCAAACTTGCGACAAAAAAAATAACCAAGTCTACTTACACCCAAAGGTGTAAGTAGGGTGTTAGAAAATTTCTAGTAGGATACCACCACTAAGAGATTCCATGTGATAAACATTCAAAGACGAAAAACATGTAAGTTTTCAAAAACATGTAATTTCTAGTTACAATTTCTAAAATATGAAACTAAAAAAATCAGTTTTTAAGTGGGCTAATTTAAAGAATCAACACTTTTAAAATAAATTCAAAAGTTACTTAATTTTTACTTCCAAATATACCATATGCCAACGGTAATTATAAAGGATCTAAAGATCACAAGCAATAGTAAATAACCCCTAGGCACTAGCTAGTTGTGGGTTCCAGGTACCTCGTATCTCAGTGAGAGTATCAACAAAAAAATATCCATTCTCATGCATGAGCCACTAGTAGGGAACATACCCATAACCTAATGATCCCCTATCATCATCATCATAGTTTAGTTATAGGTTTAAGCGTCAATCTTGCTAAGTGAAACTGAGGCCAAACCCCACAGATTCACTAGCATACTAGTACACGTCCACCCACCTAGTTACCTGGGTTTTCCCTTTGTGCTCAAACAAGTTCAATAAGACAAGAAATATAGTTTTCACATGAAAATATCACTTCCACCTCACGCATTAACCAAACAGCCCCATGTGCATCACACAAGTCACAAATTCCGCTTTTCATTGAAATGCATTTTGAAATCAAACTCACACCAAAATAGCCCACATACTTTTTGCATAACTTTCACAATCCAACACATACTTTAAAAATTTTATAAAGTCCCTAAAAATATTCTAAACATCACATAATAGCCCACTCACATGTTTCATAAAACCCTTTTTATAAACAAAATCCATTTTTCACATCGCACTCACACAAAAAGCCCACATCACGTTCACACCTCTTTCACAGTTCACTAAATCGATTAAACATTTTTATAAATAATTTCCAAGAGGATACACATAACATGACAGACCTATTCAAATTTGAAATGGTCTATTTGAAGTATAAACAATCCAAAATAGTTTTCCAATATGGTTTCGCCTCTTACATAAATCCTTAAACCATTCAAAACTTTCATAAAACAATTCTAAAGAGTGCACCAAAGCTTTTCACATAAAACCCATTTCAAAAACGTATTTCAAGGACAAAATCAAACCAATAAAAATTCAAAACTGAATTGGAAGCCCTAAAAACATTTATTAAACTACCCCCAAGTGTTATACAAACACCTCAAACAATACCACAAAAGATCCACATGAAAAGCACATTTTTCAAAATCACTTTCAAGAAGTACAATAAGGTTTTAAACCTTAAACTAATAAAAAAACCCTATTTAAAACATAATGGCACACCAATACCCTACCAAATCATAATTTTCAGCCCAAACAAGATTATTAAACCAATTTCATATGTTATAATACACACCCAAACAATACCCAAAGGGTTGCACATGAAAAACACCCAATTCTAAGCTAAAATGAAACAATAAAAATAAATGCTTAACCAAATTCAACGTAAAAAATTTTCACACCACACACAACATATTAGGAACGTGCATAATAAGTAATTCAAGAAAACTAACTCATCTAGAAATGATTACACATGGAATCACCTACCAGAAGTGTCAAATCCCTCAAAACTTGGTGCAAAACATCAACCACACCAACGCCACACCACAAGGAATATACATCCAGACCTATACCACAATATTTGACAAATAAAGACTCCAAATAAAACCCTAGGTTCTAACCCTAACTTCTGGAAATTTTATAACATAATGAAAGAGAGAGGAAACCCTAAGGGAAAAGGAAGAAACCAAGAAGGAATCACTTACCCAAAACAATCCTGAATAAAACGACCCAAAATCGACCAGAATCTGAATTTTAAAACAGATAAAAATTTAATAAAGATTAGAAAAATAATGAATAGGTCATGTAGAAACTTGAATAGGGGGAAAATGATAATAATTGAAGGAGTTATGAAAATATCAATTTACCTCTTCAAATCTGGGAGATTTGTGAAATCTAGAGAAGTTTCTCCCAATTTCGTGATGAAACCGAGCTCAAAAGATGGGGAAGAGAGCCTGGGGGCGTGACTTAGGTCCGTGGGATTGAGGGAGAGTTGGAATCATTGAAAAAACACAAATAATGAAAGAGATACTAAAAACTTAAAAAAATATTTTTAATGCAGGAAATGGGCTTTCGGGAAGGCCCAATCTCTTAAATAAAAACTCGTATCCACCATGATTATGGATTCTTAAATGGTCCAAATTAATATTGTGGTGTTACTATGTCAGGGGATGACAAGTAGGAATTGTAATGGATGAAAATTTTGAAAAATGAAAGATTTATAAAGGAATCAAAATTTATTTTCAAATCTGGAATTGGGCTCAAAGTTTGGCCCAATTAATGAAAAATCAATCATTTATCCATAAAAGATTGGGAAACCCCAAAAACAAAGTATGAATGTAAATTAAATGAAATATTAATTTAAAATAATTTGTGTATGTGATAATTCTATCCACCATGAAAACTTTTCGCCCTGGAAAGTCACATCAAGTGAAAAGCAACAACCAAACCCAACCGAGAAACCAAGAGGTCCTCCCTTGCCAGGTTTCACCCCCAAGGCCAAAACACCTACAATGATCAATTAAGGAAGGAATACCATCAAAAACTATACATACACCACTTTCCTGAAAAAATCAATAATATTCATGCTTTATCCCAAAATAAAAATCCTCAAACACAATCCGAACACGACTCAAGAAATTCACCTACACGAACAACAACTTCAAACAAGGTTACACTTACCTTACTTTGACTAAACCATTGGGCACTCTCTAACCCCAATGTTTACTTAAGGAAGATGTTGGTGGTTAGATAGTTCCATACAATACTACCTACTTCCAAGACAAGACCATGGATAAATCTGAGTTATTGGTATGGGGGGACACAAATAGGCACCCCACCATAAGAGACAACCTATATTTTTCTAAGACCGAATCAGGACACTAACAGGGGGAGGCCTGAACAGAATCCCTAGTAAAAAGGGTATAATAGAAATTAAGAGTTTATGAATGAACATACATGAGAATCATAGTGGGTCTCCCCACCATAATAACTAACCATCTTAACTGACCAGCATGGGCCGACATAGAAAGACCCAAAAAAAATTAATGATTCGGGAAGGGCGCAGGGTTAGTCTACACGGTTTGGGAAACTATGCACTAACTATGATTATAATTCTCTCTACATGGATTCCTAGCACATGACCACTACTAATCGTGCACAAACTATGTGCTCAACCATGATGACACCAGAGTTTTGAACTATTCCCATCTTTCATACTAAGGATAGGACTTTATACAAGGGTTTAAACGGCCCTGGGATTTCCCCTGACTGCGAGCCAGCTTCTCTCTGAGACCTATGGTTGGAGCTCAATGATTGAAGCATCTTTGGCCTCATATTTAGGCTTTGGAAACCCCATGAACAATAATTCTTCTTTCGGTGTCACCAACAACTACACCACAATTCCCGATATGTTTTCCAAGACATAACACATTCCAGACTCACTTTACCCTAACCTGATATTTCACTGAAACAAGGGCTTAGAAGATGCACACACATCACACCTTGTTTCTTCAGGTGAGAAACAATATAAGTAAAGAACACTAATACTCACCATCCTCTAAAATGGAATATTTTGATGTTTTTCAAAGGGAGACATTCTATCAACATAACAGTGACTCTCATGGGATTGCATGAATTTCACCTTTATGGTCAATCGAGCACATGGCATCACAAGGAATCACCGAACATGGCCATTGTGACTGATATAAACAATGCATGGAGAGGGACCTTATACAACATCCCAAAAAAAAACACACAATTCTAGAAAGTGGCCACAATATCCCCTCATGACCACATTTCTCACACTGGTAGTTTAACGTGAACTCCTTCTTCGAAGAGACTACGAAGGACCAAGATGACCTCTTTGACACAATACAGATAATCATCTAGTATAACAACCCCAGAAAACCAAGAAAGGAAAGGGTGTAGACTCAATCTAAAAATCTCAAGAAAAAGATTCCTTATATTGATCAACTGGAGGGTCTTCAAACGACGAAACAATCCGAGTTGCACTTCAGTTGCGAAATAACCCTTAATGGGGCGTACCTTATACAACTATTAAACCCAAGGACCCAACAAATATGGTCCATTGGTCAAGATATATTACAAACAAGATCCAAACACATGAAGGGAACCACATTAAAGGCATTCAAAAACATTTTTCAGGAGAGACCACTAACCATCCCTACAACACAGCTTATCGACCAAGAACAAAACCAAAACATAGATAAAATAGGAGGGGTTCTTGGTCTAAAAAAACATCCCACAAAAACAAAATTTTCAAAAACCCATAATACAAACCATCCCAAAATATTCATCAAGACATCATGTTTTTCTTTAAAACCATTTCTTTGAAAACAAACAGTTTAGCGGTAAGCGTATCGACCAATGGTACCCCATGGGCCTCACACATGCATGTTTTTGTGCCACACCGGGAACCCTCCTCATATCTGTCCTGGAACTCATCCAGTCATCCCATAAACCATCCATCATCCCATATAACCCCATGCATGTGGTCGCTCATGGAAATACCAAAGGTTAAAACAAATATTCTTTCCACTTTTCAAAACCAAAATGGTCAACCAATACTTCCTTTTTCTCAAGACCTCTAAACATGGAATAAAAATCCCAATCATTAAAATGAATACTCACTTTCAATTCATATACATCAATTTAAATACATATCATCCCATTAAAACACCCTTTTATTCTTTAGACAACTCTATTGGAAACACTTTTTCAAAACCAAATTTAATATAGTTACTGCTTTCAAAAGAGGTGTAAAATCACCATTTTCCATTTCAAAAAAATTCTGAAAATTCAGTTCCTCCATTTCATAAATCAAGACATTCCTTATTCATTTGAAAATCATTTCACAAAAACTTTATACTTCTTAAAACCAAGTCCCTTTAAACCCAAAGTTCCAAGATTGCAAAACTAAAGCACAAAACAATCTGAGAGGAAAGTAGTTTCAGTGGATGACTTGAAAATATGGTTGGAGGCCATATTCCAACCACTTCACTGTCACAGAGAGTGTTTTAGGGAATATCCCTGGCTCCACATGGCTTTCCAGGCCCTGTGAGCTCACTGAGACCATTAACCCAACTCTCTTTTCATTTCCCCTAACCATCATTAAACCAAGAAAACCAAAGGACTCCGAAATGTCCTGACTTCCCATGGATACTTGAATCCCATCATGAGGTGTGGTGATCAGCCACACTACTCACAACTGAAATTCCAAGTCCTGACAATCCTAACTCCATACTATCCCAACTGTTCCCCAAATAACATGACCCAAAGAGAGCGAACCTGCTCTGATACCATTTTGTCACGAACCGAATCTGGTCGCTGCCAAAACCAGCACCAAACCCAGCTCGTGAAAAGTCCCGAAGGGCGTTACCGATCCCCACAGGCTGAAACAAGTTCCCGGGTAATAGAAAATGAAATTTGGGAACGATTTACCCAATTTTATAAACATAAAACAACGAACGAATCCAATAAAACAAATTTGGATTTTTCAAACAAAACCATCTTTTGCAAAATTTCAGAACTGAATTACATAATTTAAAACAATTATAGAAGACTATAACAACTGAATAAATCCACAATGGATAGCCCAAGAACCTCCATATGGAAAGAGGCACCGACCTCAAGCCATATCCACAACACCGTATCATGATGGACTGTTAAAAACCCGAACTGTTTGCACAAAAGTTGTACCCAAACCTGCGACAAAAAAAAACCAAGTCTACTTACACCCAAGGGTGTAAGTAGGGTGTGAGCCAATGCCCAGTAGGATACCACCACTAATAGATTCTATGTGACAAACATTCAAACATGAAAAGCATGCAAGTTTTCAAAAACATGTAATTTCTAGTTACAATTTCTAAAAGATGCAACTAAAAAAATCAGTTTTCAAGTGGGCTAATTTAAAGAATCAACACTTTTAAAATAAATTCAAAAGTTACTAAATTTTTACTGAAAAATATACCGTATGATGACGGTAATTATAAAGGATATAAAGAGCAAAAGCAATAGGAAATAACCCCTAGGCACTAGCTAGTTGTGGGTTCCAGGTACCTCGTATCTCGGTGAGAGTATCAACAAAAAAATATCCATTTTCATGCATGAGACACTAGTAGGGAACATACCCATAACCTAGTGGTCCCCAATCATCATCATCATAGTTTAGTTAGAGTTGTAAGCGTCAATCTTGCTAAGTGAAACTGAGGCCAAACCCCATGGATTCACTAGCATACTAGTACACGTCCACCCACCTAGTTACCCGGGTTTTCCCTTTGTGCTCAAACAAGTTCAAAAAGACAAGAAATATAGTTTTCACATGAAAATATCACTTCCACCTCACGTATTAACCAAATAGACCCATGTGCATCACACAAGTCACAAATTCCACTTTTCATTGAAATGCATTTTGAAATCAAACTCACACCAAAATAGCCCACATACTTTTTGCTAAACTTTCACAATCCAACACATCCTTTAACAATTTTATAAAGTCCCTAAAAATATTCTAAACATCACATAACAGCCCACTCACATGTTTTATAAAACCCTTTTTATAAAAAAAAAAATCCATTTTTCACATTGCACTCACACAAAAAGCCCACATCACGTTCACACCTCTTTCACATTTCACTAAATCCATTAAACATTTTTATAAATCATTTCCAAGAGGATACACATAACATGACAGACCTATTCACATTAGAAATGGTCCATTTGAAGTATAAACAATCAAAAATAGTTTTCAAATATGGTTTCACCTCTTACATAAATCTTTAAACCATTCAAAACTTTCATAAAACAATTCTAAAGAGTGTACCAAAGCTTTTCACATAAAACCCATTTCAAAACCGTATTTCAAGGACAAAATCACACCAATACAAATTCAAAACTGAATTTTCAGCCCTAAAAACATTTATTAAACTACCCCCAAGTGTTATACAAACACCTCAAACAATACCACAAAAGATCCACATGAAAAGCTCATTTTTCAAAATCAATTTCAAGAAGTACAATAAGGTTTTAAACCTTAAACCAATAATGAAACCCTCTTTAAAACATAATGGCACACCAATACCCTGTCAAATCAGAATTTTCAGCCCAAAAAAGATTTATTAAACCAATTTCATATGTTATAATACACACCCAAACAATACCCAAAGGGTTGCACATGAAAAACACTCAATTCTAAGCTAAAATGAAACTATAAAAATAAATGCTTAACCAAATTCAACATAAAAAATTCTCACACCACACACAACCTATTAGGAACATGCATAATAAGTAATTCAAGAAAACTAACTCATCTTGAAATGATTACACAAGGAATCACCTACCGAAAGTGTCAAATCCCTCAAAACTTGGTGCAAAACATCAACCGCACCAACGCCGCACCACAAGGAAGATAAATCCAGACCTATACCACAATATTTGACAAATAAAGACTCCAAATAAAACCCTAGGTTCTAACCCCAACTTCTGGAAATTTTAGAACATAATGAAAGAGAGAGGAAAACCTAAGGGAAAAGGAATAAACCAAGAAAGAATCACTTACCTAAAACAATCTTGAATAAAACGACCCAAAATCGACCAGAATCTGAATTTTAAAATAGATAAAAATTTAATGGAGATTAAAAAAAGAATGAATAGGTCATGTTGGAACTGGAATAGGGGGAAAATGATAAAAAGTGAAGGAGTTATGAAAATATCAATTTACCTCTTCAAATATGAGAGATTTGTGAAATCTAGAGAAGTTTCTCCCAATTTCGTGATGAAACCAAGCTCAAAATATGGGGAGGAGAGCCTGGGGCGCGACTTAGGTATGTAGGCTTGAGGGAGAGTTGGAATCACCGAAAAAACACAAATAATGAAAGAGATATTAAAAAATTTAAAAAATATTTTTAATGAAGGAAATGGGCTTCGGGCAGGCCCAATCTCTTAAATAAAAACTCATATCCACCATGATTATGGATTTCTAAATGGTCCAAATTAATATGGTGGTGTTACTATGTCAGGGGATGACAAGTAGGTATTGGAATGGATGAAAAATGTTGAAAAATGAAAGAGTTATAAAGGAATCAAAATTTATTTTTAAATATGGAATTGGGCTCAAAGTTTGGCCCAATTAATGAAAACTCACTCATTTATCCATAAAAGATTGGGAAACCCCAAAAACAAAGCATGAATGGAAATTAAATTAAATATGAATTTAAAATAAGTCGTGTATGTGATAAATTGCATAATATATTGATCAAGTCCCCATGAAACATAATCCTCCCCCTAAAACAAAAGAAAATTTACAAAATGCACTTAAACAAAAAGATATAACAAATTATTATTAAAATAACTATAATAATATATAAATATAATTACATAAATAAAAAATATTTAAAAATATAAGTAATATTAACAATAAATATATTATTTTTAAAAACCTATTATTAAGATCAAAATTATTAGATAATATTATATACAATATAAATAACTATAATTATAACTATTAAACAATAAAAGTATTAATACTATTAAACTATTTAAATTTTCTTTATTGATATTAAATAAAAGAAATTATAAATATTATAAATTAATAAGTTAGATCTATTATTATTATTATGTTATTATTATATATTATTATCATCATACATTGTATTATAATTATATTATAAAAAAATAAAAAAGGTTAAAAGTGGGGTGGTGTTGGGTTGCGGGTTCGGGATGAGGGAGAGGGCATTGTGGCACAGGCAGGTGGTGGGGCTTCAGAAGGAGGGCAACAATGATTTGCAGATGCGGCATGTGGAGGGGGGCTGCTGTCTAGCAGCTTCAGGTTCAAGGTGGCTGTGGGTTCAACTGGTTGCGCTGCTCTCGACGGTGTAGATGCGGCTTCTGGATCCACAATAGGCAGTGAGGGGGCGGATCGATGTTCAGATCTAGTTTAGACGGTAGATGGCGGCGCATCATGTATATTCTAGTGGAGCACAATCGGTGAGGATTTGGGGTAAACAGTGATCTTGGGTTTTGATTTGGGTATTTTGATTTAAATTTTCTTCAATCTACGGTTTGAATCTTAAATTTGATTATGGGTTGTGCAGTGTTGGTTTTATTATTGCTTCTATTGCAGATTTGTTCTTATTTGTGATGCTACTGTGAATTTTCTCTATCTGCTTCTATTTGTGATTACTATGTATTTTTGTTCTGCTGTCATTATATTTGTTCTTGTTGAAGCCATTGACTGAAATTGAAATCTGGTTCTGCTTCCTTGATTTATTTCTTGTTGAATTTCTGTTTGATGTCAGTCTGATTTTGTTGAGATGCTGGCAAAGATTCATGGTTGATGGCGGTGATTTTCCTATGGGGGAATGACAATAGGGGACCAAAAGTCCCCCCTAATACCAAAGATGGTCCATTCTTAGTTCTGTGAACAATGATTTTTTACTGTTCATAGAACTGCGTCAGGTCCTTCTTGGGTATTAGGGGGGACTTTTGGTCCCTCATTGTCATTCCCCCTTTTCTTATTGGTAGAAGGAGAGACAATGGTGTGGGGTGGTGGTGGTGAGACGTCAAGTCACTGCCAACAAAGCTAGCGGTGAGTGGGTGATGGCTGGAGGTGGCGGTGTCTGAGGAGACACCGCCAGTCGATGAAGGTGTGAAAAAAGAAAGAGGAGGATAGTAGTTTGAGGAGACTGTCAGGATCCCGTTGATGTGAGATGAGACACAACCATCAAGGCTGGCGGTGTGAAAACGAGACACCGCCACCAAGGGTTGTGGTGTGACATAAAAAAATGAAAGGCAGGTTTTTGATGTGAGTTCACCCGAAACAAAAGAGAAAAAAATAAACAAATTAAAAATTAAAATTGTTAATTTATTTAAATGAAAATCAATCAATAAATCAAAAATAAAAATTGAAATAAAAATTATTATTCGCAATTTAAAATTGTTAAAAACAAAGAATTTTTAATTACAAAATAATCAAAAAATAATTAATTGCATATTAATAAATTGTTAACATATAAATTAAAAAAAAATTAAAAATAAATCAATGAACTCATTAATTAATTAAAAGAGTTAATGAAATAAAAGTATTAAATTAAAAATTAAAGAATACTGAATAAAAAAATATAAATATTTAATGAGTGAAATTGAATTGTTAAGATTAATTTAATTAATTAAAGAATTAAAACTAAAAGTGACCATTTATTTATTTATAAAATAATTAATTAAATTAAATAATTAATAAAATAATTATTTTGAAAAAATAAAATAAATCAAAAAAGAAAAGAATAAAAAGAATGAAAAAATAAAATTTAAATAAAAACAAAATAATAAAAAACAAATGTTAAAACATAATTAATTAATTAATTTAATAATTATTCAAAATGACAAAAAAATAATCAATAAAATACATGAATTTTACAAAAAAATGATAATTTTACCATTTATGAACAGAAACACAACAATTTTTAATTATTTTAAAAAATATATTATTTTTATATTAAAAAGTTAATAAAAATATAAAAAAGGATGTGATAGAGTGTGAAAACACAACCACATCAAATGTTATATTTTATTATATACGATGTTAAATTATTTTTTCACCACTATAACCATTATTTTAAATTTGGATTCCTTTATAATTTTCCATTTTTTATTCAAAGAAAAACATTCCTTCCCTTTTTTTCTAGGTATTTTAGTTTTAAAAATTGGGTTTTTAAGGAATGAGATATATCAATATCTAATTTTTTTTCTTATGGGCTCAAAAAGAATATTTTTATGAGGATGATAATGGAAATGTTAGATTTTATGTGTTTCAAGTATTTTATTATCATTGGATAGTTTTTATGATGATGGTTGAGTCTGATATAGATTTCTAATACATTGGATAATTATTATGTTCTCTGGATAATTATGTTGGAATTAACTAATCAGGTTATTTCATTTATAAGGGTTCTTATAATGGTTCTATGAAGATGATTACCTAAGAAACTTAGATGAATTTTCTTTTCTTGTTATTTAGATTTCATTGAAATATTTATATTTTACAAAGTTATCTAATGATATTTTGTTTAAAGGAATGGATATTCCCTTTTAGGGTAAAAAGTGATGTTTTTAAGAAAAAGTTTTTCATAGTTTATCATCTTTTCTAAGAAAACCTCATGATTATTATTTTGAATTTATGTTTTCTAATAAAGTGTTTTAGAAAAACTTTGGGCAGTAAATCTAATTTCATGTTTAAGTAAGTGATTATTTAAGAGGAAAATTCATTATTTTAAAGGAAAACTCTCTCATATGATATCGTGGTTTTGAAATAGACTGAAAAGTTTCTTTATTACTATTTATATTTCCATTACCAATATTTTTATGTTTATATAAAATTTTGACTTTTTTTTTCAGAGGGTTTAAGGATGAGTTGGAACAATGACAAAGTCAAGTTGAAAATCATAAATATTTTTTATGAAAATAAAATTTCATTTAAAATGATTCTATTGTGAAAAAAATAGATACCAAGTGGTAGTATACACTTTTTAATACATGGTTTTTTTATTTAAGATTTATGAAATAATTTTATAAAACTCTAAACCAGAAAATGTCTTCAAGAATTAAATAAAATGAATTATTGATTTAAAATTCAAGGTTATATAATGTTTAAGGTTGAGTTCTTATAATGAATGGATGATAAAACTTAAATAATGGTAATAATATCTATTAATAATGAATTTAGTGTGTTTTAATAATTATGGGATTGTAATTTTTATGCATATATTCATTAATAAAATCATTTCATTTTATTGAATCAAAATTTATAAAAAAGAAATTTTCAAGTGTTCCGTGTTAAATGGAACTATAAATTCCATGAAATGACCATGGGGATTAATAAATATATCAATAAAATATACTGAATATTTATTAAAATTCTATAGGTGATGAACTCATAAACAAATAAAAAGGCCAAAATCTCTAAACTAAAGAATATGTGGGAACACTGACCAGTTAACACCCGAATATTAATTTTAACTATAAAAAATTAATATGTGGGTAACAAAGAATGAAAAATGAATGATATTAATCAAAATAAATATGAATAAGGTTCTTATTTAGTATATTAATAATAATCCTAAATTTATTATACTTGTATTTAGAGCACATCCAACAAAGTAGAAGTCTAAGGTAAGAGTTTCTTTTCAAATCTCACTTTTAATTCAAGGTTGTTTATATATAAATTTCTATTTGAGGAAATTGTATGTTCATTATCTCTAAAACCCAATATAATTTCAGCTCATTTGGCTATTTTATAGTTTTTACATTTTTTCTTATCATTTTACTTCCCTTTGGTTCACAATTCAACTAAAAGGATTCCTATAAGTGGAACCATCCTTATCAGTTCTTTATGATTGTGAACTTTTCTCCTCCATATCCATATAGTATATATTATTTTAGGAATGATATTCTCTATAATTAAATGATTTATCAAGTTAATTTTATATATAATTTAACTTTATTTAAATTTTTTTATAAGGAATATTTTTAACATTTTCACATGGGTTATTTTAACTGACTTTTGACTCTGTTTACAAAAGTGTGAAAAGAATCTTCCTTTTTAATGATTACTATATGAGAACATTTTACCTATGTTATATCTATTGTTATTTTTATATATATCTTTCTTTCCATGTTTTAATGTATTTCTAAATTAATTTATATTCTCATTGTTTTTTTAATTTTTCAATTTAAAATAAAAGTTATCAAATGAAAATGATATTTTTTCATATGATTTTAAATAAATTTTCTAATGCTCTTATAAAATCATTTTTCATCTATGCCAACATCCATTAATTTTTCTTATGATTCACTCAGAATATTCACTAATGGTAACATCCACCTCCTCTCTATAGATGAATTATGATTGTGTTATGTGTAAGTTTTCATGATACATATTTTGTTCTCATGGGTTAGCACATGAGCCTCAGCCCAGTTGGTGAGGTATCCTTAAGTGCATCCACAAGACCCAGGTTCAAAACCAGGTAGAGGCATATTTACAGTACTGTAGAAGTCATTGTAGCAGTACTGTACACTGTGCGGGTACTGTAGTAGAAATGTACACTGTATAGGTACTGTAGCAGAACTGTACACTGTGTGGGCACTGTAGCGGTAATGTAGCAGTTATTGTAGCAGGTATTGTTCGGTGCTGTAGCAGCTTGAACTATTCACCTTGGGCCACTAGTTTGGGCTTGGAGTCCTTAAGGCTTTTGGGACACCCAGGCCTTCAGGTCAATAGGGCTTTCAGGCCACCTTTAAGGCCTTCAGGCCACCTCAAGGCCTTCGGGCCACATGCAGTTGCCCCATACACACTACAAAAAAAGGGAGTAGCCCCAGAAGAGGATTCAGAGCAGGTGCATTAACCAGAGCAGAGCCAAATGGATTTGTCAGAAAGAGAGGGTATGACTATTCCATCAGGACCAGCCTGTGCTTGCACGGGAAGCCTAGCCAGATGACCATGCGAAGGTGGAGAGCTACTATCATGATGCAGATGCTTGGGAGGGGCAATTCCTTGTAGATAGTCTGGTTGAATTCCCTAAGACCTTCGGGTCATGTAATCTCCTAAGCCTACGGGCCATGTAATCTCTGAGCCTACGGGCCTTGTAAGGGTTCCCCCTCATCCCTTGAAAGAGAGGTTATCACAAATCAATAAAAATGAAGTCCTTTGGGCCATTCAATCATGAGTTAATTAAGATATGATGGAATTATGAACATTTTCATGTTCGTGCATAATACATATATATGTTTTATTATTTTGTGATAGGTGGGTACATTATATCCCTAAAATTTTGTGTGTAAAGCTTCATATCCCTTGATATGGCATAAAAGGGACAAGGGAGCGGACCCATTCCATTAAAGTTTTGAGGGAATGAGGAGTGAACTTAATCCACCAAGGGACACTGTTTATAATTCGATGATGGTATTGGTGATAATCCTTGAAAAAGGAATCATTTCTATACTTATTCTTTTACCAAAATCTTATACCACATTCTTATTCATATGCCATGTTTTCATGGATCATGATTATTAAATTATGCATCCACACCCCTATTACAAATGTTTTATTTTATGCCAAAGCTTTATGCCAAGGCTCATGGTTTAGGAATTATGTTATTTAGTTATGATTATATTTTGTTATATCCATGATATTTGATTATTTTCTTATACCCATATTATCATATTATTCTCACATATTATCTTCGATTTATATATCCCATGTTTAACTTTACTAATAGTTTGAGATCACCCTTGATTATGTTTCCAATCCCCAGGTTAAGAAGAAGATTATTATATATGATATGTATAGAATGGTATCACATGTTAATAATATATGTGGGAGATGTTGAAGATGTTATAAATTACCTTGTTATGTATATAATCTCCAAATACACTAAACTTATCAGTTATGGGGTGTGATTTTTTGTCAGATGTAATGAATATTAATCTAAAATGATGTAATATGCATTCATCTTCTATTTGGTTTATATCAGTTGGTATTAGGTCATGGTTTAATTATGAATAATAAGTGTATATAACTTAAAAACTCTATATCGAATAAAAATTTACATATCATAAACCAAAAATATAACAGGTTGAAATGAATATGTCATAATTTTGGGCATCTTAGGATTGATTTCCTTATCATTTGACTACTTACCCTAATTATTTTATAATAATCTCACTAACCTTTTTTATTTTAATTAGTGGTTGTTACTAGGAGGAATCAAGTTAAAAATGAGTGTGATGGGTAGTAAAATGATTATAGTAATGAGAAACTAAATGGAATGAGATATGGAATGAAAAATATCATGGTTATTCTCACCCAACTCTCTCAAGATGTGAACAATAACATAAATCATACCGAACTACCAAAGGAATGAAAAACTATCCATTGATTTTTTTATCAGGAAACATCCACCATCCTCTATTGGGGTTTTCAATATACTAATTATCGTGAAGTGGATAAATATAATGGAAAATGTTTTTACCATTCTCTAGTGTATAATCATGAAAATGTGTCTTTCATCATTGATCACTTGGATAATAAATCTAATTAATGATGGGATCACATTAAAATTATGAGGTGGGATCCTTGGAATGATTGGAGTTTAATACAATATTTTTCAATAAATATTTTCATTAAACCCTACACACTAAAATCAAGAGGGAATTTATGGAACTAAAACAAAAGGAGGAGGAATCCATTGGCATATATGAAGCAATCTTCATAAGACTAATAAGGTACACTTTTCATTTTATCATAATCCTTAAAAGAAAAATAAATAATTTCTTTAGTTTCATAAAACTAAGTATTTAGAAGGCATTGACCATAAGATATTTTTTTAGTTATGAAGAAATTGTTTTATGTTCTCTCAAGATGGAAATGGAAATTGGAGATTCAAATTATTCACATGGAGTTGAGGATAAAAACATAAAAATGGATTTTTAAGGAAAATCAAATGATAAAATGCATTGAGGAAAGAAAAATAATATTCCTACATATTGAAAATAAGAAAATAAGATTGAGAAACTTACCTTAAAGGTAAATTTAAATGATTTAAGTATGGAAGTGAAGTCCATAAGGCACATGGATACTGAAGAGATACGAAGAGGCTAACCAATGGGATAGATTAAAATAAAGTGAAACCTAATGCACCAACCACAATTTAATGCTTCAATTTTAATAATTATGGGAATTACATGAACTGATGCACTAATCTAATGGTTATTGATGACAATAAATGTCAATAACCTCATAATACAAGGGAGAAATAGAAATAATTTTTAATCACAACTTCCGAAGTGGATCATGAAAACAATTTTGTAAAAGGTACACTCATCTTCTACTCAAGAACTAATTTTTTTATCTGATTATGGTTCTAAAAACTCCTTCAGATTTGGGAAGTTTTCTAAAATCCTAAAATCAATAACCCAGGGTATTGATATTAAATTATCAATGAAAAATATAAATGGTGAGATGATTTCCTACCAAGTATATAAATATTCTCTAATTGATGTTTATGGGAATATGCTTCAAGAAAATTTTACTTTTCTCCATTTAGTTGAATTTGATCTGATTTTGGGAATGGATTGGCTCTATTTATATAGATTAAAAATAAATTCCTAGGATTTATAAATCATATTTTATATTCTAAAAATCATCCCAGGATAGTTTATTAATGCAAGGATGACTTTGAACACCCTATAGAAGTTAATTACCTTGTTTGAGTCGTGTTACCTATCAATGCGGGATATATAACTCAAATGGTTGAGAAAAAACCTAGTATTTAAGAAATGTATATTTTTTACAAATATAACGATGTATTTATATAATAGTTTCCTAATATTTCCAAAAATTAGGATGTTTAATTTTCTATAAAACTCATACCTGGATCTATGCGTATAGCAAATAATCCTTACAGAATGACCCCAAATGAATTGGAGGTATTAAATAAGAAAATCTAGGAGAATCTAGATAAGGGTTTTATATACCTAAATTCCTCACCATGGGTTGAACTATTCATATTTTTTTAATAATTTAGATGGATAAATGCATTTATTTATTCATTATCATGAACTTAAAATGATTAGGATCAAGAACAAGTATTATGTACCCCGTATTGATTAATTTTTTGATCAACTATGAGGGGTTCAATACTTATCAAAGATTGACCTTTGATCTAGATATAAAAAATTAATGGTGAAGATATATGATGTATGAAAGAAAAACTTCTATAAAATATATGGACACTATGAATTCATAGTGATTTGATTTGCACTTACAATTTCCCTACTATATTCATGGTTCTGATACACATAGACTTTTAATATTACCTTGATCAATTTTTGGTAGCCTTTATAGAAGGTATTATGATATATTCTAAGAGAAAGTTAGAGAATAATTTTCATTTGAGGAATATTTTAAAAATCCTGAAAAATGAGAAACCATATTCCAAATTTATGAAGTGTGAATTCAGGCTACCAGAAGTATCATTCTTGGGCCATATAATCACAAGTAAGGGTATATTTCTGGATCCTTCAAAGACCAAGAAATTAAAGAATGGACCAAAATATTACTATTACCAAGATCTACAGTTTTCTTGGATTTTATGGATACTAACGATGTTTTTTTGATAAATTTATTGTAATTTTTAAATCCACTAACCAAATTAACTTAGAAGAGAGTTAATTTTCATTAGATAGATGCTTATGAAGAAAATTTCAAGAATCTTAAGAAAAGTTTATCTAATGCACCTTTACTAACAATAAACTATAATGAATAACTCTTTTTGATATATAATGATGTATAAATGAAGGTATTGAGATATTTTGTTTGAGAAAATTATATAATAGCAGCATATTCCCCATGCTAATTAAAAGTCAATGAGAAAAATTACTAGATGCAAGATTTTGATCTAGCAATGGTAATGTTTTCATTAAAGATATGAAAACATTATCTCTATGGTAAACATTTAGATATATATATTGATCAAAAGAGATTAAAGTATATATTCACATAAAAGGAGTTGAACATACACTAAAATAGATGATTAAGTTTTATCAAGGGTATGACTGATCTATAAATTACCACCCTATAAAGGTGAACAAGGTGACTAATGATTTGTTTAAAAAGGGTGATTCTATCTTTTTTATAATGAGTATTTAAATTATAAATGAAAGAGAGAAATAATATCTTTTCTAAATGACAGCACATCCAACCATCCATGTGAAGATCAAGGAGGAACAAAAGGGGGATATAGAGCTATATAATGAGGTAAGGTGTATTATAGAGTTAAACCTGGACAATGATGTGATTATAAGATTCAATAAATAAATATATGTTTCATAAATATAATAATTTAAGAAGAAGTTATTGGATTATTCCCATAGATCATCATTCTCTATCCATACTAGAAGCACACAATTTTATGGTGATAATAAGAATCATTTCTTGAGGGAAAACATAAAGGGGGATATTATATAGTATGTATCTTGATTCTTGGTTTTCCAATAAGTTATGGATTATTGATATAATTATAAGGGGTTGATGAAACCATTACCTATAATTTTATAGAAATTATAGAACATCACCTTAGATTTTGTTATAGGTATTCCCAATGTATCTAAAGTTTATAATTCCATTTGGGTTATAGTTGAAGACCTTATTATGTTAAAAAATTTAATCTCTATTCCATAATAACTTTCACTTAATCAAATTCCCAAGATATATATATATATACACACAATGTGGTAAGGCTACATGAAATACTAATATCAATTATATCTGATTGAGATATGTGGTATACCACAAAGTTTTGGATAATTATTCAACAATAATTGAAAATTAATTTTATCATTAACGCCTCTTATCATCCTCATAATGATATTAAATCTAAAACAACCATTCAAACTTTGTAAGATATATTAATATCCTATTCAATGGATTTCAATGGAGGTTGGGATCAATACCTTCCCCTAGTAGAGTTCTTATATAACAATAGTTTCCATTCTAGCATTTAGATGGAACCATATGAGGCTTTATATGGGAAGAGGTGCATAACTCCAACATGTTGGGATAAAGTTATAGAGTTTAAGATATTAGAACCATATTTGTCTCAATAAATGTTATAGAATATTCAACCTAATCAGTGACACAATAAAATTGAAAAAATTCAATAGTTTAGCTATGCTGATAATTATCTATGATATTTGGAATTTAGAGAGTTGGAGAAAAGGTATATCTTAGAATATCACTATGGAAGAGGGTTATGAGATTCTGGAAGAAGGGAAAGTTAAGACCAAGATATATTATCCCTTTAAAAATCCTCAATCATGTGGGGAGATTAGCTTATTGTATTTAACTTCCACTGAAACTCTCTCAAGTTTATGATGTATTCCATGTGTCATTTTGGGGAATTATATAATTAATCCATCACATCTAATAAACCTGGAGTTTGTATAGTTGACGAATGATCTATCTTATATGAAAAAATCATTATAAATCTTGTATCGTAGAGATAAAGTACTTTGAAACATGACCACCAACTTGGATAAAGTTATTTGGTAGAATAATAAGTTTATGAATGTGACATGGGATCCTAATTATGTAATGAGGCATAAGTACCCTCATTTTTTTCATTATATTAATGTAATTTTGAGGGTGAAATTATTTTATGGGGGTATAATCTAACACCCTAATATTTTAGTATGTATTTACCAATAAATACAATGTGTTTATAGATTACGATACAAAAAAAGTCAATAATTCCTTACTAAAATAAAAAATGAAATACATTATAATATAGTTAAATGAAACATGGTTAAAAAAATAAATTATTTTAAAAAATAAAAGGGTTTTGATCCAAATATAAAAATAACATTAATTTAAGGAAACTATTTTTATAAATTACATTTTTTTTGTTAAATTTATTACTTTTGAATAATTTTATTAATAAAATGTATTGAAGAAATTAAAAAAATTATTATTAAAATCAATTAATATCTATAAAATAATTAAGTAAATATAAGAAGTTATACTTTAATTATTCATTTTTAGAAATTTTTTTATTATTTACAAACATTGTAATTATTTGATATGTTTTTATTTAAATTTTAAATTTATTCTATTTAAATTATAGGGTTGAATAAAATGAATTGTTTATATTTATATTAAATTAAAGTACTAATAATTTAATGATAATTATGTGGTAAATAATATGTATAAATTCAATATGTGCTTAAAAATACATTTTTATTAAAATGATTTTTGTTGTGTTATGTGTACTTATATTAAAATTATTTTTTTATCAATTTTAAACATTGAATCTAGTAGAATGAGTTTTATATTTTTAATAATCATTTATAAATTTATAAGTAAGGATTATTTTATTTTTAGGCATATTAATAAGTCACTAAGTTAAAATTTAGTTATCATGGTAAATACTAAAATAAGGTAAAATTATTAAATTAAGGGATAAGGTCATAAAATATAAAAAAAACTTATCTTTAAATGGATGTATAGGGGTATTCAATACCTCCCATGATCCTTTATCTATTATTTTTTCAATTTTTTCCAATATCCTTTTTAAAATGACAATATTATACATTAAGTAATGGGTATTTTCAAAAATACCACCCAAGATCAGCTATAAAATAACCTCTACTCTACCCACCTAAGAACACACCTTTCCTTATAATTTATATTAAATACCTACCTAAATTATATTCCTTATAATCATCACTTACATTTGGGAAACTCTAGTTACAAGGAGTCCCAAACACTTCATTTTTGAATAGGATCTCCAAGAGAAGATTTGACTCTTCAATGCAAGTGTTATATTTTATCTTATATATATTCTTCATCCAAATATTATTTAATTTATTTTATAATTTTAAAAACATGTTTTTTAAATCATTAATATTCTTTAAAAGTGATATTATTACAACATCCCACAAACTTGACCATATATATTACATTAATTAAATTAAATAATACATTTCAATATATTCCCAAAACCTTTTAGGTTTAAAGTTTTAAATAATTTTTACAAACCATTAACTAAAAACCCCATGTCATTTGTATCTAATGGAATTTTTCCCATTATATTTTAAACTAATTAATTGATAGCGAGTCTTCAATATTTCCCAAAAATTCTTCACATGAGAAACTCTTATACACATTTTATAATTTTCCTATCTTCATAACCTAGGGAAATGGAAACATAAGAAAGGGTTGAACTTATATTCTCAGTAAGGGTAAACATAATAGATAACAACCGAGGATCATAAGTGAGCATAATATTAGCATATGTGTATAATAAATATATATATAATAAAATAATATCCAAAAGGGTTAGGTAATAAATCATGGCATAAAGTTTTATATAATATAAGACATGACTCAAATGATTGTTTCAATAAACATGATCTATGAGATCATAACATATTCATTATAATAAGTATAAAACTATGAAACATATTACAACTTTATAATAGATATTAATATAGGTAACATAACTTTCATGAGCCACACCACCACAATCTATGCTTATGAGAAACTAAAACATACTCACAGATACTTATCCCAGGAGATATAAAATCTTAACTCATGCATTAAAAGGAGATATAAGGACCCAATAATCATAATATATACTTATGAGTTCCACTTGAAAATCATTCACTTATCACATCATAAGAAAATAATGGAAATAAAGAAAGTTTCAAATCCTTTTCAGATAGATTCACATAAGGAAATCACCAATGTGATAAACCCATGGAAAATATATGGGTATATGACTAATATAATAATTTTCCTAATAAATTGATGAATGGAAAATGATGAAAAATATTCAATCAAAGGAATGAAATATTAATTGTTCATAATTTAAAGGCATTGAAAGAAAATTTAGGCTTATCCATGGTGGATGGTTAGGAAAGACAAAGGTAGCCATGGATTATATCTTTGATAAAAAATAACATTACATATGACATATTGAGAATTATGATGGATGGTTTCAAAATAAAATATCCCTAGTGTAACAAATTAAACTCATAAGGATGTTGATATATATTAAAAATATCATTAAAAAGAGGGCTTTGAACAATATCACACAAGAAGGGATCAAGAATCAAATCGTTTGAAACCACGAGTTTAATACCAAATATTATATATATATATATATATATTTATAATAGAATAAATAATTTAATATAAATTCAATGAGGTTAAATACTTTTTAATATGAAAATAAAAATAGAAGTGAAAACTTAAAAGATATTTCTGAAAACATTTTCAACATTGATATAAAATAAAAAATTATATTTCACTTTCAAAAGAAAATTTTGAAATGGTGAAGTGAAATATGTTAAAGACTTTTAATTTTAAATATAAAATATCCAATAATGGAGCCTTGAAAATGAAATAAAATTTTCTATAATAACTTTGGATCCAAGGATAAAACATTTGATAATGAAAGGAAAATAACCTTTTTAATAATTTTTAAATACCTTTGTTGAAAACCCACATTGTAAAAAGAGTAATAAAAACCTCTTTGTATTAAAATATAATTTTCCCAAAGAGGATTATAAAATAAAATCTAATAGAATAATAGGGTGGGATAATTCCATCATGTAAGAACAGTTTTTAAGATAAAAATTTATAACTCAAAGAAAAGATATTTGAGTTATCAATATCCCTTACAAACATCATACTCTATGAGGCATGAAATATTTGAAAAGGTGTTTATGTGGTAAAAATGTAAACAATGAGATAATAATAATTAATACAATAAAATTAAATAATGTACCCAAATTATATTAAATAATTTCAAGATAAAAATCATAAATCAATGAATGAAAATTAGGTTACCAAAAACACTTACAAATAGGGTAACACTTGAGACAAAAGACATTTGATGAAAATAACTTGATTTGGATCATTATATCCCATGAATTAAAAATAAATAAAGTATTAATAATTCAATGGATTGTGAATAAATATAAAAATATTAAAATTAAACATGTTTTATAAAATGTAACATGTCTCAAAGAATCAAAATTGAGACTAAGAAATCCCTTACGGTTTAGGTAAAATTTTGATCAAAACCAATTTCAAGTTGAGAATATTTTGAATCAATGAATATTTAAATAAAGTAAAAAATATTTCCATTTAAACCCCATTAATATAGTAAAATAAATTAATTATCTATTAATAAAACCATATTAAAGGTATCATGGTCCACATCAAGAAATAAGTCTTAAGAAATTAAATTTGAGACAAATAACCCCTTACCTTTACTCATGATTCCCAAGGAAGTGCTTCAAAATACTTTATAAAAAGATAAATATCTTAATAAAAATATAATAAACATATTCATATCTAAATATATTTATAATTTTTAATTATAATCATTATCTATATGTATATTAGTTTGGTTTTACTTATTTTCCCACATCGGGCGTTTATAGTTTTGACCATTTTTCTTTTTTTGTAGAAGTAATGTCAGTATTCATTATTATTTAAAATTTAATAATTCTAAGATCATTAATTTTACTATATTTTATTAATTATAACAATTTATTAATTTTTATTTTCCTTTTATTAGTTTTTTATTCTTTATTATTGATGATGAAATTGATAATAACCACACTTTAATGATTTTCTTAACCAACGAAAGGTGTTTTGTTAATCATTGAGTTAAATATTTATGGATACTTTATAGAACCAAAAAAATATATTTAAATATTTATATCATATTACACCATTAATTTTGTTTCCATAGTCATCCATTTTATAATTTTGTGGCATTGTTCAAGTAAGTGTTCAAATCGACCAAAAAATGAACATAACATGATTAATGGATGGTTATGTGATGATTTAGTTGCAATATCATTATACCAGTAGAATAATTATGTCATATAGTGTTTATTATAGTGGTATATCATAATTATAATTAATTTAAAGAATATTTAATGGATATGAAAATATTACATGACATGAATAAATTGTTTTTCCTCTTAGTTCACTTATTTAAGACAATTCATATTATAACGATTGTTTATCAATAATATTATTAATAAATTATTTAATTTTTATTACCATAAAATTATTAATATTATAAAAATAATATTTATTCTTTAAAACCATTCTTTTTTCTAGACATGTAAGGTGGTGATGAAAAGAAAAATATAAATACATATTTCTATGGAGGTGGTTGTCTACATGTACAGATTAATGATGATTTTGTTTTACATAGAATAGGGTAAAGGAAGTAAAATAGTTTATAATTTTATAATTTAAATTTGTTATAAATATAATAATTATATATTAAATTACTTATCAGGACCATCCTTGTAAGGTTATGAATAAAAATAAATCGTGTTGCGTTGTGGAGGTGGTAGTCCGCACAACACACAATTCACGTTTTATTTTTACATAATTTAAAAAGTGGAAGGTGGTTACTAATTGTACCATTATTATAATAACATTTAATTATAATATGGAAACCTATGTTATAATTTAATATCTTTTAATGTAATTTTAGGTAGAATAAGTGCATGAAAATAAATAGAAATGAGAAAGAGAGGTTAGGAACTCATACCCCATTTCTTAGATTATCTCCCTTGAAAAGGGGGTTAAGACTTTGAGGGATGGTCTTTTGTGAAGAACATAACATCCTTAAGATAGATAATATTTTTTAACATAGTATTGGTTAGAGATTTTTCTAAACATAGTGGGTTTCGATGTGAGGGTAAGTGGGGAGAGAAGAGTCCTATTTATAAGTGAAAAAGGTTGTCATTTTTGTAAATACCCAAACATTTTCAATAATGGGAAGTCAAAATTAAATAAATTGGATAAAAAATTGATAATTAATGGATTTTTGAAGATATAAGGTAGATTCAGACCTCAAAATTTCAATTTTAAACTTTTTTTAACATGTTAGTACCTTTATTTATTAGGTTACTCTTTTTTATGATTTTGGTGTTCACCATGGTAACTAGTTTTTACCTAGTTAATTTATCCTTTATGAAAAAAATAAAATGGTCCTTATTATATAATTTTTATCTAATTATTATAAAATTTTAATCTATTTTGTTTGAACTACTTTTTAAAAGTGATAAAAATTAATTTTAAATCATTTTTTTGGAAAAGTATAACTTAAGTTATGAAATATCAAAAATGGATTTGTAAATTGAAACCAACATTTTTAAAATTATAAATTCAATTATAAAATAGATATTTTTTCTTATAAATAGGTTTCATAAATTTCCAATTCACACTTATATACAAATAATGTCATAAAAGTCATGTTATTTGTAAAAATGGTATGTTTCACTATTCAACTAAAAATCAATATTTATAGAAAGAATACAAAATATTAACCCTAATATAATTTTGAAATTATAAATTTAAAAATATTTTTTTTATAAAATTAAAATTATAAACTCTATATATATATATTTATTTAAATAAAAATAAAAAATATAAAGAAAAATGTTCTTATTGAAAAATGACTTCTTAAACTTCAAGTATCTTTAATCTTATTTCATATAAATTTCAAAATAATTGAATATTGAAATCATATTTTAGAAATATAAATATTAGATATTATAATAAAATTTTAAATGTGACTAATTTAATTTATTAAGGTTATATACTATACCTTTTTTTTGTAAATGACTCCTCAAAGGGAATATTTTTTATAAAAAATTAATCAAAGAGAATAATAAAATATTATGATTTTAATTTATTATTATCCATATATCTACTAATTATTATATTATTCATTAAATTTTAATATTTTATAGTTCATTTTATTCTAGTGTTGTGTTTGGAGAAAGGTATCAAACACATTGTTTATTTAAGGAAAATAAATAGTGAAATCTCAAGTCATTACATTCTCTCCACTTAAATAAATTACATACTTCAAATTTTAATTATTATTCATCAAAGAAAGTAGGGGAGGGAATTATTAACATATCTATCATTCAGGGTATAACCTTTAGTTTAAATCTACCTTACCCTATTATACTATATCAAGTTACTTATCTTTCCTCAAATAACAGTAATCATTCACATAATCATGTACCCTAGTATATATATACCACAATAATATATTTTCCATAACATACCTTTCCCAAAACCACTTGAATCTCCAAGAAATCAAACAAAAAATAAATCATATATCCCTCTAAAACCAACTCTTATAATTGACCACTATTTAAAAAAATCACACACTAGTTAATATAATCCCAAATATGAGATAAATCTCACCAAAAATATAAAAATAAATTGTCAATCCCAATCTTAACAATAATTTTTAACTTAATTTTTCAAAATAAATCAAGCCTTTATTACCTAAAACTCAATAATATAATAAACTTAAGAGTTATTCATACCATAATCACATGTTCTTAAATTGTTATCCCCTAAAATATAACATTTTCATAAAATCACTTTTAAGGTTATTGATTCTATTTAATATATGTTTCAAAACCTTTAAAGTATAACTAATGAACAATAATAATTAGATGTTTCACATAACCCTCATATCTTTTATAACATACCAATATAAAATCAATAAATATCACTCACTAATGAAAATAGATAAAATAATCATGATTTAATTTCTATTAATATATTGGCCTCACTACCTTAGGCAAGTATAGGAAACTCTATTTTCAATCATATACTAAGATTTAATAATTTATGTATACTCCCCCATTTAGATATAATACATATGGTCTTCTATATACATACCTTATTCAACATCATTTTTTTGATCCTATTTCAATTAAAACCAAAATGGTTATGAAAATACCCAAAATATGAATATAAAAACCTCAATCAAAATTTATCTTCTCCAATGAAACCTTTTATTATTTATGATACTTTTGGTTCAAACTATAACTCTATTAATTCAATATTTCATGTCCCATGTTTATTTTCTTATTATGTTCTCATCATAAAATTTGATAATAATATTTTAAAATCATTTATAATGGTTCATAAAGAATATGTGAATTAACCAAAGCATACCCCCATGAGTGTCTAACCAGGTGTGTAGTTAGGCATTTTTTTCGTGCACTAGGTCACATATGAGTTAATACCCAACACTTCATATTTGGGGTTATATTACCCCTAGGTAAAACTATTCTAGATCCCATGTCTACTTTCCAATATTCATATTAGGATTTATTTTATAATAAAACCACACAATATCTACTTTACTAAAATTTCAGGATATTATCCTATACTTAAACATATCTCTTGGTTTTTCACAAAATTTATCATATCATAATCCCCAAAATATTTAATATTACCTAAAATAACCTAATGGGTTTTCTAAACCTTTTAAATTAGGATAAACCTTAACTTATTAAACTTTGATGACATTTCTAACTCCAAAACTATCCTTAACCAATAACATTATAATCACCAAAGTTATCTAAATATTTATTTGATACCAACAGTGAAAACCCATAAAAATTACCCTCAAAATTACATAAATTAAATAAAATACTACATTATAATGAATTCCTAATACATTTTAGGTTTAGAGTTTTAGATAATTAGGGAAAAACATTAACTAACAAAACCAATGTCTTTTGTATCTAATGAATATTTTTCCAATCACAACCCGTCCCTCGGGGCCCGTTCCGTGACTACCCCATGCCCGCCTTCCATAGGCCAGGGGATGGAGACTAGCACCAAAGGCGTAATTTCCTAAAATTGGGAAAGAATTGCCTTTATAACCTGTAAACAGACACATAAGCAAGCACACAACTGGATACGAAACACCAAGTAAACTATATAAAAAAAGAGTTCTGAAAGTAAAAGGGGCCAGAATACAAGCCCAACTAGAAAGTACAAGTACAACTATGATACAATACAACTGAAGAAAAGGGAAATTTAGCTACTAGGTCATCCTATGAGGTTCCTACCTAAAGGGTAGGAACAGATCGCCTCCTCAGCACTCCTCATCCGTCCGCGGGGAGGCGGTCCGGACACGGGGAGGTGGTCCGGCCTCCAGGCGGTGGTCCGACCACAGGGCGGTGCCTCAGCCGCAGGACAGTGTGGAGCCGTGGACAGCGGCAGTGGCCGTGGTCAGTGCAGAGGCCACTGAGCGGTGGTGGTGGCTGCGGGGTGGCACCGTTGCACCGTCGCCTTTATTGCGGTCGGCAGTAGTGCCGACCGCCGTTCTCGTGCCCCAACCATGGATGGTTATCGTCCTCCTCCATCGTGAAGAACACCGCACGATTTGCGGAAGGGTCGAGCTATGTTGGTTTGGACCGTACCCTCCGCATTAGGCTGGTAGCAAGCAGATCATCATAAAATGATTCAATGCGAGAGGAAAAAGTCATTGATCAATTTTTAAACACACCCCTACCTTGGATGGTTCATTGATGTCGACGAGGAGGTAAGATGGTGAAGTTGTCAATGTTTGTCTCTTCCACCACACACCTCCACTCCCGGGCTCATGCATCGGTTCATCAAAGTCGAAGACGTTCCTCCTTAAAGGGTGTCCCATGGAAGAATTCGAAGTCGACGTTCTTCGTCGGGGGAGCATTCTTCATTGGAGTGCTTTCCCCCAAGTTCCTCCTCTCCCAAATTACACAAAAAAGAATTCGTAGCCCAAAATAATAAATTATGTGTTATATTATGTTAGTTGGCATAAATTCAAATATTTTAATTAATTAATTGATGTGTTGGATCAATTAATTAAAGGGGAGGGTTGAAAAAACTAATTAAGAAGGGTTGGAACAATTAATGTGGAGGAAGATCAAGAGGCTCCTCCACATTAATGATGGATTTGAAGAGTATTAGGCCTCGGGTGGTCCCCACCACCATAACCTCACATGGGAGGTTATGCTCAGGTGGTCCCCACAACCATAACCTCTCATGAGAGGTTAAGGTCTGGTGGTCCCCACTTCCCAACTTCCACATGAAGGTTTTAACAAAAAAATAAAAATAAAATGTTTTACAGTTTTATTTTTATTCTATTATTTTATGAAAACCCCAAAAACTAACTTCCACCCTTGACCAACTGCCGTTAAGGTGAAAGTATCTTTAATCGAATATCAGTACTAAGAGTTCAACAATGACCTCATATTTCAATTCCAAGCACCGGTTCAAAAGTAAGAAAAACACGCTCACACTTTTACTGAACGTACCCAAAAAAAAGTTTATAAATTCATTCCAGGAACTCAAGGCCTCAAAATCACGCGCCGTTAATTTTTGCAGACTTGTAAAATTTCCATTTATTTAAAAAAATAATTTACACAGAATTTCTCAGTCTTTACATTCTCCCCACCTCAGGCTGTACGTCCCCGTAAGCCACAACTCAAACTAAGGGAACATGTGGGGGTACTGAGCATGCATCTAAGCCTCCCACTACCATGTGCTCTCCTGGAGGTTCCCGTGCGGCTAGAGAATACACACCAGAGGTATCGACCATCCATGAAGGACCCACTCTTGTCGATCCTCAATCTCTACTGGAACCTCCGTAAAAGTTTCCCCTTTTCAATGTCTAGCTCTCCATGGTTGATGATGTGAGAAGGGCCATGCACATATCTCCTCAACTAGGACACGTGGAAGACGTCATGCACCCGGTTCAACTGAGGTAGAAGAGATAAGTGGTATGCCACCTCGCCAACTATGCTGTGGACTTGAAAAGGTCCGATGAACCTCTGAGATAACTTTTCGCCTCGGACAAATCTCCATAGACCTCATTGGGGTGAGACCCATAGAAAGAAGTGGTCGTCATCCTCGAACTCCAGAGGCCTCCGTCTCCTGTTGGAATACAACTTCTTCCAACTCTGTGTAGTCTTCATCTTCTCTTGGATGATCTGCACCTTCTCTGTGGTAGCCCATACCATCTCTGGTCCCACTAGTGCCGACTCCCTTGGGTCAGTCCAACACAAAGGTAATCTGCAATGTCACCCGTACAACGACTCAAAAGGTTCCATCCTTATGGTGGAGTGATAAATGTTTTTGTATTCAAACTCCACCAAAGGTAAGTGATCCTCCCAGCTACGACCGAAGATGAGGACATAGGCATGCAGCATGTCCTTGAGGGTCTGAATGGTCTGCTCAGTCTGGCCATCCATCTGTGGATGAAAGATGGTGCTCAAATGAAACTACATCCCGAAAGCCTCATGAAACCCATTCCGTAGTCTGTATAAGAACACAGATCTTCTTTTCAGGTATGTTTTTCCTCTTCTGGTAGTTTTTGAGAAAAAGAGGAAAATATGGAAATTTTCAGAGTACACACCGTGTACTTCGATGCCACTAGAAGCTGTGTGTTGGCCATGTCATGGCCACACACACAGCCGTGTAAGGGTGACTTGGAGGTCACCTAAAGCGGAGTAAGGAAAAGGCAAGTACGCACTGTTTACTCCAGAAGTACACGCCATGTAATTTTTTTTCCAAACGGACCGGGGTTACGTCTAATCCTTATTTCCGTCTTCTTCTTCACCTATTTACGTCCAGAGCATCCGAGGAAACCAAATCTTCTTCAAGCCGCCGATCCATCACTGGTTAGCCAAATTGAACACTGTCGGTTGCAACAAAATCATAGCGGTGAGTTCTTGGTTCTTTTTTGGCCACGTTTCCTAATTCCTTATCTTATGAGAGTTATCGTAGGTTGAACGTTTTAGACGTTTTTGTAGATGTACTTTTTTCTAGGATGATTCACGGGATGAGGTTCAAGTATATTGACCTCCTAGGATCAAGGTAGGTGTTTTGTTTCCTTACATTGAATGTCTTTGAGTTTTTGTGCAAAAGTGACGGATTCCCATGTTTCGGGTATCCCGGGTTAGGGATTTTGGTACTATTGTTTAATTGCCTTATATTTCTTGTTAGCTTAAGGTTAATTGATTATAATATATGCTTGTTTTCATGTTTGAGGATCACCCAATGGGTTTTATCCCTATTTGGATATTTATCGTCATTTGACACAGTTTTCCTGCAAGGAAAACCCTATTTCAAATTCTAGTTTGCTTGTTATAACTGATTGCATGTGTTGCCTGATGTTTTAATGCTTTTCATGCATTGTAGATTTTATCCAAGTAGTTTCTAAACTTACTTAGGGTTGCTGAAAGTCGATTACGCCCGAATGGACTGCTCAGGGCTATGAGAACCTGGTGCGGGAGACCAAAGAGGGAATAGACGATTTAGTGCTTCCCTAGGGGGTCTGTTGGAATTAATTTTGTACGCAGGACCTACAAGAATTGGACTTTGTGATTCCTAAGAGTGTCCTTAGTTTACGCACGTATTGAGACCATAGGAGGAATTATAAGTAAGAGCTTTCTCAGAGAGTCTGTAGTTATCGTTGCAAGACCATATGGGAATTGACGTGAGTGCTTACTAGAGTGTCTGTACCTTTGTATGTTTACTTGACTATATGGGTATAATAGTTGAGAAACCCAGAGAGTCAGTGTGAATTTGGATTATTTGGTTGGTTTATATGAGTCTACCAAGACAAATCACAAGCTTGGATCTATTGTCCTGCTTTTTTGTTTAGGTAGTCTTTTGATGTCTGATGTGTTACTTGTTTACCTTTGAATAGAGAGCTTTGCTAGATTCATTGGTTGTTTAATTAAATGAATGAATGAATTTTTAAATTAATGTGAATGGTAATTGGTAGGATTGTTTACTTGTTTACTCCTAGTTCATTACTACATTTACTTTCATTACTTCTTCTATATTACTCACTGACAGTAGGGCATAGATCTTGTGGTGGTTTCCTAATGGGATTAGTCTCACACCCTATTTGGGTCCTGCTTTTCATCCCAAACAGGTTATATCACTACTACAAATACGGCTTTTATCAGCGCTAAAAATGGCCTTTAACAGCACTAAAAAAGCACTGTTAATGCCGACGAAGATAAAGGGGGTCCCCTTTATCAGCGCTCTAAAAAGTGCTGATAAAACTAAAAAAAAATTAAAAAAAATTAAAAAAATACCGCCAATCTCGGGGCGGGGCTTTTTACAGCGCTTGAGCCCCCCTTTATTAGCTCTTTCCCATACCTCCAGCACCCGCACACACTGCCTACACCCTTTATCAGTTCTATCCCCTCTAAATCACCCTTGTGTGTGCACCCCTGCCTCCACTCAGATTTGATCTCAAGACCCCCCTGCACGCCTAAAGCCTTTGCCACTCCCCTATATTGATTTTTTCTTTTGTTTATGATATATCTATTTATTTATATATATATTTAGTTATATTTCTTCGTATATTAATATATATATATATTAATATATATAGTTATATTAATATATATATAGTTATATTAATATATATATTTATAGTTATATTAATATATATATAGTTATATTAATATATATATAGTTATATTAATATATAGTTATATAAATATTCATATATTGGAATTTTAAATAAAATGGATATTAGTTATTATTTATATAAAGCTAATATATTTTATATGTAAATATGTTTAATTATTTATTTAAAAAATTAAATTTTTAGGTGTGAATATATAAAAAATATGTACATATAGTTATATATTTGATTATAAATAGAAGTGAATTATAAAAAATGATAAAATTTAAAAGAAATAATATCAATATGAATGTAATATCTAGGAATAAATTCAGTCCCTAGAAAAAAATCCAACAATACCCCCTTAAACGAGGTTGAAAATCCACAAAATGTTAAAAATCGAGGTTACCCGACTAAAAACTCAGTTTTGGAGGCCTTTTGGGCCTCTTTTGGCCTCGAAAAAACCTTGACTGGGGTTTTACCCAATCATAGTGACGTAGATCTCATCGCAGACTTCGATTTGATATGTGGTAGAGCTCAAACGAACACTCGGATCAAAAGTTATGGCCGTTTGAAGTTCGAGTTGCATTTTCAACATATTTTGGATCTTTTTTTCATTTTTTTCATTTTTTAGTCTTCAAATTGTTATTAAATGACTATTAATCCATAATAATTAGAAAATTAATAATAAAAAATATTTTTTTTAATTTTTTTATAAACCATTTTCACTAAATATCTTATATATTAAGTATATTAAGTGTAAATGTATATTTATACTTATCTAAAATATCTTTAAAAATTATATATTATATTTATATCAATATAACTATATTGATATATTGATATATTATTTTTAATTAATTTTTTTTGAAGTCGAACCCTTTATCAGCGCTACTAAAAAAAGCACTGATAAAGGGGCGGGGGGGGGGGGGGCTTTATCAGCGCTAAAAAAAGCGCTGATAAAGGGGTACGTTTATCAGCGCTTTTTTTAGCACTGATAAAGGTACCCCCCTTTAGCAGCGCTTTTTCATTAGCGCTGATAAAGGGGTGGTGCTGGCCTTGCCCAGTTTTGTGGTAGTGTATGGTTGCAGGTGTGGATAGGGATTGTGGCCCTTCTACTTCAGGTACATGATTGGGTGGTGCACTTGTGTTGTGCTGTTACTGCTTATATTATTGTGGTTATATTTTTTTTCAACTCAATGAGATGAGGGTATTCCATCTCATGCATCATATAGGAACTTGTTAGAAAGTCACATGTCATGCATTTTTTCAGGCCATCTAAATTGCATTAGAAGTTGCATGTTGTTGTGATAGAATTTGTGATAGACTATACATCCTGTTGTGATAACGGCTATGATAGAATACTGCTATGTTGATAGGGTATCATTTTTTTAGAGTTTCTTTATCGTGAATGCAAAATTTTGGTCTTAGAGGTGTTATGGGCCCTCGAGGATCAGAATTTGGTGGATCGTGAGTTTGTTATACTGTTTACCTTATTGTGACTTGTTAAAGATGAAAAAATTTGATTCGCGGGGAGTATGGGCCTTCACGGATCGGAATTTGACACCATGATGCTTGTTTTTCTGTGTGTTTTCTGGGATCCGGTGTAGTTCTAAGGCTACTGTCTGAAAAAAACCCAAAATACACGGTGTGTACTTTATGAATACACGTCATGTAGTCAATATCTGTGTCACTGACCGTGCGAGAAAGGACACAGGGTTGTGAAAAATCTTATAGGAACACGCCGTGTACTAGTTTAGCATGCCATGTAGTATGAAATAGGTACCCCGACCACGAACAACACGAGTCAGTGTGTCACTCTATGTCTAAATTTTACACACTGTGTAGTTTGATCTAGGTACCCGGCCATGTCACGAACAACACGGGTCGGTGTTATCCTTTCTCATACACACCGTGTCTGCCTGAAACACGCCGTGTAGTGTCAGCCGTGTAGCCGACCATGTAACTAACCACATGGTCTGTTAGGAATTCTTATTATACGCCGTGTCCTTCTGGAACATGCCATGTAGTGTGACCTGGGTATACATGTCATGTCACTAACAACACGGGCCAGGTGAAGCTTTTTGAGTGCACGCCATGTGTACCTTGAACACACTGTGTAGTTTTGTCTTAGGAGATCTGTGGGGCTTAACTGTGTAGAAGGACTTAGGTAGGGAAAGAGGATTCAGGTACACGCCGTGTGTAGGGATAACATGCCGTGTGTTTGGGGTGTTACATGACCAGTTTTGGAAAAAGTACATGCCCATGTAAATGAATTAAGGGAACACGCTGTGTAGTCCTTATACATTCCGTGTAGTCATTCTTTATAAATTTTTAATGCTTATTTACCCTGTTACCTTCTTACTCTCCTAGATTTCAGTCCCTGGTAATGTGATCTAAAGTGTTCTTTTGAACTTGTAGAGTCATGGCGCTGAGACGTCCTCTAATTGCACGTCAGGAACCAGGCAGTGACCGTACGCCTGATACGGTAGATCAGGGACTACCAGTAGTTCCGCCTATCATTCCGGACATGGAACCTGTAGTGATTCCAGAAACTGGTACCGATGCTCAGTTCAGAGAGGGGTTCATGAGATTCATGCATACCTTCTAGGGAGGTCAGCATCCTGCCCCGTCTATTGCAGAGATGATGCTGGTTTTTCAGCAGCAACATCCTCCCACGTTCACAGGGGATGGAGGACCACAAGCTGTGGAGTCATGGATAGAATCCATGATATCCATCTTCAAGCACCTGGAGATGCCTCCAGAGAGGAGAGTGAAGCTCGCAACTTATATGCTGCGAGATTCCACCAAGTGATGGTGGGATGTGGTTTCGCGGGCGGGGTGCCAACAGGCTATGGCTTGAGACGAGTTCCAGCGTACGTTCTACGACTACTTATACCCGACGACACTGAGGGATGACAGAGCCAGAGATTTCATGAACTTGCAAAAGAGTACTCTCACAGTTATGGCGTATTACTCTCACTTCACAGATTTACAGCATTTCACTCCCGTTATGGGGAATGACGAGCTTTTTTTAGTGAGGAAGTTTGAGGAAGGCCTCAGATAGGACATCAGATCATAGGTGAACATCTTTCAGTTGAATTCTATTACTCTGATAGTCAACCGGGAGCTTATCATGAAGATAAATCTGAGGGAGACTAGATCTATGGACCAGGGTGATTCAGCATCCAGGGCTGATTTATTTCAGATAGATAGCAGGAAGCACCACTGAGAGTCTACATGAGGTGACTCGAGGAAGCGAGGTATTCCTTCTGGTAGATGGGATATTCCTTCTAGAAAATAGTATAGAAAAATCATGAATATGAAGCCTCAATGCCCGAGATACCCATTGGAGTGTCGATCTTGCGACAAGATGGGTCATCTGCAACATTTCTGCAAGGTTTTCCTTCTAGAGACTAGTGAAGGAGGATCAATTTCAACTCCGCATACAGAAGAAGGATTACCAGTTCCGCAGAAGACTGGGGGCTGGAGTTCTTCAGGTCATTCAGGCCAGGGTAGAGGCCATGGACACAATGGTCAGGCTTAAGGAGGGTCAACTTAGGGATCTCAGGCTGTTACACAGGGCCGCAATGCATGCCAGAATTTTACGGTAGAGAAAATTCATCAGGAGCAGGATCCCGGACCTTCTACAGTTCGAGGTACGATTTTAGTAGCCTCAGTTTTATCATCTGCACTTTTCGACATAGGAGATTCTCATAGCTTTATTTCTATGCATACTGTAGAAAGCCTTAGACTTAATTTTAATACTTCTGAGGATATGCTGATGCTAGACACTCCCTTGGGAATTAGAACTGCTAGAATGTGTTAGTGATTAGACTTCCCCCTTGAGGTTGGTGGGTGTCATTTTTCATGGAATCTATATGTTTTGGAGATGACAAGATATGATTTCATTCTCGAGATGGACTGGTTAGTTCCCTTCCAGGCCTTTGTCGATTGCTATTGATGTAGGGTGAGTTTCACATCACTGGAGGGCAGATCATTTCTTCACAAGGGAGAATGGGATGTATAGGCGAGCAGAGCTAGACTAGAGCATCATGGGTCGGGCAGGGTTATGGCCCAGATTTCTAGCTTATATCTGGATGACCAGGGGACTTCTCAGATAGATTTTCCTCCAGTGGTTGATCTCTTTCCAGATTTCTTTCCAGAAGAATTTTCAGGTTTGCCTCCAGAGCGAGAGGTAGACTTTTCTATTGAGCTTATTCCATTAGTAGCACCTGTATCCATACCTCCTTATAGGGTGGCTACACCTGAGTTACAGGAGCTCAAGAAGTAGTTCGAGGAGTATTAGGCAAAGGGTTTTATCTGACCCAGTACTTCTCCTTGGGGTTCGCCCGTTCTGTTTTCAAAGAAGGCATATGGTACTTTACAACTTTGTGTGGATTATCAGAAACTAAACCAGTTGATGGTCAAGAACCAATATCCATTGCCACGGATAAATTATCTCTTTTATTAGTTACAAGGATCCAGAGTGTTCTCATAAATTGACTTGAGATCCGGCTATAATCAGTTGCATGTTAGATCATCTGATATACCTCTTACATCCTTCCAGAGCAGGTATGGTCTGTATGAGTATTTGGTTATTCCTTTCGATCTCACGAACATGCCAGTAGTTTTCATGGCGCTGATGAATAGAGTTTTCCATCCTTACATGGATTCTTTCGTGGTGGTTTTTGCGGATGATATCTTGGTGTACTCTCACACTCGACACGACCATACTACCCATCTTGAGATCATTTTGAGTATACTGAGGGAGTATCAGTTATATGCTAAGATCTCAAAGTTACACTTTTGTATGGATGATATTCACTTAATTGGTCATGTCATCTCAGAGACAGGAGTATTAGTAGATCCAGAGAAGGTGATATGAGTAGTTACCTGGGAGAATCCGAAGAATGTCTTAGAGGTACGCAGTTTCATAGGGCTGGTTGGTTACTATAGGTAATTTATACAGGACTTCTCACGCTTATCAGTGCCGTTGATGGGTTTGACTAAGAAGGGGGTGAAGTATGTTTTTTAGAAGCCTGTGATTCAGCCTCTCAGGAGCTGAAGGGGATATTGACTTCAGCACTGATTCTAGTTTTTCCAGAGCTCGGCAAGAGTTATACAATTTTCTGTGATGCATATGGCATCGGTCTTGGAGCTATGCTTATGCAGGGGATTGTGTTGTTGCATATGGATCTCGGTAGTTGAGGCCACATGAGAGGAACTATCCTCTGCATGAACTGGAGTTGGCTGCAGTTGTTCATACTTTGCATTGTTGGATACATTATCTTCTAGGAGAGCATTTTGTGGTATATACTGACCAAAAGAGCCTCAAGTATATCTTCATGCAGCATGACTTGAATTTGAGAGAGAGGAGGTGGGTTGAGTACCTATAGTCTTTCGATTTCGAGCTTGCTTATACACTTGGGAAAGGCAACGCTGTGGCAGATGCACTGAGCAGGAGGACGTAGATACACGCTGTTCAGGAGGCCAGCAACGAGTGGAAGCTTATGAATTTGTTCTCTAAAATGAATTTGGAGGTTCACGACAGATAGGGTCAAACTTTTTATTCTTCTGTAGCTGTTACCTCTACCCTTCTTGACTAAGTTTGAATGAGGCAGCTATCAGATTCTGAAGGCTTAGTCATATAGGAAAGCGTGTCAGGAGAGTACCCTCTTCCCAGATGGACCATAGATGAGGGTGAGATATTGTATTTCTAGGGACGCATATGGGTGCCAGCAGATATACGCGAGGAGCTGATGCGAGACTTTCATTCCTCATTTTGGGCAGTTCATCTTGGTGTCACCAAGATGTATCGTGATCTACACCGCCAGTATTGGTGGCAAGTTATGAAGAGAGATGTTGTTAGTTCTGTCATGAGGTGTTCCACCTGTCAGTAGGTGAAGGTGGAGCACCAGCGACCAGTAGAGATTTTACCGTAGCTACCCATTCCCGAGTGGAAGTGGAATGATGTCATGATGGAATTCGTGACAGGGTTATTGAGATCTCCTTGTGGGAATGAAGCAGTATGGGTTGTCATTGACAGGCTCACGAAGGTTTCTCACATCTTGAAAATTAAGGAGACCTTCGGTGTTGATGATCTTAGACGGTTGTACATCCGTGAGATTGTATGCTTGCATGGGGTTATAAGTACTATCATTTCATATAGGGATACCTGCTTTACATCACATTTCTGGAAAGGGCTATAGAAGGATTTGGGTACACAGGTACTTCTGAATAGAGCTTACCATCCTCAGACATATGGCCAGTCAGAGTGCACGATTTAGGTTCTAGAGGACATGATATGATCATGCGTCCTTGATTTTGGAGGTTCTTGAGAGAGACATATACCTCTAGTGGATTTTTCCCACAATAATAGTTTTCAAACAACTATTCAGATGACACCTTACGAGGCTTTGTACAGTAGGCAATGCCGATCACCCTTGTGTTGAATGGAGGTAGGAGAGGCAGCTATGTTGGGACCTCGTCTTGTTCAGGAGACCACTGAATAGGTGGAGTTGATTCGGAAAAGGATGGATACTGTACAGTCTCGACAGAAATATTATGCTGATCAGTGGAGATGACCTTTGGAGTTCAAGGTCGGAGATCGTGTTTTCCTACGTGTTACCCCGAGGTTGGGAAACATGAGGATCAGGAGATAGGGTAAGCTTTCACCGAGATATGTCGGTCTATTTGAGGTTCTGGAGAGAGTCGAGATGGTTTCTTATAGGTTTCAGTTACCTCAGAGGTACCAGGATATGCACAACATCTTCCATGTTTCTCAGCTTTGAAACTATTTCTGAGACCTGTCTCATGTTTTTCAACCCGAGGAGGTTGAGCTAGAGCATGATGCATCATTCGAGGAGCATCCTATCAGGTTTGTTTATCATAGTGAAAATGTACTCCATGGCCGGTCTGTTCCTCTGGTATGGGTGCTATGGCAGTACGACCGTGTATAGGACAAGACTTGGGAGATGGAGGCTGATATGCGATCACAGTGTCTAGAGTTGTTTGAGGTTTATTTTTCTCCACCTTTCTAGGGAAATTTAGGGACGAATTTCTTTAAGGGGAGAAGTTTTTAAGAACCTGAATCTTCTTTTCAGGTATGTTTTTCTTCTTCTGGTAGTTTTTTGAGAAAAAGAGGAAAATCTGGAAATTTTCAGAGTACACACCGTGTACTTTATGAGTACATGTTGTGTACTTTGATGCCACTGGAAGCCATGTGCTGGCCATGTCATGGCCACACACACAAAAATGTAATGGTGACTTGGAGGCCGCCTAAAGCAGAGTACAGAAAAGGATAGTACACGCCGTGTACTCCAGAAGTACACACTGTGTACTTTCTTTTTTTGTTAAATGGACCGGGGTCACATCTAATCCTTATTTCCATCTTCTTCTTTGCATATTTCCATCCAGAGCGTTTGAGGAGGCCGAATCTTCTCCGAGCTTCCAATCTGTCACCGGTTATCCAAATCGAACACTGTCGGTTCCAACAGAATCGCAGCGGTGAGTTCTTGGTTCTTCTTTGGCCACGTTTCCTGATTCTTTCTCTTATGAGAGTTATTGTAGGTTGAACGATTTAGATGTTTTTGCAGATCTACTCCATTCTAGGCCGATTAATGGGCCGAGGTTCAAGTATATCGACCTCCTAGGATCAAGGTAGGTGGTTTGTTGCCTTACGTTGAATGTATTTGAGTTTTTGTGCAAAAGTGTCGGATTCCCATGTTTCGGGTATCTCGGGTTAGAGATTTTGGTCCTATTGTTTAATTGGATTAGATTACTTGTTAGCTTAAGGTTAATTGATTATAATATATACTTGTTTTAATGTTTGAGGATCACCCCATGGGTGTTATCCCTATTTGGATGTTTATCTCCGTTTGGCACAGTTTGCCTGCAAGGCAAACCCTATTACAAATGATAGTTTGCTTGTTATAACTGATTGCATGTGTTGCCTGCTGTTTTAATGCTTTTCATGCATTTTAGATTTTAGCCAAGTAGTTGCTAAACTTACTTAGGGATTCTGACATCCGATTACGCATGACTGGAATGCTCAGGGCTGTGAGAACCTGGTGCGGGAAACCAAAGAGGGAATAAATGATTTAGTGCTTCCCTAGGGGGTCTGTTGGAATTAGTTTCATATGTAGGACCTATAGGAATTGGAATTTGTGATTCCTAAGAGTTTCCTTATTTTATGCACATATTTATACCATAGGAAGAATTAGACGTAAGAGCTTCCTTAGAGAGTCTTTAGCTATCGTTGCAAGACCACAGTGGAATCGACGTGAGTTCTTCCCAGAGTGTTTGTGCCTTTGTATGTTTACTTGACTATAGGGGTCTTTTAGTTGAGCCACCCAGAGAGTCAATGTGAATTCTAATTTTTTGTTTGGTTTACTTGAGTCTACCAAGCCAAAGAACAAGCTTGGATCTATTGGCCTACTTGTTTGTTTAGGTAGTCTTTTGATGCCTGTTGTGTTACCTGTTTACCTTGGAATAGAGAGCTTTGCTAGATTACTTGGTTGTTTAATTAAATGAATGAATTAATTGTTAAATGAATGTGAATGGTAATTGGAAGGATTGTTTAATTGTGTACTTCTATTTCATTACTACATTTAATTTCATTACTTCTGCTATATTACTCACTGATAGTAGGGCACATATCTTGTGGTGGTTGCCTACTGGGATTAGTCTCAAACCCTATTTGGGTCCTGCTTTTCGGCCCAGACAAGTTATATGGTTGCAAGTGTGGATAGGGACTATGGACCTTCTACTTCAGGTACGTGATTTATGGTTGGTTCTGGAGAGCATAGGACCGAGCTTAGGCTTGCGATGCTGTTGGAGTTACTATTTACTTTTCATACTTTGTTTCTCAGTTGCATTTCAACACGTTGTTGTGTTTTCTTCTTTCCTTAGATACTTGTACCTACTGCATCATTATCATCAGTACTATATATTCATTGCTTCCGCTGTTTAGTTTCATATATTGTATGTTGTTTACTGCATCCGCTATTGACTGTTATTTCCTTTCCCTTGTATAACTTACCAAATGAGGGAATAGTTTCCCTAACGACTCACCAAGGCCCTCTCTACTAGTCTGCAGCCTCTGGCGTTTGGGGAAATGCACTTGAGGTCATGTGGCGAACCGAGTATGGGGAACCAGTTGAGTGGCTTCAGATTCAGGTCATTACAGTCAGGAAGTAAAATGTGCGTCATGATCGAAGACAATCGTCAAAGGTACTCCTTGTAGCCACAAAATCTCCTGCACATAGAGGCATTCCAAGCTCTCTATTGAACCCTACTATCTGATCGGTAGGAAGTGGTCTGACTTGGTGAGTCGCTCGACGATCACCTAAATTGAGTAATGTCCCCTGGATGTACGTGGAAGTTCTGTCACGAAGTCCATGGATATCCCATCCCACTTCCACTCTAGGACCTCTAAAGGCTGAACCAAGCCTTATGGTACCTGATGCTCTGCCTTCACTTGCTGACAAGTGAGGCACCGAGAGACAAACTTTGCAACTACTTTCTTCATTCTTGGCCACCATTGTTGTCATCATAGATCCTGATACATCTTTGCCACTCATGGATGTACCTCTAGAGGGGATGTGCGGAACTCCCTCAACACTTCCTCTTGAAGTGACACTGGTACCATGATACGTCCTCTGAAGAAGATGACCTGCTCCCCACCTTTAAAAACCCATTAGGTTCCTGCCCTGTGGATATCTAAGCACGTCGAGCCTCGCAGTCAGTGTCCCCACACTGCGCCTCCCTGAATCACTGAAGAAGTGGGGGTGTGACTGTAAGAGACTATAGAAAAGCTACTCCGTCTCTATCCACAAAGGATATCTGTAAGGTAGCCAGATGCTCTGTCACCTCTCCTAGCAGATGTATGCAAAACCTCCTACTAAGTTCATCTACTACAACATTATCCTTCCTAGGAGTATAGACTATCTCAAAGTCATAGTTCTGAAGGAACTCAAGACAACATCACTGTCTCAGGTTCAGGTCCTTCTGGGAGAAGATATACCTGAGAATCTTGTGATCAGAATACACTGTAAAGTGCTCACCCATCAGATAGTGTCGCCACATCTTCAAGGCGAAGACCAATACTACTAAATCCAGGTCATGGGTAGCATAGTTTTTCTAATGCTGTCTCAGCTATCGAGAACCATATGTGATCACTGCTCGCTCCTGAATCAGGAAACATCCGAGCCCGGTCCCTGATGCTTTTCAGTAGAATACGTACCCTATGCCCTCCTTTGGAAGCCTCAAGATGGGGGAACTAGTCAGCCTCTACCTCATCTCCTGAAAACTCTGCTAGAATCTCTCTGACCACATGAAGGGTTTCCCCTTCTTCGTCAATGCTGATAGTGGTGCTACAACTCTAGAGAAATTTGGCTCAAATATCTGGTAGTATCCGTCCAAACCTAGGAAAATTCGTACCTCCATCACACTCCTGGGTGTCTACCAAGCAAGTACCGCCTCAATATTCACTGGATCCACTACAAATCCAGCCTTCGATATGACATGTCCCAAAAATTGATCCTCTCGGATCCAGAACTGGCACTTAGAGAGCTTACCATAAAGCTGGTTCTCTTGGAGTATGTCCAGTACTACCCGAAAATGATAGGCATGCTCCTACTCAGTAGTCAAGTAGATCAGAATGTTGTTGATGAAGACCACTACAAAGCGATCAAGGTATGGATGAAAGATCCTATTCATGAGTCCCATGAACACTGCTGGAGCATTGGTCACACCAAATGGAATAACCAAGAACTTGTAATGGCCATACCGACACCTGAAGACCATCTTCTACACATCCCCATCTCATACTCTGAGATGGTGATAGCCTGATCAGAGGTCTATCTTCGAGAACCACCGTGCTCCCTTCAACTAATCAAAGAGGTCGTCAATCCTCAGGAGAGGGTACTTGTTTTTCATGGTCACCTGGTTTAGGCGCCGATAGTCGACACAAAGTCTCAATATCCCATCCACCTTCTTATAGAACAGAATCGGGGATGCCCATAGTGAAACACTAGGCCAGATGAATCCCTTCCCCAACAAGTCCTCCAGCTATACCTGTAGCTCACAAAACTCCACAGGAGCCATCCGATATACTGGTGTAGATATCGGTTCCTTCCCAGGGTACAAGACAATGTAAAAGTCCACCTATCTATGAGGAGGTAGACCTGGAACATCATCAAGGAAGACATCCATGTACTGGTCCACCACTACAAGATAGCTCATACTCTCCACATCAACAAATCTGAGGGTATGGCTATCCAGCTGATCTGTAATCGGCTGCACCCTCCTTTGGGAAAGTCCATCCTGCACTGCATAGGCTCCCTTCTCACTAGTGAAGGTAAACCTAGTCCCATTTGTGGGGAAACACTGCACTTTGTGCCTAATACCCTCAATCTGAGGATGGACTATAGATAACCAGTCCATACCCAAGATGATGTCGTAAGGCCTCAACGCCGCTACTAGGAGATCCAAGCCAAAGCTCTAGCCTCTTAGAGTAAGCTCACACTGCCAGAACCAGTGCGTACTCATCAAATCCACTCCCATAGAAGTCTTTAGACGTAAGGATTGATCCAACGACTCTGTTGGAATCTCCGAGCTCCGAAAGAGGGAAGTGGCAATAAAAGAATGACCGGAACCTGTGTCTATAAGTACTGCAGCTATGGTGGAGTAAACATAGATCATACCTCATATCATCTCTAGATCACCGTGATCATAGGCCTCAGTTGCCTGAAGCTGAGCTCTCCCCAATCCACCTGCTCCCTACGGCCAGGGTGGACCTCCTGGTGGTGGTGACGGTAACACCTCAAATCATCGCCCACTGCCAGCTGTAAGGCCAACTCCTCTACCATGTCCGCCTGCTTCCCGCGAACCTCCTCGATTGAACCTCTCTCTCTGCCTGGGCGGTCCTTCGACCATCTGCTGGTCATCTAAATGGAAGGTCGAATAGTCACAAGCCATGTGACTCTAAACACCACATTAGTAACACTACATGCTCCTGGTATGACTAGCTATGATTCAGGTGCTCCACAAAACCGATCCCGAGTCATGCGGTCATCCACCTGTAGGTCTGGTCCTCTTGGACATCTGTGACATCTTTCTGCTGCCAGCTGTAGAAGATTAAACTATGTGATAACTAGTAGTGGGTCTCGCTACTGGTGACTGCTCAGCAAGGAAACTCTCCACCAAAAGGGATCTATCTAACACTCCCGCCTACGTCAGGATGCTGAGTGAGATCAATGAAGCCCTGATCTCCTGCCTGAGTCCCTACTCGAAGGTACAGTCCCTAGAGAATGGGTCCCGCACCATATCTGTGGAGTAGCGTGAGAGGTCATTGAACCTCGCTGAGTACTGAGCCACAATCATGCTGCCCTACTACATATGAAGTATCTCCTGAATGCGTACTTCTCAAATATTCATTGGAACAAACTTTTCCTAAAACATGATCTTGAAGTCTGCCGAGAGAAGTGTCACCTCTTCATGAACCTGGAGCATCAAGCTCCACTCTCTGCCTACTTATGCCTGTAGAAGGCTGGCAGTAAGGATCACCATGAGGTCTACTGGTGTCCCTACCAGTCAGAAAACTCTCACCATAGCATCCATCCAATCCTCATCCGCCTACGGTTCCATCTCTCCCCTGAACTTGGGTGGCCTCTAGTGCTGAAACTCATGCAACGTGCTCAAGAAGTGTGCACTGTCTACTGCTGGGGATGGTGGCATCAGTGGCCCAACGGGGAGTAGTACCGCTAGTGACTCTACTGGAAAAGGGCCCTGTACCGAGGCCTCATCGATCGATGGGCTATCAGAGCATACGACTCTAGAAACTCTCGCTGGCTATCTGCGTGGAGGCATCCTGAAAAGAAACAGGTGCGCTATGGTAAAAAAGTTATACCTGGTGAGCTAAAAGTTATACCTGGTGAGATTAATAAAAAGATAATAAAGAAAAATTTTGAAAACACACACGCAATCAGTGTTTTTGTGCACTAAGTCGGAAATCAGAAGTTAGGGTCCTAGTGTATGGATACGTCGGCCGTCGCTCCAACACTGGACTCCCTGAACTGAAAACTGCACTCATTACCCTTAACACCATTGCTTCACAGAAAAGATCAAAGTCCTAGTTTTGCAGTAGAACTGACTCCTCTGATACCAATTTGTCACGACCCATCCCCCGGGGCCCATGCCGTGACTACCCCAAGCCCGCCTTATATAGGCTAGGGGCTGGAGACTAGCACCAAAGGCATAATTCCCTAAAACTGGGAAGACATTGCCTTTATAACATGTAAACACACACAAAATCAAGAACACAACTGGATATGAAACACTAAGTAAACTGTATAACAAAAGAGTGTCAAAAGTAAAAGGGGCCAAAATACAAGCCCAACTAGAAATGACAAGTACAATTGTGAAAAAATACAACTAACGAAAAGGTAAATTCAGATACTGGGTCATCCTCCAAGGTTCCTACCTAAAGGGTAGGTACAGATCGCCTCCTCAACACTCCTCGTCCGTCTGTATCCTCCATGTACCAAAACGTTGCAAGGTCCACCTCCGGGTACTATCCAGTCCATGTACTCTCAACCTCAGTCAGTGTTGTCCATCGTCTACATCCAACACAACAAGGTGCAGTAATATCCCATGCAGGGGTGAGTATAACAATACTCAGTAGGGACCCCGAGACCCACTTGGTCTCACAAAATCCAACAAGGATAAAACACAAAGAATGAAATCAAAATATAACCTTACTTAGGTATATGACCATACATATACCTAATTTATCAAGTAATATATCTCAATCATGAGGAAAACATAGAGGTTCTGACTCATTTCACATCAATATTTATTCTAGGGGTAGTGTTAAGTAACATTCCCAGTCACAACGTCGAACACCTCAGCTGTAGGAGAAATCCTCCTCTATCGAGTATAGTGGGTCTGCCACATCACATAGAGGCGCTTCCCACTAACCTTGGACTGCTGAGGTACTCCTCTACCCTGGTTCTACCGCGTCACACAGAGGCGCTCCCCACCGTGGGTCTGCTGCGTCACACAGAGGCGCTCCCCCTCGTGGCCTGCTGAGGTACTCCTCCTGTCGAGTACCGTGGGTCTGTCGTGTCACCAAGGGGCTCCCCACTGTGGGTCTGCCATGTCACCAAGGCGCTCCCCACTGGACCTATCAAGTCACTCCAAGTCAAAATGGTCAACAATCATCAAGTTTCATCCAGGAACTGGGTTCCCGTACTACGCTCGCTCGTCACTAGGAGGATCTTCTCCACAAGCTACTGGTCTATACTCCAACTACCACGAATTCCCCCGAAGAAGTGTCTCAAAGGTCCGTCACGTCATAGGGGTCTCAACGTAACATACAACGTGTCAATTGGACACCTGTTCTGTGAGTTATTATCCTTTTAGTCCCGGGGGCCTGATTGGATTCATGATCGATCCAACCTGAACGTTCCCTATCTTAATCTAAAACACAATGGGGTATCACTCAAAGGGACCGTCTCACTCCATAATTTCCATCACTACTGATGATTCGTCAAATGGACATCCAGTGCCAAAGTTATGGGAAAAAGAAAGTAAATGGGTCGTAGTGGGCCTGGTTCGGGTCCGACCCGGTCAGACTAACACGGCCCGACCCGTAGTGCGGCCGGACCCAGCCCGCGAGGGCCACGAGGGCGGCTCGGATGAGGGGTACCGCGAGGGCGCGGAGTGGCTCGGCTTGGCCCGGGGCGGCTCGGCCGAGGGTGGCGCGAGACCGCGGGGCGGTCGTCCGGAAATGAGGCGGCGGTCTGGCCGCTGGGCAGTGGTCCGGCCACAGGTCGGCGGTCTGGCTACGGGTCGGCGGTTCGGTCATGGTTCGACGGTCTGGCCTCCATGCCAACCGCGACCAACCGCAGGGCGACACCTCGACCGCGGGATGGTGTGGAGCCGCGGACGGCGGTGGTGGCCATGGTTGGCGCGGAGGCCGTAGAGCGGCGGCGGTGACCGCGGGGCGGCGCCGTTGCGCCATCACCTTCGTTGTTATTGGCGGTGGTGCCAGACTCTGTTCTCGTGCCCCAACCATGGATGGTTTCCATCCTCCTCCATCACGAAGAACACCACAAGATTTGCGGAAGGGTCGGGCCATGTTGGTTTGGCTCGTACCCTTCGCGTTAGGGTGGTAGCAAGCGGATCATTATAAAATGATTCAATGAGAGAGGAAAAAGACATTGATAAATTTTTAAACACACCCCTACCTTAGATGATTCATTGACGTCGACAAGGAGGGAAGATGGTGAAGTTGTCGACGTTCGTCTCATCTGCCACACACCTCCAATTTTAGGCTCATGTGTCGGTTCGTCGAAGTCGAAGACATTACTCCTTCAAGGGTGTCTCGTGGAAGAATTCTAAGTCGGTGTTCTTTGTTGGTGGACCGTTCTTCGTTGGAGAGCTTTCTCCCAAGTTCCTCCTCTCCCAAATTCCACAAAAAAGAATTCGTATCCCAATATAATAGATTATGCATTATATTATGTTATTTGGCATAAATTAAAATAGTTTAATTAATTAATTGATGTGTTAGCTCAATTAATTAAAGGGGAGGGTTGAAAAAATTAATTAAGGAGGGTTGGCAGAATTAATGTGGAGGAAACTAAATAGGTTCCTCCACATTAATGAGGGAGTTGAAGAGGTTTAGGCCTTGGGTGGTCCCCACCACCATAAAATCACATGGGAGGTTATGTTCGGGTGGTCCCCACCACCATAACCTCTCATGAGTGGTTAAGGTCTGGAGGTCCCCACTTCCCAACTTCCACATGGAGCTTTTAACAAATAAAATAAAAATAAAATATTGTACAATTTTATTTTTATTATATTCTTTCATGAAAAACCCAAAAACTAACTTCCACCCTTGACCAACTACTGTCACGGTGAAAGTATCTTTAATCGAATACCAGGACTGCGAGTTCAACAGTGACCTCAGATTTCAATTCCAAGCACCGGTTCAAAAGTTAAAAAACCTGCTTGCACTTTTACTAAATATACCCAAACAAAATTTCAGAAATTCATTCCAGGCACTCCGGGCCTCAGAATCATGCGCCGTCAATTTTCACGGACTCTTAAAATTCCCATTTATTTTACAAAAAAAATTATATGGAATTTCTGGGTGTTTACATTTCCCATTATTTATGAAACTACTTAATATATAGAGAGTCTTAAATATCTCCCACAATTTCTATATATAAAAAAATATTATACACTTTTCAAAATTTCCTATCTTCATAACTTGGGGAAATAGAAACATAATAAAGGGGTGGGATTAGATTCTCAGTAAGGATAAATATAAACTATAAAAATAAAAGTTCATAAGTGATCATAAGATGCTTATATAGGTATAATCAAGATACATAAGAAAATCTTACCCAACAAGTCTTAGGTCATAAATCATGGCATAAATCTTGACTTAAAATAATATAAGAATAAAATTAGTGAGTCAATAAATATGATCTATTATATCATAACATAGTCATGTGAATAAGCATAAAACCATGAAATATCTTTCAATGTTGAAAATTAGTAAAGGGAACATAACATTAATGATCCAAAACATCAATGATCATGCTTATTAGAAACTAAAACCTACTCGTGGATACCTATCTCAGGAGATATAATCTCTTAACCAATACATGGGAGGGTGCTATAAGACCCATCCCACCATCATCCATACTTATGAGTTCCATTTGAAAATCATTCACCTACCAAATAATTAAGAACATATGGAAATAAAATGCGTTTCAAATACTTTTCAAACAAATTTAGATAATTAAGTAATTAAAATAATAAACCCATGGAAAATAAATGGGTATTGAAAGATATTAAGTAAATTTCTAGGTAAATATCATTCAATCACGATAAAAAAGAATATGGTATTTACACCATATAGATAAATTATATAAAACTAAGAAAATAATTTCACCAATTAATTAACGAATGGTATCTATGTGAACATCCTTCAATAAAAGGAAGAAAATATAGAGTGCTTACAAAGTAAATGAATTAGAAGAAACATTATTCCAGTTCATGGTGGATGGTTAAGAATGAAGAAGGTAGTGATGGATCATATATTTGATATAAAATAACATTAAATAAACCATACAAATAAGGATGATGGATGGTTGAAAAATAAAATATCTTCATTGTTTTAAAGGAAACTCAAAAGGATGTAGACATATATGAAAAACATCATTGATAAAGAGTTCTTTGAATAGAATCACATAAGAATGGATGAAGAATCAAATTATTTTATACTACAAGTTCAATCCCCATAATTATATATATATAAGTGAATAAATCATGTAACATAAATACCATAAGGGTAAATCCATTTTAATGTGAAAATAAAAATAGAGGTGAGAACTTAAAAGATCTTATAGAAAACATTTTTAACATTAATATAAAATAAAATCTTACATATCACTTTCAAAAGTAACTTTTGAAAAAGTGAAGTGAAATATTTTGAGAACATTAACTTTTAAAAATAAAATATCCAATAATGGAGCCTTAAATAAAACCTAATGTTTTATATAGGAAATATTGAGCTAAAGATAAACATTTTATAATGAAAGGAAATTAACCATTTTAATATTTTTAAATACCTTTATTGAAAACCCACATTGTAAAAGAAGTAATAAAAAATTCTTTGTATTAAAACTTAATTTTCCAAAATTTAATTATAAAATAACATATAATAGAATAATAGGGTGAGAGAACCCAATCATGGAAGCATAAAGTTCGAGATAAAACTTTATAACTCAAATAAAAAAAATTTAAGTTATCAATATCCTTTATGGGAAACATACTCCATGGGGCATGTAATATTTAAAAATTTGTTTATGTGGTAAAAATATAAACAGTTATAGAATAACAAATAATAAAATCAAAGGGAATAATTCACCTAATTTCAAGAGAATTATCATAACTCAATGAATTAATATCGAGTTACCAAAAAATCTTACAACTAGGGTAAAACTTGAGTTAAAGTATATTTAAATAAAATTAATTGATTTGGATTATTATATACTAAGAATTACAAGTAAATAATTTATAAAACATTTATGAGATATTAAATTTGTATAACACTATAAAAAGGAAACATGGTTCATAAAATGTAAAATGTATCAAATAATTAGAATCGAGACCAAGAAAATCCGTATGGTTTGAGTAACATTTTGATCAAAACAAATTTCAAGTTATGTATCTTTTGAATCGATTGAAATTTGTAGAAATTATATCAATGGATCTAAAAAATCCATGAATATAGTAAAATAAATTCATTATGTAGTAATTACACTATATTAAAGGTATCATGGTTCACATCAAGAAATAAGTCTCAAGAAATTAAATTTAAGAGAAAGAACCTCTTACCTTTACTCTTAATTCCCAAGGAAGTGATTTAACCTCCTCTAGAGAAAACTTAACTATCTTAATAAATAATTTTAGAACCATATTAATACTTATAAATATTTATATTTTTCATTTATAATCAATATCTACATGTGTATTAGTTGGTTTATACTTATTTCCCACATTAAGTGTTTATTGTTTTGTTTGTTTATACTAGTTTCATAGAAGTAGTGTTAATATTCATTCATATTCCAAATTTCATTCCAAGACCACTAATTTTACTAGAATTGATGGCATATAATATTTTTCTTAAGTTTTGATTTTCTTTTATGAGAGATCCATTCTTTATCATTGAATAAAAAATTGATAATAAGAACACTTCAGTGACTTTATTAACCAACAAAAGGTGTTTTTATTAATTATTGAGTCAAATACTGATGTATAATTTCTATAAAGAAATCCCTATTTAAATATTTATATCATATTATATCATTAATTATATTTTCATTATCATATATGATATAATTTTATGCAATTGTTAAAGTAAGTGATAAAACAAAACCAAACATGAACATAACCTTATTAATGGATGATTATGAGGTGATTTTGTTAAAATATAATTATAATAATTATCACACCCAGGTTTTTATTTTCATTCTTGGATATAGTTCATTTATGGGTCTCGATTTTTCTCTCAGGAATCAAGTTTTATGGGTCTAAATTTTTTGGGGTAATTTTTCCATTTTTTGTCAATATTTTTCCTTAGGTTTGCTTGTGTTTTCAAAGAAAAATGATAAATTTTGGCCATAAAGTATATAGCGCTTGGTTAGTGGACGATTAGGGGAAACCGTGTGTCCCTATCTAGGTAACCATACGATAGGTGGTGGTTTTTGGATAGAAGCTACCACACAGATTGTGCACAGTAAGTGAGGCCATGTGGGATAATCACGTCATAGGTGAATATTATATGGATAGGTGCACATTTTCACCACAAAGTTTTTTAAACTATTCGGGAAAACCATGTGTGTTTTCTAGGTCAATAAAAATTATAAAATTACCTTTATTTTCTCTTGGGATTTTACCCCAAATCCACTCCTCTCTCCCCCATTCAGGCTTTTCAGCCCTAGACGCCTCCTCCCTCTCTCATGGCTTCCTTGGATATACTATTTTGTGGTGGATTTGGCATGGAAACTCTAAGGAATATTTAAGTAAGTCCCTCCCCATTTGATTTAATCCTCTTCTCTAGGGTTTCTCTTCCTATTTCTTGGGGTTTTATTCTCCAGTGGGTTGGGTGACCTATTTTTGGTTGAATCTTGATTATTAGGGTTCAATATTGATGTTTTTGGTTCAATATTTTCTTATTAGTGTCTTGTGGTGGTGCATTTGCCATTTCACACCAATTTATCGATGTTTATACACTCTAGGTAGGTGGTTCTATGCATTAGAATTTTAAATGATTTTAGATTGATTGTTTGAGTTTATAAATATGTTCAATGGTTTGATTGTGTGGTGAGAAATGTATTTTGGAAGTAGTTTGACATGCTTATGTGATAGAAATGGGTTTTTATAAAGGAAATGGTTATGTTTTGTGTTTTTTCTTTGTAATGTTTCTGTAAAGGGGTTTTATGCCTTGTAAATAAGGTATGAGGTGTGTTTTTAATGACACTTGAGGTGTGAATGTGTTTAAAAGTGAGTTTTTCAAAGGAAATGGGTTTTTATGGAAATATAGATTCTTTGTATGAACTTTTAATTTGACTTGTGAATTGTTTTGATGTCAGGAAGCATGTTTTAAAGTGAATTTTTTGTGTGTGTATATTTTAAAGGGGCTTATCCCATGAAAATGGTTAAATTTATTATGTGAATTTCTTGTGACAATTTCAATGGGTTTTTATTAATTGTCCAAGTAGTGAAAAAATGCACTTGAAAATGGTTTTGGTGTGTGTAAAATGGAAAGTGGTTTGTTTTATAGAAAATGGAGATTTCCAAGTGTTTTTATAACACTTTGAATGTTTATGTAAAAAGGGTGTTTTGTGTGACATGTGAAATGAGGATTTGAGAACAAGGGAATCCTAGGTATCTAGGTGGAATGATTAGTTTTAGTACGCTTATGATTCAGAAGTGGAAAGTCCTAATTTTACTTAGCTGAATTGATTATCACAACACTAACTAAATTATGATGATGACTGGAGACCACTAGGCTATTGGGGTTTCTCCTATTAGTTGGTCATGCATGAGGAAGCTGATGGTTTTGGTTACTATACCAACTTTCACCGAGGTATGAGGTTCTAGTTTCTCACTCAAGCTAGATTTCCCCTAGGTATTTACCCATGGTTCTATCTTGAGACTTATGTGATGTGGTACTGTCCATCAACATATGGTGTACTTTGTGTTCATTTCATTTTAAAGAAAGTTTATTTTAGTAAAAGTTTCCTTTTGAAATGTTAATTTTAAAAGTGTTGTGCTAAAAATGTGTTTTCTTTAAAATGTTTTCTTGGAAATGTTTGAAAGGATTTTACATAAATGAACAAGTTAAATTGTCCTATAATGTTATAGCATTGAATCCTTTCTTTTGGGTCGCATCCTACTGGGATTTAGATAAAACCCTACTTAGACCTTTGGGTGTATTAAGACTTTGTTATGTATGACCCAGGTAAAGACAAGACGTGTTGTGGAAATGTTGGTGGTTCAAGTTTCTAGTGTTTTTCATGTTGCAGGTTTTGGTGGAAGTGTCTTGAGGGTGACATCCCTCTTGTAACATTTAGGTTATTGGGTTATTTTTGTGGTTTACCTTCCATTTTTGTACTTTGGGGTTTTTCTAAATTTGTAAATATTTGAATCTGAAAATTGTTGTATGATTTTTGGTTTTTTTATTTAGTTATGTTTAGTTTATTTCTGATGGTTATTTATGCTTATGAAAATGGGTGAAATTATTCCCAAATAAAGTTATAAATACACATGCACTAGTTTATAGACAATGAGGATTGGGAACACCCTTCGGGCCATGCCACAGACCAGGTTGGTTGTCAGGTTAGATGGAATTTGGTCTTGATTCATGACAAAATGGAATCATAGCAGTTCATGCTCTTTTTAAGTCATTTTATTTGGGGAAGAGTCTAGATATAATGGAGATAAGAATTTCAGGGCTTGAAGTTATTATTGTGAGTAGGGTTCCTAACTAGAACGCCTCATGACATGACTCGAGTTACCATGGTAAGTCAGGTTTCTTTTGGTTTCTTTGGTTTATACGGGTTGTTTTGTGTTTGTAAATGAAAAGAGAGTTGGGATAAAGGTATCAGTGAGCTCGTAAGACCTAGAAATCCATGTGGATATGGGGGAATGAACCTAAGGATAGTCTCCATGATGGTGGAATTCTTGGAATGTGGCCACCAACCATATGACCATGTCACCCACTGATTATAGTTTCCTCTTGTGAATTGTTTTGCATCTTCTTGGGTTCTGATTTTTTTTTAAAACCCCGGTTTTGGAATTATGAAAAACTGGATTTTAAATGGTAATGGTTTGGTTTTGGAAATATGAAAAAATTATTTTCATATATATTTTCATAATTAAAAATTATGGTTTATCGAAATTGATTTATTGGAAAACATGAACTATTTCAAGGCGGGTTTTGAAAATCTATTTTAGGCGTGGTTTCTTGAGTTGTTAAAAATATTTTTAAATGGGATAAATTGGGATTTTGGATGGAATACATGGGATTATATTTTTAAAAAAGACAAAATGATTTGATGTGTTGTATTTGAATGTGATTTTGACTCGATGCTGAGTGATATTTTGAAAAGTTTTATGAATTTTTGAAATGGGGTGTAGATTAAAAAGTTGAAAGTGAGGGGTTGACTATTTTGTTTTGGAAAGTGGAAAAGTTTTTTTTAGACTTTGGTATTTTCATGAGTGACCCCATGTATAGGATATGTGTGGAAAGGTGGATGAGTTCCTAGTTTTTCATGAGAACATTAATGTGTAAGACTCCATGGAATACCATTGGTGAATGTACAAACCCTAAGCATGTTTTATTTTCAAAGGTGGTTTTAAGAGAGAACGTGATGTTTTGATAACCAGTAGTCGTGTGGTGTGTCTCTGTGTGATTTGGAAATATTGTATGTAAGGTTTTTTGATTTTTATAAATCTTAGTGTTTGAATTTTGTTTCATGTTTTATTTTTGGTCAATGATTTTGTTTTGAGATAATGGTTAATGAGTTATTTTGAGAAGTATTATGGGAAAACTATGAGTTGGTTCCCTTTGTGTGTTTGAGGTTTGTTTGAAGTGAGTTTTGGCCGATGGACCAGTTTGATATGGATTCTAGGATTCCTTGTTGGCTAGTGTATGTCCCCATTATATTCATTGGATATTCGAAGTGTGTCCATGTGTTGTTCACAATTGGAATACCCTCTAGTTGATCAACACATAGAATTTCTTCTTGATTTCAAAAATTTAATCTCTCCCTTTTTTAGTCAAGAGGATACTATCAAAGTAGAAGAGTGGATGCCGGAAATTGAAGGAAACTCCAGTTTCCTTGAGTTTTATGAGTCTTTAAAGATTAAGTTATCTATATTTATGCTTGAAGGTCCAGTTTGGAAATGGTGAAGGGAAATTAAAGTAATGGAAAGAAACCCACGACTATTGGTGCTAGCCATGGACTTAAAAGGCCTTTGGATATTTCGTCAAATTCCTTTAAGAATGAGATCAATCTCTTCCATCTGTGTGGAAATTATTTTAATAATAAGACATTATGTCCATTTGTTTAAATAGTATGATGTTTGGAGATCAGTTTAAAGTCCCTTTATTTATAATTCTTATTTGTTGGTAATGTTCATGTTCGATGGAATTTTTTGGTGTTGTGTTTTTTTTCAAGTGCAAAAGTGGATGTTGTGGAATATTTTGAGAAATTATATTTTAATAGAAGAATTATTTTATTTTGAATATTCAAAATTTCTCTATTTTATATGGAGGTGTCTTCTACACATTATTTCTTGCATTGTTTATCGTTCAAGTTGAAAAAGGGATGATGCATGTGCATCTTATAAGTCATTGTATCGATTAAGTTCCATGTTTATGTGAAGTGAGTTACATAGTGTGTTATGTTCTAATGGTTATTCCTAGATTACTGGATGACTACTTGTGGCACCAAAAGAAGGAATTCTAAATGGGGTTCTTCGACTCCTTAGTGTGAGTAGGAGATGCTTCACACATCATGGCTCCATCCATATGCCCCGAAGTGAAGTTGGCGTGTTGTCAGGAATCACATGGGTTGTGAGTGACCTTGGCCTAAAATGGTCTCCAATGTTGTATGGGGATAATTAAAGATTATTTTTTGTAACTCCTTTGTTTTGGAAAGGCCCCATTTTTTAGGAAGTGGTGTGAAGGCATAATTCTTTGTTGAGACCCATGTGGTTTGAAAAATCCTATTTTATTGTGAGGAGAGAGGGTGGTGTTTCATCATTGAAATTACAGTGATTGAGATTTCTAGATGTGGAACCCTATTTGGTTGTCCCTGTGCAGTTGGCCTTAGTTAATTGGTTTCAGTTATGGCCCATATCATGGGTGGGTGTTTCCCTTATCAAGTTTTCTACCCCTGGTGGAGGGGTTTTTGGATTGTGTTTGTTGGAATGTCCTAGCTAGTTAAGTTGGTTAGTTCTTATTGTGGGGTGACCTACCATGAGTCTTGTTGAGATTTTCTTCTAGAATAAATCGGTGGTAGTTCATTTTAAATGGTGGAGAGTCCATTCAGGCCTCCCGATGGTGATAATCCCATTTAGTTTCTGGTGTTGGATTGGTAGTGGATAGTCTTATTAGAGATATCTAATCTCAAGACCCTCCCTTAAGTAAGCTTTGTGGTGGTATTATTCTTACCAAATATTTTGTAGCAAGGTTGTGAAGGTATTTCTTGGGAAGTGGTTTGGGTTTGTTTGTTAATTTCTTGTAAGAGGTATGAGTATCAATTGGTAATGTCTATAGTGATATTGTCTTGAGAGGTTGGATTATATATTTGTGAGTATTTATTTTCTTTCGATAAATCAACTAGAGGTATTGTAACTTTCTAGGGGAAAAAGGATTATGGAGGGGAGTCAATTATGGCCTCCCAAGTTCAAATTTGTGGACCTATTTTTCTATTCATAATGTTCTTTATTTCTTATCATTTGATGCTATTGGTAATCTCCTTGAACTATGGGGGATTATCGGTTTTTATTTTCAAATCAATCCTTGTTTTGGATTTTCTGGGGAGGAAAGCATTATGGTGGTGAGAATTGTCACACTCGAGTTTTTATTTTCGTTCTTAGATCCGGTTCATTTATGTGTATCAATATTTCTCTTAGGAATTGGGTGTGATGAGTCTGCATTTTTTAGGTAATTTTTCCATTCATTTATGGTCTAGATTTTCCCCCTCGGGTTTACTTGTGTTTTCATATAAAAATATAAAATTGGGTCCATACAACATGTGGTGCATGGTTGTCTCATGGTTAGGGGAAACTATGCACCCCTTCCTAGGTAACCATGTGATAGGTGGTGGTTTTTGGACAAAAATTAATGCACATATTATGCACGATAAGTTAGGCCATGCAAGAAAACTATGTGTTAAGTGACTCTTAGATAGAGAGGGGCGCACAATCACTGTATGATTTTTAAAACTGTGTGTGAAAATCGTACATGATCTCTAGGTTTTTAAAAATTTGAAAATGACCTTTGTTTCCTCTCAGGATTTTACCCCAAATATAACCATCACTCCCAAATTTGGGATTTCCAGCCCCAATAACCTCTTCCTCCTCCCATGTCTCCCTTGGATCTCCTCTTTTGTGGTGGATTTGTCATAGAAACTCCAATAAATTTTTCATTAATTCTCTCCTCCTTCAATTTACTCCTCTTATATAGGGTTTATCTTCCTATTTCTTGGGGTTTTATTCTCTAGTAGGTTGGGTGACCTATTTTGGATTGAATCTTGATTATTTGGGTTTTATCTTGATGTTGTTGATAAAATCTTGACTTGTTAGGGTCTTATGGTGGTGAAGTTGTAGTTTCACACCAATTCTCAGAAGTTTCTACACTTTAGGTAGGTGGTTCCATGGATTATTATTTTTATATGATTTTATATTGATTGTTTGAGTTTATAAATATGTTTAATGGTTTAATTATGTGGTCTAAAATGTATTTTGGTAGTGTTTTGACATGATAATGTGATAAAAATGGGTTTTTATAAAGGAAATGGTTATGTTTTTTTTGTTATCTTTTAATATTTCTCAAAAGGGATTTTATGCCTTGTGTGGATGGTGTGAGGTGTGTTTTTAAATTCACTCAAGGAGATAATGTGTTTAAAATTTAGTTTTCAAAGGAAATGGGTTTTTATGGAAAGATAGATTCCTCGTGTGCACTTTTAATTTGACTTGTGAATTATTTAAATGTTGTGAAGCATGTTTTAAAGTGAAATTGGTTTGTTTGTGGATTTAAATGGGTTTTTACCATTAAAATGGTTAACTTTATTATGTGAATTTCTTATGACAATTTCAAAGGGGTTTCATGAATTTTCCAAGTAGTAAAAAATGTTCTTGAAAACGGTTTCGATGCATGTAACATAGAAAGTGGTTTCATTAATGGAAAATGGTAATTTCCTAATGTATTTATAATTATTGTATTGTTTATGTGATAAGGGTGTTTTGGGTGACATGTGAAATGAAGATTTGAGCACAAGGGAATCCTGGGTATCTAGATGGGATGACTAGTTCTAGTATGCTAGTGATTCAAAAGTGTAAATTTATGGTTTCAATTATCTAGATTAATTATTACAACACTAAATAAATTATGATGATGAATAGAGACCACTAGGCCATTAGGGTGTCTACTCTTACTATATTGTTCATGAGAAAGATGATGGTTGTGGTTACTATACCACCTTTCACCAAGGTACATGGTTCTATTGTCTCACTCAAGTTAGATTACCCCTAGGTATTTACCTATGGTTCTCTCTTGAGACCTATGTGACGTGGTTCCATCCGTCGGTATATGTTGGAACTTGAGTGAATTTCATTTATAAGGTAAGTTTATTTTAGTAAAAGAAACCTTTTGAAATGTTACCTTTAAAAGTGTTATTCTAAAAATGGGATTTCTTTAAAAGTTTTCAAAGGTTTTTAAAAAAGTGAGAATGTTAAATTGTACTCTAATGTTATAGTATAGAATCGTTTATTTTGGGTGGAATCCTTCTCGTATTTGGATCACACCCCACTTACACCTTTGGGTGTAAGTATAATTTGTTATGTATTACCCATGTAAAGGAAATATGTGTCATGGAGATGTCAGTGGTTTGAGTTTCTAGTGTTCTATATGTCACAGGTATTGGTGGTAGTATCTTTAGGGTGACATCTCTCTTGTATCAAGTAGGATCTTGGGTTATTTTTGTGGTTTCTCTTCCATTGTTGTACTTTTGGGTTTGGTTAAATGTTTAAATCTTTGAATCTAAAAATTGTAGTACCATGTTTAGTTTTGGTTATTCAGTTATGTATGGTTTATTTATAATGGTTATTTATGCATATTCAAATGAGTTAAATCATTCCCAAAGAATTTTATTGATACCCAGACACTAGTTTCCAGCCCGTTGGGATTGGGAATTCCCTTTGGGACATGCCACAGATCAGGTCGAGTGTTGAGTTAGATGGCATTCCGGCTTGGTTCGTGACACTAGTAGTATAATGATATCATATATTTTTTATTATAGTGATATATCCTAATTATAAGTACATATAAGAATATGTAATAAATATAAAAATATTATATAATAGGAATAAATTGTTTTTCCTCTTAGTTCTCTTGTTTAAGACAATTAATTTTATAATTATTATTTATCATCAATATCTTAAATAGATTATTAATGTTTTATTACTAGAACCTTTTTCATATCATAAAACTCATATTTATTCATTAAAAAAATTATAATGACCATCCATGTAAGGTAGTGATGAAAAGAAAAATGAAAATCGATCGTTCCATGGAGGCAGTAGTCCACATGTATATATGGATGATGATTTCAATTCCTATTGAATGAGGAAAAGGATTAATATAAGTTATCATTTTAAAATATAAAATATGTTATAAATATAATAATTATATATTAAATTACATATTAGTATTATACTTATATGGTGGTGAATGAAAGAAAACCATATTGCGTTATGGAGGTAGTAGTCTTCACAAAACACAAAACACAATTCATGTTTTTGTTTTTCTTAATGTTAAAGGGGAGGGTGGTTAATGATTTTAACATCACTATAATATTATAAAAGTATACTAGTGATATGGATGTTATCATTTAATATGGTATAATATAATTTTATGAGTAAAATGTAATGGTTCGAACCTTCCAACCTATTACTTTATGATAATTAGTGTGGTGAAGGTTCCCGAATAAGATATCGAGGAGTTTGGAGGGTGAGGGAAGGATATGAAGCTATAAAATTTATCTAGGAGGATTGCTATGTAATGGACCCTTAGAATACACTATAAGGGTGGAAAATGTGGTGTGTAGGAGCCCGATACAACATAGGGGGCCTGAGGAGGTGTTTTTGGAGCCACTACCAAGTATGGAATGGTTTCAATGCGGAGTCCCCAACCATGATGTGGTTCCCTAGGGGTCTGGTTCAATGGTTCTTCCAAAATTATCACACCAAATGCATAAAGGAAGGCTGAAGCATAAATAAAAGTTCTTGCCTAGGAGGCTATAGCTTGGAATTGTGGCATGCGATGTGACCTTCATCCCAGTTATCAGGGGTCTATAGCATAGTGTTCTTGGATATGCCATGTTGTCACCCCAATTTTATAGGATCTATGGCATGGAGATAGCCATAAATCCTATATCCAGTTTGACCATCAAGTATATGGAAGGGTGATGGGTGATATTCCATAGTTCCCTTTATTTTTAAGAAGGATACAACTTGGTCTGGGTGGCTATGCCGTGATCCTGTGTTTTATAGTCTAGGTATAAATTTATAGATTCCCTTGGATCTAGACAATTTACCATTGTTTATCTCATTTATTGAGTGAAACAAGTCCATCCCAAGGAGAAATTTTAGGCCCATTTCAGTGTATTTCGATTCTAGTCTTGGAGATTTGATCCTTGGAGGTTAAAGTGATTTTCTCTTGTTTTCCCATTTTTTCCTTCAATTTCTTCATCTAGGAGGGGTGATATCAAGGGGGAACTAGAAGTTTTGGTGGTGTTTTTGTAAGAAGGTGTTGTGGGGTGCTATGTTTAGGGTTACCAAGGTGTTATCCTTTGTTTTAGGGTTGGTGTTTGTCTTCCTTTCAAAACAATCTTGCATAAAAAATCAGAAATATTGTTACGGTATGGATTCCATCATTTCTCACCTAGTGTATCATGTGGGATGGGTTTTGTTTTTTCCACCCTTAGGAGGATGTTTTTCATTTTTATTGATGAAAATAATTAACCAATTAATTTTAAATTGAATTAGTAAGAGATGAAATTTTGTAATGGCCTGAACCCTCCTTAACCTTTGTCAAATTCTAGTGTTTTTGGTGTCTTCGACCCCATCAGTGAGTTAGGAGGGCGTCAGTGTTAGTGTAAGGGTGTCACCATGGTGTCACCTATCGGTGTCACACCTGAACGGTGCCACTATGGAGTGTCGGGGTTCTTTCCCCGAGTTTTCTCATAAAACCTATTTTATGTTTTATTACCTCTTTTAAAGTGGTTTGAGGCCATTTAAGCCCATAAATGGTGTCTTAAACCCTTTAATAGTGGGGTGAACCTATGTCACACCTTTTCTGCATTTCAAGTTTATCCCCTGTTACATGTTTTCTCCATTTAAAGGATATCCATCAACTCATATCCAAGTGCTGGTCTGTCTCACTGTCTTCTAGGGAATTATTAAACCTCAATAAATCCTAATGTGTGCAACTACCTAATGGTGTGGTCAATCTATGATCATATTTTTAAGCACTTGAATATTTCACATTCCGTAACTCTAGCATCAGGCCCTTTTAGTACACCCAGATCATCTTCCTCAGTCTCTTTGGTTCCCTCTTGGTGTGCTTGAAGTCCTTCCTCAAGAGATGAATCATGCACCCATTCTGGAACCCTTCCCAATGAGCCTTCGTGGAGTTTTTCTTAATGTTCGCACGACCACAGTTCTTGGTGAGAGGAGGAAACATTGATCCTTAATCATCCAAGTAGGGGATCTTCCTTCATCTTTTTTTACTGTGCATCATGGGGGGTGGGTGTGATAATGTTTCACTTGGTACATGGATGAAACCGACTTTAATGAAGATAATAAATGGAATTTTAAAGAATTAAGGGGGTGGGAATGATGATAATGTTTCTGTGTTATTCCTCCGTTTTATGTTTTGAATTTTACAAACTTATGTCCACTGAAAATCATGGCCATTGGTGGTCCTTTCTTGCACACAAATGAAACTCTATTTTCTGGTGAATCTTATGATTGAATGACTTTATCATAGAAAACTAGTTAATCATGTAAACTTGGTTGATCAAATGGATACACGATGAATAATAATCCATGTGTGATCACCTTGGTTAACCAAATAGAAAGAATGAACTTAATGAATGTTGTTGTCTAAACTTGAAAAATTTTGCTATGTTCAGGTGATATGCATGGTTGTTATGTTTTATGGTTTTGGGGTGATGTGGATGGAAATGGAACCTCTTGATGGAGGTGTTGTTGGTTTGTGAATATGAGGACATATGTATCCTTTATGTTTGGACTTGGTTTAGTTCGATTACTTCAAGGGATCTCACAAATCCCTTTTGATGTTGTGATGTTACAAGAGAACTGGGTGTGAATGATTAAAATCATGCTTATCTGTTTTTCCTTCAGTTAATGTTTTGGATTGTGGTTATGCTTGTTAGTATCCCGGTAGTGGATGGATTTTTTAAATGGAATCACCCAAATGGTATAATGTAAATGGGTACAATGAGGGGTTGTTTTCTAGAAATTGTTTGTGCTCTGATTGTGGTTGTTGTGTATTTGTGCATGTAGGGATAACAATGAGAGTGGTTGTGTATGGGATGGTTGTATCTTTCAAAATGATTCGATTAGGACGAGTGTTTGATTACCTGTATGTATAATGTTTAGTTATTGTGTTTCTTATATTCACCCACCCATGTTGGTCACTTCATGCTGAACACCCCCATTTCATGGGGGAGGGTGTTTTTCCCAAAATTCTTATGAGTGGATGGTTATTATCTCCTTTATTCTCCCTCTCCTAGGTATCCCCGGATCCTTCAGGCAGGTTTTGATGGCCTAAGGTTTATTATTTCCCAAGACTCTTCGTATAGGGTGGTGAAGTGGTGGTTGGCCCTAGTGTGTGTGGGCATGTTGTTTTCCTAAGTGTCTTCGGGATGAGGCACATGTGTATTTAGGCATGGAAGTGATCATTCTAGCCCAAGTGTCTTTGGGAGTGGTGGTGGTTGTTGTGTCCCATGTTTCTATGAGTGTTTTTATGTATGGTTGTGTTTCCCCAAGAGTTTTTGGGCGGGATAGACATGCGATGGCCCATGGGGTTGTGGTTGGGGCGGTAGTGGGACTGCAGTGGATTTTGCGGGGGAGGTCTGATGCACAGAATGTCCTAATTAACCAGTGGGAAATTGGTGTGGGGTACCCAAATATTGATGTTCTATTACTATTACTTTACCTAACTTGTGTTATTTGGAGAGAGTTCCTTGGTGAGGCCGGGTGGATAGTTTTCCTTGATAGGTGTTTTGATTGCCTCTACTTTCTCATGGGGCATTATAATTCCTCTCTACTTGTGAAAGAGAGCTTTTGATTTTTCTTATTGAGTATACTTTTATACTCACCCTACATATATAAAAATACTTTCACATTTCCAATAGAACTTTGAGGACTGTGCTAGACCTTACTAGCTTGGACGTTGGGAGTTTTCATTGCTGTTTTTTCCTTTCTTTTGATACTTCTCTTTAGAGTTTTTGTTTTACCTTTTAGAACTTTATTTTTGAACATGCATATGAGAATGGATTTTTGTATTTACTTCTACTTTCAGTTTTTGGAGTTTTTTGGGTTTTTACCATCCTATTTCACAATATTGTTCTATAATAAGGGTAATGCCTTCTATATTGTGTAAGATTTTATACCCTTGGTTCTAGTATCCACTCTAGGGCCTATTGAAGGTGGGACTCGAGGGTCATTATCTCTCCTTCAACTTGAAGAAGGAAGGGTCTGGAATTTTGTTGTCCCTTATCTCATCTTGGTGAAGGAAGGTCATGAAAGAATGGTATCAGAGGTAATGGTTGAAAGATAAGATGGAGTTTAGGGCTTGGAACAATTAATATTTCATGGGTTGGTAGGGAAATAGTGTTAGGAAATCTTGGTTCATGAAATAGGTCAGTGAAGACCAGCTAGGACATGAGATTTTAGGTCCCCCCGTTTTCTGATGCAAGGACTATGGGATTACTGAATGACCAGGTGAGGCTACACTGATTTTAGGGTAGAGACCCTAGGAAAGGTACATGCATCATAATGAATTGAATTCTTGTGTGTATTGGGTGTCTTTGGGAATTTAAAATAAATAAAAATTTTAAGAAAAATTTAAAAGGAATCTTTTACACTACTCAGTCTTAGGAATTCCTTATTTATCTTTTTTATCTATGGAACTCAGAAGATGTCCATGAGTAGTATAGGTAGTCGAGGCCTAGCAGGTTGATATGGTTGATCAGCAGAGGATTGATCGAGAGAGATAGGATGAAAAGTGGAAGAGGACTTTATGTTCCTTCCAGTGGTAGACCCTCGAGAAGTATGAGGGAAACATTTATGACTTGGAGACACAAGGAAGACTTAAGGAGCTGGCGATCACCCTTAATTTGATCCATGATCTGAGGGAGTACTGGGTTCTGTTGTAGGTTATTTAGATGAGGGGAGAAGTACATCAGTGGTGGACACTCTACCTTGGAGAGATGATAGAGGATGGGGTTTCATGGGTTGACTTTGAGAAAGAGTTCTGAGCAGAATTAATTTCTTCTACAATGAAGGCCAAGAAGAGGAAAGAGATTCTCTCCCTCCAGTAAGGGAGAATGTTGGTAAGAGAGTTGGGGATCAAGTTCAAGGCTCTCCTTCACTTCACTCTCGACCTCTTTCTAGATGAGGAGTCTTGAGTGAGACGTTCAGAGGAGGCACTCCGACCTTCTCTACAATATGCAGTTACTCCCTTCACTCTACCGACGTACTTGGAGGTTAAGAAGAAGGATAAAGTGGTGGAGAGGATGAACACACTGGGAGGTGTGCCACGATAGGGGATCCATCTAGGTTTATCCAAGTGGAAGGCCATTATAAGTTGACCTCCAACATCAGGACCTTCTAGGTTTCGGCTAATGGGGAGCAGGACTTAGCAGTTTCAGTTCCGATCTCCCAGTCCTCGACTTTTCTCTACGAGCCTAGGACTGAGGTTCTTTATCTGTGGAAGCTATGGGAACCTTCTAAATCAGTAACCTGATCAAGTGTAGTGTATTGGGGGTGGGAAGGTTCAACTTACACCTCAGCAGCATCAGTTTCCATCCAGACCTTTTCAGCAGCAGCAGCTGGGATAGTGAGCTCCTGCTCCTCTGAGAGCAGACATTCCAGGAGGAGGCTGACCTTAGGTCACTCCTCAGGGACCTCAACTAGGTTGTGGTTGGGTAGTTGGTCTACATACAAGGGGTAGAGGATCTGGGCATGGGAAATTTCACACCATAGAGGTAGTAGTTCCAGTAGGGCCAGAGGTCATTCGAGGTACAATCAACTTGTTTAGTACTTTTGCCTATGCCTTGTTTGATTCAGGAGATTTTACCTCCTTTGTTGAACCTAGTCTATCCCATTCCTTAGGACTATACACAAAGATAATCTCCATGACCCTAGTATTGAGTACGACAACTAAGGGTCAGATCAGATTTTTTGATGTTTTTCGAGGATGCAAACTGATGTTGGGTCCGCATCAGTCTAGCGGGGATCTCCTTCTTCTACAAATTCGACCATACGATGTCATCCTAAGCATCGAATGGATATTTTCGATGCACACTGTTATCAACTACTTCTGGAGAAGGGTTGTGTTCTCAGATATGGTTGTCCAGCGTGTAGCTTTTGTTGGTGAGCATGGTTGTAAGGAGGGAAGCTGGTGAGTGGATCCCCTTATTTCCTTGTTAGTCGAGCTATCAGTGGAGTCAGCAAACTCAGATATGGTGGAAGTTACGAGAATTTTCAGTGAGTTCTTGGATGTTTTTCCCAAAGAGGTTGTGACTATACCCCCTCGACTTGATGTTGAGTTTGGGATAGACTTAAAACCTGGTGCCCGTCTGATTTCAATGGATCCCTATCTAATGACGCCTTCAGAGTTATGGGAGTTGCATATTCAGGTTGATGACCTGATGAAGAAGGGTTTTATCCGACCGAGTGCGTCACCATGGGGTGCTCTAGTCTTTTCACAAAGAAGTTAGACGGTGGTCTTAGGTTGTGCATAGACTACCAAATACCGAATCAGGTAATGGACAAGAACCATTACCCTCTTCTAAGGATAAATGATCTCTTTGAACAGCTAAGGGGAGAAGTTTGGTTCTCTAAGATCAATCTATGGTATGGGTATCACTAGCTAAGGGTGAAAGATAGTGATATCCCAAAGACTGCTTTCAGGTGCTGGTATGGGCACTTCGAGTTCACTGTCATGTCGTTCGGTGTTACGAATGCACCTACTGTGTTCATGGGGATCATGAACTCTGTTTTACATGAGTTTTTGGACTGGTTCTTCATCCTTTTCATCGATGACATCCTGATCTACTCAAGATCAGAGGAGGAGTATACTGAGAACCTTAGGATGGTCTTGGAGATCCTTCCAACCCACCATCTTTATGGGAAGTTGTCAAAGTGAAAGTTCTTTACATAAGAAGTTCACTTTATTGGACATGTGGTGTCTTAGAAAGGGGTAGCGGTGGACCCGTTGAATGTTGAAGCTATTGTTTCTTGGGCAGTAACTAAGAATGTGGAGGAGGTTTATAGTTTCCCGGGATTGGAAGGTTACTACCGAAGATTCATGCCCAAATACTCTCGAGTTTCAGCACCTTTAACGACCTTGACTAGAAAAGACCAGGATTTCCTGTGGAGTGAGAAGTGTCGGGAAGCTTTCAACTATGTGAAAGAAAGGTTGGTTAGTTCTCCAGTATCAAGTTTCCAGAAGAAGGGGTGTTTTTTAAGGTGTTTTGTGATGCTTTTGGTCTTGTCTTGGGGTGTTTTCTGATGCGGTAGTAAGGAGTGATATCTTATGGGTATAGGCAGTTATATCCTCATGAGAATAACTATGCCACTGTGACCTAGATCTTGTAGCAGTAGTGTTCGCGTTGATGTTTTTGTGGAATTACCTCATTAGGTAACCATTTTTGGTTTTCACATATCACAAGAGTTTAAGGCATATCTTTACCCAGTGGTTCCTAAACTTGAGACAGTGAAGGTGGGTTGAGTTTCTCCAGGACTACGACTTCGAGATATCTTACACTGAAGGTAAGGGGAACATTGTGGCCAATGACTTGATCAAGAAGTAGAAAAGGGAAGATGTTCGAGAATCTGTGGATGCTTGGAAGGTGATGAAGGAGTTGGCTGCCTTACCCCTGGATGCAAGTTTGGATGGTGGTAGTGGCTATCTGTACTGGATGATAGTACAATTGTCTCTATTGTGATAGGAGGCAGAGTCTAAGTGGGGAGACTCATAGAGTGAAGGGATGTGAAATCAGGTTGACTAGGTCAATGCTTCGGAATGGTGGTTAGAGTATGGGAAGAATCAGATGATTTTCCATGACAAGTTATTTGTCCCAAAGAAGATGCACGATGGAGTTCTCTGTGAGTTCCACAACTCACCCCTAGCTACAACATCCTACCTTTTTAACATAACTTTTCATTACATTTTACAAATAGAGGACCTCTAAAGTCTAGTGTCTTGGAAATCTGGAACAAAATACATGAAAACTAAAAAAACTCTTTTAAATCCCCTTGAAAAGCCTCTTGAAAAGTTTATCCTATGTAAAACTACTACATCTCATAACCTGGAGACATACATCAAAGGAAAGGGTGAGAAGAAAGCCCAGTAAGGAAAGCAAGGGAATCGATTTACTTGTCATATCAATAAGAACTTGATGAAAAACATAAATACATGAGAAATGGAAGTAGAGTAATTTAATAATTAAAAGAACTTAAACCATAACATGAACATGTGTCTATAAAATTTAATTTATACATTAATTAACATATCACTAAGGTTCATCCCCAAGGTGTCATAAAAATCACCAAGGTTATTCACCAAGGTATCGTGAAACTTTTCATCCCTTGAGATTAATTATTTACCCAATGCATTGGAGATCTATCAGGGCACACCATTAATATGTATTTATATTCATGTGATCCACATAGATCACAATCAAGCATTTCATAAATAACCCATAGAGAGTAAAAGTAATGGGTTTCACTTAAAAATCATGACGTTTTAAAAGTTCTTAGAAACATGATCGTTATGTCTTTTATAACCCTTGGAAAAGGAAAGAGGGTTTCATGTATGTCTATTCCAGAATAAAATAGATCAATTTTATTCCTTGATGAATACCTATGGAAATGAAAATATATTTGGGTATTCAGATAAATAAAGCAATAGAATTTCTTGAGAAAAAGAGAGAGATATTTTGAGACAAAATTTCTACAGCATAACGACTATATAACATGGTTTTAGAAAAAAATAAAAAGAGAGGGGACAATGATCTCCCATAAATAAATAAATAATTTATATTAGAGGTACAAAATAAAAATAAATAATATCATGGTGTGGAATGACACAAGACATGAAAAGGAAACTTTAAAGAAAAGAGAAAATGCGATTTTTTACGAAAATTCGGCAGCCAAACGACGTCGCTTATAATTCATAAAAATAAGTTGATGAGAGTGGAAAGGGTATCTCATCAATTGGAAATAAAATTTAAAGTAATAAAGATATATAATAACACACCCCACATAATGAAATGGAAACTAGAAGACATAACATAAAGGAAGTCATGACTTAAAAGAGGAGGGTGAAAGGTTCCCTTACCTTGAAGAGTAACTTCGAAAGCTTGAAGTTTGGGACCTTGGGGGGATTGAGGGCCCATTGGGAGGACTAATTGGGAGGTAAAAATACTATAAATTCATTGATAAGGATTTTGGAATTAAATTAATGAGGGAATGGCTTGTTATTTATAGGAAAAGTGAGGGAATATTTAATTAATTTCCAAGGGACACCTCATCGGTGGTATTTGAAAAACCATGGGCTTTCCCATGGTATTTTCCCATGTTATTGGCCTCTTAAGACACCTCATATAATTTCTTACTATTACAAATTCTACCATAATGATTACGTCTTTATTACATCATTATTGATGTCATTAAACACCCAAAACTCAAAACTGTATTTTCACTATTCACTGAAAAACAAAACATTTTATAAAAATCTCATAAATTCACCATAACCTAATATCAATGCTATGAATTCAAAAATGAACTCCATTTTATGAAATTAATTTTATAAATAATTTTATTTTAATTTTTAAATAAAATCATTTTTTATTCAAAAAAACAACTCTAAAACTATAACTTATTTTGTAATACCTTAAAAAAGTAATCAAGGTCCCATAAAATTATTGTAAAACCATAAGGAAATAAATTAATAATTTATGATTATATTTTATGAATATAAATTTCCATTTTAAATTATTAAATTAATTATAAAATTGTAAATAAAATATTTATGAAAAAAAACTTATACTATGATCATTTTTTACTTTTAAGATGTCTAAATTGTATTTATACATTCATGGGTGAAGTTTTTATTTTTTTGGCCAATTTATTATTCATTACTATTCATAAGGGTATGTTACTATTCATACTTTACTATTTACTAAAAATCAAGTTGATCTCATTACACTCTAAATTTCTTACTGATCACAACTGTAAAAGACCGTTTTTTGAAAATCATTTCACATTATTAATTATTTAAAGTGTACACGAATATTTTAAAATACCCTTTTTACAAAATTCATCAATAATATTCATCCTATATTTATCCAGACATTTGAAAATAATTTTTTTTACCATAATAAGAAATAAAAATTGTATTTATACCAAGGGATTACAAAAAGTATCTAAGGCCTCGTTACATAGCCCCTTATAACACCTACATATGAACTAAGTGTAAGGTGTGCTATGGTGATAGAATCTTGGGGCGGCTCTGACAACATTGCCCAAGAGGTGATTTCTATCAGGTTGAACTTATCTCTTAGGCAATTCCATTCAAGCTTCACATGTTGAAGCTCAGATTGGGCTTGGTCCAGAGCAAATCCTAGAGATGCTACCTCCTTCCCAAGCTCTGACAGATGGGATTTGTACGACTTGAGTCTACTGGATGAGGTCATCAACTCTTCTTTCTATATTAATTAACCAAGATCACTTGTATTTATAAGAAATAATTGTAATGCTAAGAGTTTAGTTTCCAACAGTCAAATTGACCAACGGTCATATAATAGTTGAGACCCAATGATATCACTTCATTAATTAAAGAATATAGTTTTGTGGAGTATAAAATTAAATAAAACACAAATTTAGGAAACAAATATTATTCAAAAGTTCGGGTCGTTACATTCTTCCCCCCTTAAGAAATTTAATCCCCAAAATTTTAACTTGTACCCTAAGAAGAGAAAAGGTGTGGGTACTTCTGACTGATAGAATCCTTTGGTCCCCTTGTTGCTTCTTCGCATTTTTGGTTCCTCCACAACCCCTTAACAATGTAGGTAGTCTTGTTTCATAGATCCTTGTCTCTATGATCCAAGATCTCCACCATCAGCTCCTCATAAGTGAGGTCATGTTCCAGTTGTACCACCTTTGGATTTAGTACATGTGAAGGTTTAGGTATGTACTTCCTCAAGAGGGATATGTGGAATACATCATGAACTTTTTCTAGATTTGGAAGAAGTGAAAGATGATAGGCCACTGCTCCTACACGATCAAGGATTTCATAGGGGAAAATGTACCTAGGGATGAGCTTCACTTTATTCCCAAACCTCATGACTCTCTTCCAAGGTGAAATTTTAAGAATGACTTTTTCACCAACATCAAACTCTAAGTCCCTTCGACGGTTATCAACATAGCTCTTTTGCCGACTCTAAGCATCCTTAATGTGTTGTTGGATGGAATAGACATTTTTTGACATATCTTGAACAAGATCAGGCCCAAGAAGATTTCTATTACCAGCTTCATGCCAACAATTAGGAGTTCTACATCACTGTTTCGCGCGGAATCCGGGGATGACCTCCTGGACGGGAGATTCAAACGTTCCGATCGGTTTCTAACGGGTTTGTTCGTAGAACCGGAAACATCCAATGATTCCACATCCGTTTGGACCTACTTTCCAAAGGCAGGCGCTCATTAGCTTGTGGGCTAATGAGGCTTAGGAATTTGCATTGGTCGAGAGGATGGGAGGTCGGACTCATCACACCTTTTTGAGGGGAATTATTGTCTACTCCGGGACTCTCTTTATAGATTTAAGTTAAGTTCGTGAATCCTTATTACATTACCAAGTATAAAATGAGCTTTCCTTTAGTTTTAACAATCAATGATTAAATATGCAAGAAATTTAGAGAATCTTTTATATGTATTCGAGGTTCTTCATCAATATAGAATTATCTATATTTGTTTAGAGATTCTTGGTCAATGGTATCCTTCAAAACATTTATATAAAAGTATCTTGGTCATTTTGATGACCAGGCTGGTTTTAAAGCCACTCAGTGGGGCACTTGAAGTTTATCGTCATTCAGAAGGACAGAGATTATTTCAATGTTGGGATCGAACCCATGAATGGGCTACCTACGTATCCTTTGTTTTGAAAAAGGAATCAGAACCCACGTAGTTCGAGGAATGGGATATGATGTTTTATGATTGATGGCTCAAAGATGAATGTCATAATTACTTTTACACTCTAAGCTCACGTGAGTCATGCTCGGTGTGAGAAACAAGAGGTATTGGTAAAATTTAGACAATTGTGCCATAAAAGATGCAATCATAAGAATTTGTTTTGGGGCTTATGTATAGATGACTGCCCAGATAGGCGAAGGTTTAGGATTTACTTTTAGGAAGAAAATCCATGAACAGGGTCCACAAAGTTATATGTGCTTCATGGAGATTTGAATACTCTAATCTTGGGGCTTACTCCTAAGGAGGATGCCCAAGTTAGGAGGGGACTTATGATTGGGTTTTATTCCTGAAAAGGAAACCCAAATCAAAGGAAATTTATGACTGGTTAAGAGAAATTTTAAGAGACTTGGGGCTTACTCTTAAGAAAGATGCCCAAGATTTATGACTAGGACTTATTCCTGAGAAGGAAGCCTAGGTTAGGGGACTTGGGGCTTACTCCTGAAAAGGAAGCCCAAGGTTATGACTGAGTCTTATTCCTGAAAAGGAGACCCAGGTTAGGGATTAAGGTTTGGGGCTTACTCTTGAGGAGGATGCCCAAGTTTAAAGGACTTTGATTGGGGCTTATTCTTAAGGAAGATGCCCAAATCAAAGGTTTTATAACTGGGGATTATTCCTGAAAAGGAAACCCAGGTTAGGATTCTCTCATCTTAAAGGATGAGGTTGAATGAATGAACTCTCAATCTTTGGTGACATAAAGATGTTTAAATCACTAGGTTTTGAGAGATATTTCACATAATTCCTTTCAGATAAGGATGTCAAATCAAGAAATCATGCCATAAATGGCTTTGAAGAGTATCTTGAAGACTGAATCTTGAATAGGAAGGGTGAAATGGCTTAAGAGGGGTGAAAAAGGGCAAGATGGGCACCCAAAAAGATAGGGGCGCGCAAGTATTGAAGGTCGCGCAAGTCCTGCGGCGGCGCGCAAGTATTGGTCGCGCAAGTATACTTGCGCGACATAAGGGATACTTGCGCGATTTTCAACCAGAGTTGAATTACTTGAGCGACTCTTTATTAAACCCTTTCCCATCCTCTTGAGGTTCTTCCAGAAGAGGGACGCGCAAGTTATATTGAAGGAATTAAGTCGGCGCGCAAGTGTTTGATAAGTTTCAACACTTAGGCCTTCCTTCTTCCCTTTAGATCTTCCATTCTAGGTAAGAAATTACCTTAGAAGTGTTTTGGAAGCTTTGAGAAGAGACTTGGGCGTCGGGAGCTTTGATCCGAGTTTCTGGGAAGAGATCCTCTCGAATGGGGGGCCCACAGGGTCTATTTATAGGCAAAATAAGGCCCTGGGCGGTTACCGAGCGGTTACCGAGCGGTTACCACTTAGGTCGCGCAAGTCACTTGCACGACCATAAGGTGTCGCGCAAGTACTTGCACGACCACTAGGCGGCGCGCAAGTGTACTTGCGCGACCATGAGGGAACTTGCGCGACCTATGGGCAATGTTCTCCTTGTTCATCCCTTTGTCGATTTTTGATGTTTCTTCAAAGGATGAATCACTTTGAGATCAGATATTCCCTTTTCCGACCTTTAGATTCTGTGACGAAAGGAGCGTCAACAAAAGTCCCCCCTCAGAGTTGGATCCGGAAAGAAATGAGGATTTGACTCTGAGGAAATCGAATCCCTCCAAAGGAAAAGGGAGTGCGCGCAAGTCTTTCAAGGCGCAGAGGGCAGCGCACAAGTGTGCTGGAACTTGACTTTTATTCATATTTCCTTTGTCTTTTGTGTGGGCAGTTTAAAGTCATGCACGCCGGACATAAAGGGGCTAATGTTTAAGGTCGAAATAGCTTTGACCGAAAAATGGATTCAATTCCTTGATAATTTATCTGAAAACAAATTACCATACTCAAGTATGAGAGAAAATATGTAAACTATGACTTAAGAATATTTGAATCTGAGGAATGATATGAAAAAGAGCTAAATAGCATTAGAAGAAGTAGTTTCCAAGAATGAAGTTACTATTATTTAACAAAACCCGTTAGGGGGTTGAAATATGCAGGGCCACCTATGGGCATTGGCTGCATAGTCAAATAAAATAGCATCTTTTGGCTGACAAGTCTGTTATGTGGACTGTTTATGCAAGGCCACCTATGGGCACGTGCTGCATAGTTAGGCAAAAGAACTCTCAGAAATTTACTTTCCTAGTGCTAAAAGCCAGTGAAAGTTTATGGAGATTCAAATTTTCTAAAGCACAGAGTTTGTTGTATGGAAAGAGGTACTTGAATATGGAGAAGATATTTTCAAACAAGAATATCGAAGAACTGGATGAATATCACTCCTACGAAGGTCTGACCCAAACGTAGGGAAGAAGAATAAACCATAGACTTGAATACTTTCAGATCATGAAAAAGGATATGGGACAAATATGTTAAGGATGGCTATTTTTGCGGATCCCTACATACTGTCGTTTAAGACAAATAAGGACAAAAGAGGCATTCTTCCCAAGAATGAAGTTACTATTATTTAACAAACCCGTTAGGGGGTTGAAAACATGCAGGGCCACCTATGGGCATTGGCTGCATGGTCAAATAAAATAGCATCTTTTGGCTGACAAGTCTTTTATGTGGACTGTTTATGCAAGGCCACCTATGGGCACATGCTGCATAGTCAGGCAAAAGAATTCTCAGAAGTTTGACATTTTTGTGACTAGAAGTCATGAAAAGGTTTATGAAGATCTGAAAATATTTTCAAGTTAGGATTATAACACATAAATATGGGTGTTGTCCAATGTATGTAGAGATACATAGGTCAATGATAACCATAATCATGTTGTGGCTGGGTCCTGAATTGAAATTTTGGACTTCACTACGTATCTCATAAGAATGAGAATCAAGCCATACGTAGTTCTTGAAATGCAGTTTAACGTCGTGCAGGACGAAAGGATGAGTGATCTTAGTTTTTGGGGTCATAGAATTCGGACCATAATAATGAATACACAGTGTGTGTTTTCATGAGGACTTTTCAGCCAAGGGACTGAAAGTGAAATTTGGGGTTAGGCCCAAAAGACTTGGGACTGGATTCGAGGGACACTCGAATGTTCCTACGTATCCCATAAAGATGGGAATCAAGTCCACGTAGTTCTAGAAACTACCCTTTGTACAAATTTGGTTCGTACATGTGAAGGGTAAAAAGGGACTTTAGTGCAATGATGGTTTTAACCTAAGATAAAAAGTTTAGGCATTACCATGTATGTACGTAGTCTTTTGAAAAAAATGAAAACCATGATTGAAAAAAGAATCAATGTTAATAATGGTTCCTTCTCAAATGAGGAAATCAAAGAATATTGTAGTTTATTGTCGTACCGGACAAAAGTGTTGTATAGTTTAACGTCATATAACAAGGACAAAAGTGAATCAATGTAAAGATATTGATTCCAAGGGTGGTTTCACAAATCATCATCATATGAGATTGTGGTGAACCAATGTGAAAAGATTGTTTTTGGGCTTGAACCTTTGGGAGGTTGCCTACATACCCAGCCTGGAGGGCAAGGATCAAAGTCTGTGTAGTTCAATTAAAGAATGAATTAATGATCAAGTTGTTCTTGTGGAAAATGATCTAAAAAAAATGTTGTTGGGACTTACACATGGTTAGTGGCCCAAAGGGAGTGTTATGGTTGATGTTCGCTCTAAGCTCACGTGAGTCATACTCGGTGTGAGAAACAAGAGGTAATAACAACCTTAACGATGTACAGTTTAATGTCATGTAGGACATAAAAAAGGGACTTTCTGTACAGTTTAGCGTCATGTAGTTAAGACGATGGGGACAATATAGTTTAACGTCATATTGGACAAAAGGGGGATTGTGCAGTTTTAATGTCATGCTGGACTTTTGATGATTATATAGTTTAACGTCTTTCCGGACGTGAGGGACTTTTATACAGTTTAGCGTCATGTAGTTAGGACGTCACAGTTTATCGTCTTGCTGGACATATTTGCAAATAGTTTATGGTCGTATACATGGACCAGGAATGATGCAGTTTTAAGGTCATGCTGGACTGTTTATGGAACTTTTTCACAGTTTAATGTCGTGTGGGACGAAGTTGCAGTTTAAAGTCATACTGGACCATTGCTGTATAGTTTTAGCGTCATATAGCAAGGACGAACTGATGCTGTACAGTTTAAAGTCATGTAGCTAAGACTAAGGTGAATCAATATGAGGATATCAGTTCTGATCTTTTTACAGTTTATCGTCATGCTGGACGTTGGAAGTGCCACACAGTTTAATGTCATGTTGCTAGGACACAATATAGTTTAATGTCATCTCGGACAGAATACAGTTTAGTGTCATGTAGGACAATAAGGGACTTAACACAGTTTAACGTCATGCTGGACGATGAAAGTGCCACACAGTTTAATGTCATGTCGCTAGGACAAAATATAGTTTAATGTCATCTCGGACAAAATATAGGAACTTCTATACAGTTTATTGTCATGTAGGACAAAATCAGGGACTATGCAGTTTAAAGTCTTGCAGTTAGGACTATTGGTGCTGCACAGTTTAATGTCATGTTGCAGGGACAAAATTTAGTTTAATGTCATCTCGGACATTGAAGGTGACACAGTTTAACGTCATGTTGGACGAAGTTGTAGTTTAAGGTCATACCGGACCTTGGTGTAGTTTAAGGTCATACCGGACCTTTGTGTAGTTTAAGGTCATACCGGACCTTTGTGTAGTTTAAGGTCATACCGGACCTTTGTGTAGTTTAAGGTCATACCGGACCTTTGTGTAGTTTAAGGTCATACCGGACCTTTGTGTAGTTTAAGGTCATACCGGACCTTTGTGTAGTTTAAGGTCATACCGGACCTTGGTGTAGTTTAAGGTCATACCGGACCTTTGTGTATTTTAAGGTCATACCGGACCTTTGTGTAGTTTAAGGTCATACCGGACCTTTGTGTATTTTAAGGTCATACCGGACCTTTGTGTAGTTTAAGGTCATACCGGACCTTGGTGTAGTTTAAGGTCATACCGGACCTTTGTGTATGAACCAATTGTAAGTCTTGGTTCTGGGAACAATATTTTGTGTTTATACAAAATACTTCTTCAGAAATCTGGCATTAGTTGGAGTCGTGATGTGTTCTCCATCCATTGAGATTAAACAGAACCAAAGATTAACTCTTCGTCTGATAAAGACTCTGCCTGATTAGCCTGTTTAGGCTGTGCCGTTTGATGGGGCGGTGCCCGTTGCTTTGAAGTAGATGGCATGAAATCTGCCAGAGTCAAAGACAATTTAGGCTTTGATACATACTCATCTTCTTCTGATTCCTCTTTCTTCTTTGAATTGCTCTGCCCTTTTGAGGATTTATCCTTTGATGGAGGCTTTACTGCAGCTTTTGTAGGAGACACAATTGGCTTCTTCAATTGTGTTCGCAAAATGGAATGGGTCCGATTGATTGTCTTTCTGACCATCCAATCATCATATTTTTTCGCAGTTTTGCTTTTGACTTCCTGCCACTCGCCTCCTTCCTCTGGATCTGTAGCGGTAATACACGCTACATGAGCTGAAGAACCCTTCAATTTGACTTGTCCCAAGTCGACCATCTTTTGTAGGAGGTCTTTAAAGACAAAACACTCCTGGATGGGATGCCCCAACATTTGATGAAAGGGACAATAATTGGGACGGTCTTCATCTCCTTCCTTGTTTGGTCTCTTCGGCACTGGTAATTGAACCAAATTATTTTCCAGAGCTGAAATGAAGTAACCAGGAACTTGCTCACTTCGGAAAGAGTATGTTTTACTCTTCATATCCTCAAATTGTTTTCGTCGTTGATCTTTTTGATCATTTGGACGAAACAGCCTTTGTTGTTGGCGTTCAGGAGGTGGAGCCCTTCGAGAAGATGAAGGTTTTGAAGTAGAAATAGGTACAGATGCCTGTTTAAGCATAACTGTAGCAGTTTCTGCTTTACCCATTCTTCTTCCTGGAGCTGATGGAATTACACGAGATTTAACCTTAGCCTGCATAAGGGAATCTTCAATCTGTTGAGCGATTGAAGTAAGGTCTCGAAACCCTCCTGTGTATTTCACAGGGATCAATGGTGTGCGTAATTCGTCACGTAAATTTGCCACACAGATTGGCAACAATTCCTCCTGAGGGAGTGATAAACTCAAGGAATACGTTAATCCCTTCCAACGAGCAATGAAATCAGAGACTCTTTCATTCTCCCTTTGCTTGCAGTTTGTAAGATCGAAAACTGTCGTTTTTGGCAAAGTTGAGCTGAACTGAAGAAGGAATTTTTGACGAAGATCCTCCCATCCGATGACTGACCGGGATTGCAAGCTTGTATACCAGACAAAAGCTGGTCCTTGCAAGGTTCGCACGAAGCATCTGAGTTTCACTGCTTCTTGTTGTTCTGGAGTTCCCATCATAGGATCACAACAAGACACGTAATGCGTCAAATGTTGTTCAGGGTCGCCTGATCCATTGAAAGTAGGGAAAATAGGGTTTCCAAAACTGGATGGAGGAGAAATTGAATCTACCCATTCAGGGTAAACTTTCTTTTCAGGTTGAACTTGCGCCCGTTTCCCTTCCATAGTTTCTAACCGAGCTGTTAGTGACTCAATAGTAGTTATTAACTTTTGAGAAATGTCAGGTTGAACTTGGTTTTGGGTAGGTGCAATGAATGGAGCTTGGACAGCCGTGGAGGTTGGTGCTGCAACTAATGGTAGTGCTGCCAACCGTTGTTGCGTTTGACCCGTAGGATTAGACCTCTGTGGGTGTACTGACAAAGGAGGATATTCCTGATCCATCTCAGTAGTTACAACAAATTCCTTTGGCTGTCGTACTTCAGCATTCTTAAGAAGAAGACTACTCTGAAGTAGTTCTGCATTCAACCTTCTTAATTCTTTCATTTCTTCCTCCTGTTGTGCAAGCCTTTGCTCTAATGAGAGCGATTGACCTCCTTCAGAGGAAGGGTGAGAAGTAACCTGATTCTTTCCTTTCCCCTTATTGGATCCTTTTCGGAGAGGGGGAAGTGGGTTACTTGAAGGAATACCCAAATTTTGGGTAAGCCTTTGATTACGTGTGCGCACACCTTCTTCATTTAGGTCTGTGTGCGCAACTTCTTGAGCAGGAACCTCTTCATCTGATCCCTCTGATTGAGCCTCATCTGGTGAATCAGCAGCAACGGCAGTGATGACATTAATGGATGCATATTTCATGAAATCCTTTCTATCAGCATTTCTATGATATTGTCTCCTTTTATGTCCATGATAAGACATGGCATTCCGTTGACTTGACCCCTCATGAATTTCTTTGTGAACCGTCACTTGGAGAGAATCTCCTGACATCTTGGCTCTTCGTTCCTCTTGAGGCTTATTCCCTAATCGAGAGAATACTGACTTTCTCTGAGGGAGGGATTGAAGATTTGAAAAAGTCCCCAGTCCGGTGGACTGGGGGTGTTCCTGTTGCTTCTGCTCAACTCCTCGAATCCCATTCGTTGATTCTGAGGGTTGGGTTAGAGAAGTCCCCAGTCTGGCAAGCTGGGGTGTCTCTTGACATGCTATGTCTGAGATCTTCTTGAAATCTCTCTTGATCTTGCGGATCTTAGTTCGGAAATTAGCTGGATGCATTAACCTGTATCCACTTTTATCACCTGGTTCAACAGACCGTTGGATGATTTCCGAAACTTCTGTCATTTGATGACGTGTTTGCTCCAGACGAGAGGCTTGCGCAATATTCTCGCCTGCTTGATGTAGGAGCAATTCAACAACCTGTTCTCTATATACTTGATTTTGAGAGGAACTAGTTGAAGCTTGATCTCGAGCAAGATTTTGATTATGAACAAAGCCCATTGACTGTGGCCGGCCATGGGCAATAACATTGCATGAGACCATTTTCGGCGGGCTTTGCTGACCGGAAAGCACTGTGAAATGTAGTGCTCCGTGAATACCCCATCCTCTGATATGAACATTAGATGGAGCATTGGAAATTAACTGACGCAATTTTCTCAGCGCGCCAAGGCATGAACGTTGAAGGGTTCTCTGTTGCTTTTCAGCCTTCGGATACCGAGAGACTGATAGAGATGCCAAATCAATCTGGCGTTGTAACCCTTCTATTATCTTAAGATGATTTTCATATTCATCGTAAGATAATACCTTCTTCTTTAATTGACAAAGAGTTTTCCATATGTTAAGACGAATATCATGGATTCCATCATCCGTCAACATCTTTGGAATGTCATACTGTGAATCAGCCAAAGGCCAAAACATGACTGGTACTTCACCTTTTGCCAGTTTTTTCCTCATGTTCAGCATTTCCTCTTTATCATTAAATGAAGATTCTTCTACCTGTTTGGACCAGAGTTGGTGTTTCCTTGTTGCTTTATCGGATTCAACAAGATTGGTAGAGGAATCACTATTCATGCTGGAAGATGAATGACCTAGGGAAGGTTCGGAGAATAACCTGAACCCCAAGCTATCTTCTGATGGAGAAAGAGTTTCACCTGCCGATAGTAAAACTTCAGACATGACTGGTTTTACGTTTGCAAGTGCCTCGAGATAGGAGGGCTTTCTCGTCACTACATTGCCTTCTGAAGAATTTTCGAGACAATGTGAATCACTACTGCAGAGAGGACTTTCGCAGCGAAGTTCATCACCATGAGGAGGACCTTCATGATGGGTTACAGCAAAAGATGATATCTCTTGCTCCTTGGTCTTCTGACCACACAGAGGGTTCCTGTGGTTCTCATCTGAAGAAGAAACTTCAAGATTGACCGAATTTTCATGAAGAAAGTCTTCATGAGGAAGTGTCTGTTGAAGACCTTCGGGATTAATGTTCCTGTTATTGGGAACTGAGGGAGTAGAATCTTGAATTCCGACAGATAAATGTCTGAGGGCTTCAAGAACTCCAGCATCGAGCAAGGCCTTGTTGTAGATTGGCCTTTGATCTCCTGACTGTGCTGGGCGGATCTTTTTCTTAGATGCCTTCTTACTCGCTTTAGAAATCACTTGATGACGAAAGTGATTGCTCTGAGCAGGTGTATGTGCCTGATCAGGAAAGATGGTCAGGTTAGGCTGACGATCATCGCTCAAATCAGGTGTATGTGCCTGACTTGGTTGTCCATATGATATGGGGGAGTAGGCCCCACAACCCTCTTGGACTGGAACAGATGTGTGTGTATGTTCCGGAGTGAATTGTTGATGTGTCACTCCACTGCTAGGGATAGATTTATGTGTCTGTCCCTGAGATGATGCTGAAGATGTTATGATATCCTGGCAAGCATCCAGAATATGAGCAGGAATTTGCTTCTGCTCTTTCACCATTGATAAAATATGCTTGGTGACTTCAGCCGCCGGAACAGGGATATACGTCCATTCCGGGCTTGGAGTAGGTGTATGTGCCTGCTCCTGTCCTCCTTTTCCTGTCAGTGAATTCTGACAGTACTCAAGTGTGGAGGTAGAGAGTTTAGTCTGCCTCCTGTTTGTCGTCGGGACTTTCCGACTGACTTCTCCGTGCGCTACCAAACGAGACTGTTGGTAGGCTTGATTAGTATTAGCAGGTATATGTACCTGCTGATTACACTTCGCCAAACGCGGTTGACGAGATCCATCATATGTAGTCAGACGAGCCTGCTGACTAACTGCTGATGTATAAGCAGGTGTATGTTCCTGCCTATGGTACTCCGCCGGAATTGCCTGGCGGGATCGGCTTGATGCTGCCAGACGAGTCTGCTGGACAGCGGGATTAAAACGGGCAGGTGTGTGTGCTTGCTCGTTGTTTGCCACCAAGTTAGGTTGGTGGACTTCTCCGGAGATGGCAGGGATGACAACCTGCCTATTATTAACCGGATTCCGTCTCTGGTGATTCATCTTGCCTGCTCGGGTTCGAGGAACCTGAGCTGAATGCCTGGAGCCGGTACCCTCATCATGTTGAGGGCGCACTACCGCACGAGTCTGGCGGCGATTGTTGATGGGAGCCCTTGAGAAGGACTCCTGTCTTTTTGATTTAAGGTCCTGCGGGACCTGCTCATTCACTTCCTCAGAATAAGGGAGTAAATGGAAATTGCGTTCCGGGGATAACGACCCGAAACGGTTGGAGACGGTAGTCAGCACCGCCTGCTTCTTGATTGCTGGTCGCCGTTGTCCGGACGACCAGGTAGAATTGTTAACTTGGAGGGCTTGACGAGCGGCCTCCAGAGTTGGGATAGTACCGTTACGACGGTACTCCTTAACCAGTGCATTTGAAACACAGCGTTGAAGACGCTGAGTTGGTGATGTCATCCTCAGAGCGGATGACGTTCCAGCAGGAGTAGCAGCATTGGTTTTCACGGCAGCAGACCTCACAGTAGAGGTGTTCTTAGCAGCAGTATTCACAGGGGTGAATTTAAGGAAAGCCATTTTTTGTAGAAGATCTTGAAAAAAGAGTGCCTGTTCCATATAACAGACATAATCAAGATGAATCCGGCTACTGCATCTTTTGGATGATCATATGTCAATGATTGCCTTGTTGGCCCAAAGGGCCTAACAGATAAGAAGAACATCACTTTAACTTGGTTAAGGATTCACGTCGGGTTCACCATTTTTGTTTCGCGCGGAATCCGGGGATGACCTCCTGGACGGGAGATTCAAACGTTCCGATCGGTTTCTAACGGGTTTGTTCGTAGAACCGGAAACATCCAATGATTCCACATCCGTTTGGACCTACTTTCCAAAGGCAGGCGCTCATTAGCTTGTGGGCTAATGAGGCTTAGGAATTTGCATTGGTCAAGAGGATGGGAGGTCGGACTCATCACACCTTTTTGAGGGGAATTATTGTCTACTCCGGGACTCTCTTTATAGATTTAAGTTAAGTTCGTGAATCCTTATTACATTACCAAGTATAAAATGAGCTTTCCTTTAGTTTTAACAATCAATGATTAAATATGCAAGAAATTTAGAGAATCTTTTATATGTATTCGAGGTTCTTCATCAATATAGAATTATCTATATTTGTTTAGAGATTCTTGGTCAATGGTATCCTTCAAAACATTTATATAAAAGTCTCTTGGTCATTTTGATGACCAGGCTGGTTTTAAAGCCACTCAGTGGGGCACTTGAAGTTTATCGTCATTCAGAAGGACATAGATTATTTCAATGTTGGGATCGAACCCATGAATGGGCTACCTACGTATCCTTTGTTTTGAAAAAGGAATCAGAACCCACGTAGTTCGAGGAATGGGATATGATGTTTTATGATTGATGGCTCAAAGATGAATGTCATAATTACTTTTACACTCTAAGCTCACGTGAGTCATGCTCGGTGTGAGAAACAAGAGGTATTGGTAAAATTTAGACAATTGTGCCATAAAAGATGCAATCATAAGAATTTGTTTTGGGGCTTATGTATAGATGACTGCCCAGATAGGCGAAGGTTTAGGATTTACTTTTAGGAAGAAAATCCATGAACAGGGTCCACAAAGTTATATGTGCTTCATGGAGATTTGAATACTCTAATCTTGGGGCTTACTCCTAAGGAGGATGCCCAAGTTAGGAGGGGACTTATGATTGGGTTTTATTCCTGAAAAGGAAACCCAAATCAAAGGAAATTTATGACTGGTTAAGAGAAATTTTAAGAGACTTGGGGCTTACTCTTAAGAAAGATGCCCAAGATTTATGACTAGGACTTATTCCTGAGAAGGAAGCCTAGGTTAGGGGACTTGGGGCTTACTCCTGAAAAGGAAGCCCAAGGTTATGACTGAGTCTTATTCCTGAAAAGGAGACCCAGGTTAGGGATTAAGGTTTGGGGCTTACTCTTGAGGAGGATGCCCAAGTTTAAAGGACTTTTATTGGGGCTTATTCTTAAGGAAGATGCCCAAATCAAAGGTTTTATAACTGGGGATTATTCCTGAAAAGGAAACCCAGGTTAGGATTCTCTCATCTTAAAGGATGAGGTTGAATGAATGAACTCTCAATCTTTGGTGACATAAAGATGTTTAAATCACTAGGTTTTGAGAGATATTTCACATAATTCCTTTCAGATAAGGATGTCAAATCAAGAAATCATGCCATAAATGGCTTTGAAGAGTATCTTGAAGACTGAATCTTGAATAGGAAGGGTGAAATGGATTAAGAGGGGTGAAAAAGGGCAAGATGGGCACCCAAAAAGATAGGGGCGCGCAAGTATTGAAGGTCGCGCAAGTCCTGCGGCGGCGCGCAAGTATTGGTCGCGCAAGTATACTTGCGCGACATAAGGGATACTTGCGCGATTTTCAACCAGAGTTGAATTACTTGAGCGACTCTTTATTAAACCCTTTCCCATCCTCTTGAGGTTCTTCCAGAAGAGGGACGCGCAAGTTATATTGAAGGAATTAAGTCGGCGCGCAAGTGTTTGATAAGTTTCAACACTTAGGCCTTCCTTCTTCCCTTTAGATCTTCCATTCTAGGTAAGAAATTACCTTAGAAGTGTTCTGGAAGCTTTTAGAAGAGACTTGGGCGTCGGGAGCTTTGATCCGAGTTTCTGGGAAGAGATCCTCTCGAATGGGGGGCCCACAGGGTCTATTTATAGGCAAAAGAAGACCCCGGGCGGTTACTGGGCGGTTATCAGATCTGTCGCGCAAGTCTCTTGCACGACCATGATGGGTCGCGCAAGTATTGAGGCGGCGCGCAAGTGTACTTGCGCGACCAAGATGGAACTTGCGCGATACATGGGCAATGTTCTCCTTTTCCATCCCTTTGTCGATTTTTGATGTTTCTTCAAAGGATTAATCACTTTTTTCTTAGATATTCCCCTTTTCCGATCTTTGGATTCTGTGACGAAAAGGAGCGTCAACAATCACTTACCATATAGATCTTCATAAGGTGCCATTTGACTGCTCGAGTGGAAGCTGTTGTTGTAAGAGAACTCAACTAAAGGGATATGTTGATCCCATCCCCCTTTAAATTCCATTGAACATGTTATCAGCAAATCCTAGAGTGTTTTAATATTCCATTCATATTGGCCATCAGTTTGGGGGTGATAGGCCATACTGAAATTCAATTCAGTGCTCAGATCATGTTGAAGACTTCTCTATAATTTTGATGTGAACCTTGGATAATGATCAGATACGATATAAAGTGGAACTCCATGCAGCCTTACCACTTCCTTCACGTAAATATTGGAAAGTAGATAAAGAGAGAAATCTTCCCAAATAGAGATAAAATGGGCAGTATTGGTGAGACAGTCTACAATAACCCATATCACATTGTTTCCTTTAGAAGTTCTTGGGAGACCGGTGACGAAGTCTATAGTGATATTATCCCACTTTCATGCTGGTATGGGTAGTGGTTTCAATACCCCTTTAGGAAGTTGTCACTCTACCTTCACTTTCTAACATACTAGGCACCTTGAAGTGTATTCAGCAATCTCCCTTTTTATATTATCCCACCAATAATTATCACCAAGGTCCCTATACATTTTTTTACTTCCAGGATGTATAAATAAAGTAGAGCTATGAGCTTCATCCATCAAATCCTTCTTTATTTCTAGAATAGATGGAACACATAGTCTTGTATGAAATTTCAGTATACCTTCTTGATTAATATTGAAATCAAGAAAATTCCCATCCTTCACAGCCTCAAACTTCTTATGTAACAAAATATCTTATTTCTAAGCTTTCTTGATCTTCTCTACTAATGAAAATTGAGAAATCATTTGGCTTAGGGTTGATGATGTCCATTCCATTATAATTCCCATGTCTATCTTTACTAGGTCAATGATCAAAGGATCTATTTGAATCTTCATCATGGAAAGAAAAACTGGGTCTTTCCTACTTAACACATCAACGACTTTGTTTTCTCTTTCGGGATGACAATGAATTGAACAATCAAAGTCTTTGAGAAGTTCCAACCATATCCTATGTCTCATGTTCAATTCCTTTTGTGTGAAAATATACTTCAATCTTTGATGGTCTGTGTATATATCACATTTCTCCCTATAAAGATAGTTCCTCCATATCTTCAGAGAAAAAACAATCGTATCCAACTCCAGATCATGCGTAGGATAGTTCTGCTCATGATTATTCAACTGTCGAGATGCATAAGTAATGACTTTGTCATTTTTCATGAGGATTAACCCAATCCCTTTTAGAGATGTATCGCTAAAAATAAAGAATCCTTGTCCACTTGAGGGAAGAGTTAACACTGGTAAAGTAACCAATCTCTTCTTCAGCTCTTGGAAACTTTCCTCATAATCCTTTGTTCAAATAAACTTGAGCCCTTTTCGAGTTAACTTGGTTAATGGATTAGAAAGTCGTGATTTTTTTCACAAACCTCCTATAATATCACACTAATCCAAGGAAACTACGAATCTCAGTTATTGTTGTAGGCTGAGGCTACTCTTCTACAACTTTTGTCTTTGTAGGGTCAACTATGATTCCTTCATTGGTAAAAATGTGCCCCAAGAAAGCAACTTGTGGTAACTAGAATTCACATTTTTTGAACTTCCCAAAAATCCTCTCCTTTCGTAGAGTTTTCAAAATAACCCTTAGATGATCCTCATGCTCCTCGTTACTTTTGGAATATATCAGAATATCATCAATAAAAACATCCACAAAGTTATCAAGGTAGTTCTTAAAGACTCTATTCATCAAATCCATAAAAATAGCAGGTGCATTAGTCATTCCGAAGGGCATAACAAAAAACTCATAATGCCCATATCTTGATAGGAAGGTAGTTTTTGGAATATCTTCTTTCTTCCACCTTAATTGATGATAACCAGGTCTAAGATCAATATTAGAGAAGAATTGAGCCCCACAAAGTTGGTCAAATAAGTCATCAATTCTTAGAAGAGGGTATTTTTTATGCACTTTAATCCCATTCAGTTATCTATAATCATTGCATAGCTGCATCGATCCATCCTTCTTCTTCACAAATAGAACTGGTGCTCCCCAAGGAGACACACTTGGTTAGTTAAAAACCTTCTCCAAAAAATCTTGGAGTTGTTTCTTTAACTCATCCATCTCCACATTTTCCATCCAATATTGGGTCTTTGATATCGGATGGGATCCAGGTATGAGTTCAATAGATAAATCTACCTCTCTTTCTGGGGGAGGTCTAAGAAACTCCTCAGGAAATACATCAACGTATTCCTGGATTATGGGGACATTTTCTATCCTCAAACTCTCATTTCCTTCTTCTTCTTCACTTATGAACTCCATAAAAAAGAATATATGAGGTTCTTCTAGACAAAGATCAGGTTGAGATATATCTTCTTGAAAGATAACTGTAGGTTTTCTATTAAAGACTACTAAGATTTCCTTAATTCTACATTTTATCTTAGAATTATACTTTGAGAGCCAGTCCATCCCTAGTATAATGTCGAATTCTAGCATGAGAATGACTACTAGATTTATGATAATATTGTTCTCAATAAACTAAATACAAGAGTTTCTAAACACTGAAGATTCTTGGATAATCCCACCAGGAGTCTTGAATGATAAATCTACTTTTAGAAAATTGGGGGTTGATTCTAAATTATTTACAAACTTAGAGGAAATAAAGGAATGTGTAAAACTAGAATCAAACAAAGTACTTGCTAGATTTTAGAGAGCAACAAGAGTATCTTCTAACACATCATTTGGAACTTCAACTTTGGCCATAGTGATTGAAAAAGTATGACCTTGTTCCCTTGGCTGTTACTGAGGTTGATGGTGATTCCCATCTACTGCCCTCAGATTTAGAAAATGATTGGAAAAGTGCCCAAGTTTTTTACACTTATAGCATTGGAAATTAGGTAGGGCCTACACCATATTCCCTTTTTTTAGTGTTGGGAAGTTGTGGCTTCACCTCAGTACGACAATTATGTGCAATGTGTCCATCTCTACCACACTTGTAACACTTCCCGCTCTCGAGCAGACAGTTCCCCAAATGATTCTTCCCACATTTATTACATGTGGGATGTTGTACTTTCTTACCTCCTCTTCCCTAATCAAAGATCCTCTCTAAGCTTGTATCCATCGATCTTTTCTTGTCATTGGATTTATGAGACCATTTCATCTCACCAAACTCCAGTTTGAATTTCATCGCACTTTGCACAATCTCCTCATAACTATCATAATCTCGATTGGCTAGATTCTTCCGTAGATGAGGTCTCAATCCACTAAATAATCTATCAACCTTACTATTTGGATCCATGAAAAATCTAGAGATGTAACATGAAATCCTTGTGAAGTTCATCTCGTAGCTTCCCAAAAATCCATTCTCCTTATGCTTCAGCTCGAGAAACTCCTTCTCCATCCTTGTTCTCATCGATTGAGGGAAATACTTATTGAATAATATACCTATGAACTCTTCCCACTCCATATATTCAACTTAAACTCTTGGTCTTGTGTTTTTAATCTGTTCCCACCACTAATCAGCTTCTCCCTCTAACAGATAAACAACTAAGGTAACCTTATCTTGTTCAGAGCAGCGGAGTATAGAAAAGATATTCTTGATAGAGCTGATCCACTATTTTGCAATAAATAATGGGAGGGATGTCTCACCTCATGTGGATCCAAAATTGATATATAATTAAGGTTAGGAATTATATGGATGAGAAAAACATTCACAAAAAATAAAACATGTTTTAAACATTCCATTATTTATCCTTTATGTTTTACTCACTTTTACCATTTTAATTTTCACCAAGGTAACTAGTTTTTTTTAACCTAGGTAATTTATACTTTAAGACTAAAATAAAATGATTATTATTAGATAATTTTTATATAATGATTATAAATATGATACAAAAATTTATCAAATAAAAATCCTATGTGTTTAAAATTAATTTTATCACAAGCGCATGTAATGCACAAAATCCCGTTTTAATGTTAATCGTGGTAATTAATTTTTAATTGTTATTACTAAAAATTATGGTAAAAAATTAAGTTGAAATTATTATATAATATAAATTATTATTATTCAAAATATTGAATCCATTTCTTCAAATTCAATTCATATAAGTTACAAAATTTAATATAAAATTAATCCTGCAGACGTGATGAGAATGCAAGTTTTCAAAGAGAAAATGTCTAAAGGTTTAAAAAGTTTTTATTCCCAATTTAAATACGAAATTAATTAAAATTACATAAATTATATTATTATATATAATTGGAATAATTTTATATTAAAAACAATTTAAAATTTAGATTAACTTTATAAATAATTCAAACACAAAGACATTTTTTAATTAAAATCTTGTATTTTTCAGTATTTATCAAAAAATTAATCCTTTTAGAAAATTATCAAAAATTAATCCTATGATAATTTTGAGAGTATTATTATAAAAATGAAGTTTAATTTATCAAATTAATTTTCTAATGGTGTAAAAAAGTAATTTTATTATTGTTCATAATAAGATATAAAAAATATTTATTTTTGAGAAAATAGTTTTTTTGAAACATATAATGACTTTTCTAGAAATTTATTAATTTTTATCTATATATTTTCTTTATATAAAACCATTATACATAATATTCTAAAAATATTTATTACTATTCATAACCTTCTATTTAATGGATAGGATATATTGTTATATTTAAATTAATATTATTTCACGGTTTGATGATGCTCGGTGTTGCATGTCATTCACACTATAGAAGAAACATGTTATTGCGTGTAACAAAAGATAAATTAGTGTTTAATATAATTAAATGTAGCTAAAAATTTAAATTAATTTTTTTAAAAAATATTTCTTAAAATATTGGGATGTTATAAATATCTCCTTAGAAGAGTATATTGAGATTTTGAAATAAAGAAAAGATAATACCTTGGTATATTTGTCATTTTGAAATGATTGATCATATTGGGATGGTAGATTGTATATTGGTGCATCCAATGAATTAATATTAAGTTAGTTATGTTTTCCATGTATCTCTCACGAGGAATTACATACTTGATCCTTAAGATATACTAAACTCAGAGGTTGTGCCACTAGAGCAAGATCTTTCTTATAAAGAACAACCAGTAGAGATTCTGGATCATTGGGAGAAAGGGATATGAAAAATGATTACGCATCTGGTCAATTTATTTTTTGTGAAAAAACCACCAATTTGAAAATTCTATATGGGAAACTAAGGATGTAATGATGTAGAAGTATCATCATTTTCTCATATAAGAGTGATGAATTTCAAGGGTGAAATTCATTTTAAGGGGGTTAGAATGTAACACCCTAATATTTTTATGAAATGTGTATCTATAAATAATTTAATTTCATCCATAGCTCGAAGTACACACAACACCGAGTTTAGAATAACCACATAACATTATTAAAATATTATGTGTCCATTATCACCTAGTTATTTGATTAGATGTTATGAATAGTAATAACAAAATTATTAAAAATATAAAATCTTTACATTTATAAAATGAATTCATTAGTTATCAAATGATTAAAATTTTAAAAAAATATTTGAATATAAAAGTTATGTTTTTTTTCTGAAGAGGTGTTATTATGCATGCAATGTGTTTTTATATTAAAAAATTAAATTAATAATTATTGGTGAATTATTTTAATGATATTTATATATTATTTTATTTGATCAAAATTTTAAACATTCAAAAAATAATTTTCTAAGCATATGATAATAATAAATCCAATTTTATGCTTAAAAATTATTTTTTTTCTAAAAATTATTTTTGTCATATTTTTTACTCTGATTTTAAAATTAATTTCTACCAATTTTATATATTTAATTTGATAAAATGGATTCCATATTTTTATTTAGGAGGTTCAAATTTAGTAAATAGATCCTTTTATTTTTGGTTAATTTGAATAGTAACTGTGGTAAAATTTATCACCTCAATAAAGAGTAAATTGGGTTAATCTAGATTAAAAATAAGTGATAAGGATATATTTTTTCAATATATATATTATTGGATGAATTAAATTCAACAATTATCACCTTAGGCTCTAAATTAGTTAGTTTAATTATAACAACCCAAACTTTTATAAATAAAATTACCTTTGCGATTGAATTAAATGCCCTATTATGTATTATAATTATAGAAAACACATGAATTTTTTGGTTTTATTATATCCTATTAGATTAAAAATACCACTAAACATCATAACCATTAATAATATATCCATTTAAAAATGTTCATATGGTTAGTATAAATATATGGTTTTTAAAAAACCAATTGAAACAGACAAAAGAAGTAATGGCCTCAAATAGTAGCATCATACCCATAAAGCCTATTTATCAGAACTTATGTAGGAGATAAAATCACTATGATATAACCTTGACCAAGAACAATATGAGATCAAACAACTAAATTATTAGATAAATCATTTATGAGAGAGGTTCAAGCTTTTTGAGATCATGACCCAAACCATATATGTCGAACCACACCATGAAAATATCACCATCGCACACCTTACCCTTAGGTTATTTTCTAGTATAATAAAGGGTAATGTATAAATACCCTAATAATAATAACAATATTTATACTTTATAGAATAATTAATATATTTTATTCTTATCGTTGTTACTTTATAAATGATTTTTATTTTGATATGATAAAAACAAAAATTATATTTTTGGGTAATATGAAATTTCAATTAAAACAATTATTTTTACAGATTTATTAATTTATAAAATAAATAATAATTTAATAAAATAATATTATTATATAATTATTATTAAATATAAGTGTTAATATAATTTTTATGACGTCAGATATAATTTCTATACGGGTTCGAAAGCTGTTATTGTCAAAAAACACAACATTTATCAATAAATATTGATTCTATTTTAAAATTAAAAACTAAAATATTTAGAAAATTATTTAGATAAAATAATATTACTTTTTTAATTATCACATAAAAATTATCCAATGGTTAATTTTTCATAATTTTCTGAGACAATTGGATCTTCAGGTAAAAATTAAACATGGTATAAATATATAGTGTGTATTATAACATAATAATGACCCAAATATATTGTAATAAATGATATAAAAGGAATACATGACCAAATATATGTTTACCATTTAAATTGATATATATTTTATGTTATTTTATTAATTTTATAAAGCTTTTATGAATCCTACAGAACTTATATTATATTTGAATGTTTTAAAATCATTTCTTTAAGAAAATGACTCCCATCAACATCAAAAATGACTCCCATCAACATCACCAAGGGTAAAATTTTAATAATTTCAGCCCTTTTAATTAGAAAATAATAGTAAACACTCCCATTTGAATTAAAACATGTGAAGAACCACATGATTGTTTGTGGATTTTATTACTTTATTGTATAGAGTCCAAAACCTAAGTTTGAGAAATAATAAAGAACTCTCCTCTATTTTACTATATAAACCCACACTATCTCCAATTCTTCTTAACTAAAAAACCTTAGTTCACATCCTAAATTTACTATCCCCTCTCTATAATCCTTAAAAGGTTTCCCAAATCTCTCAAGAAGATCCTCCCATGTTTTTGGAATCACCCACTCAAGGTATGGGATCATATACTTCTCCTATTTATTAAACTATTTTATTTATTTTATAAATTTTATTTCCAATTAATAATTTTGGTATATGTTTGTCACATACATATTACTTACCATTTTATTTTAAAATGATGATATATCCCTTTATTTATCATTAAACCATTTTATGAACCTCTATGTACTGCTCTTATGCTACCGAAATTTCACTGCAATTTTTCCATGCCAAACATTTTTTAGTGAATACCCTCACTATTTACACTCAAGGGTATTCACCTAGAAATAACTATAATTATTTTATTTGGGAAGTATACCAATTTATTCCACTCTCCTTTCACTACTGGAAACATATCCTTTACCAATGGTTTCGAACTGTTGGTAAAGGCTAGACAACCGTTGGTATAAACTATACCAACAGTTGTCTAAAACATTGGCTGTGGAGCCGTGGGGATAGATATATCTCAATAGTTTTATGAAAACCACTGGGATATAGAAGTAAAATGGATTATATACCAACTATTTCATGTAATTGTTTGTATAAATCTTTATTAATGGTGTTAAACCATTGAAAATATCGAACAACATGTCTATACCAATGGTTTTCAAAACATTGGTATAGACTTTTACCAACGGTTCCCCACAAACCATTGGTAAAAGTGAAGTAAACTGTTCTATAAAAATGGTTTGTACACTTTTGGTATATATTTTTTCCAATAGTTTACATGAAACCGTTGGTATATGTTTTGTGTAGACAAATATGCCAATAGTTTACAAACATTGGCATAGGCTTTTCCTCCCCCTGTGCAGCACTTCCACCAGAAGGTCTGCCTTCATACAGAATTCTCAATACCTACATAATTTATACAACACATAATTATCAATACCACCAATTTTATATTTAATTACACTCATATAGAATTCATAATTTATAAGTTAATTCACAATCAACACATACACATTCAATTTATAATTCAGAAGTCAATTACCCTATGCAATACAAAATTCTGAATTGAATTCATACATAATTGAATTCTTTATAACACATACAGAATTGAATTCATAATTCAGAATTTAGAATGTAATAACATCTATATAATAATGTCATGTTTTCATGTTTTTGAATATGGAATTATTGTTCGTAGGCATGGGTGAATTCAGATGATATTTAAACTTTTGATAATGTGGTATGCCATTTTGTAGTAAGGGGTAATGTGAAATAGGGGTCGAGGGTGGGGGGGGGGTATCCAAGGGGTTGGGGGGGGGCTGTCTAAGGGAGTAGGGGTGTCCAGGGGGTGGGGGTTGACCAGGGGGGGTGCTGTCCAGGGGGTTGGGGGGGCTATCTAAGGGGGTAGGTGGTGTCAAGGGGTGGGGGGGGGGGGGTGTCTAGGGGGATGGGGGTGTTTGGGGGGGAGGGGGGCTTTCTGGGGGTGGGGTGGTGTCCAAGGGGGTGGGGGGATGTCCATGAGAGAGGGGGTGTCCAGGGGGTGGTGGGGGTGTCTAGGGGGTGGGGTGGTGCCCAGGGGGGATGTACGGGATTTCTAGGGGATTGGGGGATGTCCAAGGGGGTAGGGGTGTTTGGGGGGGTGTCCAGGGGGTGGGGGGTTGTCCATGGGGATGAGGGTGTCCAGGGGGTGGTGGTGGGTGTCCAGGGGGTGGGGTGGTGCCCAGGGGGGGGGGGGTGGAGGGGCTATCTAGGGGGTTGGGGGATATCCAAGGGGGTAGGGGTGTCCCAGGGGGGGTTTCTAGGGGTGGGGGCATTCAAGGGGGTGAGGGCGTCCGGGGGGGTGGGGTGGTGTCCAGAGGGTTGGGGGGGGGGGGGGTTGTCCAGGGGGTTGGGGGGCTTGCCCAGAGGGGGTCGGGGGTGTCCAGAGGGGTGGGGGTGGGGGGGGGGGTCCAAGTGGGGTGGGCGGGCTGTCCACGGGGGTGCAGGGTGTAGAAGGGGGTAGAAGGTGTTCAGGGTGGGTGTCAAGGGTGTGGGAGCTGTTCGAGGGGGGGGGTATCCATGGGGGTGGGGTGGAGTCTCTAGGGGTAGGGGCTGTCCAAGGGGGGTTGGGGGGCTGTCCAGGGGGTTGGGGTGTCTAGGGGGGGGGGGTGGGGTGTCCAGGTGGGGTGGGAGGGCTTTCCACGGGGGTGTGGGCTATCGATGGGGGTGGGGGCTATCTAGGGGGTGGGGGTGTCCAGGGGGTGGGGGGGGGGGAGGGCTGTCCAAGGGGGTTGGGGGGGGGGGGTGTCCAAGAGGGTAGGGGGTGTTTGGGGGTGGGGGGATATCCGGGGGGGGGGGGTGTACAGGTGGTAGGGGTGTTTGAGGGGTGTCTAGGGGGTAGGGTGCTGTCTATGGGGGTGGGGGTGTCTAGGGGGGTGGGGTGGTGTCCATGGGGGTGGGGGGATATCTAGGGGGTTGGGGGATGTCCAAGGGGGAAGGGGTGTCTAGGGTTGTGGGGGGAGGGGGGGGGGGCTTTCATGGGGTTGGGGGTGTCTAGGGGGTAGGGGGTGTCCATGGGGTGGGAGGGGGGCTGTCAGGGGGGTGGGGTGTACAGGGGGATTGTGGGGGTGTCCCAAGGGGGGCAGGGGGTGTCCAGGGGGTGGGGGTGTCTTGGGGGGTCGGGGGGCTATCCATTGGTGGTGTGGGGGTTGTCCAAGGAGGTGGGGGTGTCCAAGAGGGGTGGGGGGTGTTAGTGGTGGTGGTGGTGGGGGGGGGGGTGTTCAGGGGGAGGGGTGAATCAGTCACAACAAATCATCAAGTTATGTTTTATTATTATAGATAGAGAAATAAAGATAATGTGACCTACCTAATCACACATACATCCAGGCACAACAATCATCAAATATCAAATGTCAGTAATATCAGTCAAAAATGTAACAGATCAATCTGTCCCTCATCACCATAAACTATCATCACCATCATCATCAGCCTCACCCCCCGTACTCATCATCATCCCAATTATCGTCCCTTCCCCCTCCTCTCCCTCATACTCTGCCTCAACCTACTCCTCCTCCTCCCCTCGCTCTCCTACTCCACTTCGGCCTCCTCCTCGCCCTCCTCCTCATCCACCTCGCCCTACTCCTCACCATAATCTTTACCATTACTAGAACTTCCACCTGGTGAAACATATATAGAATTCATCGATGAAATATATTCATTACAAGCTGTTCTGGCCTCTAGTGGAAGTGTTGAATGTAAAACTTCCATCAGTTTCATAAATGAAGTGTTTTCCCTAGCAGACTGTTATGCCATCTCTATGGCCCTTTTTTCAGCCTATGCCTTAACCTGCTAGAACTCAATGACACTACAAAATCATACATAAGGAGGTCCAATACCTCATTGGGACTATACTCTTCCCGGGTCGGCAGCGTACCCTTCCAGGGTGCTCATCTCCCAACACCTGATGTAAATGATCGTTTGGACCAAAATTGTCAGGTTCCTGGGACTCAATGGCCTATAAAGTATCCTATTAAAAATATAAATAGATATTAAGTTATAAAATAGATATTAAAATTTAAAATCAACAAAGTAAAACTTACAATCTGGCTGCTGAGTCAGTTCATTAAGTGCACTTCCCATCTTTCTTCTTCTACTCGAGCAAAACAGTTTTGCTTATGGCACTTGTCCTTAATATTCAATGTTTCCTCTATAATGACATTGAATGTAGGTAACCGTAATTAAAAATATGTTACCAATAATTAATTTCATAACTAAAATTATATAAGAACTATCATACCAGCTTCCTCTCATGATCAGCATCGTAGTACGTCTCAATGTGTGGAGGTATTTTTTAGCATCAAAGTTTTGTTTTATTTCTTATGAATGATTATTAAATAAAATTCAATAATAAAAAGGATAGTTTTAAAGAAAAACGTGAAATTTTTCATTAAATACCTCAAATGTGATTAATACCTTAAACTGGGTAGTCAACCAAAGAGTAATCATCTGCCGATACTGTTATAATGGACAATAATCAATGATAGGGACCACCTATAACTTTGTACCAATTCTAGAACACTAGGAAATATACAAATTGTTCTTATAGGATCTCAAAAGCTCACCTAAATCCTTTACACATGCTAGACATGCACCCTCACCATCGGGAAATTGAACCGAAGTTGATACCAAATTATTAATTCTTATAAATACAAAAAATAATATATTGTATTAAATACACAGATATTTTTACCCATATCTCTACCAAGAATTATCCTTGAATTTGGAAACTGTCTCTATGAGAGCAGACTGACATGAATATGTCGGAGTATTTGGGAAGCGTCACAAAAAAACTTCAACATTGCTGCCCTATTTTTTCAATCATTTGACTGTATTCATTGTAGTCCACCATCAACTGCGTGCACCGGTTCCACACCGAACGCATGCGTGTATACCCCCCTCCCCTTCCTCCTATCAATAGATGTATCTATTATGAAATAAAGACAAATATTTTATCAATAAATGTCATAATAAAAATAAATAATGGTATAAAAACTTGTTAGGGTTGTATAAATATACCTGCAATAGTCTGATCGATGGCGCCGCTGGATCTGCAGAAACTAAGGAACACCCTGTACATGTGGAGTATGTCCCAATGTATGATACTTAGGGACATAATTTTGGAGGATAATGATTTTAAGAAGACAAAATAATAAAATCTCAGAGAGAAAATAAGACAAAGTAAAAGAAACTGACACGGATGGCTGGCCGAATGCTAGATAGGGAGTGAGAATCATCATCAGATATGGTAAGACGGATGAGAAGGTTAGATGTAAAAGGTGGTGAAACATGGGAGGCCTTAATATCCCATGTTTCCCTAATAAAACATTGGTATCAGAATGTGGGATATATAGTATGTTAGTGGTAGGGGTAGGGTCTAATCGGGTACACCAACCAGATCAGCTAGATCTTGTACCACCCCCTCGTACGAACACCCTGAGTACTAGGGCCACTACCAGGCTTCTCATCAAATAATTGTTGCCTAAGAGGTGGATCCTACAAAATTTTTTAAAACAAATTAATCACATTACATTATATATTATTTATATATATGTATTTTAAATAAAATACTCACTATAAGCACTAGTGGTGGAATGCCCATCTCAGCCATGCAATGATTGTTATCCATCATCTTTTTCCATCGCCTCTCTTTAATTAGTTGAATTTATTGCATTTTAAAACAAATATGGAAGTAATTAGAAAATTATAACTAATGTGTAACCCAAAAAACAAAATATATGGGAGGGAATAGGGGGATTCATGGATAATTTAACTACCCATTGTTTTAGGTGAGATTGAATGGATATATAATGAATTCAATAAATCGTACAAGTTGTAATAAAAAAAATTTAATTTTGAGTAGGATGGTTATTTACTAAGTGTCATCAGTCTATATATTATGAATGACTAAATGCTTAAGATATCTGGAAAATGATGATATAAATATATGAATTAGATAAGATATCTGCTGAATTCATAAGGGGTAAAAACAACCTGTGAAATTAAGGAAAAATTTAATTTCTTTAGCCCAGGTAGATGATGCAGGTTCTATACATGTTTTGTAGATGAAGACAAACCATCCTGTTCATTATCTGGTGAAATGTTAAAGGAGGGTCTTAGAGTTATATTAATTTTATACATGGTTAATAATGCTTTGAAATGTTCACCAAGTTAGAAATATTGGGTTTTGTAGGGTTGAATATAGTTCAATTCTAAAAATAAAAATAATGCAATTAAAATAAAATTACAACCAATAAACATAGAAAAATAACATAATAATCAGGTTAGATACAACATATTTGTAATCAATATTAAATCAATTTGAATAGTACCAACCTTAACAACCCAAGTCGAGAGAAAGCAAAAGAATTGAGATCATGGACGGATGCTTCTATATATTTCCGACCACAACTTCAGGTTCACAGTCAAATTAGACAATTGAGCTATTTGAGTCATAAAAAGTAATAAATGTATCATTTCCAATGGTAGTAGGAATGATGTCAATTACATTATCACCATCATCAAAAATATGTCTTGGAATTACTTTAATAATGACCCCAAATACAGGTCAAGATGGTATTTGAACATAAAAACTTGTTTCGCCATTGATGCAATATATATGGTTCATAGGTAGCAAGAGTGTGAGTCATATAAATTTAAAAAAATCCAAAATCATCAATAAATGTTCCCTGCCTCATCATTGAATCAAAACCACTGGCATTTCATCATTGTGACTCATCCATGAGAGTAATAATCCAATATTAATATTTTTTCAATGACTCTATAATAACCTAAATTTTTAAATCGCAGTCTAATATATAATGCCACTAGCATAATAGTATGTTGTGACAGTAACCATAACACCAGAATGTTGTGTTCTCATGTTCTTTGCTCATTCAATGATAATAAATCTGTACCCATTGACAATAATTAATTTACAGTCACAAACCACGGTATTAGGACCAAAATCCAAAGATCTTATTTCCTTAGAGATAGAGTCAGCAGGAAAAATCAATACCTAAAATATAAATTAATATTAAAATTAATTAAATATTGTTTAAATTATTTTAAATTTTAATATTATTACCTTTAATTTTAAACCAAGAAGAAAACTCTTTCTATGTAAAGTATTCCTCCTTCTCAAAGATAAAGAACAATGCTTTCTATTTATAATCACTTTATTTTCCCTATTAATAAAAATAGTAATAGTTTAACAGATATATATATATATATAATATACATATTAAATTTTCTTATAAGATACATTCATCGAACAAATCACAATTGAACAAAACTGTGCGAGATGTCATCTCACGCTCTTCAAGGCATAATGTCATCAATGTATATGATCCATGAATTCTTTCTATTTGAGGAAGTGATGGAAAACCTTGGTTCAATTTTCTCATACTATTCTTATTTTGTTTCTCATTGGTCTATTCATCTCTTTTAGTAAAATCAGAAAAAATATATAGAGCATAAATCCATACATTCTAAGCCAAGTAACTATTCATGATAGAACGCTTGGGATGATTCATGTTTTGGAAATAAGACTTTAATGTGTACATATTTCTTTCAGTTAGATACATCCAATGAAAATAAATAGGTCCTCTGAGAAGTATTTCCATTGGAATATGAATAGTTTGGTGAATCATGTACATGAAAAATTATGGAGGAAAAATTTTCTCTAACTCAAACAAAATTAAATGGGAATTTGCCAACATTTTTTTGCAAGAAATACTTGGATAACTTCTTAGCACAAAGATATCTAAATAAATGGAACAATTGAACCACAACCAGCCTTATATTATTGGACATAAGATGAAAAATTACTATTGAAATCAACTTATGAAGAAGTATATGATAATCACGAGTCTTTAGAGATTTTAGCTTCAACTCTCTTCAGTTGACCCATTTATTTATGTTTCTTTAATATCAATCAGGAACTCTAATAGTCTCTAGTACTTCTAGAAATTGATTTTTTTCTTTTAGTAGGTGTCATCACATAAGAAGAACATGGAAATTTCCATTTATTTTCACTGATATGCACATGATGAAATTCTGGTCTGATTCCTAATCCACCAAGTCATGCTGAGACTGTAAATCATATTTTTTCATTCCCTTAACATTTAGAAGAATCTAAAGAAACATTTCAAACTTATTTTTTCAATGTGCATTATGTCTAAGCAATGATGTAACAAATTAGTTAACCAATAAGGAAAATCAAAGAAGATACTTCTCTTATTCCAATTGTAATAGGTTCATGGAAACATTGTTCTCTTTCCAGATTTCATTTGACCCTTCTCGAATGAAAAAATAAAAATCTTTCAATTAATAAGCACATCAGTTCCAGACATACGTTGAGGTGGACCATCAGTCTCCATGGTATTGTCAAATCTTCTACAATTATTTATATATGGATGGTCGATTAAAAAATCATCGATGTCCCATAAAACTGAAACTACAACGATGTTTCAGTCTTCTGAATCGTGTATTCTTCATAAAATCTGGAAATGATAGTTTTCCTTCGTGCCCCATCCATACATCATTGCATAAGTAGGAAAATCATTGATCATCCACATAAGTGCAGAACACATCTAAAATATGTCTTTTGAATATGCATCGTATTTGCGCACACCCACATCCCAAAGAAGTTTCAATTCTTTTATTAATGGTTGCATGTATATGTCTATATCATTGTCGATATTAGAAGGGCCATATATGAGTATACTCATGAAAGTGAAAGGTTTTTTCTTACACAAACATGGAGGAATATAAAAACCAGACATCTGCTGTGCGAAGTAAGAATTATTACAAACAGATTAAAACCGTTACATGAAAGACCCAACCTCACATTACACATGTAAGTTGAAAAATCAGGATATCGAGCATCAAATCTCTACCATGAAAATCCATCTTCTGGGTGAACCAAATCATCATTAGTATTCTTTCTCTTGGTATCATGCCATCACATTTTTATTTATATTTCATTAGTCATAAAAATATTCTGGAGTATTAGGATCAATGGAAAGTTCTTGATTACTTTCTATGTCACACTAGATGGTGTTCCATCGGATTTTGGCTTCTAGTGGGATGTGCCACATTTTATACAATCATTTCATTCATCCGTTTCCTCCCAGAATAAACTACAATATTTTGAGCAAACATGAATTTTGTTTATTGAAAATCTAGGTTCTTTAGAAAAATTCCATACCATATAGTGTTTTGAGGGAACATCTACATCATCTGGAAGTAATTCATTCAAGAATGTAATAATATAATAGATGGAATTATTAGAAATCCCATACATAGTTTTTCCCATGAAACAATTGGATTAAAAATTCTGGATTTTTCATTTTACTGTATTGTTGATATACTAGAGTCATGGAAGTATCATTCAATTTTTCACCCTGAAAACATAATCATTTTCATTAGACACATCATGTGTGCTCATTTCAAAGTATTCTTAGGTCAAAATCCTTTCTTTTTCATGATGAAGAATAAACAGAAACCAGTCATATAATAAATTCTCCAATCCAATCCTCTCATTTTGATCATTAGCAATTTGATATTTCATTTTATCCCCATTGTGTACCACACAGAGAAGTTTTCTTGAAAAACATATTTGGTTATGTGGTAGCTGACTTCTTCACAACTCAACCAAGTTCTTACAACACAATTATAATAGGGGTAGTGTATGTGACTACTATATGAAGCATTGTGAAATGAAAAATATAAAAAACTCTCCAAAATATTTTGAAAATTGCTTGAGATCCGATCAGTTTCATACATCTAATTTCTATCTATTTTGTAAAAAAATATGAGTCATTTCATCAAAACCAATTCAATAAGATTGAAGTTCAACAAAAAATATATTTAAGTAAATGATAATTGTTCAATTTATATGAAACCATAACCGACACACTACTCTATATGAGAATCCTAATATAAAAGACAACAAAATACTATATTTATAACAAAATATCTTTGAAGAACTATACATGAGTGTACAAGATCATGTACACTTGTGGAGGAGAATTATTCAGGATTTGAGTAAATTTTAGATTGAAGAATTTTTATATTTTAGTAGATTATTTGAGTGATCACATACACTTCCCAAGGGGGTGGGGGTGTTTGGGGGGGGGGGTTCCATGGGGTGGGGGATATTACAGGGGGTGGGGGGCTGTCTAGGGGGTGGGGGTATCTAAGGGGGTGGGGGGTATCCAGGGGGTAGGGTAATGTCCAAGGGAGTTGTCCAAGGGGTGGGGGTCCAGGGGGGTGGGGGGACTATCTAGGGGGTGGGGGTGTCCAGGGGGTGGGGGGTATCTAGGGGGTGGGATGGCATCCAGGTGGTTGTCCAAGGGGGTTGGTTGGGGAGTCTAGGGGAGGTGGGTGGCTGTCTAGGGGATGGGGGGGGCTGTCCTTGTGGGTGGCGGGGGTGTCCAGGGGGTGGGGGTGTCCAGGGGGTGGGGGGATCTAGGGGGGTTAGGGAGGTGGGGGGCTGTCCAGGGGGATGGGGGGCTAACCTTGGGGGTGGCGGGGTGTCCAGGGGGTGGGGGTCCAAGGTGTGTGGGGGCTGTCTAAGGGGGTGGCGGTGTCCACCCCCAAACTAGGGTTGTAGAATCCAATCTCTATCCAATTGTATCATGATTTCAATCCTATTATAGATGAACCAGAAGACTGTTGGTGTAAACCATGAATATTATACATATAAATCACAACACACCTAATTGTAAACACACCTCCAAATATGTGGATTGGATTTTATCTTCCAATCTAAATATCATACATGAATTCTAAAAAAAACACACCTAATTGTAAACACACATCCAATTTTTGAGCTAAGTATGTGGCTTATTGATACCTTGAGAGGCCAGCTAAGAGCTAATTCTTGGTTGTGATACAAGTTGTATGTTTAAAAAATTTTGTTGGTGTGTCAAATATTGATCCTACATATATTGTTTAGGAATATAAGCCATGTTTTTTATGGGACACTACTCATTGGAGTATGAGCCTTGTTATATCATTTGTTGATATGGAGTTGTACGAATGTTAAATTTTTATGAGATAAATATGGATAGTGGATAAGAACAAGAGTGAGATTTCTTTACAGAGATCACTTATTTTTGGAAGGTTAAGAGTGAGTGTTGGTATGGAACTTCAAGAAAAGTCTTGACATGTGGAAGCAATTATACATTGGTTGTATATGATTATTTTTTTTGTAGAGTATCAGAGTGGAAAACCCACCCCCTCCTTGGACAACCCACACCCCCACCCCCCTATAACTCCCCTACAGCCCCCACCTGGATATCCCCCCACCCCACCTAGACAGCCCCCACCCCACCTAGACAGACCACCCCCTCCTCCCTGGAAAACCAAAACCCCCTCCCCCACCTGGATATCCCCTCCCCCCTTGATAGACCACAACCCCCTCCCCCACCTAGATAGCCCACTCAACACCCCTGAACAGTCCACCCCCTCCCTGGATAGCCCACACTCCCTCCCCTACCACCCCTACCCCCTGAAGCCCCCTGAACAACCCCCCACCTAGACAGTCCCCCCCACCTGGACTGCCCCCCCAACTGGACAGCCCCCACCCCCACCTGAATAGCCCGACAGCCCACCCCCTCCTCCCTAGACAACCCACACCCCTCCCCCACCTGGACATCCCAACCCACCTGGATAGCCCACCCACCACCCCTGGACAGCCCACCCCCTACCTGGATAGCTCACACCCCTCCTTGCAACCCCCCTACCCCCTATAACCCCCTGGACAACACCCTTACCTAGATAGCCCCCCCACCTGGACAGCCCACCCCACCCCCCAACGGGATATCCAGCCACCCCACCTCAATAGCACTCCCACCCCCACCCAGACAGCCCACCCCCACCACCCCCACCTGGACAACCCACCCCCCAGACAGCCCACACACCCCTCCCCCACCTGGAAAACCCACTCCCTATACCCAAATGGACAGCGCTCACCCCCCCCCACCTGGATATCCCACCCCCTGTATAGCCCACACCCCTCCCCTACCTAGACAACCCACACCCAATACCCATATCATACCATAAAAATTACCAACACCCCATTAAGCATACTCTGTTGAAGAGTAAATGATGGTTATTTTTATAGTAAAAAAATTCTTATATTTTATATTCTTCACTTTTATATTGATTCTTTTATTATAGATCATTAATTTTATGGGTTTTATTATTATATAAACCTACAAAACACATCAATACATTGGTTGAAAAACAAAAAATCATCTTATCTCTTAAATGGACAGCCCCCACCCCCACTTGGATAACCCCTCAGATATCCCACCCCCATACTCAAATGGACAACCCCCCTCACCCCCACTTGGACAGCCCACCCCCACCCCCACCTGGACACACCCCCCCCCGGACATCCCACACCCCCAACCGTCCTCAATCCCTTCACATGGACCATCCATCTCTAAAGTGTAGAACAAAAAAAAAGAAAAAAATCAAAGTGATCTATATACCACAAACCACAAGAACTCTGATTTAGCCCAAATCAAAATAGAAAATAGAAAAAAATAGATGACAAAAATTAAAACTAAGGTAACACTTACTAATGTGAAGTGTAGAAACAAGAAATTTATTGATTGAAGATGGATATATGGGTGAAAGGAGTTTGGCGGCCTAGGGTAAAGAAAGACCTTCTCGAGGAGCTTTGGATTAGGGTCTGCAGTCAGATAGAATGGGAGTTGGGCTGTTGTGTATTTGGGGGAAAAATTTCCTAATGGTTTTTAAAAACCATTGGGAAAGCTTCTCTTTACCAACGATTTATTAAAACCATTGTTATATATTAGATACATTATATATTTCCCAATAGTTTAATCAAACCATTGGAAAATCTTAATTATTATAACACATTTCCAACGGTTTGAACAAACTTTTGGGAAATTCGTCCCCTTTTTATAATATACCAATGGTTTCTTTAAACCATTGTTATAAAACTATTGGGATAAACTCTTTTTCTAGTAGTGTTTATTATGTATTAATTGTGATGATATATCTTCTTATGTCATATGATCTATGTGGAACATCTAAGTATATACATGATATGATTATGATGGGTGCACTCATATAGCACTCAAATTCATTGGGTAATGTTTTAGTCTCATGATATTCTTTTTATGGTGTGTGATAGGTTATTATAAGCACATTATTTTATGATTTATTGGTGGCTAACCTTGAATGATGTTTATCATGTCATGTTTAATGTTGTTGCCACATTACCATGCCACCTTTATGTTATCATTCTATATCATGACTTATTGTTCATTTCTTCGATTATCACCCATTTATGTCACATTAATATGCCTATTATCTAACACGTAATATCATTTTCATGGTATTATTTTATTATTCCATTACTAGTCTTTATATCTCACACCCTTTCTTATGTATATCCACAAGTTATTCCATACAATTTTAAAAATGATGGAACAATATGAGCATGTTAAGGATGTTTTCAATAATGTCGATGTACCCCCTACTTTAATTTGTTATGTAACGTACCTATTTTCAAAAGACACTAGACTTATCAATTTTTTTGGTTGTATGATGTGGACTCTTATGTAATAAATAATGAATTAATATGTAATGAAAAAGGTTTTTCATAGTTGGTATCAAAGGGATGTTTATTTATTTTTGGGATTAGGATTTGAAAATTATAGAAAAAGACTTAGGTATAAGAGTAAATTTTTTAAAACATCCTTAATTTTTGGTAAAATATAGATTATGTGGGTTCTACTAAAATACATCCCTTTATGGATACTACAATTAGGTGTGTCTCTGAAACAGATATACCTAGGGTTAACACCTGAAAACCCCACATTAAGTTAGCCTCAATCAGGAATTGGTGCACGAAAATGGGCCTTTATACACACCTGGTTTGAAACTCCCAAGGTATAAGATTTGGTAAATTCACAAGCTCATTACAAACCATTATTAAGGGAAGAAAATTCCCATAAGAGTCTATATTAGGAAAAAGATCAAGGTTAACTTATATTTAAGCCTATAAATTCATAATTTAATGAATAAATATCATTTATAAATTACCCATTTAATGTTATTAGAGTTCTATTTATGTTTTTAATAGTTTAAAAACAATCATCCCTAATTTTACCTTTATTCTAGCCAATGGTCAGAAATAAGAGGAACCAAGTAAATAACCAATGTAAAGGAAAATATGATGACTACACCAACAAGATTCCCAACCTGATGGGAGAAGGATTAAAAACATTGTTTTGATACTCTCTCAGTTGACTTAGGTTATGAATAAATACTTGAATCAGGAGTAATACCCAAATCCCCTTAAAAAAGAACAAGATACAATTGAGACCTTTATGAAACAAAGGCCTCCAACTTTTAATGGATCATTCGATCCATTAATCGCTGAGTAATGGATCAACTCCATTAAGAAGATATTTTCTATCCTTCAAGGTTATAATAAAGATAAGTTTATACTAATGATTTATCATATGGAGGGAGAATCTGATAAATGTGGACATTGATCAAAAATATGAATCTTGATAAAGAGATCAAACCAATGGGGTGGAATAAATTCTGGAAAATGTTTTTTGAAAAATATTTTCCTATCACTATTAGAATTAAAATATAAAGGGATTTACTTTACCTCAAGAAAAAATATAATGAATCCACTAGGGAATGTTAAGAAAACTTCACAAGACTTGCGCGATACACCTCCATCTTTTCCATTTCCCCTAAATTTAAAATTTACCACTTCTTTGGTGGGATAAAACTGAGTATACAAAGAGACCTGATGATCCATTATTTTGATAGATATGATGAATTTTTTTGACATTACCTCAAAGTTGAAATAGAGATTGGTAAATCTTAAGGGCTTCATGAGGATAAGAAGTGGAAAGTGGAGTTTAATTATGGTATTAAGATGGAGAAATCTAATTTTTGTAAGAAATTTCAACATCCCACTTATCAAAATTGTGGAAATAAGAAACTTATAAATTGTATAAAGGGGATGAGGAAATGATTTAGGTCAGGAAAGGAAGGGTACCTAACTAGAAATTATCCTATGTAGAAACACACCAAAGCAATGGAAGAGAGGAATGATCCAACCTACCCTCAACCTATTGTCCAATTTTCAAACTGCAAGGAATATGGAAACCATGCAAATCAATTCTATAATACAGGGGTTATCAGATACAATCAACACCAACACCCTCCAAGTTAGTAAGGGTGAGAATATTCCATCACAACCACTAAGGTGGATCCTGACAACAAAGTTGTGAAATATTAAATAGTTATTCATTCAATAATAGTGGATGTATTTTTTGATTCTGGTTCTATGAATTCCTTTGTATCATGAAAGTTTAGTAGAACTATTGAAACAACCCCACAAATTATGGAAGTAGAGTTGTCGGTGAAAATTAATAATGGGGAATTATTGTATTTCAAGTATATAAATCCTTCCCTATCAAAATTTGTGGGATGAACTTTCTAGAGAACCTTGTGATACTCCCTTTAGTATATTTTTTTCTAATTCTAGATATGGATTGAATTTCCTTATATAGGTCTAACAAAAATTACTACGAGAAGGAAATCACTCTCTGTACAATAAATCATTCTTTTTTTGTACAAGTGAAAGGAGGAGGATGAATCTTTTTTAGCACCAAAATATCAAGAATGAATATTATTTACCTACAAGAAAGTGTATCTAGCTCAAATGATTTAGTATAAGGAAAATATCATCCTTGAATACATGTACATTGTGAGGGAATATACTGAATTATTTCCTGAATAATTTCATGGAATTACTCATAGACAAGGGGTTGAATTTTCAATCATGATTATACCTAGGGATTTTCCAATATCCAAGAATCCATATAGAATGGATGTTATGGAACATAAATATTTGAATAAAAAACTATAGGAGAGTTTGAAAAACGGTTCATACACCCAAGTGATTCACTATGGGGTGAACCAATCCTATTCATCAAGAAGAAGGATGGGTCAATACACCTTTGCATTGATTATCGTGAGCTCAAAAATATCATGATAAAGAACAAATATCATTTTCCATAGACTGATGACTTGTTCAATTAGCTATTTGGATCTCAATAATTACCTAAGGTCAATCCTTGTATAGGGTATTATGAAGTAAGGGTGAAGATGGTGGATATCCCCAATATTTCTTTCTATATAAGGTATGATCACTATAAGTTCAAATTAATGCCATTTTGGATCACTGATGCTCTAAAAATATTCATGGAATTGATGAATAGAGGATATAGATAATACCTCATCAAATTTTTGGTAGTATTTAAATAATATATTCTAATACAATCCAAATGCAAGGAGGAGCATGAGGATCATTTGATAACTATGCCAAAGAACTTATGAAATGAGAATTTTTATGCATAGTACAAAAATGTGAGTTCTAGTTGAAGGAATTATAATTTATGTGGAATATTATCATAATTAATGGGATATATATAGACACTTCAAAGAAAGAGACAATTGAAGTATGGATAAGGCTAACATTTTTGATAGAAATTCATAGTTTCCATGGATTATCTATATACTATTGTCAAATTTTTAAGTTTTATCACAATTTTCAAACCCTATAACCAAGCTAACTTGGAAGGGAGTCAAGTTTTTTTTGGAATAATGATTGTGAAGAGAGCTTCAAGGAGTTAAAAAATAGGCTTATCATTTCACCTATACTTACTCTACCCACAAGTGGGGAACTTTTCATGGTATACAATGATGCTTCCAAGAAGGGTTTGGGTTGCGTACTAATGAAAAATAAAAAAGTGATGGCCTAAGCCTTAAGGAAATTGATAGTTGATGAAAATTATTACCCAACACATGATATGTAGTTGGTTGTAGTAATATTTTAATTGAAAATATGGAATCGTTATCTCTTTGTGGAGAAGTGTGAAATATATATGGATCATAAGAGCCTCACATATATATTCACATATAAAGATATGAATATGCACCAACGAAGATGGTTAGAGATAATTAAGGACTATGATTGCTCAATCCACTACCATGCTTGGAAATCAAATAAAGTGGTATATTCTCTAATTAGAAAGTATCCAATAATTCTATCATTAATGAGAACTAAGAAAGATTTAATCTTTTTAGACTTGATTAGGATATTCAAAGGAATCATAAAGGAAGGAACATCATATATCATTCAAAAATGATTTCTCAACCATATATTCTAGAGAAGATAAAGGATGCTCAAAGAGATAATGTTGGAATTCTGAAAAAGGTTTAAGCAATAAGAAAATGGAAATCCTTAGAGTTAAAAATTAATGGGGAATGAATTGTAAGATTTGGGTCAAGACTATGTGTACCATCATATCCTAAGTTAAAGAAGGAACTATTGGATGATGAACATTCACTACAACAGAAATTGGATTTAGCGGTGGTTTTGGGAACCGCCGCTAAACCTTTTTTTAAAATGGTTTCAGAGAGGTTTATAATAAACCACCACAGAACATTTTTTTTACACTGCCAACCATTCCTCCCCACCCCGACCCCGCTTCTCCCTACTTCCCCCGCTTCCCCCGCGACCTCGGACCCCACGACCCCAGTGACCCGGCGACCCCGACCCCCCACGACCCCAATGACCCCGCGACCCCAGGTTTCCCTAGGTTTCCCTATTTCCATATTATTTTCGGTTTTAATTAGTTTTTTGGATGTCATAAGGTAGTCTGAGGTGAATTTTGGTCTTGTGAATACCTCATTGATTTGGGTTTTTTCCACATGAAGTTTGTGTGTTCCTATGATTGAGATTTGTACAGGTTGGTTCTAGATGGGTTGGGAATGAGAATACATATGAAATCATGCTCACATAACTAATATCAAAATTTATATTATTGATAACATGAGGGTTTTTATCTTTTTGAGGTTTCTGTGACATGAAGGCCATGTAGTTGAGGTTCTAGTTGGACCATGTTGAGAATTGAAACCTGGGTAAAAAATAAAGGTTGTTATTAATTTGAATTTTCTGTGGGTTTGTTTTTCACTTTAGCTTTCAGATTTGGGATCTTTAATGGAAGTTAATTTTAGGGATAGTTTTAGGGTTTGTGGGATTTTGGTGGAATTTAGGTTCTTGGTTTTGTTTTTTCACAAGGTGCATGTTTTGTCTAAATTTCACCATTCTAGATTATCCCTTAATGGTGCAAGGATATATGCTATGCGTCTACCTATTTTGGGTTTTTTGTTTCATGTTTATTGTTTTAATATGATTGGAGATGATGAGGAAATTTTATAGAATAGTTTAATCCTCTTAGATGTGTGTTTTTTGGATTTAATTCTCTCAGATACCCCCAAGTTGTTTTCCCACCCAACCATCTCTTGAAATGAGGTATCATGGGATTATATCATTCTGAATTTTACACTTCTACTAATTACAATCTATGGAAATAATGTGTCATTAGGGGGTTGATTTTTACACCCCATGAAATAATTTTCTTATTTTTTAATGATGTTAAGGCTAATTTTTTAGTTTACCCATTTTTTTAGTGATTGAATTCTGGGAGTGGTGTTGTCTAGATAACTTTAACATGCTATGGTCTAGAATCACCATGGGTGTGGTGTCACCTATAGCTAGTGAAATATATAAAAGAACTCTTAAACACCCATATTAAAAGGAATTTTGATGTAGGGGTTTCCCTATATGAAATAGGGGGAGGGTCAAATCGGTTTGTGGGGAGCCATAGTGGTGGTTGGTTATAGAGGATTTGTGGGGGGATAAAATAGGGAGGATTCTACAGTATAGTTAGCTTCCTACATACATTTTGGCTATAGTGGCTTCATGGGGGGATAAAATAGGGAGGCTAATACAGTGTCATTAGCTTCCTACTTACAGAATCAAGTAAATAGTATTTGGATCCCAACATCACTGTAAAAAACTAATCTGTGATAAAATGTGTTTGGTGCCAATTTTTTTCTATCATCATGGGGATATAGGAGAATATTGATAAAGTGGAGTTTCTTCTCCAAATATTTTATGGATTGGGCACAATTGGGTTCAATTAATGGAACTTATATGCTCTTATCCATCATTTTCTCACTTCCTGAGAGGAATAGGTAGTCCAAGAATATATCCTCCTCTTATTCAATATTTCTAACCATCAAGACAAATATATAGAGGATTCCATTAAGTAGTTGCATACTTTTTCTATTAAAGAAGCATGGCCTCATGATTGAATAGCTATGAAGATAGAAAAACCATGAGAACATGAGGCTCATGTAGAAAGGGTGTAGGTGTAGCTACTATTAGCAGACATAAGTATTGATCCCATTTATAGTGTGGATTACAATGTTTAAAAGGGTTTGATCACCACTAAATTATTTATTCACACATTTCATAAATATACCTCTGGACTGATAAAATAGGGATGAGAGAATAAGTGAATGCTTAAAAAATTTCATAGTCAAAAGGGCCTAGTGAGCACATCCTGACTTCTTCTAGATTAATATTATGAACCCCACAATATTTAAGTCATTTATTTTATCACCTTAAATTTTTCTTGATCCTCATATTGGGGAGGCCTAGTTCACGATGAATTTTCTTCTTATTAGGTTTCCCTTTATGTATTTTCAACCTAATAGGATTTCTTCCATTTTTCAATTCCAAATGCTTAACTTAGATTAGGTTAGCATCATATCCAGTTAGTGGAGACTCAATTTTTACCTAGGTTTCTCTTTACAATTGTTCACCATGATGAGTTGTGTGTCTATTTACTTATATAGTTTTATTTCAGTAAAGTTGTACCGATATAAATGATGTTTAAGGTTAGAAAAATTTGACCCAGGTGCACATTGTTTAATTTTATGATGTGTGAACCATAAGCTGGGGTAGCCTACATGAAGAGATGTTTCAAGTTAACCTGATATGAATTGGAAAAATATGGTATCATGAATATGGATGATCTCATAATTAATTATAAATCAATAAAACTAATGACCACTGTTGTTGATAATAGTGGGTTTTTCACTCTTTGAGATTTTTTTAGTGCTTGGTTGTGTGATATCAAGAGGAAAATATATGAACTCTCTAATCATAAATGGAAGCAGTGGCATAAGGGATGTCCCACCTTTACTACCTGGGTTGAAGGAGTTAGATACGGTCTTTGAACATGGGTAATTTAGTTTATGGTCATGAAGCCCATACCATTTACTTTGTGATTTAGATTCACACAATCTGGACCAATTAAGGGTTACATCCTGCTATTTCCATGCTTCTTCATCAATATTGGAAACATTATTTTTTTCCTCATGAAATGTGATTCCAACCAAGTTATTCTTATGTTAATTTTTGTTATCTAATATTATATTTTGATGCTATAAAGGATTTCAAAAGTCAAGGGTTGAAAATTTGGAGATTTGGGAGAAATATGATAGGAATATTGTTTAGTATAACTTTTAGTATTGACCATGTGGTAATTGAGTAATATGGAATTGTTAGCACACTTTTTCTCTTTACTAAAGAAACTTCCCCTATCCCAAACACTAGAGGGTTCATATCTAACTCAGGGGATCATCTTTATTATATTATGTTTCTGTAATCTTACACTATCGTATATATGAATCTCTTTCTCTATTTAGTAGTAACTATGTGTTTTAATTTTTTTTACTATTGTGTAAGCACATTGTGATATACATGGATAAAAGCTAGATCACATTACCGAGGAACACACCTCAGTATGTTAAGGGTTTGAATGAGTTTTTAGATTTTTCAATTTCTAATAGATCTTTTGAAGGGAGAATAAGATGTCCATGTCCTAAATGTAAATTTAGAACATGGTTGAAGAGAGATGAAGTTTATGAACATTTAATACTGAAGCAATTCCCTGGTATATATTTGTGTTGAGTTTGGCATGGATAATCGAACATTACAAAAAGATTGAGCACCGATGTTAATCAATAGAATGAGGTCCCAATATCATCGACAATGGAAAATGAAATGAAAAACCTCATAAATGATGTGTTTGTCACTACAAGACACCACTATCAGCATCAAAACATATTAGAACAACCAGAAGAGGGTGATACAAATTACAACATGACAAGTGATGTTTTTGAGACTGTAACACAATCAGATCAAGATTGTAACATATCATTGGATCCTCCTCTTGATTCTGTGGAGCCAAATGTATGAGAAAACTTCACTAAGGAAAATGAGTTTCATGATTTAGTTGATGATGGAAATCAAGAGTTGTATAGTGGGTGTTTGAAATATTCAAATCTTTCATTTATGCTGAAGTTATACCATATCAAATGTCTATGTGTAATTACAAATAAGGAAATGTCCATGATATTGGAATTGATTCGTGATGAATTTCCTAAAGAAAAAATCCCAGAATCTTTTTATGATATGAAAAACGTTGTTAACAAGATTGGTTTGAATTATACAAAAATACATGCATGTCCCAATGATTGTATGCTTTATTGGGGAGAGGATTCAAGTAGACATAATTGCAAGAAATGTTCTTCTTATAGATGGAATTCAAAGGGTGATGTTAGAAGTCTTAATGAACATAATTTCATGGAGAAGAAGAAAAGGAACACACCTGCAAAGGTTTTGCATTAATTTTCCTTGAATCCTCGATTGCAAAGATTATTCATGTCATCGAAAACCTCCGAACACATGAAGTGGCATTATGTAGATAAAAATAACGATGGGTTAATGAAACATCCACGAGATTACCAATCATGGAAGACATTTGATTCATTACATCTAGATTTATCAACTGATCCTAGGAATGTTCGATTGGGATTGGCTGCCAATGAATTCAACCCATTTGGGACTTTGAGTACCAGTTATAGAATTTGGCTAGTTGTTTTGATCCCTTATAATATGCCTTCGTGGATGTGTATGAAACAAACATATTTTTTTATTTCGATGATTATTCTTGGAAAACAAATTCCTGGAAATGATATTGATGTATACTTGCATCCTTTGATTGATGAATTGCAGGAGTTATGGAGCAACGGTGTTGAGACATTTGATGCTTCTTCTAAAAAAATGTTCAAAATGCATGCTTCTTTAATGTGGACCATTAGTGACTTCCCTGGGCTTGGGAATTTATCTGGTTGGAACACTTAAACGGGTTTAGATTTTCATGTATTTAACTTCGATTTTGAGCCCAAATGGGTACCTCTTAGTAGAAAATGGTGCTTCTTGTGCCATCGAAGATTTCTCGATACATCTCATTGATTTCGGATGAACAGATCAAAATTTAATGGTTCCATTGATCGTAGACCACATACAAAGTTGTTAACTGGTTCTCAAATATTGACACAGCTTGAAAATGTTGAAACAAAATTTTGAAAGGTTCATCATTTGAATGATAGAAGAAAACGGGTCTGAAGTGCATCGTCAGGTGAAGTCAAAACACAACAATGGAAGAAAAAAATTATATTCTTCAAACTCCCGTATTGGGAATTTAATTTGTTGTGGAACAATCTTGATGTGATGCATATTAAGAAGAATGTCTGTAATAATTTGATTTTCACATTACTTAATGATCATGGAAAGTCGAAGGATCATCTCAATGCTCGCAAATACTTACAAGTAATGAACATAAGACATGATCTCTAGCTAGATGAGAATGAAAATTATGCTTCAGCCATTTTTGCAATGAAAAATATGGATAAAGATACATTCATCAAAATTTTAAAGAATGTGAAGGTATTTAATGGGTATTCGAGTAACATCTCGAGGTGTGTTGACTTGAAGAATTGTAAGTTACATGGATTGAAAAGTCACAATTCACATATTTTCTTACAACAGTTACTACCATTGACATTGCGCACATTATTACCTGAAAAAGTTAATTCTGTTGTACTCCAATTATACACATTTTCAGGCAATTATGTGAGAAATATCTACATCCATTTCATCTTGAAAACCTCAAGGAGAGGTTTGTATTGACCCTTTGTTCAATGGAGATGATCTTTCCTCTATCGTTTTTACTGTCATGATGCATTTAACTGTGCATTTGGTTGAGGAAGATAAATTAGGAGGCCCCGTTAATTATCGATGGATGTATCCAATTGAGAGGTATTTTATTTATATTTTTTTCATTTAAGTAAACAATTTATAGAATTTAAATAAATTCATAATATTATAATTTTATTTCACAGATATCTTGGGAATTTGAAAGCATACGTGAGAAATAAAACTGTTTCCTCTGGAATTGGGGATGACCTCATTGATTGAAGGTTCAAACATTCCAATCAGCTTCTAATGGGTTTGTTCGTAGAACCAAAAACATCCAATGATTCCATATCCATTTGGACCTTCTTTCTAAAGGTAGGCGCCCATTAGTTGTGGAATGATGAGGCTTAGGAATTTGCATTGTTCGAGAGGATGGGAGGTCAAACTCATCACACCTTTTTGAGGGGAATTATTGTCTACCCTGAGACTCTCTTTATAGATTTAAGTTATGTTTGTGAATCCTTATTACATTACCGAGTATAAAATGAGCTTTCCTTTAGTATGAAAATCAATGATTGATATGTAGGAAATTCAGAGAATCTTTTATATGTATTCGAGGTTCTTCATCGATGAAGAATCATCTGTATTTGTTAGATATTCTTAGTTGATGATATCCTTAAATACATAAAATTCTCTTGGTCATTATGATGACCATACTGGTTTTAAAGCCATTCAGTGGGGCACTTGAAGTTTATTTTCATTCAGAAGGACATGGATTATTTCAGAGTTGGGATCATACCCGCTGATGGGCTACCTACATATCCTTTGTTTTAGAAAAGGAATCAGAACCCACATAGTTCGAGTAAGTGAGTATGATGTTTATGCATGATTCATGGCTCAAAGAAAGATGTCATGATTAATTTTAAACTCTAATCTCACATGAGTCTTGCTCGATGTGAGAAACAAGAGGTATTGGTGAAACCGGACAATTGTGCCATGAAAGATGCAATGATATGGGGCTTATGTGTGTATGACTACCCAAATAGATAAGAATTAAGATTTACTTTAGGGAAGAAATCTAGGAACATGGTCCATAAAGGTATATGTGCTTCATGGGGATTTGGATACTCTAATATTGGGTCTTACTTCTAAGGAAAATTCCCAAATTAGGAGGGGACTTATGATTGGGTTTTACTCCTGAGAAGGAAGCCCAGATCAAAAAGAAATTAAGACTGGGGCTTACTCCTGAAAAGGAGGCCCAGGTTAAAGGGATTTAAAAATTAAAGGGACTTGGGGATTACTCCTGAGGAGGAGGCCCATATTTGAGACTGGGGATTACTCCTGAAAAGGAGGCCCAGGTTAAGAGAATTATGGTTGGGGCTTACTCCTAAAGAGGATGCCCATATTTGGGAATCATGAGATTGGGACTTACTCCTAAGGAGGATGCCCAGATTAGAGGACTTGGGGCTTACTCCTAAGGAAGATTCCCAGATTAATGAGGATTTGGCCTGGGGATTACTCCTGAAAAGGAGGCCCAGGTTAAGGATTCTCTCATCTTAAAGGATGATGTTGAATGAAATCTCAATCTTTACTGACATAAAGATGTGTAAATCACTAGGTTTTGAGAGATGTTCCATGGAGTTCCTTTTAGATAAGGAATCCAAATCAAGAAATCCAGCCATAAATGGCTTTGAAGAGTGTCTTGAAGACTGAATCTTGAATAGGAGAGGTGGAATGACATAAGAGGGGTGAAATGGGTTGAAAAGGTACCCAAAAAGATAGGGGCGTGCAAGTCCTGTCAGGCGCGCAAGTACTGCGTGGGCGCACAAGTCCTGGGCACGCAGGTATACCTGCGCGGCACATGGGTACTTACACAATTTTCATCCCTTAGAGTTATATTTGGGAGATCCTTGTTCAAAGCCTTTAGAATTATCCCTAGAGGCTTTCCAGAAGATGGCACACAAGTTACGGTGAAGAAGTAGGGCGACACGCAAGTGTGTCCATTTCCCTTAAGGGTAAAACACTTAGGCGCGCAAGTTTTAGTGAATTATAACACTTAGACCTTACTTCTCCGGTTTAGACCTTCCATTCCAGGCAAAGAATTACCTTCAATGTGTTCGGAAGACCTGAAGAAGAGACTTGGGCGTTCAGAGCTCTATATTTGAATTCTGGAAAAAATTCCTCTTGAAATGGGGGGCCCACAGGGTCTATTTATAGGCTTCTGAAGACCCTGGGCGGTTATCACTTAGGGCGCGCAAGTCACTTGCGCGACAATTAGGTGACGTACAAGTATACTTGCATGACAGTAATGGAACTTGCACAAACATAAGTCCTTTGCCTCCTTTTTCATTCTTTTATCGATTTTTTATGTTTTCTTCAAAGGATGAATCACTTTGGGCGAAGTCATTTCCCTTTCCATTCCTTTAGACAATGTGACGAAAAAGGAGCATCAACAAAATTACCCCCTCAGAGTTGGATCCTGAAGAATAAGGATGTGAATCTGAGGAAGGGAATAAAATCAAAGGGAAAGGGCCGCACAAGTGATCATCGTGCAACTTTCATCGCACAGGTGTGAGTCGCGCAAGGCTGGAGTGCGCTGGATGGAGCGTGCTAGCTATAGGCATGCAGGTGGGAAGCCTGGCCTATAAATATGCGACCATTTGTCGCATAGAGCACTGATTTCCGGATTCTCGATCTCTCACAACGCAGGTCACGTTCGCCACGCAGGTTTCTCGTTTTTCTGCTGTTTCTTCGCTGTCGCGCTGCTGTCAAGGTATTTGGACTTGTGCGGTTATACTTGCACGCCAAAAACTTGCGCAACACATTAACACTTGCGTGACACATCCATACTTGCGCACCAAGTTTTAGACTTTCACGCCTTAATGCCTTTTCCATTTTTCTGAATTCCTTCACAAATTTTATGAAAAACAAAACCCATTTAAGCGTTAATTTATTCAAATTTTGTGCAGATTCAATGGCTCCAAGAATTGGAACAACTGATGAATTGGAAAGCAAAAGAATTGATGAAATGGTGGATATCGTTGGCCATGATTATTATACCATCTATGGTAGCACTCTCCCAGATTTGGCTAAGTATTTGAAGAAATATCAATTTGATTTCCCACAAATCACTTATCTTCCTTTGTACGGTTATGGTCATCTGCGAGAAGTCACTATTCCAGAAGCAAAGAACTATCTCCCATTTTCGTGGTTTCAGAGTTATACCAACTTTTCTTTAGCAAATATCTCATGTGGAGGAGGATTTATATATGCTGGAACAGTGGAGAAGGCCCACATGATGCATCATAGCCCTTGTATGCCAGATCTGAAACCTCATAAGCCTGAGTTGCAACCACATTGTCATCCTTCAATATTCCGAAATGCTCAGATGGATCAATCCAAAGGCTGGAAGAAAAGTTGGGACTTCCATCCTGGGGGAGGTGTGAAGCCATCTTGGATGTGGGCATACTGGGTACGACAAACCTGTGAAGAGTTTGTCAAATATTTTAAAGAAGTTGCGATATACTAAGCTATCTGGGTTGGGAAAACATATGTTTATAGACATGATAACTTTGTGCCAGAGATACTCATCCACTAGAGCCCAGAAACCAATTCTTTCCATCTGACTCATGGAGAAGTAGGCATCAGTCTGTGGGATGTCCACAGGATCTCAAGGGATCCAAATTTGGGTGATATGTATGATGAATTAATTCCTCCCAAGGTGACTTGGAATGATTCAAAGAATACTCCTGCTTTGGCTCGAGAATTAATTAAAATATTCCACAGGCTCAAGAGTTCAGATACCTCCTTAACTTATTCTAGAAAGGATATTCATCCGGAGGAGTGGATGAATATATTTCTTATTGAGAATAAAGAGAAGGAGCCAAAGGAGAAGGATCCGAAGGAAAAATGATCAAAGAAAAAGAAATCCAAGGATAATAGGCCCACCCGTCCTACTACCTACCCAAAACCTGAGAAGAGGGGTGCTCTTGGCACATTCTAGCAAACTCTAGAAGCAGGAGAGTTCGAGAAGTGGGGATATGAGGTGAATCAAAGGATCCCAAAGAAGACACGTCTGGCGGGCTTCTTGGCTTTGTGGCTCAGCGTTTATCTCTTTCCAGTCATGGATTCGAAGGGAGGCGTCAGGCTAAAGACCTTCGTTATTGCAGCAAAGTTGGCTGAGGAAAAAATGGTTGGGTTGGCTACCCTCATTTTAGCAAATATTCACAGGATTTTACTTCATTTATTCATGGGTAAATATCCTTTAAGAATAGTGGGACCATTCCAAGTTTTATGGGGATGGATCGACACTCACTTCAGGACATACAATGTACAGAATGGATTGCAAATTCCTGGAAGTTCTTTCAGGCCATCAGTGCAAGCATTCTCTGGAGTTGATCCATTAGATCTTAATGCCTATGACATGAAAGTGAGGATGAGCATGTTTAAGGAATTCAACTTCTTTCCTTATGGAAATCCGCCAACCGGGCAGTTTGTTGATGATGGAACATACCACTTGGATTTGAGGGCATACATGCTAGCTTGCAGGGATGGTGTGCTAGTTGCTAGGATTGATAGAGAAATTATATGCGAGGCCTATGCTCTATATAGATTTGCACGTCAATTCAAGTGTCTGCAACAGATTGCTGTATCTCCCCCAGTACATGTTAGGTTAGAGCAACATTCGATGGTTGCTCGACAACTGTGGCTGCTGACATCAAGGGAGAAGACTGGGGTGGTATTTGATCTACCAGTTGAAAAAGCGGCACATAACTTGACCACATGGTATGTCGAGCACTGGATATCATCATACCCTAAAGGGGTGCTGAATCACCCAATTTATTAGGTGGGGAAAAGGAAGAGGATTGTAGAGAAAGGAACCCTTTCTCATAAAGGTGATGCTTCCCCACCTGAAGCTGATTCACCAGATTCCTCTTCTAGGACTGATTCACCGGATTCCCATGATGGGGATGATGAGGAACAACAAGTGGTAAAGCGACCTCGTGCCCAATATAATCCTCTAGTCAGAATCAAAATACCCACTCCATCAACTCTTGGTGAGTTACTTCATTAGGGTACTTTAAGAACTACTACTTTATAAAGCAATAAGTCTTATTTTCTTATTCTCTATCTGTAGTTGCAGGAGCTGGGAAGAAACTGAAATCAAAGATTGTAGGACCTTCCTCGCAGCCTTCATATCTAAGACCAGAGGCTATCCAAACATGGTAGAGTTTATACTGTGGTGTTGAAACTTCCTGGCTAGATTTATGCGAGGGGTTACACCTCCCTAGAATAGGGAATCTTCTGGCTTCTACGGACATCAGTTTTGAGAATAAACCTGATGAAGTGCAGATTTATATCAGAGAGCTATAAATGCTCATTTCTGCCACTAATGAGTTCATTCATGTCACTAATCAGGTGAAGGAATTGATTAATCATGGTTTCGTTGAGGGGACTGATGAGGAGTGGCACAGTTATGTGTCTCCTGAAGATGTAAGTTTTCTTTCCTTATTTGCTTCGCAACTTGATTTCAATCAAAGCTTTGTTACTCAAGAAAATTGTTTTCTTAATCTTGCAGCTTGCCAAAACTACTAAGGTTCCTTCGCCTCAGTATAGCCCTGGTGGTACTGCCATCAGGGCTGCTGCTAAATCTCCTCAAAAACCGGGCGAGATATCTCCAGTCCAGTAGGACATGAATGAGGAGTTGGACATGGCATTCCATTCGCCAATTCAAGTGCCAATAAGGTAGACTTCTGATACTTATAAAAAGCCAAAAATAAAAAGGCGACGAATGAGGAAGTCCACCGCTAAACGCTTTATCAGTAGTGGTGAGTCCTTCAGATAATCATGAATTTTAAACCATGAAAAAGATTTCTGACTTTCCTTGGGATTGCAGGGGCTTCTTCAATTTCCCCTCTGAGGGAAAGGACTGATCCTCCCTTAAGGACCACAGAGGTTGTTGTGAAACAAATGTAAATTCAGACTGACTTGGCTGCTTCTGAAAAAGAGACAACATCTATTCCCATTATTGCTCATATTGCTGCTACAAGTAGAGAAGAACCTGCACCAGAATCATTGGCGGCCGCAACAACTGAATCTTCCATCCTTCCTGAAGAAGCTGCCTAGGGTCAGGGGCCGCAGAATGAGGGTCACCAAGAGGACACACCAAATTCTCCCACCGGTGAGACTAACCAGGATTCTGAAATATCATTGGATGAAATGATGAATCGTGGCATGTATTTCGAAGAATTTTATGATCATGCTAAGCTATCATGTGATTTAGAAGACCTTGGGCGTGAGTGTTATCCATCGCCCAGTAAATTTTCTTATAATTTAAACTTCTAATCATGACTGAAAATAATATGTAGTTCCATCCATGGAAGCTGCTAAACTGCCAATGCCTGAAGAGGGTGTGGACATTGATGGAAACCCTACCATTGCAGAAACATTAGCTCAAGTGGAACTAAACCCAGTAAACCCTCATGAGACCCATCTTGAAGATCTTGTTGAAACTGGGAAAGATGGGGAGGAGTCTTCTCAAGATGCTGATCTACTATTAGGTAATGATTGTATTGAGTTTTCAATATAGACAACCAAATTCCATTATTCTATGAAACTAACCATACTTTTAATTGATCAAACAGGGATATCAAATTTAATGGATAGAACTTTAGGTGAAGTCTCAACCTCTTCCCAAACAGTAGTAGAAGGTGAAGCTACCAGGATCAGGGGGAAGGAGCAGAACATGGCACTTCCCTAAGTGCATTAATCCCAGATTACAACCCCCCCTGTGATGATGATGTTGAATCAGACCCAGAGGTGCTTAAGGCGCTCAACTTTTCACGACGCAAGGAATGGAACAACATATGGAAAATCATATCTGAAGTTCCTTTAGAAGAGATATCATAAAAGATCCCTTTATTGTCATCCCAGTTCGTCATGCTAGGACTTGGCGGTTTTGGATACCAAGAGATTCATACCGCAGTGAAACAAGTCTTTTTAAGAAGGGAGCAGGAACAAAAGTGCCGTGAAGACTTGACCAGGGTGAAGCTGTCAGTCAATATCAGTGAATTTGAGGCTGCAGTATCCCGAGATAAAGCTGACTATGCTGCCAAGATGAAGGAGTTGAAGCATAAGATCAAAGATAAAGTCATTCAGAAGATGCACCTTCAGCAACAGTTAGATGCTGTTACTGGGGAACTTGACCAACAAAACAATTCACTGGAGGGAGCTCAAACGAATGGTATGAAAGCCATTGCGGATGCCAAGAAAGCACTCCATCAAGCTGAAAAGAGTGAAGTTGGTCGAGTGCATGAGCTTCAAGTATCTTCTTATGAAGCTCGGGATGCGGTTCATCAATTGAAGACTTATGTCGACAACCTTTTTTAATTTCCTGGAAAAGAGAAGAGACTCCAATCTGTGGATTTCCTTCTAATTCTTGTGCATAAAATGAAGAACATTTTCCCCTTTAATCATTTGTGCACCTATTTTCCTGCCACCTGCTTTAAATTTTACCTAAGACAATGGTCCTAGTAAGCATAGTTTGATTTTTACTAGGATTAATGTAAATAAACCTACAAACTTTGAATCTTTTAATTGCTCAATATTTCCTAAATCATACAAAATGTATGTTTAGTGAGCTGGAAATTGACTTTTATTAAGAGTTCCTTTTTATTTTGTGGGTAGTTTAAAGTCATGCACATCGGACATATAGAGGTTCATGTTTAAGGTCAAAATAGCTTTGACAGAAATGGATTAGAATTGACTCAATTCCTTGAAAATTTATTTGAAAACACATTACCATACTCAAGTACAAGGGAAAATATGTAAACTATGACTTAAGAATATTTGAATCTGAGGAATGATATGAAAAAGAGCTAAAAGGCATTATAAGAAGTAGTTTCCAAGAATGAAGTTACCATTATTTAACAAACCCATTAGGGGGTTGAATTATGCAGGGCCACCTAAGGGCATTGGCTGCATAGTCAAATAAATAGTATCTTTTTTCTAACAAGTCTATTATGTAGAATGTTTATGCAAGGCCGCCTAAGGGAACATGCTGCATAGTCAGGCAAAAGAACTATCAGAAATTTACTTTCCTAGTGCTAAAAAGACAGTGAAAGTTTATGAAGATTAAAATTTTCCAAAGTATAGAGTTTACTGTATAAAAAGAGGTACTTGAATATGAAGAATATATTTCCAAAAAAGATTATCGATGAACTGGATGAATATCACTCCTATGAAGGTCTGAACCAAACGTAGGGAAGGAGAATATAAACCATATACTTGAATACTTTCAGATCATGAGAAAGGATATGGAACAAGTATGTTAAGGATGACTATTTTTGCGGATCCCTACATATTTTCATTAAGAAAAATAAGGAAAAAAGAAAATTTCTTCCCAAGAATGAAGTTACAAGTATTTAACAAAACCATTAGTGGGTTGAATTATACAGGGCCACCTAAGGGCATTTACTGCATAGTCAAATAATAGCATCTTTTGGCTGATAGGTCCATTATGTAGACTGTTTATGCAAGGCCACCTAAGGGCACGTGCTGCATGGTCAGGCAAAAGAACTCTCAGAATTTCAGGCCTTTTGTGATTAGAAGTCAAGAAAAGGGTTAGGAAGATCTAGAAGTATTCAATATTAGGATTATGAAACATAAATATGGTTATTTTCCAATGTATGCAGAGATACATGGATCAATTATAACCATAATCATGTTGTGGCTGGGTCCTGAATGGAAATGTTGGACTTCACTACATATCCCATAAGGATGGGAATCAAGCCATACGTAGTTCTTGAACTATAGTTTAACATCATGTGGGACAAAAGGAATGGAGATCTTAGTTTAGGGTCATAGATCTTGGACCATTATAAGAAATACACAGTGTGTGTTTTCATGGGGAATTTTCAGCCAAGGGACTGAAAGTGAAATTTGGGGTTAGGCCCAAAAGACTTGGGACTGGTTTCGAGGGACACTCAAACGTTCCTACGTATCCCATAAGGATGGGAATCAAGCCCACGTAGTTCTAGAAATACCCTATGTACAAATTTGGTTCGTACATGTGAAGGGTGAAAAGGGGACTTTAGTGCAATGATGGTTTAACCCAAGATAAAAGGTTTAGGTATTTCCATGTTTACACGTAGTCTTTGAAATGAAACATGATTGAAAATCAATGTAAATAATGACTCCCTCTCAGGTGAGGGTATCAAAGAATGTTGTAGTTTATTTGCCGTACATGACAAAAATTGTTGTACAATTTTAACGTCATATAGAAAGGACGAAAGTGAACCAATGTAAAGATATTGATTTTGGGGACGGTTTCACAAATCAACATCGTATAAGATGGAGGTGAACCAATGTGAAGAGATTGGTTTTGGGCTTGAACCTTGGGAGGTTGCCTAAGTACCCAGCCTGGAAGGCAAGGATCAAAGTCCACGTAGTTCAATTAAAGAATGAATTAATGATCAAGTTGTTCTTGGGGACAACGACCTAAAAAATGATGGTGTTGGGACTTACACATGGTTAGTAGCCCAGAGAGAGTGTTATGGTTGAAGTGTGCTCTAAGATCACGTGAGTCATACTTGGTGTGAGAAACAAGAGGTAGCAACAACCCTAACGATGCATAGCTTAATGTCATGTAGGACATATAAAGGGACTATGCAGTTTAAAGTCTTGCAGTTAGGACTATTGGTGATACACAGTTTAGTGTCATATAGAAGGGACGATGTACAATTTAATGTCATGTAGGATGTATTAAAGGAATTTCTGTATAGTTTAGCATCATGTAGTTAGGACGATGGGGAAAATACAATTTAATGTCATGTTGGACAAAAAGAGGACTGTGCAGTTTAATGTCATGCAGTAAGGAAAAAAGAGTACACCATTTAACGTCATGTTGGACATATTAGGGAATTTTTTATAGTTTAATGTCATGTTGGATGAAAAAGGGATGATACAGTTTAGCATCATGTTGGACGTAAGTGCCAATAGTTTAAGGTCGTATGCATGGACTGTTGGTTATGCAGTTTAACGTCTTACTGGACGTAAGGGACTTTTATACAGTTTAGCGTCATGTAGTTAGGACGTCATAGTTTAACGTCATGTTGGAATAAAGTACAAATATTTTAAGGTCATATGTATGGACCATGGATGTATTTTGTGTTCATACAAAATATTTCTTCAGAAATCTAGCATTGATTGGAGTAGTGATGAGTTCTCCATCCATTGAGATTAAAGAATAAGCTCCATTGGAGTAGACCTTATGTATTGAGTAAGGTCCTTCCCATTTTGTCTCAAGCTTGGGAGGTTTCTTTCCTGGTATCATTGGAGTTCTGAGAACTAATACCAATTCTCCCTGAGTGAATGAATGAAGACGAACCTTTTCGTTGAAAGCTCGTGCTATTAGATTCTGATAGACTTCCAAGTGGTGCAGAGTGCACAATATTTTCTCATCTAACCATTCCAATTCAACCAATCGCTTTTGAGATTGTTCATCTATAGATGATTGATCACAAATGGTTACTCTTAGTGAAGGTAATTGAACTTGAATGGGCAAGATGGCTTCTGTTCCATATATAAGTGAATATGGAGTTGACCGAGTTGCAGTGCGGGTGGTAGTCCGATAATCCCATAAAGCATGAAAGAGTTTATTAGGCCATGAATTATTATCTTTATCCACCATCTTTTGCAGTATATTTGAGAGAGTCTTGTTAAATGATTCTATCTGGACATTGGCTGTTGCATGATACCGAGATGAATGATTGGATTTGATGTTGTATTCCTGATACAACTTCTTCACCTCGGATGAACAAAAGTTGGTGCCATTGTCCGTCAATATGGTATGAGGGACACCAAATCTAGTAATGATGTTAGACTTGATGAAGCTAACAATGCTTTTAGAAATGACTTATTTAAGAGGTATTTCCTCTACCCATTTGGAAAAGAAATCAGTAGTAGTAAGAATATACTTAAACTGATTGGCCGTACCTGAAGGGTAAGGTCCCACCACATCCATTCCCCATGTGGAAAATGGCCACAAGTATTTAGCTGTATGAAGCAACTCTAGAGGTTGATGAATGAAGTTGGCATGTACTTGGCATGAATGACACTTCTTTGTGAAATCAACACAATCTTGTATCATTGAAGGCCAAAAGTATCCAAGTCTTCGAATCTGATCAGACAGTCTATGTCCAGGCTGGTGGGCACCACAAAATCCTGTATGCACTTCTTTCATGACAACCATTGTCTCTTTACCATCAATGCATTTGAAGAGAACTCCAAAAAAAACGATGCTTGTAGATGATTTGCTCTAAGTGATCTGGGATATCATAAAGAGTAAAGTTGACCACACGTCGCTGGATTTGTTCTTTCCCGGCTCTATCAAGAGGAAGTGTTCCATTTTGAAGGTATTCCCTGATAGGTGACATCCATCCTGTAGTATGACCATACGGTTTAGGAATGGGACTAATTTCATTGATTTCATCTATTCTGGCTTGAACATAAGGTGAAATTGTACGACGGTGGGCAATACTGATGGTTGTCTCGTCCCGATTTGGATCTTCCAGAGCTGTGGCTATATTAACCAATGCATCAGCTTGAGCATTTTATGATCGCATGACATAAGAAAATGTCAGTTCCGAAGGGAATTCTGCCATTAATTCTCTGACGTAATCATAAAAAGGGATTAGTTCTTCTTTTTCTAATGGCATAATCCCCATTGACTTGTTTGATTACCAGGTCCGAATCACCTTTCACCTTTAAGTGATTCACTTGTGCTTGAAGCGCCAACTCCAATCCTGAAATGAGAGCTTGGTATTACGCTTAATTATTTGTAACACCTTGCCACAATAAGAAGGAATAAGGTAACACTACCTTTTCTGGATAAATGAGCACAATTCCTAAGCCAACTTTGTTGAATTTAGGATTTTCCATTTTCCTCCCTGTTGGACTTCTGAAAGCACCGTCAAAGTACATTTACCATATTCGAAGGCTTTCTTGAATAGAGAAAACTTCCTCATTAGGGAGTTCAATATCTGAAGACATGTCTTCCTTTGAAGGGTGTTCAGTAAGGAAATCAGCCAGATCTTAACCCTTTATCAACTTTTGAGACACATACTGAATGTCGAATTGCTGCAAAATAACTTTCCACCTTGCCAGACGTCCTGTAAGTATTGGATGACTAAGGATGAATTTGAGTTGGTTATTGCGAGATACCAATTGAACCTCATGATGTTGTAGGTAGTGTCTTAACTTATGAACTGCAAAGATTAATGCCAGTCAGCACTTCTCAATACTTGAATATCGGCTTTCTGCTTCAAGCATAGTCCGACTGAGGAAGTAGAGGCTGTTTTCATTCTCAGCATCATTCTTCTGAACAAGAAAGGCACCTAATGTTCTCTCTAGAGCTGTCATGTAGAGGATAAGTGGTCTTCCTTCAATAGGTGGCATGAGTACCAGTGGACTCAATAGGTATTTCTTGAGAATATCGAATGCTTCTTGAAATTCTTCAGTCCACTGGTAAGTGACTCCCTTCTTCATCAATTTGGTGAAGGGTAAACTTTTTCCTGCCAAATTGGTGATGAAACGCCGAATATAGGCTAAGTGTCCTTGAAGTCCTCTTAATTCTTTCAAGTTTCGAGGAGGTGACATACCAAGGATTGACTTTTTCTTCTCAGGATCGACTTAAATACCACGATGGCATACAACAAAGCTGAGAAATTTTCCCGAGGTTACCCCAAAAACACATTTTAAGGGGTTCATCTTCAAATTATGTTGTCGAAGATTGCAGAATATGACTTCCAAATCAGCCAAGTGATTAGAACATTGTTTGGATTTAACCACCAAATCTTCTATATAGCATTCAACAAACTTCCCTAAAAAGGGTTTGAAGATATGATGCATGACATGCTGATATGTTGCGCCCACATTCTTTAAGCCAAAAGGCATTAACCGATAGCAAAACACACCCTGAGGGGCTCTGAAGGCTATAGATTCCTCATCTTCTGGGGCCATTCAGATTTGATTATATCTGGAATATCCATCCATGAAGTAAAGTACTTCATATCCAGCTATTGCATCAATAAAAAGTTCTGTAATCAGAACTGGAAAATCATCCTTAGGACAATGCCGATTAAGATCACTAAAATCGATGTAAACTCTAATTTGTCTATTCTTCTTCTTTACAGGGACAATATTAGCTAACCACTTGGGATATTGAACTTCTCTGATGAAGTTAGCTTTGATAAGCTTATCCACTTCAGCTTTAATTTTGGAAGCATAAGTTGGGTGTGTTCTTCTTGCGGCTTGCTTAAATCCTCTATGTTCTTCTGGTAAACCCAAATGATGAGTAGAAACATCAGGATCAAGCCCGGACATCTCTGTATAATTCCAAGCAAATATGTCTCGATTTTGATTTAAAAAGGAAATATATATATCTTGTTCTTCAAGAGTCATGGCCGAACTGATTAAAGTGGGGCATGGATCTTCTTTTGTACCCATATTTATTTCTCTGAGTTCATCCATGGTGGTAGAGATACCCTCTTCAAATGATGGAGGATCATCTCTGAGATCTTCCTCTTCTTCTTCAACATGTGTTATTTCTTCCGTTTCTACTTGCATAGTAGATGATGAAGCATAATTTTCATGATTAGAAGAGATGTCAAAATTTGAACATCTTGAAGAAGAAGCTTCCATTTCTAACCCGATTTATAATGAAGAGTCTTACTTGGGAAATAAAGAGGAGATGATGGATTGAGAATCAACATCATTTTTCACCTCTGATGTTGCTATAACTTCTTCTGGCCTGATTGGAGAAGTATAGACTTGTTAGATTTCAACAGATGAAATGAAGACTTCACTATTTGGGCTTTCATCATTGCTTGGTGGGTTACCAATTTCTCCCATGTTTTCTGGCTCGATTTCCGTAATTGAAATTATGGATCTTTCCATAAGAGTATTTTTATTTGGGTCTATCTTGTCAATTTGACTGATAGGAAAAACATAATCTGTACTCATATGTGTAAATGGATTTACTGGAATCTTCTCCAAACCATATGGAGCATTAAATTTGGTAATCTCTTTTGTTATGGATTTCTCCCTTCCCTTCATGTGATAGAATTCTGACTCAATGTATTGAGACTAACATGTCTTGAATAGGGACTTATCACCATACAATGTCCCAATTTGACCATCGAAACAATATTTGAGACATTGATGGTATGATGAAGGGATAACCGCGTGTTGATGTAGCCAGGGTCTTCCAAGTAGGATGTTGAAGGCTGAGTCTTGATCAACAACCATGAAATATGAATTGGATACAAGATCTCCAAACTAAGTTCTGAGTGTAACTTCGCCTAGTGGTTCTTGTTCATTTTTATCATATCCTTGTAACATCATAGTTGAAGGAGATAAATCAGATTCCATGAGGCCCAATCGATGAAGTGTACGAATGGTCATGAGATTGACTCCTGAACCATTATCAATGAAATCTCTTCAGACGTATACACCATTGACCTTTCCAGATAAGTAAAAAGGTCTAATATGTCTATGCACAACATCTTCTTCATCTTTATCTGTGAAAGATATCACTGCATGGAATTCCATAGGATTATTCTCTATGTGATAGAATTCAGCTGCAACAATTTTAGTTTCAAACTCCTGAGGACTTGACAAAGCCTCGATGAGTGCCTCTCAAAGATCCTTTGACAGATTCAAAGCATCCAAAATTGATAACTTGGATGGTACTTGGGCCAGGTGTTTTAATACATCATAGTTTTGATCCAGAGGTCTGCATTTCCCAACAGGAACATGTGGTTTAGTAGGTTCCTTGGAAGTTGATGCTTTGGAAGTTGATGCATCTTGTATCGGGATAGGAGTTGACAATATTCCTGGTTTTAGAAGATTAGACCGATTAGATTCATTTACTTGTTGAGAGGATGAAGGTGGAACCCCCAACCGATCCTCCAGAATAACTGTACCAGGACTGAATTTTCTATTGGTGGAAGAACTTGCTTGTTCTTGCTGAGCTCGCTGAAGGGCTCTACCATGAGTTTCTGCTGCATACATAGTTCTAGCAGGGGTAGAATTTGAATAGTGGATTCTGAAAGATCCACGTCTTCCCCTGTATCCTGAACCTCTAGAACTTCCTCTGATTCCTCTGTTTGATACAGAAAATTCAGGCTCATCGAAATCAAAACTGCGACTGGCATAAGGATCTGTTAAATGAATCATATTAACAGAACCAAATATTAACTCTTCATCCGATGAAGAATCTTCCTGACTAGCCAATTTAGGAAGTACCATTTGGTGGGGTGGTTCCCATTGCTTCGAAGTAGATGGCATGAAATCTGCTAGAGTTAAAGATAGTTTAGGCTTTGACACATACTCATCTTCTTCTGATTGTTCCTCATTCTTGGAATTGTGCCGTTTCTTTGAGGATTTTCCCTCTGATGAAGAGGGTTTTGCTGCGACATTCATGACAGAAGGCACAATTGGTTTCTTCAATTGTGTTCACAAAATATCATGAGTTCAGTTGATCGTCTTTCTGACCATCTGATCATCATATTTTTGTGAATTTTTGTTTTTAACTTTTTTACACTCGCCTTCCTCCTCTAGAAATGTAGCAGTAACACATGCTACCTGGGCTAAAGAGCCTTTTAGTTTGACTTGTCCCAAGTCTACCATCTTTTGCAGAAGGTCTTTGAAGACAAAACACTCCTGGATGGGATGCCCCAACATTTGATGAAAGGGGCAATAATTGGGACGATCTTCATCTCCTTCCTTGTTTGGACTCTTGGGCCTTGGCAGCTAAACAAACGTATTCTCCAGGGCCGAAATGAAATAACCAGGAACTTGTTCATTTCAGAAAGAATAAAATTTACTCTTCAACTCATCAAACTATTTCCATATTTGATCTCTTTGATATTCTTGATGAAACATTCTTTTTTGTTGACGCTCAGGAGGTGGAGCCCTTCGAGAAGATGAAGGTTTTGAGGTAGAAGCAGGTACAAGTGCTTGTTTAAGCATAACTATAGCAGTTTCTGCTTTACCCATTCTCCTTCATGGAGCTGATGGAATTACACGAGATTTAGGCTTAGTCTATATAAGAGAATCTTCAATCTGTTGAGTGATTGATGTAAGGTCTCAAAACCCTCCTGTGTATTTCACAGGGATCAGCGGTGTGCGTAATTCGTCACACAGATTTTCCACACAGATTGGAAACAGTTCCTCTTGAGGGAGTGCTAAGCTCAGGGAATATGTTAATCCCTTCCAGCGAGCAATGAAATATGAGACCCTTTCATTCTCCCTTTTCTTACAGTTTGTAAGATCAAAAACTATTTTATTTGGAAACGTTGAGCTGAATTGGAGAAGAAATCTTTGGCAAAGATCCTCCCATCCAGTAATTGACTGGGATTGCAATCTTGTATACCAGACTAAAGCTGGACCTTGCAAGGTTCGCACGAAGAATCTGAGTTTCACTTCTTCTTGCTACTCCGGAGTTCCCATCATAGGATCTCAACAAGACACATAATGCGTCAAATGCTGTTCAGGGTCGCCTGATCCATTGAAAATAGGGAATACAGAGTTCCCCTAACTTGATAGGGGAGAGATTGAATCTACCCATTCAGGGTAATCTTTCTTTTCTGGTTGAACCTGCGCACACTTTCCTTCTATAGTCTCTAATCGAGCTGTTAATGACTCAATGGTAGTTATAAACTTTTTAGAAACATCTGGTTGAACTTGGACTTGGGCAGGTGCAATGAATGGATTTTGGAAAGGTATGGAAGCTGGTACTGCAATCAATGGAAGTACTGCCAATTGTTGTTGCACTTGACCCGTAGGATTAGACCTGTGAGGCTGTACTGATAAAGGAGGATATTCCCATCTCAGTAGCTTCAACAAACTCTCTTGGTTGACTGACTCCAGCACGCTTAGGAAGAAGACTACCTTGAAGTAGTTCTGCGTTCAACCTTCTCAATTCTTTCTTTTCTTCCTCTTGTTGAAAAAATCTTTTCTCTAGTGAGAGCTATTGACCTTCTAAAGAGGAAGGATATGTAACCTGATTATTTCTGTTCCCCTTGTTTGATACCTTTCGGAGAGGGGGAAGTGGTTTATTTGAAAGAATACCCGGATTTTGGGTAAACCTTTGATTTCGTGTACGCACACCTTCTTCATTTGTGTCCATGCGTACAACTTCTTAAACATAAACCTCTTCATCTGATCCCTCTGAATGACCCTCATATGATGGATCAGAAACAACGACATTGATGAAATTAATTGATACAAAATGCATTTCATCCCTTCTATCAACATTTCTATGATATTGTCTCCGTCCATGTCTCTGATGAGACATTGCCTTTCGTTGATTCGAGCCCTCAGGAACTTCTTGGTGAACCATAATTTAGAGAGAGTCTCCTGATAATTTGGATCTTCGTTCCTCTTGGGTCTTCTTCCCTAACCAAGAGAATACCGACTTTCTTTGAGGGAGGGATTGAGGATTTGAAAAAGTCCCCAGTCTGGTGGACTAAGGCTGTTCCTGCTGTTTTTTTTCAACTCCTCGAATCCTATTTGTTGATTTAGAGGGTTGGTTTAAAAGAGTCCCAAGTCTGGAAAGATGGGGTGGCTCTTGACATGCTATGTCTGAGACTTTCTTAAAATCTATCTCGATCTTGCAGACCTTAGTACGGAAATTAGCTGGATGCATCAACCTGTATCCACTTTTATCACCCGGCTCGAAAGACCGTTGGATGATTTCCGACACTTCTGTCACTTGATGATGTGCTTGATCTATACGAGAGGTCTGTTCAATATTCTCGTTTTCTTGATGCAAGATTATTTCAACAACTTGTTCTCTGTATTCTTGATTTTGAGAGGAAATAGTTGAAGCCTGTTCTTGGGAAAGCCTTTGATTACAAACAAATCTAGTTCATTATGGCCATCCACGGGCAATAACATTGCATGAGACCATTTTTGGCGGGCTTTGCTGACTAGAAAGCACAGTGAAATGTAGTGCTCCATGAACACCCCATCCTCTAACATGAATACCAGATGGGGAATTGGCAATTAACTGGCGCAATCTTCTTAGTGCACCAAGGCATGAACGCTGAAGAGCTCTCTGCTGCTTTTCAACATTCAGATATCGAGAGACTGATAGAGATGCCAAATCAATCTGACGTTGTAACTCTTCTATTATCATAACACGATTTTCATATTCATCATAAGATAATAATTTATTTTTCAACTGACAAATAGTTTTCCATATGTTGAGATGAATACCATGAATTCCATCTTCCGTCAACATCTCTGGAATGTCATACTGAGAGTCAGCCATAGGCCAAAACATGGCTGTCACTTCACCTTTCGCCAGTTGTTTTCTCATGTTCAGCATTTCCTCTTTATCATTCAATGAATATTCTTCTACCTGATTTGACCAGAGTTGGTTCTTCCTTGTTGCTTCATCATATTCAAAAAGATTGGTAGAGAAATCACTGATCAAACTAGAAGATTCATGACTTAGGGGTGGTTCGGAGAATGACCTACACCCTGGGCTATCTTCTTATTGAGAAAGTATTTCACCTGCTAGAGATGAAGCATCAGACATGACTGGTTTCACATTTTCAAGTGCCTCAAGATAAGAGGGCTTTCTCGGTACTACATTGTCCACTGGAGCATTTTTCGGGCAATGTGCATCACTACTACGGAGAAGACTTTCGCAGAGAAATTTATCATCATGGGGAGGACCACCATGGTGGGTTACAGCAAAATATGAGATCTCTTGCTCCTTGGTCTTCTGACCACACATAGGGTTCGTGTGGATCTCATCTGAAGATGAAACTTCGAGATCGACCGAATTGTCATGAAGCAAGCCTTCATGAAGAAGTGTCTGTTGAAGACCTTCAAAATTAATGTTCCCACTGTTGAGAAATAAGGGAGTAGAATCTTGAATTCCAACAGATAACTGTCTGAGGGATTCAAGAACTCCAACATCGAGCAAGTCCTTGTTACATATTGGCTCTTGATTTCTTGACTGTGCTGGGCGGGTCTTTTTCTTAGATGCCTTCTTACTCTCCTTGGAAACCACTTATTGACGAAGGTGGCTGATCTGAGCAGGTGTATGTGCCTGATAAAGAGATATGGCCAAGTTAGGCTGGCGATCTCTACTCAAATCAGGTGTATGTGCCTGACTTGGTTGTCCGTATGATATGTGGGAGTATGCCCCACAACCCTCTTGGACTGGAACAGATGTGTGTGTCTGTTCCGAAATGAACTGTTGATGTGTCACTCCACTGGTAGAGATAGATTTATGTGTCTTTCCCTGAGATGTTGCTGAAGCTATTATAATATCCTGGAAAGCATCCAGAATATGAGTAGGAATTTTCTTCTGCTCTTTCACCATTGATAGAATATGATTGGTGACTGGTTCACGCCCAAATTTACCCAAGAGAAGAAGGGTAGAACGGTCCTTGTAGTGTAGCTTGGGTTGTCGATTCCACAGAGACCTAAGAAGATACCTAAGATACACAACCTAAGGGATGGATTTTTGGCTATGAAGTTGCCAACTTTGGGTTGATTTTAGATGGGTTTAAGTGAACTCTAAGATACTTATGTGAATTCAAATTAAAAGAATGAGTTGATCCTAGGTTATCACTCGGGGTGGATTGGATGTATTTTCTTTTTAATGATTTCAATTTCTTAAATTTGAGATGGATTCATTTAAGGAGATAAAACAACATCATCACTTACTGGTTTAATGCCTACACCCTCTAATACTAATCACCTATACACTTGAAGGATCAAATTTTTGAGCACTTCAAGGTAAAGGATCGTATTAGTACTTGAGGTGTGTGGCCTTAAATTCAACAAGGACGATGGAGTTTAAAAATCATCAAATAAAAATCCCAATTAAAGAAGTGATTATACATTAATTAGGTGATAAATAACATCCAATATAGCCCCTTGCTACTCCCTTGGATCAACCCATAAGTGGGTTAGCCCTCCATTGATCCCATGGTTTCAATGGAAGCGGAAAGTAGACTCATAAGGGAGGAATGGAGAAGTAAAGAAAACAACAAAAATAAAATGATCACTCCACCGTTGTGTGAATAATTTCACAAGGGTTGGTGTGAATAAATTCACACCTTAATCCAACGGTATCAAAGTGATATTAAGAACAACAGAATAAGAGTAGAAGAAGAACTTTTATTAAGAAACTAAAGTGAATTGAACAACTTACATGTGAAAGACAAAATTGAGGCAACAAAAATGCAGCATAATATTACAAGTAAACAAAGCATACAAGATCCTAAACTCCTTCACCACAACTGCCTTAAATAGGCATTTTGGGAGCCTTGGGTCGATCCACCAACAGTACAAAGCATCTTAATTAATTTTGGTAGGCTATAGGTGGTGGAAAGCTTGTCGAATTTGGACTTTTCCACGTTTGACCCGAGGTGGCAGCCAGTTTTCATCCACCGAACAGAAGCGTTTGGATGACCTTCAAGATGGCCGAATCAGGGTGGGACATAGAAGAAGACAATAGAGCTCCGGATGTCTGCTAACCGTCTGTACACTTTGGGCCCATTTGGAGTTGTGTATTCCGAGATATGATCAAATTGGTGGACTGTTTTTCTGGGCCGCAGAAGCTGGCCCAGAATTGTATCTCTAACTTGGGCCGCCTAAATGACCACCATGGAGGCCGAATTAGCATTAACTACTGAAGAGTGATTTGTTACTGTACATGTCTTCTAGCATCCCACGAAATTTGGGATTAATTGGGCCTGTATGTTGGGCCCCACAGTCTCATCATTGGGCTGATGTCCAATCTGCCTTCTCCAGAATTGCTTCCTTTCATTGCCAAATATCTCCATCATCCTCCATGAATTCTCCATTGATCCCTGAATCAAACATGTTCATATTTAAGTGTAGATCAATTTACAAAAATATCAAATTAAAATATGTATAATTCAATTCCTTAAAATCAGATGAATCATTGGGTACTTTAAATGATGTTCAAAAATGTACCACATAATAGTGCATTTTAAGAAGGTATTACAATCATAATGTGAAATGATGTTCAAAGTGTAAAATGAACTAAAATGGTATTTATGAATAACAAAGAACATGAAAATTAGGTATATTAACAATGAATATTAGCCTCATTTAGTGGCTAATCACACCCCCCAACTTGAGTTTTGCTAGTCCCGAGCAAAATATATCTCATCAAAAAAAATGAAATTCAAATTCCCTTTTCTAAAAACATTTTAATACACAATGATCACCAAAAAACCTTATACCAAAAAATCATGAAACCCATAAAAATATTTTAATACGAGATATTTTCATAAGCAGATCCCAATCCCAAGCCCATTCCTTTGATCAAATCCATCATCATACTTCATCCAACTCAATTAGGTGTAATGATGTGTTGTGAATCACAATAGATATGGGGGTTCATTTTCATTCAAGGGGGAAATCATGGAAGCGCTAGGTGGAATCACATTTAATCCTAATATGAGTATTCTTCATCCCTCTTTTTTTTTGATTTGTTTTTTGCAATATTGCTATAGTAATTGAGATTGCAATTAATCAAATTAACCCATGTAGCAAGACTTTGCCGATGACTCCCAGACTCAAAGGCCTTAGGGCACCAAGTGAAGCCCACATACTCGGGCATCGTCTCGAGTTAACTTAATCAAAAACAAATTCATATTACCATAAATAGAGATAGATTGAAAAACACAGGGCTAAACAACTCTGGAGTCACGATCCCCAAGTGCCGAAAGCCTCGCATTTTATCAATCCATTGCTCTACACGCAAATTTTTATTTTATTTTTTTATTTTTTATTTTTTTAATAATAATTTTTTTTTAAATTTTTTTTGAATACTCATATTATTCATAAAAATAAAACCAGCCTATGCTATTTATTATGGGACCCCAAAAATTCAAATTAGTACCCCACAGTCTAGAGGACGTGCATTGTGGCATTTTTTTATTTGGATGAAAATATAAATGATGACATATCACATTGGACAGCCACACTTTCCAAAATCTATGCTCATGAAATTATACAAGGATTAAAATCAGAATCAGGGCATGCTAAATTATTTGATATTCAGTTTCAAAGTGTACAATGTGTATTACCATGTTCGAAGTTAAAGGAATTTTTCCTTCCATTTACTTTTTTTTTCAAATCATTCAATTTTTGTTTTTGACACAAAAGCATTTTTTTTTATTTTATCTCCCCCCCAACTTAAAACAACACTGTCCCCAGTGTTTAAAGAAAAGAAAATTTAGAAGGGGGTAGAGGTAGAGAATTAAAGTTCAAAAATGAAATTGAAAATGAGGGTTATGGAATGAAGTCACCTGGTGGTTGAAGTTGGAAGTTCTTGCAGCTTGAATTTGTTCCTTTGATATCCATGTCGCTTGCAAAGTTCCCTAGTGGAAAAAGGAAAAAAAAAACAAAACAAACAAAACAAACAATATATATATATATATTTATATAATAAAGGAAGTAAAATATAAGAATATATATAAAAATTATAGAATAAGGTAGCACAAGAAGCCGCAGGTCAGTGGTAAGCGCGCGCCCCTGTCTCCCTTCGGTCCCGAGTTCGAGTCCCCGCGGCTTCGCCAGTTGTGACGGGGTTTGCCCCACGGCCTATGGCGTGGACTTTTTTTTTTGTATTATTATATATTTTTTTTTAACCCATTGAATAATAAAAACAAAATAAACTGATGATACATTGTCTTCTTTTTAAATTTCTGGGTAAGGTATTACTCAAGGATCACACCACGTGACACAGATGAATATGGTGCTCCTCTTTCGTACCCATCCATACTCATAATAGAAGAACAGGTCAAAAGTCTATTTTTTTTATTTTTAAATATAAAAATGATTAAGTAATCTTATTTGAAAAATAAAGATGATTCAGAAATATTAGAAACATAAAAACCACGGGTTGCCTCCCGTGCAGCGCTTTGTTTAACGTCGTTAGCTCGACTTAAACCCCTTATTGATTAATTGTTGTTTTTTTTTCATCAAAGGTAGGTTCACTCAGGTCTTCATCAACTTCATGTTTTTGGAATGGTTCTATGAATGGTTTGACTCTATGACCATTAACTTTAAATATTTGACCATTGGTGGGATCTTGAATTTCAACAGCCCCATGGGGGTACACCTTATGCACTATGTATGGACCGGACCATCTAGACCTCAACTTTCCCGGGTGCAAATGAAGTTTAGAACTCTACAAAAGCACAGGTTTCCCTGGTTCAATGTGTTTAGTTTTAAGATTCCTAGACTGGTAGGCTTGAACTCTAGCTTTATTGATCCTTGAATTTTCATAAGCCTCCATCCTAAGTTCCTCAAGCTCGTTTAGATCCAATTTCCTCTTTATTCCGGCCAAAGAAATGTCAAAGTTCATTTTTTTGATTGCCCAAAAGGCCTTATGCTCAATCTCCACTGGCAAATGGCATGCTTTACCATAAACCAACCTATATGGGGACATTCCTAGGATAGTTTTAAATGCTGTTCGATATGCCCAAAGAGCATCTAAGATTTTGCTCGACCAATCTTTCCTAGATGGATTAACAGTTTTCTCAAGAATTTGTTTGATTTCTCGATTGGCTAACTCAGCTTGACCATTGGTTTGTGGGTGGTAAGCAGTGGACACTTTGTGAGAAATTCCATACTTCTCCATGAGCGATGAGAATGGGCGATTGCAGAAATGAGTTCCACGATCACTAATGATAGCCCTAGGAATCCCAAATCTAGAGAAGATGTTTTCTTTAAGGAATCTAATCACAGTTTGATGGTCATTGGATTTTGTAGGAATGGCCTCAACCCATTTTGAGACATAATCGACAGCCAAGAGTATGTAGAGGTATCCCCGAGAGTTTGGGAAGGGACCCATGAAATCAATTCCCCAATAGTCAAAGATTTCAACCACTAAGATAGGAGTGAGTGGCATTTGATTCCTTTTTGTGATGGACCCTACTTGTTGACACCTAGGACAGCTTTGACAATATGTGTAGGAGTCCCTTGAAAGGGTGGGCCAGAAAAGACCACATTGAAGAATCTTAGCAGATGTTTTCTTAGAGGAAAAGTGACCTCCACATGCCTCACTGTGACAGAATTTAAGGATGGACTCTTGTTCGGATTCTGGCACACACCTCCTAATGACTAGGTCAGGACAGAACTTATATAGGTATGGATCATCAAACACATAATGCTTGACATCAGAAAGAAATTTTCTTCTAGCTTGGGTCCCTAAGAATTTTGGAATGACCCCTGAAACTAAGAAGTTGGCTATGTCAGCATACCAAGGGAAGTCACTCACAGAATAGAGGTTCTCATCGGGAAATGAATCAGACACAGAAAGGTGATGTGATTTGTCCTTGAATTCCAACCTAGAGAGGTGATCATCTACAAAATTCTCGACACCTTTTTTATCCTTAATGGTTAAATCGAACTCTTGAAGAAGAAGGACCCACCTAATCAATCTAGCCTTTGCATCTTGTTTTTGGAAGAGATATTTTAGAGCTGAATGGTCGGTGAATACAATGATAGGTGATCCTAAGAGGTAGGACCTGAATTTCTCTAAGGCAAACACAACAGCAAGTAACTCCTTTTCAGTGGTGGTGTAATTGATTTGGGCATTATTTAAGGATTTGCTTGCATAAGAAATGACATATGGAGTTTTATCACACCGTTGTCCTAACACAGCTCCTACAGCAAAGTCACTGGCATCACACATGAGTTCGAAAGGAAGGTCCCAGTTTGGAGATTTCATAATGGGAGGAGAGGTGAGAGCGGATTTAAGGGTTGAAAATGAACCCTCACAGCTTTCTGTCCAAACAAATGGAGCATCCTTTACTAGGAGAGCACAAAGAGGGCGAGAGATTGAACTAAAGTCCTTAATGAATCTTCTATAGAAACCAGCATGTCCTAAGAAGGACCTCACTTCCTTAATAGTTCTGGGTGATGGAAGGTGACGAATGATGTCAACCTTTGCTTTATCAACTTCAATCCCCCTACTCGAGACCAGATGGCCTAGAACAAGTCCCTCTTTAACCATGAAATGGCATTTTTCCCAGTTTAGGACTAGATTTTTTTCTTCACATCTTGACAAGACTCTATCCACATTCTGCAGACATCCCTCAAAGGTATCCCCAAACACAGAGAAGTCATCCATGAAGACCTCAAGAAAATCCCCTACCATGTCTGAGAAGATTCCCATCATGCACCGCTGGAAGGTTCCAGGGGCATTGCATAACCCGAACGACATGCGTTTAAAGGCAAAGGTACCGAAAGGACATGTGAATGTAGTCTTCCCTTGATCCTCTAGGGAGACCTCAATTTGATTGTAACCTGAGTACCCATCTAGGAAGCAATAGAATTGATGACCCGCCACTCGCTCGAGGACTTGATCAATAAAGGGCAAGGGAAAATGGTCCTTCTTGGTACAAGAGTTGAGCTTCCTATAGTCAATACAGACTCTCCAGCCACTACTCACCCTAGTTGGAAGAATTTCCCCATCCTTATTAGTGATCACAGTGATTCCAGCTTTCTTTGGGACAACTTGAATTGGGCTTACCCACTCACTCTCAGCTATGGGGTAGATGATACCAGCCTTCAACAACTTAAGAAGTTCTTTCCTTACCACATCCATAAGATTTGGATTGAGTCTCCTCTGAGGTTGACGACATGGTTTGGATTCAGATTCAAGAGTAATCCTATGAGTTCCAATAAGTGGGCTAATCCCAGGAATATCAGACAGGGTCCAACCAATGGCTTTCTTGTGTTTCCTAAGGACATCTAGAAGCATCCCCTCCTGATTGGCTTCAAGAGAAGAAGATATGACTATAGGATGTGTTTGATTTTCCCCTAGGAAGGCATACTTGAGGGAGGTAGGAAGTTCCTTCAATTCAAGATCTGGTTGGTTCAGAATTTCAGCAGAATATTGGGGCATTGGATCAAGATCAAATTTGTTTCCTAGATTTTCAGATTGAATTGATTCCCCATGTGTAGAAGTTTCAGCCACAAGATTGTATTGACCTGGGTTAGGGAAGGGAGTTTGAGTTGTCTCCATGAATGTGTTTTCCTGAAAGGTTTCACTGATTGTTGGTCCTAAGACATCATTATAGGAGCAATTTGAAAATGATTTGAGCCAAGGAGATAAACTTCCTTCATGTGAACAAAGGAAATCAATCTCATTCTGACTTAAACATTCATCAAATATTCCTTGATGTTCCATGGATTCATTATCAATGCTTCCTATCATGTTTACTTCATGAATATCCTCGTCATCCCCTATTTGTGAGCTGGCATTGTAGATGTTCAAGTCTAGACTCATGTTCCCAAAGGTGATGGTCATGTTCCCATTTCGGACTCGGATAACAGAGTTGATTGTTGCAAGGAAAGGACGGCCAAGAATGATTGGAGTTTGCTCCCTAGGACCTAAGCTTGGATGATTGTCAAGGACAATGAAGTCAGCAGGGTAGATGAAGTTTTCAACCTTTACCAGAACATCCTTTAAAATCCCCTTTGGAACCCTAATGCTACGATCAGCAAGTTGAAGTGTGACAGATGTGGGTTGGAGTTCTTCTAGGCCTAACTGGAAGTACACAGCATATGGGATGAGATTGACACTAGCACCTAGGTCACACAAGGCTTTGACAACTTTGCTTTCTCCTAGTTCAACATTGATGTAAGGGCAACCTGGGTCTTTCAACTTAGGAGGAATTGTACCTTGAATGGTGGTACTCACATTAGCAGCCAAAAGGACTTGGTTTTTATGTGAAAATTTTCTTTTAAAAGTGCACAAGTCCTTAAGGTACTTTGAGTAGGAAGGTATGGTTTGGATTGCATCGAGAAGAGGAATGTTCAACTTGACTTGTGAGAAGATTTCCCTCAATGTTTCACTCAGTTCAGGCTTGGATTTCCCCCTCATGCATTGGGGAAATGGTGCAGGTTGTGGGGTTGTTTGTTGAAGAGTTGTTTCTTTCACATTGTTATCAGTTTCCTCAGTTTGATCTTGTGGTTCACTTGAATTCTCATCCAAGTTTGAATCTTCAGGTGGGTTCTGAATTAGTTGTTCAGGTTTCTCAATTGATTTCCCACTTCTTAAAACAGTCACAGCCTTTAGTTGTTCATGAGTTGTTTGAGCACAACTTGAATCTCCCCTTGAAGTTGAGGATGGCACCGCCTGAGTAGGCATGGGTGCCTTTCCTGTTTTGATGGTTTGAAGTTCTTGTTTTAGGGAAGATACCTTCGAGTTCATCCTCTCCATTTGTTTGCACAGTTGCTCTAGTAGGCTTTGTGGAACAGTTTGGGTTGGTGCTTGAGTAGGTTGGTTTATCCCAGGGGGATATTTTGGAGGTGGGATGGTTTGTTGAAAATGGACCGGTGGTTGTTGGTATTGGATAGGTTGGGTTTGGAACTGGTTATGGTTTTGGTAGTTCTGATGGGGGTAAGGATTTTGTCCCTGTGGTTGGCTAGGTTGTTGGTTATCTTTCCAGCGGAAGCCTGGGTGGTCATTGTACCTTGGATTGAAGGTGTTTTGGTATTGGGGCTTTTGAAAGTTTAGGGCATTGACTTCCGCTGGGGGTCCTCCTAGAAGAACATCCTTGATGGATGGAATGGTTGGGCAGTTGTCTGTTTTATGGTCATGTTTGTCACAAATTGTGCAAACAAGGTCTACATTTTGGATTTCATGGACTTTCCTAAGGTCTATCTCTTCAACCTTCCTAGAGAGTGCTGCGAGTTTAGCCCTAAGGCTTTCCTCTTCTCTAAGTGTATGAATTCCAGTGGTTCTTTGTGGCTTTTCAGAATAAGGTGAAGTTCCTCAAGTTTGGTTTTGTTCAGCCAGACTTTCCAGATACTCGTAAGCATCATTTGGGGCTTTGTTTTTAAAAGTTCCATTACACATCATGTCAATGAATTGTTTATTACCCGGACCCAACCCTTCATAGAAAATTCTCACTTGTTCAGGTATGGAAAACCCATGGTGTGGAACCATGTTTAGGGTGTCTTTGAACCTCTCCCATGTTTCATAGAATGACTCTCCCTCTTTTTCAAAAAAGTTTTGGATGCTCTTTTTAAGTGCAATTGTTTTGTGATGAGGGAAGTATTTTTTGTAGAATTCTCTTTGCAGTTGGTCCCAAGAGTGGATTGATGCAGGTCTCAAGTTGTTTAGCCAATTTTTAGCTCGATCCTTTAATGAAAAAGGAAATAGCCTCATCTTAGCAGATTCTAGTTGGTGTGGGGGACACATGGTTTCAACAATGTCGTTGAACTCTTTGACATGAAGGTATGGCATTTCTGACTCCATCCCATGAAAGGTTGGAAGGTGGTTTAGGACATGGGGTTTGAATATGTAGTTGGTGTCTCCTATGGAATTGTGTCTAATGCATGAGGGGGCATTGGTCCAAGCTGGAGTGAGGTAGTCGTTCATGGTTTGATCAACTACATCCCTAAGTTTGGAGCTTCTTGGTTTTGGTTTCCCATTTGATCCCCCCCAGGGTTTACAATTTGATTTTGTGGATGACCCTCCATTGGACTTGTTTCAAGTTCTGACTTTGGGGTTTCAAGAATATTTGAATCTGATTTAAACAATACCTTAGGTGCACTTGACTCCCCTATCCTAGTACTTTCCACCCTAACTAGTCTGTTTGAGAAATCGCGGGTGTAGGCGGACATGCGCCAAAAAAAAAAAGCGAGAAAGAGACAAGATAAGAGATCTTGGGTGAGAGTAGAAGAATGGAGGTGAGGAAGGAAGGAATTTTTTTTGGATCTAAGGTACTTACTTGGTCCCCGGCAACGGCGCCAAAATTTGGTTCACGCCCAAATTTACCCAAGAGAAGAAGGGTAGAACGGTCCTTGTAGTGTAGCTTGGGTTGTCGATTCCACAGAGACCTAAGAAGATACCTAAGATACACAACCTAAGGGATGGATTTTTGGCTATGAAGTTGCCAACTTTGGGTTGATTTTAGATGGGTTTAAGTGAACTCTAAGATACTTATGTGAATTCAAATTAAAATAATGAGTTGATCCTAGGTTATCACTCGGGGTGGATTGGATGTATTTTCTTTTTAATGATTTCAATTTCTTAAATTTGAGATGGATTCATTTAAGGAGATAAAACAACATCATCACTTACTGGTTTAATGCCTACACCCTCTAATACTAATCACCTATACACTTGAAGGATCAAAGTTTTGAGCACTTCAAGGTAAAGGATCGTATTAGTACTTGAGGTGTGTGGCCTTAAATTCAACAAGGACGATGGAGTTTAAAAATCATCAAATAAAAATCCCAATTAAAGAAGTGATTATACATTAATTAGGTGATAAATAACATCCAATCCAGCCCCTTGCTACTCCCTTGGATCAACCCATAAGTGGGTTAGCCCTCCATTGATCCCATGGTTTCAATGGAAGCGGAAAGTAGACTCATAAGGGAGGAATGGAGAAGTAAAGAAAACAACAAAAATAAAATGATCACTCCACCGTTGTGTGAATAATTTCACAAGGGTTGGTGTGAATAAATTCACACCTTAATCCAACGGTATCAAAGTGATATTAAGAACAACAGAATAAGAGTAGAAGAAGAACTTTTATTAAGAAACTAAAGTGAATTGAACAACTTACATGTGAAAGACAAAATTGAGGCAACAAAAATGCAGCATAACATTACAAGTAAACAAAGCATCCAAGATCCTAAACTCCTTCACCACAACTGCCTTAAATAGGCATTTTGGGAGCCTTGGGTCGAGCCACCAACAGTACAAAGAATCTTAATTAATTTTGGTAGGCTATAGGTGGTGGAAAGCTTGTCGAATTTGGACTTTTCCACGTTTGACCCGAGGTGGCAGCCAGTTTTCATCCACCGAACAGAAGCGTTTGTATGACCTTCAAGATGGCCGAATCAGGGTGGGCCATAGAATAAGAAAATAGAGCTCCGGATGTCTTCTAACCGCCTGTACACTTTGGGCCCATTTGGAGTTGTGTATTCCGAGATATGATCAAATTGGTGGACTGTTTTTCTGGGCCGCAGAATCTGGCCCAGAATTGTATCTCTAACTTGGGCCGCCTAAATGACCACCATGGAGGCCGAATTAGCATTACCTTCTGAAGAGTGATTTGTTACTGTACATGTCTTCTAGCATCCCACGAAATTTGGGATTAATTGGGCCTGTATGTTGGGCCCCACAGTCTCATCATTGGGCTGGTGTCCAATCTGCCTTCTCCAGAATTGCTTCCTTTCATTGCCAAATATCTCCATCATCCTCCATGAATTCTCCATTGATCCCTGAATCAAACATGTTCATATTTAAGTGTAGATCAATTTACAAAAATATCAAATTAAAATATGTATAATTCAATTCCTTAAAATCAGATGAATCATTGGGTACTTTAAATGATGTTCAAAAATGTACCACATAATAGTGCATTTTAAGAAGGTATTACAATCATAATGTGAAATGATGTTCAAAGTGTAAAATGCACTAAAATGGTATTTATGAATAACAAAGAACATGAAAATTAGGTATATTAACAATGAATATTAGCCTCATTTAGTGGCTAATCACACCCCCCAACTTGAGTTTTTCTAGTCCCGAGCAAAATATATCTCATCAAAAAAATGAAATTCAAATTCCCTTTTCTAAAAACATTTTAATACACAATGATCACCAAAAAACCTTATACCAAAAAATCATGAAACCCATCAAAATATTTTAATACGAGATATTTTCATAAGCAGATCCCAATCCCAAGCCCATTCCTTTGATCAAATCCATCATCATACTTCATCCAACTCAATTAGGTGTAATGATGTGTTGTGAATCACAATAGATATGGGGGTTCATTTTCATTCAAGGGGGAAATCATGGAAGCGCTAGGTGGAATCACATTTAATCCTAATATGAGTATTCTTCATCCCTCTTTTTTTTTTGATTTGTTTTTTGCAATATTGCTATAGTAATTGAGATTGCAATTAATCAAATTAACCCATGTAGCAAGACTTTGCCGATGACTCCCAGACTCAAAGGCCTTAGGGCACCAAGTGAAGCCCACATACTCGGGCATCGTCTCGAGTTAACTTAATCAAAAACAAATTCATATTACCATAAATAGAGATAGATTGAAAAACTCAGGGCTAGACAACTCTGGAGTCACGATCCCCAAGTGCCGAAAGCCTCACATTTTATCAATCCATTGCTCTACACGCAAATTTTTATTTTATTTTTTTATTTTTTATTTTTTTAATAATAATTTTTTTTTTAATTTTTTTTGAATACTCATATTATTCATAAAAATAAAACCAGCCTATGCTATTTATTATGGGACCCCAAAAATTCAAATTAGTACCCCACAGTCTAGAGGACGTGCATTGTGGCGTTTTTTTATTTGGATGAAAATATAAATGATGACATATCACATTGGACAGCCACACTTTCCAAAATCTATGCTCATGAAATTATACAAGGATTAAAATCAGAATCAGGGCATGCTAAATTATTTGATATTCAGTTTCAAAGTGTACAATGTGTATTACCATGTTCGAAGTTAAAGGAATTTTTCCTTCCATTTACTTTTTTTTTTCAAATCATTCAATTTTTGTTTTTGACACAAAAGCATTTTTTTTTATTTTATCTCCCCCCCAACTTAAAACAACACTGTCCCCAGTGTTTAAAGAAAAGAAAATTTAGAAGGGGGTAGAGGTAGAGAATTAAAGTTCAAAAATGAAATTGAAAATGAGGGTTATGGAATGAAGTCACCTGGTGGTTGAAGTTGGAAGTTCTTGCAGCTTGAATTTGTTCCTTTGATATCCATGTCGCTTGCAAAGTTCCCTAGTGGAAAAAGGAAAAAAAAACAAAACAAACAAAACAAACAATATATATATATATATATGTATATAATAAAGGAAGTAAAATATAAGAATATATATAAAAATTATAGAATAAGGTAGCACAAGAAGCCGCAGGTCAGTGGTAAGCGCGCGCCCCTGTCTCCCTTCGGTCCCGGGTTCGAGTCCCCGCGGCTTCGCCGGTTGTGACGGGGTTTGCCCCACGGCCTATGGTGTGGACTTTTTTTTTTGTATTATTATATATATTTTTTTAACCCATTGAATAATAAAAACAAAATAAACTGATGATACATTGTCTTCTTTTTAAATTTCTGGGTAAGGTATTACTCAAGGATCACACCACGTGACACGGATGAATATGGTGCTCCTCTTTCGTACCCATCCATACTCATAATAGAAGAACAGGTCAAAAGTCTATTTTTTTTATTTTTAAATATAAAAATGATTAAGTAATCTTATTTGAAAAATAAAGATGATTCAGAAATATTAGAAACATAAAAACCACGGGTTGCCTCCCGTGCAGCGCTTTGTTTAACGTCGTTAGCTCGACTTAAACCCCTTATTGATTAATTGCTGTTTTTTTTTCATCAAAGGTAGGTTCACTCAAGTCTTCATCAACTTCATGTTTTTGGAATGGTTCTATGAATGGTTTGACTCTATGACCATTAACTTTAAATATTTGACCATTGGTGGGATCTTGAATTTCAACAGCCCCATGGGGGTACACCTTATGCACTATGTATGGACCGGACCATCTAGACCTCAACTTTCCCGGGTGCAAATGAAGTTTAGAACTATACAAAAGCACAGGTTTCCCTGGTTCAATGTGTTTAGTTTTAAGATTCCTAGACTGGTAGGCTTGAACTCTAGCTTTATTGATCCTTGAATTTTCATAAGCCTCCATCCTAAGTTCCTCAAGCTCGTTTAGATCCAATTTCCTCTTTATTCCGGCCAAAGAAATGTCAAAGTTCATTTTTTTGATTGCCCAAAAGGCCTTATGCTCAATCTCCACTGGAAAATGACATGCTTTACCATAAACCAACCTATATGGGGACATTCCTTGGATAGTTTTAAATACTGTTCGATATGCCCAAAGAGCATCTAAGAGTTTGCTCGACCAATCTTTCCTAGATGGATTAACAGTTTTCTCAAGAATTTGTTTGATTTCTCGATTGGCTAACTCAGCTTGACCATTGGTTTGTGGGTGGTAAGCAGTGGACACTTTGTGAGAAATTCCATACTTCTCCATGAGCGATGAGAATGGGCGATTGCAGAAATGAGTTCCACGATCACTAATGATAGCCCTAGGAATCCCAAATCTAGAGAAGATGTTTTCTTTAAGGAATCTAATCACAGTTTGATGGTCATTGGATTTTGTAGGAATGGACTCAACCCATTTTGAGACATAATCGACAGCCAAGAGTATGTAGAGGTATCCCCGAGAGTTTGGGAAGGGACCCATGAAATCAATTCCCCAACAGTCAAAGATTTCAACCACTAAGATAGGAGTGAGTGGCATTTGATTCCTTTTTGTGATGGAACCTACTTGTTGACACCTAGGACAGCTTTGACAATATGTGTAGGAGTCCCTTGAAAGGGTGGGCCAGAAAAGACCACATTGAAGAATCTTAGCAGATGTTTTCTTAGAGGAAAAGTGACCTCCACATGCCTCACTATGACAGAATTTAAGGATGGACTCTTGTTCGGATTCTGGCACACACCTCCTAATGACTAGGTCAGGACAGAACTTATATAGGTATGGATCATCAAACACATAATGCTTGACATCAGAAAGAAATTTTCTTCTAGCTTGGGTCCCTAAGAATTTTGGAATGACCCCTGAAACTAAGAAGTTGGCTATGTCAGCATACCAAGGGAAGTCACTCACAGAATAGAGGTTCTCATCGGGAAATGAATCAGACACAGAAAGGTGATGTGATTTGTCCTTGAATTCCAACCTAGAGAGGTGATCAGCTACAACATTCTCGACACCTTTTTTATCCTTAATGTTTAAATCGAACTCTTGAAGAAGAAGGACCCACCTAATCAATCTAGCCTTTGCATCTTGTTTTTGGAAGAGATATTTTAGAGCTGAATGGTCGGTGAATACAATGATAGGTGATCCTAAGAGGTAGGACCTGAATTTCTCTAAGGCAAACACAACAGCAAGTAACTCCTTTTCAGTGGTGGTGTAATTGATTTGGGCATTATTTAAGGATTTGCTTGCATAAGAAATGACATATGGAGTTTTATCACACCGTTGTCCTAACACAGCTCCTACAGCAAAGTTACTGGCATCACACATGAGTTCGAAAGGAAGGTCCCAGTTTGGAGATTTCATAATGGGAGGAGAGGTGAGAGCGGATTTAAGGGTTGAAAATGAACCCTCACAGCTTTCTGTCCAAACAAATGGAGCATCCTTTACTAGGAGAGCACAAAGAGGGCGAGAGATTGAACTAAAGTCCTTAATGAATCTTCTATAGAAACCAGCATGTCCTAAGAAGGACCTCACTTCCTTAACAGTTATGGGTTATGGAAGGTGACGAATGATGTCAACCTTTGCTTTATCAACTTAAATCCCCCTACTCGAGACCATATGGCCTAGAACAAGTCCCTCTTTAACCATGAAATGGCATTTTTCCCAGTTTAGGACTAGATTTCTTTCTTCACATCTTGACAAGACTCTATCCACATTCTGCAGACATCCCTCAAAGGTATCCCCAAACACAGAGAAGTCATCCATGAAGACCTCAAGAAAATCCCCTACCATGTCTGAGAAGATTCCCATCATGCACCGCTGGAAGGTTCCAGGGGCATTGCATAACCCGAACGACATGCGTTTAAAGGCAAAGGTACCGAAAGGACATGTGAATGTAGTCTTCCCTTGATCCTCTAGGGAGACCTCAATTTGATTGTAACCTGAGTACCCATCTAGGAATCAATAGAATTGATGACCCGCCACTCGCTCGAGGACTTGATCAATAAAGGGCAAGGGAAAATGGTCCTTCTTGGTACAAGAGTTGAGCTTCCTATAGTCAATACAGACTCTCCAGCCACTACTCACCCTAGTTGGAAGAATTTCCCCATCCTTATTAGTGATCACAGTGATTCCAGCTTTCTTTGGGACAACTTGAATTGGGCTTACCCACTCACTCTCAGCTATGGGGTAGATGATACCAGCTTTCAACAACTTAAGAAGTTCTTTCCTTACCACATCCATAAGATTTGGATTGAGTCTCCTCTGAGGTTGACGACATGGTTTGGATTCAGATTCAAGAGTAATCCTATGAGTTCCAATAAGTGGGCTAATCCCAGGAATATCAGACAGGGTCCAACCAATGGCTTTCTTGTGTTTCCTAAGGACATCTAGAAGCATCCCCTCCTGATTGGCTTCAAGAGAAGAAGATATGACTATAGGATGTGTTTGATTTTCCCCTAGGAAGGCATACTTGAGGGAGGTAGGAAGTTCCTTCAATTCAAGATCTGGTTGGTTCAGAATTTTAGCAGAATATTGGGGCATTGGATCAAGATCAAATTTGTTTCCTAGATTTTCAGATTGAATTGATTCCCCATGTGTAGAAGTTTCAGCCACAAGATTGTATTGACCTGGGTTAGGGAAGGGAGTTTGAGTTGTCTCCATGAATGTGTTTTCCTGAAAGGTTTCACTGATTTTTGGTCCTAAGACATCATTATAGGAGCAATTTGAAAATGATTTGAGCCAAGGAGATAAACTTCCTTCATGTGAACAAAGGAAATCAATCTCATTCTGACTTAAACATTCATCAAATATTCCTTGATGTTCCATGGATTCATTATCAATGCTTCCTATCATGTTTACTTCATGAATATCCTCATCATCCCCTATTTGTGAGCTGGCATTGTAGATGTTCAAGTCTAGAATCATGTTCCCAAAGGTGATGGTCATGTTCCCATTTCGGACTCGGATAACAGAGTTGATTGTTGCAAGGAAAGGACGGCCAAGAATGATTGGAGTTTGCTCCCTAGGACCTAAGCTTGGATGATTGTCAAGGACAATGAAGTCAGCAGGGTAGATGAAGTTTTCAACCTTTACCAGAACATCCTTTAAAATCCCCTTTGGAACCCTAATGCTACGATCAGCAAGTTGAAGTGTGACAGATGTGGGTTGGAGTTCTTCTAGGCCTAACTGGCAGTACACAGCATATGGGATGAGATTGACACTAGCACCTAGGTCACACAAGGCTTTGACAACTTTGCTTTCTCCTAGTTCAACATTGATGTAAGGGCAACCTGGGTCTTTCAACTTAGGAGGAATTGTACCTTGAATGGTGGTACTCACATTAGCAGCCAAAAGGACTTGGTTTTTATGTGAAAATTTTCTTTTAAAAGTGCACAAGTCCTTAAGGTACTTTGAGTAGGAAGGTATGGTTTGGATTGCATCGAGAAGAGGAATGTTCAACTTGACTTGTGAGAAGATTTCCCTCAATGTTTCACTCAGTTCAGGCTTGGATTTCCCCCTCATGCGTTGGGGAAATGGTGCAGGTTGTGGGGTTGTTTGTTGAAGAGTTGTTTCTTTCACATTGTTATCAGTTTCCTCAGTTTGATCTTGTGGTTCACTTGAATTCTCATCCAAGTTTGAATCTTCAGGTGGGTTCTGAATTAGTTGTTCAGGTTTCTCAATTGATTTCCCACTTCTTAAAACAGTCACAGCCTTTAGTTGTTCATGAGTTGTTTGAGCACAACTTGACTCTCCCCTTGAAGTTGAGGATGGCACCGCCTGAGTAGGCATGGGTGCCTTTCCTGTTTTGATGGTTTGAAGTTCTTGTTTTAGGGAAGATACCTCCGAGTTCATCCTCTCCATTTGTTTGCACAGTTGTTCTAGTAGGCTTTGTGGAACAGTTTGGGTTGGTGCTTGAGTAGGTTGGTTTATCCCAGGGGGATATTTTGGAGGTGGGACGGTTTGTTGAAAATGGACCGGTGGTTGTTGGTATTGGATAGGTTGGGTTTGGAACTGGTTATGGTTTTGGTAGTTCTGATGGGGGTAAGGATTTTGTCCCTGTGGTTGGCTAGGTTGTTGGTTATCTTTCCAGCGGAAGCCTGGGTGGTCATTGTACCTTGGATTGAAGGTGTTTTGGTATTGGGGCTTTTGAAAGTTTAGGGCATTGACTTCCGCTGGGGGTCCTCCTAGAAGAACATCCTTGATGGATGGAATGGTTGGGCAGTTGTCTGTTTTATGGTCATGTTTGTCACAAATTGTGCAAACAAGGTCTACATTTTGGATTTCATGGACTTTCCTAAGGTCTATCTCTTCAACCTTCCTAGAGAGTGCTGCGAGTTTAGCCCTAAGGCTTTCCTCTTCTCTAAGTGTATGAATTCCAGTGGTTCTTTGTGGCTTTTCAGAATAAGGTGAAGTTCCCCAAGTTTGGTTTTGTTCAGCCAGACTTTCCAGATACTCGTAAGCATCATTTGGGGCTTTGTTTTTAAAAGTTCCATTACACATCATGTCAATGAATTGTTTATTACCCGGACCCAACCCTTCATAGAAAATTCTCACTTGTTCAGGTATGGAAAACCCATGGTGTGGAACCATGTTTAGGGTGTCTTTGAACCTCTCCCATGTTTCATAGAATGACTCTCCCTCTTTTTCAAAAAAGTTTTGGATGCTCTTTTTAAGTGCAATTGTTTTGTGATGAGGGAAGTATTTTTTGTAGAATTCTCTTTGCAGTTGGTCCCAAGAGTGGATTGATGCAGGTCTCAAGTTGTTTAGCCAATTTTTAGCTCGATCCTTTAATGAAAAAGGAAATAGCCTCATCTTAGCAGATTCTAGTTGGTGTGGGGGACACATGGTTTCAACAATGTCGTTGAACTCTTTGACATGAAGGTATGGCATTTCTGACTCCATCCCATGAAAGGTTGGAAGGTGGTTTAGGACATGGGGTTTGAATATGTAGTTGGTGTCTCCTATGGAATTGTGTCTAATGCATGAGGGGGCATTGGTCCAAGCTGGAGTGAGGTAGTCGTTCATGGTTTGATCAACTACATTCCCTAAGTTTGGAGCTTCTTGGTTTTGGTTTCCCATTTGATCCCCCCCAGGGTTTACAATTTGATTTTGTGGATGACCCTCCATTGGACTTGTTTCAAGTTCTGACTTTGGGGTTTTAAGAATATTTGAATCTGATTTAAACAATCCCTTAGGTGCACTTGACTCCCCTATCCTAGGACTTTCCACCCTAACTAGTCTGTTTGAGAAATCGCGGGTGTAGGCGGACATGCGCCAAAAAAAAAAAAGCGAGAAAGAGACAAGATAAGAGATCTTGGGTGAGAGTAGAAGAATGGAGGTGAGGAAGGAAGGAATTTTTTTTTTGGATCTAAGGTACTTACTTGGTCCCCGGCAACGGCGCCAAAATTTGGTTCACGCCCAAATTTACCCAAGAGAAGAAGGGTAGAACGGTCCTTGTAGTGTAGCTTGAGTTGTCGATTCCACAGAGACCTAAGAAGATACCTAAGATACACAACCTAAGGGATGGATTTTTGGCTATGAAGTTGCCAACTTTGGGTTGATTTTAGATGGGTTTAAGTGAACTCTAAGATACTTATGTGAATTCAAATTAAAAGAATGAGTTGATCCTAGGTTATCACTCGGGGTGGATTGGATGTATTTTCTTTTTAATGATTTCAATTTCTTAAATTTGAGATGGATTCATTTAAGGAGATAAAACAACATCATCACTTACTGGTTTAATGCATACACCCTCTAATACTAATCACCTATACACTTGAAGGATCAAAGTTTTGAGCACTTCAAGGTAAAGGATCGTATTAGTACTTGAGGTGTGTGGCCTTAAATTCAACAAGGACGATGGAGTTTAAAAATCATCAAATAAAAATCCCAATTAAAGAAGTGATTATACATTAATTAGGTGATAAATAACATCCAATCCAGCCCCTTGCTACTCCCTTGGATCAACCCATAAGTGGGTTAGCCCTCCATTGATCCCATGGTTTCAATGGAAGCGGAAAGTAGACTCATAAGGGAGGAATGGAGAAGTAAAGAAAACAACAAAAATAAAATGATCACTCCACCGTTGTGTGAATAATTTCACAAGGGTTGGTGTGAATAAATTCACACCTTAATCCAACGGTATCAAAGTGATATTAAGAACAACAGAATAAGAGTAGAAGAAGAACTTTTATTAAGAAACTAAAGTGAATTGAACAACTTACATGTGAAAGACAAAATTGAGGCAACAAAAATGCAGCATAACATTACAAGTAAACAAAGCATCCAAGATCCTAAAATCCTTCACCACAACTGCCTTAAATAGGCATTTTGGGAGCCTTGGGTCGAGCCACCAACAGTACAAAGCATCTTAATTAATTTTGGTAGGCTATAGGTGGTGGAAAGCTTGTGGAATTTGGACTTTTCCACGTTTGACCCGAGGTGGCAGCCAGTTTTCATCCACCGAACAGACGCGTTTGGATGACCTTCAAGATGGCCGAATCAGGGTGAGCCATAGAAGAAGAAAATGGAGTTCCGGATGTCTGATAACCGCCTGTAAACTTTGGGCCCATTTGGAGTTGTTTATTCCGAGATATGATCAAATTGGTGGACTGTTTTTCTGGGCCTCAGAATCTGGCCCAGAATTGTATCTCTAACTTGGGCCGCCTAAATGACCACCATGGAGGCCGAATTAGCATTAACTCCTGAAGAGTTATTTGTTCCTGTACATGTGTTCTATCATACCACGAAATTTGGGATTAATTGGGCCTGTATGTTGGGCCCCACAGTCTCATCATTGGGCTGGTGTCCAATCTGCCTTCTCCAGAATTGTTTCCTTTCATTGCCAAATATCTCCATCATCCTCCATGAATTCTCCATTGATCCCTGAATCAAACATGTTCATATTTAAGTGTAGATCAATTTACAAAAATATCAAATTAAAATATGTATAATTCAATTCCTTAAAATCAGATGAATCATTGGGTACTTTAAATGATGTTCAAAAATGTACCACATAATAGTGCATTTTAAGAAGGTATTACAATCATAATGTGAAATGATGTTCAAAGTGTAAAATGCACTAAAATGGTATTTATGAATAACAAAGAACATGAAAATTAGGTATATTAACAATGAATATTAGCCTCATTTAGTGGCTAATCAGTGACTTTAGCTGTCAGAAGGGGGATATACATCCATTCTGTGCTTGAAGTAGGTGTATGTGCCTGCTCCTGTCCTACTTTTCCTGTCAGTGAATCCTGAAAGTACTCAAGTGTGGGGGAAAAGAGTTGAGTATGCCTCCTGTTTGTCGCTGGAGCTTTCCGACCGACTTATCTGTGTGCTACCAAGCGAGACTATTGGTAGGCTTGATCAATACTAGTAGGTGTATATGCCTGCTGATTGCACTTCACCGAACGTGGTTGACGAGATCCATCATATGTAGTCAGACGAGCCTGCTGACTAGATGGTGATGTATAAATAGGTATATGTTCATGCCTATATTACTCCTCCAGAATTTCCTGGCGGGATTGGCGTGATGCTGTCAGACGAGTCTACTGGATAGTGGAATTAAAACGGAAAGGTGTGTGTGCCCGCTCGTTTCTTGCCACCAATTTAGGTTGGTGGACTTCTCTGAAAATGTAATAGATGAGAACCTACTCACTGTTGACCAGATTTCACCTCTGGCAATTCGTCTTTCCTGCTTGGGTTCGAGGAACCTGAACCGAACGCCTAGAGTCGACACACTCATCATGTTGAGGGCGCACTGCCGCACGAGTCTGGCGACGATTGTTGATGGGAGACCTCAGGAAGGACTCATGCTTCTTTGAATTAAGGCCCTGAGGGACCTACTCATTCACTTCCCCAGAATAAGGGAGTGAATGGTGATTGTGTTCTGGGGATAACGACCCAAAATAGTTGGAGATGGTAGTTAGCACCGCCTGTTTCTTGATCACTGGTCATCGCTGTCCGGACGACCAGGGTGAGTTGTTCACTTGGAGGGCTTGTCGAGCAGCCTCCATAGTTGGAATGGTATCATGTTGATGTTACTATTTAACCAGCGCATTTGATACCCAACATTGAAGAATATGAGTAGGTGATGTAGTCCTCAGAGCAGATGATAATATAACAGGAGTAGCAGCAGTGGCATTCGCAGCAGCAGTATTCACAGGTGTGAACTTGAGAGTAGCCATTTCTTAGAATGAAAAAAATCTTGGAAAAGAGTGCCTGTTTGATATAACAAACATAATCCAGATAAATTCAACCACTACATATGTTGGATGATCACATATGTCAATGATTCTTTTTTTGGCCCTCTCATTGAGTTTAAATAGGGGCCTAACAAATAAGAAAAACATCATTTTAACTTGGTTAATGATTCACGTCGGGTTCACCATTTTTTGTTTCCTATGGAATTGGGGATGACCTCGTTGATTGAAGGTTCAAACATTCCAATCAGGTTTTAATGGGTTTGTTTGTAGAACCGGAAACATCCAATGATTCCATATCCATTTGGACCTACTTTCCAAAGGTAGGTGCTCATTAGTTGTGGACTGATGAGGCTTAGGAATTTTCATTTCTCAAGAGGATGGGAGGTCGGATTCATCACACCTTTTTGAGGGGAATTATTGTCTACTCCAGGACTCTCTTTATAGATTTAAGTTATGTTTGTGAATCCTTATTACATTAACAAGTATAAAATGAGCTTTCCTTTAGTCTGACAATCAAGGATTGATTTGTAAGAAATTTAGAGAATCTTTTTTATGTATTCAAGGTTCTTCATCGATGAAGAATCATCTGTATTTGTTAGAGATTCTTAGTTGATGGTATCCTTAAATACATAAAAGTATCTTGGTCATTTGATGACCATACTGGTTTTAATTCCACTCAGTGGGGCACTTGAAGTTTATTGTCATTCAGGAGGACATGGATTATTTCAGAGTTGGGATTGTACCCGCTGATGAGCTACCTACGTATCCTTTGTTTTAGAAAAGGAATTAGAACCCACGTAGTTTGAGTAAGGGAGTATGATGTTTATGCATGATTGATGGATCAAAGAAAGATGTCATGATTACTTTTACACTCTAAGATCACGTGAGTCATTCTCAGTGTGAGAAACAGGAGGTATTGGTGAAACCAGACAATTGTGCCATGAAAGATGCAATGATATTGGGATTATGTGTGTATGACTTCCCAAATAGATAAGAATTAATATTTACTTTAGGGAATAAATCCAGGAACTGGGTCCATAAAGGTATATGTGCTTCATGGAGATTTGGATACTCTAATCTTGAGGCTTACTCCTAATGAAGATTCCCAAATTAGGAGGGGACTTATGATTGGGTTTTACTCTTGAGAAGGAAGCCCAGATCAAAAGGAAATTAAGACTGGGGCTTACTTCTGAAAAGGAGGCCCAAGCTAAAGGGATTTGAAAATTAAAGGGACTTGGGGATTACTCCTAAGGAGGAGGCCCATATTTGAGACTGGGGCTTACTCTTGAAAAGGAGGCCCAGGTTAAGAGAATTATGGTTGGGGCTTACTCCTAAGGAGGATGCCCATATTTGGGAATCTTGAGACTGGGGATTACTCCTAAGGAGGATGCCAAGATTATAGGACTTGGGGATTACTCCTAAGGAAGATGCCCAGATTAATGAGGATTTGGCCTGGGGATTACTCCGAAAAAGGAGACCCAGGTTAAGGATTCTCTCATCTTAAAGGAAGAGGTTGAATGAAATCTCAATCTTTAGTGACATAAAGATGTGTAAATCACTAGGTTTTGAGAGATGTTCCATGGAGTTCCTTTCAGATAAGGAATCCAAATCAAGAAATCATGACTTAAATGGATTTGAAGAGTGTCTTGAAAACTGAATCTTGAATAGGAGAGGTGGAATGACATAAGAGGGGTGAAATGGGAAGGAAAGGCACCCAAAAAGATAGGGGTGTGCAAATCCTGGAAGGCGCGCAGGTACTGCGTGGGCGCGCAAGTCCTGTTCGTGCAGGTATACCTGCGCGGTACATGGGTACTTGCGTGATTTTCAGCCCTTAGAGTAATATTTGGGCGATCCTTGATCAAAGCCTTTAGAATTATCCCTAGAGTCTTTCCAGAAGATGGCGCGCAAGTTACGGTGAAGAAGTAGGATATCATGCAAGTGTGTCCATTTCCCTTAAGGGTAAAACACTTATGCGCGCAAGTGTTAGTGAATTCTAACACTTAGACCTTACTTCTCTTGTTTAGACCTTCCATTCTAGGTAGATAATTACCTTAAAAGTGTTGCGAAGACCTGAAGAAGAGACCTGAATGTTCAGAGCTCTATATCTGAATTCTGGAAAAACTTCCTCTCAAAATGGGGGGCCCACAGGGTCTATTTATAGTCTTCTAAAGACCCTGGGCGGTTATCACTTAGGGCGCTCAAGTCACTTGCGTGACAATTCGGCGACGTGCAAGTATACTTGCACGTCAGTAATGGAACTTGCGCGACCATAAGTCCTTTGAATCCTTTTTCATTCTTTTATCGTTTTTTGATGTTTTCTTCAAAGGATGAATCACTTTGGGGGAAGTCATTTCCCTTTCCATTCCTTTAGACAATGTGACGCAAAAGGAACTTCAAAAAAAGCTCAACCAGAAGGCTCTATTGCTGAAGGATATTTGGCTGAGGAGTTTCTTACCTTTTGTTCCATATATTTGGATGATATTGAGAGAAGATTTAATCGAGTTGGACGTGTTTACAACACATCAAATCAATCTAAAATGCATCAGAAATCAAAAATATTTCCTGCTATTGGCCGATCAGTTAGGAGGACCTCAAATGTGACACTGATAGAATTGGAATTATTACAGACACATAGATATGTGATGCGGAATAGTGAAATTGCAGATCCATTTATTGAATATTTCAGGATACAAACAAAGAGACGAATGAGAGGCCGAACATGAAATGAGAAAGATATAATGAAATCTGTGAATGAAGATCTTGTAGAATGGTTTATATGACGTGTAAGTTCATAAATATTTAAATAAATACGAATATTAGTTTGACACATAAATTTTGTAAATCTATTAAATTATGTTTTTCTATCAGATCATGAATACTGATACTCGAGAAGACTTTTCAAAAGATTTGAAGTTTCTTTCTAGAGGCCCTATAAAACAAGTTAGAAAGTTCGACGCCTATAATGTGAATGGCATTAGATTTCATCCAGTCGATCAAGAAGTGGGTTTGAAAACATGGAATAGTGGTATATTTACATTTTCTAATGTGGGATACTATGGAAAGCTACATGATATTATTGAATTAAACCACCACATACATTTTTCTGTTGTTTTATTAAAATAAATATGGGTTGATATTATCAGAGGTGTTAAAAGAGATTCTTTGAAATTTACTTCTATGAACTTCTCTCTCTTGATGGATGTTGTTGATCATGAACTGCATGATCCATATATCTTAGCATCGCAAGAAAAAAATGGTATATTATGTGAATGATGTTGTGGACTAAGGGTGGAGTGTATTTGTTCACGTAATACAAATATATTTGTATGATATGGGTGATGAAGTGGAAGATTTGACCTCTAAAATTGAATTTCATAAACAAAAGGAAGAAAAATTATTTTTCCATCATGATATTGAAAATATTAGTCTAGCAAGGATAAATGAAGTGGATGAATCAATGGAGCAGGAAACCAATATGATTGAAGGGGAAAATGATTGTATGTACAATTATTTATTAATTCAGCAACCACTTGTTTCATTTCTGCAGTCATTCATTATCATTGTTATATATATTTTGTTTGTTAGTATTGGGAATCTATCATAATTTTTAATTTTTGTTCTGCATAATTTTTTTGAAATATATATTATGAACTAAATTTTATTTGATTAAATGATAGGAATGCCAAGGGGGAAGCGGTACACTATTTCATCTAGTTCTGCGACAGATGACGATCCATCTGGCTCCCTCCTCACAGAATTTGAGGCACCAACTGCCTACACCCCTACACCATATCCCCTACACCATCTCTCACACCATTTGTGGGTGTCCCATTAGAGGCTGAGTCATCAACTCCCCCTTCAGAAGCCTCAATAGTGGGGTGATGACACGCCCCTTCCAGTTCATCACGGACATAATGGAGTGTCACTGTCATAGGTACAAATTTTAATTAAATAAATTTATTGCATTTTGTTTATACTAATTTTTTGCTCATTGAAGATGAAAAAAATGAAACCATGGAGAAAAAATTAAAAAGTTTAGATGTTTGGAATATGAATGGCGAGAAGATAGACATGCCATTTGATTCTTATGGGGTCCCTACGAATGACGCCGTGGGGTTACTTGGCCAGATTCTAGGCCAGTTGGCAGAGGAGCCCATTTACATTCCTATTTCTTATGATTATTGGAGAAATATGCCTCCAAGCTGGAAAATTGAAGTTTTTGATTCCAAAATAAAGGTAATTTTATTACATTATGGTTTAATTGAATGTTATGTTACTAATATGTTCAAAATGAATTTCTGTATACAAATGTTCTTCCAATTTATAGTTGCTGATGTGATAGCACAGAAGTGGACATTGAAAAATCTTGGTAAGAAATGTAAAGATTTAAAATAGAGATTGTGGTGTGATGTCAATGATACTTCGTTGACCGTGCAACAAATGTATGAGAAGCTACCCAGTGGGGTACCGAAAGAATAGTGGAATGTTTTTGTTGACAGACATCGTGATGAGAAGCGGATGGTATTGAAATATATATTATTATATTATCCTCATTTTACATTTATACATGTATATTAAGAGGAGATGACATTGAATACATTACTATTAAGTTGTATTTTGTTTATTTCAGGATCTCTCAAGACTGAATGCATCAAACCGGGATAAGCAAGTCATCCCTCACACTGCGTTCTCAAAAATCTTTTCTAGAAGCCGAACGACATTGGTAATCTTTTAATTATTTTAAATATTTATAAGAAAATATTATCTGTTTAATATATTGAATTTTTGATTTATCTTTGCTTAATGCAGTCACAGAGTTTAGGGCACGAAGCATCCCGAACTGAACTGTGGTTGGATGTTCATAAAAAAGCAGATGGAAGTTTTGTTAATGAGCCTGCCAAAGAAGTTGGGGTATGCAATCAATTTTTTATTATAATAACTTATTATCAGGCTTTACTATGTTAATATATATTGATATTTTATTTATAGGTAAAAATTAAAGAACTATGGGATGCCAATCCTGGGCAGTCCAACTCAGTCTCCTAGGATGACCCAATTGCTAAAGTCCTTGGGAAGGAGCATCCTGGTAGAGTGTGCGGGATGGGTTTCGGACCCGTACCATCTGAGGTCTTTGGAATACCACTAGGGATTCCAGCTGCATCTACTCCTGGTTATAGTCAGTCCATACCTGAATATTATCAGAGGGAGATTTCTTCTCTATGAACCACAGTTCAAGATCAGGGGGCTCAGATATCTGCTTTGCAGAAAGCGATGACTGATATACATCAGCAGATGAGCAGATATGCCCCCGGTGGTAGTGCATCAAATGGTGTTCAGCAGGTAAATCAAAAAAAAATCAAAATCATTTAGTTTTCAAACTTTCATTGGTTTTAAGTTTTAATATAAATATGAAAAAATATTTAATTTTCAATATAATGTTCTTACAGGTGACAAAAAAAGTGGAGATAGAGGTGGAGAGGGTGAAAATGCATCATCGGACCTTGAGTAGTTGTATTGTTGATGTGTTGAACAAATATGGGAACATTTGGTTTGTATATGTAACATGTGTGACACATAGTTTCCACCAAAAATTTTCATGTCCTAACATTTTCTTGATTTCTCGTGTTTCCTTTTATGCATTTTATTGATTTCTGATGTTTCCTTTTATGTCTTGATTTCTTGAGTGTGGTATACATCATTCCAGTTAGGCCTGTGTTTGAATTGGTAGTCGAGATTTTGGATGACTAGGAGTTAAACCCATTGTTGATGTGTTGAACAAATTGTGTAAATACCCACAACCAATATAGTAAACATGTCAGTTCATACAAGTGTCATGTGTTAAAGAAAAAAACAAAATAAAAAACCCCATAAAATCCTAAAATGGGTCTCGATGTCCATCCAGTTCCCTCATACATTCTCCATACCATATCCCAAACCAACCATCTATCAAAAGTATTTCTCCCTTAAACTTCCCTACAACTATGAGATCTACTTAGGTATCAATGGAATCTTAAAAAGGGTGTGAGTATAGGTTAATCGGACACCACCAATAGTGTCTAAACAAATAAATATTATAATAAAAATAATATTGCATACATAAGTACAATTAAATAATGAACAAGGAAGAAAAGGTAAAAAAGTTCCAAAATTAAATATCAAGCATTTAACCCTATATATCCTTCAGTTTTATAATGACATAAAATTCCACCAAACCTTCTTCTGCCATGTCAAAATTATATTCCATTAATATAAATGGGTTTTACATTTTTATTAACAACAAAGGTAATTCATTAATCATTTCAAATTCATATACTGTGGTGCACTAATCAGTTCAATCATATCATAAACATAGGATTTAGTTCCTGGAAATCCATGTCAATACACTATCCAAGCATAGGAAACTCCATATACATCATATCAATTCCATTATGTCAAATTTCATGTCTATCCATCCCACATCAAAGATAAGGAATTCCTTGTAAAAAAATTCTTACCCATGGGTGGGATATAATGTGTCCCTCATCATTTAATAATCCATCAATACACATTCCACAAGGTCAAACACACTTGAAATTTTTAACAAACTACAATATCAAGGGTGAACCTATTTCATTTCATCAATATTCACATAGTTTATCACATTCACTACACTTAACGTAATTCCATAACTATTCTATTTTACTATTCATTTATAACAAAAACCATTGTACATTTTTTTAATTCCATCTTATAACATGGATATTCCCACATTTTCCATTCATTATTTATCCCCTTAGTTATCTCACAACCCATTTAACCATAAAAGTTATGATAAACAACAACTTATTCTATTTTGACATGCTAAAAATATCTATAATTGATTTAATCTCACAAACCCTTAAATTTATCATTTAATAACTAAATTCACATGTTCAAGGGATTGGCACACCCCATGGGTGGCCATAAACCCAGTCCACTATTCATAAATATATCCAAAAACATCCTTGAAAGGTCCAACACATCATTTAGACACACACTTTATATTTTTCTTCAACAAAATTAAATTTTCAATATAAATGTACAAAATCACATCTATATAGACATGAATAGAAATCAATAAAATAGGATATAACCCATAGAAAGTTACCTCAATATCATAGATAACTGCTCAATTAACCACAAAACTTCATTCAATCCCAAATAAACCTTGAATTCCCAATCTAAAACTACCCTGGAAAAGAAGGGTTTAAGGATTTAGAATAGCAGAAAACAACAAGATATGGTTCTTCTATAAAATAGAATAATGAGGAGTGGTATAATCACATAGATATTCAATTCACAGCTAATGGAACATTCAATGACTAAGGATCAAAGGATAATGGTCCTTGGAATAGTGTACAACTCATAGTTCATAAACCTTGGGGTTGGAGGATAAAATGCATGAAAAATTAGGTAAGAAATTTTAAGGCTCTAGGGAGGATGGGAATTTATCCAAATTAAAATGATGCACAATTTGGCCTCTGTCCAAGAGGTTTTCAGGTCATATGGATTGGCTGGTCTATCCCCATGGTTTGAAAAACCCATGTGGTGGCCATGAACTACCTCTATCCAAGGGGTTTAGGCCATACATCCCCTGGTCCATGGTGTAGGGTTATCTCTAACCATGCACCAACTAAGAACTTTGCACTGGATGGCCTCTTTTCTTTATTTATCAAATCCAAAATGCATGGAGCACCTCCAAACCCCCCATGTTCTCAAGGATCATTTTATTAAACAAAAAACGCAGTTAAACCAAAATTTAAATTAAACTTACCTCAAATGAATGTTTGTATCTTACAGGTTATGATGTTCATGAACAACACTTTTCCTAAATATCCTTGATTTATAAAAGGATGTTATAAATGATTATTTTGGTTCTAAATATATATTTATCATTTATTTGAGATATTTTTTATTTAGATCAATATTATACTATTTTATATACTAAATTTCAAAAAACAATTCTATGAAACACTCATTTTTAAAATGAAAATAAACGGAAACTTCATGATGCATTGTTAGGATACAAAGGCTTTTGATTATTTTAAATTTTGTGTGCATTAATCTGTTAGGATATTGGTATTTCTGGTTTGATTTGTTTTTCAGGGCAGTGGTGCAGTGGAAGCAGAAAATTTATTTTTTTCTGGTCAGCTTTTCGCGGTGGTTAAAACCACCGTGAAAAGGATATACATAATTCATTAGTGGCGATTTTAACCGCCGCTATAGAGTCACATCACCCACGTACATTCCGTGGAGGTTTGCGTGACTTTAGCAGCGGTTTTACGATTGCCCGATTTTATTTTATTAGCGGTGGTTATAACCGCCCCTAATAAAATTAAATCCTGGGCTCGTAAAAACCATAGCTAAACTCAGTAAAACCATCGTGAAATGAGGTAGCTACGATGATTACCTTAAACCACCGCTAAATGGAAATAACCTCCACTAATAGTTTGCTGACGCCAAATTTAGCGGCGGTTTCTGTAAACCGCTGCCAAACCATGTAGCAGCAGTTTAAACCGCCGCTATATTCAAAAATAACTGCCGCTAAATGGCGGTTTTTTATAGTGATTGATTAAACTTCCCTATCAGTATGGGGAGAAACAATATGTATTAAGATCCCTAGGAGAACAATTAGTGTAAAAATATGAAGAAAAAGATCATAGAATATAAATAAAGGTGTCATATATGTTATCAAGTGAAGTATGAAAGGAAAAAAATCCAAGGAGATAATGCAACCATTACCCATACCTATATGGAAATGGGAAAACATAACCATAGACTTTTTCTATGGTCTTCTAAATAAATAATGAGTAAATAATTCTATATGGATTGTGGTGGATTTTCTTACAAATTCTTCTCACTTCATTTCAATATGAGAAGACTTTTCACTTGATCAACTTATAATGATATACATTAGAGAAGTGGTAAGGCTATATAGAACACCACTATAAATTGTATCTCATTGAGATCCAAGATTTACCTCTATGTTTTGGAAGAGTCTTCAACATTCTCTAAATTCCAAGTTGAACTTAAACACATATTATCACACTCAAATTAATGGAAAATATGTTTGGACTATCTAGACACTCGAGGAAATTTTGAGATCATGATCAATGGACTTCAAAGGTGGATGTGATCAACATATTCCTCTTATTGAGTTCTCATACAATAATTATGTCCATTGAAACATCACAATGGCTCCCTATAAATCCCTTTATGGGAAGAGGTGTAGAAAACCTGCATGATGGTATGAAGTTCATGAACATAAACTCCTGGGTCTTGAAATGGTTGAGGAAATGGTGGAAATGACCAAGACCACATGGAAACACATCAGGGATGATCAGAAACAATTAAAGAGAAGTGATTAAAATCATCGATGAGACATATAGTTTGAGGTTGTATATATGGTATTCCTACTCAAATATCTATGGAATAAATTCATGATATTTTTAAAGAATGGAAATCTTAGTCCAAAATACATCGGTCCCTTTGAGATCCTTGATTACTTCAGATTGATAGCCTATAAAATAGAACTCCCACTTAAACCATATCAATTACATGATGTGATCCATGTAACCCTCTTGATTAATCACATAACATATCCCTTACATGTGATGAATCTATAGGTGGTACAGTTAGAGAATTCTATTTCATATGAGGATAATCCAGTGAAGATGTTTGATCATAGAGACAAAGTTCTATAAAACAGGATAATACACATTGTCAATATTCTATGGAGAATTTTTTTTAATGAAGTGACATAGGAACCAAAAGTGGTGATGAAATATAATTACACTCATCTATTTTAGCGAGTTAAATGAAAATTTTATGGGTTAAATTTCTGAAGGGGGAAGATTCTAACCACCCAAACTTCTATAAATAAATTTCTATTTGTGATTGAATTAAATGAACCATTATGTATTATGGTTATAGAAAACACATGAATTTATTTATTTTTTATATCATATCATATTCAAAATAATAGTAAGAATCATAACCTTTGATTATATTTCCATTAAATATTGATCATATGGTTAGTATAAATATAGGGTTTTGAAAAATACCATTAATGCAGACAAAAGAAGTAATGGACTCAATTGGAAGGATCGTACCATTTAAAGCCCATTTATAAGAACTTTTGAGGGATATAACATCATTAGGATTTTTCCTTGACCAATAATAATCCAATATCCAATAACTAAATCATTTTTGAAACCATTTATGAGAGAATTTCAAGCTCATTGATATCACGAACCAAACCATGCGCACCGAACCACCCCAGGAAAATATCACCATCACACACCTTACACTTAGGCAATTTTTTGGTTTAATGAAGGGATATGTACCAAGACCCTAATAATATGAATATTTTTATTATATATAATAATGAGTATATTTTATTTTTATTTTTTTAATTTATAAATTATTTTGATTTTGATACGATGAAACACAAAATTGTATTTTTGGGAAATATGAAATTGCAATTAAGACACTTATTTAAATGAATTAATGGATTTTTGACATAAATTATATTTTAATAAAATATTATTATTAAGTAAATATTATTAAATTTAAATTATAATTTAATTTTTATGATGTCGAATGTAATTTTTTTAAGGGGTTGAAAACTATTATTGTTAAAAACCCAACATTTCTCAATAAATATCGATTCTATTTTAAAAGAGAAAATTCAAATATTTTGAAAATTATTTTGATAAAATATATTTTATTTTTGGAATCATAATTTCAAAATTATCTATTGGTGATTTTTTCATTTTTTTCTGAGACAATCGAATTTTGGAGTAAAAATTAAATACCGTATAAATATACAGTGTGTATTATGGCATCAAAATGCCCCAAAAGTGTTTTAATAAATTATATAAAAGGTATAAAATACCAAATATATTCCCCTTTAAATTAATTTGTTTTAAGGTTATTTTATTAATTTTATAATGCCTTTGTAAATCCTCCAAAACCAATATTATATTTTATGGTTTTAAAATCATTTCTTTAAGAATAAGAACCACTTCCACATCACCAAGGGTAATATTTTAATGAGTATTACTTATAAAATAATTAAAAAATAATCTTTGGTAGAAATAATGTTCAATAACCAAGGAAATGTTTGTGGTTTTGATTAATTTTTTATATATAGTTCAAAACCTAAGTTTGAGAAATAATAAAAAAATCCCTTCTCCTTTCCTATATAAACCCACCCTATATCCAATCACACTTCACTAAAAAACCATGTGTAACATATTTAATCTTACCTAACATCTATATATTCCTCCCAAGGTGACCCCAAACTCTGAATATGCTCCTACCAAGTTTTTGGAATCACCCTCTCAAGGTAAGAGATCCTCTCTTTCTCCTCTTTATTTAAATATCTTCTTCATTTTATGCCTTTTATTTATAATTCCTAACATTGGGACATGGTTTTACACATCTCTATTACTTAAAATTTTATGTAAAAAATATGATAGACCCGTTTATATCTAATTAAACCATTTTAGGAACCTTTATATACTACAATTATGATGCTAAAATTTCACTTTAATTTTCTATGACAAAACTTTTTATTGTGAATACCATCGTTATTTCCACTCAAGGGTATTCACCTAGAAAAACATATAATTATATTATTGGGGAATTATTTTTATTTATTATACACTCACTAAAAATGGAATTAAATGTGATAAAATATGTTCTTATTTTATATGATCTACATGGAACACTTAAGTATGTACATGATATGATTATGATGGGTGTGCCCAGATAGTGTTCCAATGCATTGGTTAATGTTTTAGTCTCATGAGATCCATGTATAGTGAGTTTGTGGTTATCCAAATAAAATTATGTTATGATGACTTGGTGGTTAACATTGAATTGTGTTTATGATGTCATGTTTAAAGTTTTTTTCCATATTCCCATGTCTCCTTTATGTTATCATGTTATATTACTCCTCATTTTTCATGTTTAGGATTCTGACCCCTTTTATGTTCCATTAATATGCCAATTATATATCATATATTACTGTATTCATGTTATTATTTTCTTATTCCATTATTGGGATTTATATCTCACCCCCTTTCTTATGTTTGTCCCCAAGTTATCCCATGTAGTTTTAAGAATGATGTAATAATATGAGCATCTTAAGTAAGTTATAAATAATGTATATGTACCACTATTTTAAGTTTTAATGTAATGTACCTATTTCAAAAATAAACTAAACTTATTGATATTATGGGTTGTATTATGTGAACTATTATATAATAAATCATGAATTAATGTGTAATACAAACAAGGGTTGTCACAAACTATCCCCCGGGGCCCGTGCCGTGACTACCCCAAGCCTGCCTTCCATAGGCCAGGGGCTGGCGACTAGCACCGATGATGTATTCCCAAAAATTGGGAAGACATTGCCTTTATAACTCGTAACACACACAACCAAGAACACAACAAGATATAAACTCAATTAAACTAAAGAGTAAAAAGAGTGAGTAAAATAAGTAAAAGGGGACAGAATACAAGCCCAACTAGAAAGTACAAAGAAAACTGGAATGTACAAGACAGTTGATAGGTGAAAAGCAGCAACTGGATTGTCCACCACGAATCCTACCTGAAGGGTAGGTACAGCTCACGAATGGCCATATCTGCGGTTTTCCTCATCTAACATCCACCTCCGTGCTACCTCCACTCCTGGTAATATTATACTCAGTCAGCGTTGTCCATCGTCTGCACCAAACACAACAGGGTGCGGGTATATCCCGTGCAGGGGTGAGTATAACGATACTCAGTAGGTACCTCGAGACCCTCAAGGTCTCACACAATCCACAAAGGATAAACCAAAAATCATGAAGTAAACTGTCAAACCTACTTAGGTATATGCCCATACATATACCTAAGTTATCAAGTACACCCATCTTAATCATGAGGAAACATAGGGTCCAACCCAAAATCCCAAAGCTCAACCGTTCCACAAAGGAAGGAATACCACGAAGGTAAGTACCACACATGTAGCCACACAGAAGAATACCACCAAGGTATTACCATGGAGGAAAGTAACCCAAGGTACAGACTCAACTCACACCAGGTATAACATATGTACAATAGTAGAGATGATTAGATGTAACTACTAATCATTTTACTCTGTTAAGATGCTCTGCTGTTGACCCACACAGGATCACTCGGTGCTGAAACACATATGATATCTAGGTGTTGACACACATAGGATCGTTCGGTGATGACCCACATAGGATTTCAAGGTGCTAACCCACATAGGATCTCAATTCATTCTTCATGTCACAGCCAGCTACAGGGTTCCCGCACTAGGCTTTCTCGTCTCCGGGAGGGTACGCTCCTCAAGACACTAGTCGATACTCCAAATTCCACAAAGTCTCATGAAGAACTATCTCAAAGGACTGCCACGTCATAGGGGTCTCAACGAAATAGACGGTGCTTCAATCAGACGCCCGGTCTTTGATTTATTAGCCTTTTAGTCCTGAGGGCCCGGTTAGATTCGTGCTCGATCCAACCTGATCGTACTCCAAATTTACCCAAATCTCTAGTGGGGAATACTCAAGAGACCGTCTCACTCTGAGGTTTCCAGCACCACTAATGGTTCATCAAACTAACGCCCGATGCTAAAGATATGGCCAAAAGTGCGTATGGGGGGTTGAAACTGGTCCGGGTACGGTCTGACCCGAGCCGACCTGGCCTCGGCCAACCCGGTTCGGGTCGACTCAGACCGAACCGATGGGTCCGACCCAACCTGATGGGTCCGGCCCAGCCTGACCTATACTAGGTGGTCCATCCCGCATTGTCTGGTCTGGCCAGCGCTGGGTGGTCCGACCCACATTGGGCGGCCTGGCCTGGGCAGCGGCCCACTGGGCGGAAAAGGCCGCGGAGCGACGCGAGGCTGCGAGGGAGGCGCGAAGGCTGTGCGGGTGGAGAGGCCACGGGCAGTGCGAGGCCGCGGAACGACGAGGCCGCGAGTGGAACGATGTCGTGGGATGACGAGGCCGTGGGCGGCGGAGGCCATGGGCGGTGGAGACCATGGGGCAGTGCTGTCCGTAGATGGAAGAGGCCGTGGGGTGGCGCCGGCAGCGGACGACAGAGACCTCGAGACGACGGTGGCCGCAAATGGCGGATGCCACGGGGTGGCACTGGCCGCCGACGGTAGAGGCTGCAGGGCAGCAGTGGCTGTGGATGGTGAAGGCCGCAAGGCTATGGTGGTCACGGGTGACGGAGACCACAAGCGGCGTTGTGGCCGTGGGGCGGCACCGTTGCGCCGTCGCCTTCGTCACGACCGACGGTGGTTCCAACCACTATTCTTGTGCCCCACTGAGGTTGGTTTCCATTCCCTTCCATCGCAAAGAACACAACAATAAATAAGAATGACGGAGGGGTTGGGCCATGTTTGTTTGGCCCGCACCCTACGCGTTAGAGCGGTAGCAAGCAGCTCAACAAAATCTTGAATCAAGAACGTCAAACTCTAAAATTTCATACGAATCGTGGATCAACTCATTTTGGATGATCCGCATTCGCCATGCTTTCCAAGAATGAGGAATTTAATTGAGAAATTTCATGAATTTAATAACAACCCCCACCTCATTTGATTTTTGACATCGATGAGAGAAGTCGAAGTCGTGCATCGGCGTTCTTCGTTGGAGGATCTCTTTATTGGAGGATGTGTTCTTCCAAGTTCTCCTCTTACCAACCCTTTCCTCTCAATTCCACCAAAATGAAAAGTATCCCACATAATAGAACAAGTTATCTATTATTTTTGTTGGCATAATTTCAAATTATCTTAATTAATTAATTTATGATTTGGTTTAATTAATTAAGGGGTGGCACAATTAAAGTGGGGTTATATCAAGAGTTTTCTCCCCATTAAGAGGAGTGTTCAAGGGGGTTTTAGTCTCTGGTGGTCCCCACAACTATAAACCAGATGGGAGGTTAGTTCTGGTGGTCCCCAACTCTATAATCTCACATGGGAGGATTAGTTCTAGTGGTCCCCAGCTCTCAACATCCACATCGAAGCTCCAAAGAAATAAAATATTACATGATTTTATTTTATTTTATTCTTTCACGAAAATCCCAAATTTTATATTTCACCCTCGACCTACTATGGTCGTGGTGAAGGTCCCCTTAAGTGAATAACGGCGTTGCGAGTTCAACAGTGTCCTCAGATTTTAATTCCGAGCACTGGTTCAAAATTTAAAAAATCATGCTCGTACGTTTACCGAACGTACCCAAAACAAAGTTCAGAAATTCATTCTGGGCACTCTGGGCCTCAGAATCATGCGTCGTAAATTTTCACAGACTCAAAAAATTCCCATTTAATTAAATAAAGATTTATATGGAATTTTCAGGTCTTTACATTCTCTCCACCTCAGGGCTTTACGTCCCTATAAGCCACAACTCAAAACTAGGAAAACAAGTAGGGGTACTGAGCACGAATCTTAGCCTCTCGCTCTCATGTGCTCTCCTGGAGGTTCCAATGCTACCAAAAAATGCACACTAGAGATATCAATCACCAATGAAGGACCCGCTCTTGTCGATCCTCAGTCTTAGATAGAAGATTTATAAAAGTCACCCCATCATCGACGTCCATCTCACCGTGGTCGATGATGTGAGAAGGGTCCTGCACGTATCTCCTCACTGGGATACGTGGAAGGCATCGTGCACCCGGTGCAACTGAGGTGGAAGAGATAAATAGTAAGACACCTCACCAACTCTGCTGAGGACCTGGAAGGGTCCAATGAACCTCGAAGATAACTTTCCTCCTCGACCAAATCTCCATAACCCTCGTCGAGGTGAGACCCGTAGAAAGACGTGGCTGCTATCCTAGGACTCTAGAGGTCTCTGTCTCCTATCGGCATTAGACTTATGCCTAGTATGTGCAGTCTTCATCCACTCCTGGATGATCTTGACCTTATCTATGGTATCCCAAACCATCTCTGGTCCCATAAGTGCTGACTCCCCTAGGTCAGTCCAACACAAAGGTGATATGCAAGGTCGCCCGTACAACGCCTCAAAAGGTGTCATCCCAATGGTGGAGTGATAGCTGTTGTTGTATGAAAAATACACCAAAGGAAAGTGATCCTCACAGCTGCGACCAAAGTTGAGGACATAAGCACACATCATGTCCTCGAGGGTATGTATGGTTCGATCAGTCTGGCCATCTATCTGAGGATGGAAGGTAGTGCTCAAACGAAGACGTGTCCCAAAAGCCTATTACAACCCCTTCCATAACTGAGAAGTAAAATGTGCATCACGATTGGAGATAATCATCTATGGTACATCATGTAACTGCAAAATCTCTTGCGCATAGAGGCATCTGAAGCTCTCTACTGAACCCTGCTCTCTGATCGGTAGTAAGTGGACCGACTTGGTGAGTCGGTCAACGATCACCCAGATAGAATCATGACCTTTGGATGTATATGGAAGTACTGTCGTGAAGTGCATGGATATCCCATCCCAATTCCACTTTGGGAACTCTAAAGGCTGAACCAAGCCAATTAGTACCTGATGCTCTACCTTCACTTGCTGATAAGTGAGGCACCGAGAGACAAACTCTGCTACTGCTTTCTTCATTCCAAGCCACCAGTGTTGTTGTTGAAGATCCTGGTACATCTTTTCCACTTATGGATGTACCACTAGAGGGGATTTGTGGAACTCCCTCAATCTTTTAAAGTGATACTAGTACCATGGAACATCCTATGAAGATGATGATGTTCTCCCCACCTTCAGAAAATCCATCAGGTGCCTATCCTATGGATATCTGAGCACATCGAGCCTCAAAATCAGTGTCCCCTCACTGCGCCTCCCTAACTCGCTAAAGAAGTGGGGGAGTGAATGTAAGAGACTGAAGGAAAGCTACTCCATCTCGATCAACAAAGGATATCTGCAAATTGGCTAGCTGCTCCGTCGCCTCACCTAGCAGCTAGATACTAGATCTTCTGCTCAGTGCATCTGCTACAACGTTCCTCCTCCCAGGAGTATAGACTATCTCAAATTCATAGTGTTGGAGGAACTCAAGCCAGCATCACTGTCTTAGGTTCAGGTCCTTCTGAGAGAATATATACCTGAGACTCTTGTGATCAGATTACACTGTACAAAGCTCTCCCATCAAGTAATGTCGCCACATCTTCAAGGCGAAGAACACTGCTGCTAACTACAGTTCATGAGTAGCATAGTTATACTCATGCTGTCTTAGCTATCGAGAACCATATGTGATCACTGCGCACTCCTGAATCAGGACACATCCGATCCTGGTCCTTGATGCTTCGTAGTAGACTACGTACCCTATGCCCTCCTTTGGAAGCCTCAAGATAGGGGCACTAGTCAGCCTCTACCTCAGCTCCTGAAAACTCTGCTGGAATCTCTCTGACCACATGAAGGGTTGCCCCTTCTTCATCAACACTGATAGTGGTGCTGAAAATCTAGAGAATTTTGGATCAAATATCTGATAGTATCCATCCAAACCTAGGAAACTTCGTACCTCCATCACACTCTTGGGTGGATCCCAAGCAAGTACCGCTGCAATCTTCGTTGGATCCACTACAAATCCAGCCTCCAATTTGACATGTCCCAGAAAGTGAATCTATCGGATCCAAAACTGGCACTTAGAGAGCTTAATATAAAGCTAGTTCTCTTGGAGTGTGTCCAGTACTACCTGCAAATAATAAGCATGATCCTACTCAGTAGTCGAGTAGATCATAATGTCTTTGATGAAGACTACTACAAAGTGATCAAGGTATGAATGAAATATCCTGTTCATGAGTCCCATGAACACTAATGGAGAGTTGGTCATGCCAAATGGAATAAACAAGAACTCATAATGGTCGTACTGACATCTAAAAGCTGTCTTCTGCACATCCTCATCTTGTACTCTGAGATGGTGATAGATTGATCTGAGGTCTATCTTCGAGAACCACCATGCTCCCTTCAAATGATCAAATTGGTTATAAATCTCTGGGAGTGGGTACTTGTTTTTCACGGTCACCTGGTTCAGGTGCCGATAGTAAAAAAAATGCCTCAAGCTCCCATCCGCCTTCTTTGAAAACAGAATCGGGGCTGCCCAAGGAGAAACACTGGGCCAAATGAATCCCTTCACCTAAAAGTCCTCTAGCTGTACCCGCAGCTCACAAAGCTCCACATGAGCCATCTGACATGCTGGTGTAGATATAAGTTCTATATTAGGGTACAAGTCAATGTAAAATTCCACCTCTCTGTGAGGAGGTAGACCTAGATCATAATCTAAGAATACATCCACGTATTGGTTCACTACTACATGATAAATCAGACTCTACACACCAGCTGCTCCGAGGGTAAGGCTATCCAACTGATGAGTGATTGGATGCACTCTCCTTTGGGTAAGATATCCTCTGCTGCAAAGTCTCCCTTCTCACCGGTGAAGGTAAACCTGGTCCCATACATGCAGACACACCACACTTTGTGCCTAATATAGTCAATCTGATCATGGACTATAGATAACCAATCCATACCCAAGATGATTTCGTAAGGCCTCGACGCTGCTACTAGAAGATCCTAGCCAAAGATCTCACCTCCTAGAATAAGCTCACACTGCCGACACCAGTGCTTAATCGTCGAATCTTCTCCCGTAGGAGTCTATAGCCATAAGAATCGAGCCAACGACTCCATCAGAATCTCCGAGCTCCGAATGAGGGTAGTGGAAATAAAAGAATGACTGGTACCTTTGTCTATAAGTACTGTAACTAAGGTGGAATAGACACAGATCGTACCTCGTATCATCTCCAGAGCACTGTGATCGTAGGCCTCAGCTTCCTGAAGCTGAGCTCGCCCTTGTCCACCTACTCCCTGTGGTCGGGGTGAACCTCCTGGTGGTGGTGGTGGTAACACCTCGAATCATCTCCCACCATTAGCTACACGACCAGCTCCTCTACCACGTCCGCCTGCTCCCTGCGGACCACCTCGATTGAACCTCTGTCTCTGCCTGGGCGGTCCTTCGACCATCTACTGATCATCTGTAGAGTAGGTTGGACAGTCATGAGCTATGTGATCCTGCCCGCCGCATGCGTAACACTACCCGCTCATGGTATGACTGGCTCTACCTCCGGTGCCCCACACAAACCACCCTGAATCCTGTGGTCGTTAACCTATAGGTTTGGTCCTCTTGGACCTCTATGCCATCTATCTACTGCTAGCTGTAGAATAATCCGCTACATGATGTCTGATGGTGGGTCTTGCTGCTGGTGACTTCTTAGTAAGAAAAATCTCCACTAAGAGGGCTCACTTTAACACCCCCTCATGCGTCGGGATGCTGAGTGAGAAATCATCGAAGCCCTGATCTCCCTTACGAGTCCCTGCTCAAAGGTTTGGGCCCTGAAGAATGTCCCCCACACCATATCTGTGGAGTAGTGTGAGAGGTCAATGAACCTCACTGAGTACTAAGCCACATTCATGATGCCCTGCTGCAGATGAAGTAGCTCCTGTATGCGCACTACACGAAGAGTCACTGGGACAAAATCTACCCAAAACAGGATCTCAAATTCTGCCCAGAGAAGCGTCACCTCATCATGAACCTGGAGAATCAAGCTTCACCATCTTCCTGCTGTTTCTTGTAGATGTTTGGCAGCAATGATCACCATGAGATTGGTTGGTGTCCCTATTAGTCATAAGACTCTCACCATGACCTCCAGCCAATCCTCAGCCACCTGTGGGTCTGTATCTCCCCTGAACCTAGGTGGCCTCTGGCACTGGAACTCATGCAACGCGCTCAAGCAGCGCGCACCCTCTGCTGCTGGGGCTAGTGGCATCGGTGGCCCAACGGGTAATGGTACCGCTGGTGCCTTTACTGGTGCCTCTATTGGAAGAGGGCCCTGCACCGAGACCTCATCGCTTGGTGGGATATTAGTGTGTACTATATCCAGAACCCTAGCTAGCTATCTGCATGGAGGCATCCTGAAAAGTAACAGGTGCACCAAAGAGATCAAAGAGATCACAAAAAACACTTCAAAACACAAACACAATCAATGTTTTTTGTAAAATGTGTCAAAAATTAGAAATTAGGGTCCTGGTGTATGGATACGTCGGCTTCCGTACTAAAACTGGATTCCCTAAACTGATAACCACACTCACTACACTTAACACTATTGTCGTTAAAAAGATCAAATTCCTAGGTTCTATGGTAGAACCAACTGCTTTGATACCAATTTTTCATGAACCGCCCCCGAGGCTTGTGCCGTGACTACCCCAAGCCCGCCTTCCATAGGTCAGGGACTGGTGACTGGCACCGAAGGCGTATTCCCTAAAACTGGGAAGACATTGGCATTATAACCTGTAACACACACAACCAAGCACACAACAAGATAAGAACTCAAGTAAAATGAAGAGTAAAAAGAGTGAGTACAGTAAGTAAAAGGGTCTAGAATACAAGCCTAACTGGAAAGTACAAGAAAAAATGGAAAGTACAAGACGACTGAGAGGTTAAAAGCATCTCCTGGATAGTCCACCACGAATCCTACCTAAAGGGTAGGTACAACTCATGAACGACCGTCTCTACTGTTCACGTCATCTAATGTCCACCTCTGATCTACCTCCAGTCTTGGTACTCTCTTTCTCAGTCAGCACTATCTGTCATCTGTACCAAACACAACAGGGTGCGGGCATAGCCCGTGTAGGGGTGAGTATAACGATACTCAGTAGGGACCCCGAGACCCTCAAGGTCCCACAAAATCCACAAAGGATAAACCAAAAAGCATGAAGTCAACAGTAAACCCTACTTAGGAATATGCCCATACATATACCTAAGTTATCAAGTATATCCATCTCAATCATGAGGAAACACAGGGTCCAACCCAAAATCCCAAAGCTCAATCATTCCACAAAGGAAGGAATACCATGAAGGTAAGTACCACACAGGTACGCCATACAAAAGAATACCACCAAGGTATTACCACGAAGGAAAGTACCAAAAGGTATAGACTCATCTCACCCCAGGTATAACTTCATTACAACAATAGAGATGATTATATGTAACTACTAATCATCTTAATCTGTTAAGAGGCTCTGCTGCTGACCTACACAGGATCGCTCGGTGCTGACCCACATAGGATCGCTAGGTGATGACCCACATAGGATCACTTGGTGCTAACCCACACAGGATCTCTCGGGGATGCCCCACACAGGATCGCTCAGTGCTAACCCTCACATGATCGCTAGGTGCTGACCCACACAAGATCACAATTCATTCTTCACGTCACAGCGAGCTACTGGGTACCCGCACTAGGCTTGCTCGTCTCTCGGAGGGTCTGCTCTTCAAGCCACTGTTTGATACTCCAACTGACACTAAGTTTCACGAAGAAGTATCTCAAAGGACCGCCATGTCATAGGGGTCTCAACACAATATATGGTGCATCAATCGAACACCCGGTTTGAGAGTAATTATCCTTTTAGTCCCGAGGGCCCAGTTGGATTCGTGCTCGATCCAACCCAAACATACTCAAACTTTACCCAAATCTCTATTGAGGAATACTCAAGGGACATTCTCGCTCCAAGGTTTCTAGCACCGCTGATGGTTTGTGAAACGAATTCCTGATGCCAAAGATATGGCCAAAAGTGCGTATGGGGGGTCGAAAATGGTCCAGGTTCGGTCCAACCCGGGCTGACCGACCCAGCATGGGCCGACCTAGTTCGGGTTGACCCGGCCTGCGGGGTCCGGCCCAGCCCACTGCTCCGGCCCAACCCGTGTTGGGCGGCCCGACCCGCTGGGTCCGGCCTCGCCTGCGCTGGGTGGTCCGGCCCGCGCTGGGCGGCCCGCCCTGAGTAGCGGCCCGCGGGGCAGCAGAGGCCGCAGAGCGGGGCAATGCGACGAGGTCGGTGAGGCTGTGGGACAACAAGGCCACGGGCGGCACGAGGCTGTAGGATGGTGAGGTCACGGGCAGCGGGAGGTTGTGGGATGACGAGACCTCGGGCGGCGCGAGGCCGTGGGACGGCAAGGCTGTGGCCGGTGGTGACTGCAGATGACGGAGGCCGATGGGCGGCGGTGGCCATGGGCGGCGGAGATCGCAGGGCGATGGAGGCTGCTGACGGCGGAGGCCGTGGGGCGGCGCTGGCCCCATACGACGAAGGCCGCGGGGTGGCGATGGCCGCAGATGGCTGAGGTCGCGGGGCGGCAGTGGCCTTGGACGACGGAGGCTGCGGGGTGGCAGGGCCACATGCAGCGATGGCCATGGGTGGCGCGATGTCCATGGGGTGGCGCCGTTGCACCATCATCTTCGTCGCGGCTGGCAGTGGTGCCAGTCGCCATTCTCTTGCCCCACCAAGGTTGGTTTCCATCCTCCTCCATCACGAAGAACACAACAATAAATAAGAACGACAGAGGGGTCGGGCCATTTTTTTTTGGCCCACATCCTCCACATTATAGCGGTAGCAAGTAGCTCAACAATATCTTGAATCAAGAATGTCAAACTCTACAATTTCATACGAATTGTGGATCAAATCATTTTTTTGATCCGCGTTCTCTATGCTTTCCAAGAACAATGAATTTAATTGAGAAATTTCATGAATTCAATAAGAACCCCTACCTCGTTTTATTGTTTACGTCGATGAGAGAAGTCAAAGTCTTGCATCAGCATTCTTCGTTGGAGGAACTCTTCATTGGAGTATGTTTTCTTCCAAGTTCTCCTCTTGCCAACCCATTCCTCTCAATTCCACGAATATGAAATGTATCCCACATAATAGAACAAGTTATCTATTATGTTTGTTGGAATAATTTCAAATTACATTAATTAATTAATTGATGAGTTGGTATAATTAATTAAGGGGGTGGAACAATTAAAGTGGGGTAAAATCAAGAGTTTTCTCCCCATTAAGAGGAGACTTCAAGGGGGTTTAAGTCTTGGGTGGTCCCCACCACTATAACCCACATGGGAGGTTAGTTCTGGTGGTCCCCACCTCTATAACCTCACATGGGAGGATTAGTTCTGGTGGTCCCCACCTCTCAACATTCACATGGAAGATTCAAAGAAAATAAAATGTTACACAATTTTATTTTATTTTATTCTGTCACGAAAAACCCAAATACTATCTTTTACCCTCGACCTACTACGGTTGAGGTGAAGGTCCCCTTAAGTGAATATTGGCACTACAGGTTCAACGGTGCCCTCAAATTTCACTTCTGAACACCGGTTCAAAAGTTACAAAAACCCGCTTGTATGTTTACTGAACGTACTCGAAAAAAAGTTCAGAAATTCATTTCGGGCACTCCGGGCCTCGGAATCACGCGCCGTCAATTTTCACAGACTCGTAAAATTAGAATTTAATTAAATAAAACATTAAATGGAATTTTTGGGTCTTTAAAAGGGTATTTATATTAATTGACACATTTCCATGAAAATTATTTATATGTTATTTAAATCAAAAAATTTACAAAATGTCACTCTCTTTGTTTTTAATATGTCATATGTGTCTAAATTGGGAGAAAAGTAAGTTATAAATGAATATAAGTATTTATTTTGAGATTAATAAAATTATCATTTTATATAATTTTATTCTTAATTTTTAGTGAATATATAATTGCCTTAATTTCTTATGAAACACTGATGCAGTATTTCTCCATTTAGTAAAAAAATATAATAAATGATTTGAAAAATATTACAAGTGATATAAATTGAATGAGTTAATGTGAACCACTAATTTTACAGATCTATTGGATATATTAGGGAGGTTTGAATTAATTATATTCAAATTCCCCCTTTGTCATGCTATATTTAAATTTAAATTATATGAATAGTGTAAAAATTGACAATAATGATATTATCAAAATAATATTGTATTAAATTATTTAAAAATTATAAAAATCTTGAAATAATACAATATGGATATGATATGATCTAAAATATAATTAACTGTCATTTATGGGAAAATTTTCACCTTATAAGTAAAAATTAAAACCCCTTCATATTGAAAAAAATCTTTTGTTGGAAGGCCTCTGAGCAGTATCTCCTTTTCCCTCTCACTGCCCTAGGGTTTCGAATCGGCTGTTGTTCCCTTCTCCCTCCAGCGTGGCTCGGGTGGCTCGGCGTTGGCATCTTGGATCTCGGTTTGGAGGCTGCATGGATTAGTTATGCTTTCGGGCTTTTTTTGGGATTCGGTCTGGCATCAGTGCGACTTTTGGTCAGATCCATTGTAGTGTGGACATATCCGGCGTCGACATGGCTTGCGGGATAGTTTAGTGTGGTGTGGTCTACGGATCCTTCTGGTTCAGCTCGGCCTCATTGTGCTCGGAGCCAGATTTTCCATCGAATGGTGTTGGCGTGTCATGTGGCCAAATCTTTCGCAGCGCAGACAGAACTGACATTGGCATGGCTTGCGGGAAGGTACGACTGATGTGGTCTCCCGATCTTTATGTTTTAGATCGGAATTAGTGTGTCTCGTAGACTGATCTCTCAAAGTGTGGTGTCGACTTCTAGTTTGGCCGGCGTTGGAACAGCTTGCGGTCAGATCTGGAATGGCACGTCATTGTCTGCTCGGAGGAGCGTGAAGGGGGACGGCTTTTAGGTGTCTCTGGTTGGTTTTTGCGGAGTCATCACTACAAGAGGTTGTGATGAGGCTGACTTCGCAGTAGAGAGTAACATCAGGATGAATTTTTTCTTCCTGGATCTGTCTCCTTCATTGGTCTTATATGGATGTGTTCTTCCTGGAGTATTTCTGGGAGGCCGTTTCATATTATTGGAGGGTGGGGCGTTCTCCGACTGTAGCTCGCTGGTGGGTTTGTTGTTTTAGTCTGGTGTCGATGGTCTCACCAGTGGGCGTTCATGGATGTTGTTTCTGAGGTTTGTTCAAGATTTTATGATGTTCACGTTTCCTAATTTTTGGTTTCCTTAACCTTATCTCTGGTGATTCTGACTGTTACTGTGAATGTTTTACAGGTTGAATGCTGGAGTTGATTGATTTGGTGTGTTGAATGAGTTGTTTGGTTGGTCTTAATCCTTTGATGCATGATATTTGGACTGTTGTAGCTGTGAAGTCTTGTATGGTTTACCACTTTTCCCTGAAAAGTGTTTTATTGTTTCTCACTTTTTCCTCAAAAGTGTTTGGATAAAAAAAAAATTAATTTTCAGCCAGTCATATTGAAAAAGTTGTCACCGTAGTTAAAATTAAAATTGGTTAACTAAGGGTTAATCAAAATGATAAGGCTTAAAATTACATAAAAGCTTGTCTAAATTACATTTATATGGGATTAAAACCATACATTACCTTATATAATATATTAAAAAAACTCTAAAAATTTACCTTCTAAAATTACTTAGAAACATTATAGAGTTTTTTATCTTCCCAAAATACCAACCCTAGAGCCATTTAAAGGAGATCTAAATGAGTTATTTCAAAGAAGAGGTAATCAACTTAACCGATCACTTTCTTTTATAATATTATTTACATAATATAAATATAAGGTATGCATCATAAAATAAAAAATTCATTATCCTAAATATTATTAAATATTATTATGATTATTAAGAAACCATTATACAACCTATTTCTGACCAAATAAGAAGTGAAAGTATCGCTCATGTGTACATACGACTTACTGTATCCACGTAGCTATACAATCCAATTTTCATCACCATATTTTATAGATGAATATTATGAAGGATTTAAGTTTTATATATGATATTAATGAAAAAATTATACTTATGTAATTATAATATCATGTCTACCATCTTATAATCAAATCCTTTGGGAAATGATAACCTCATTCATGCGTACATGTGGACTACCACCTCCACGAAGTGATGTGATTCATTTTTCATTTATATTTCACTTACATGGAAATTAGGAATAATTTTATGAATATATATGATATTTATGGTATAATAATTATCTTATAATAGTGAATTAATATTTTACTTTCTTTCATTCCATCCATTGAAAAATAAAAACAATGTTCATGCATACGTATGATCTACCTTCTCAATGAAATGTGAATTCATTTTTCTATATATAACTTGTATGGATGACATTAATATGTATATAATGAATATATATTATATTTATATCATGATAAATATTCTATATAACATTTAAACAATATAAATGTATATGGTCTGGAACAACTGAACTAATATAATCATGATAAATGAAAGAGTTAACACCTGGAAATAACAATTTTAATAAGGGATTATTGATAAAAGGGTGCAATGAAATATCATAAAGGGATAATATATGATATTATCTGTTTGAACATGAATATTATGTATAAGTATAATAAATTTAAATTTATTATACAATAGGTTAGAGTTCATTCAATGTAAACCTAACTCAAGGTAAGAGTTTTAGGTTACAATCTCATTGTTTATAGAGATTGTTTATGATTAAGTTTCAAATGATAAAATCATATGATATATATATCACGAAAATCTTGAAGTTTATTATCCTCTTGTTATTTTTTTAAAATAAATTTTATCATTTCATTTCCATCACCTTAATTACTCAATATACTGTAAATATGTTTTAAGAAAAGTCGACTTTATTTCTAACATTAGCTGAAAACCCATTTTCTTCCATATCCATGTATTCTAAAAATGTTTTAAACAAAGTTTTTAATATTATAATATAATTTTTTAAATCCATTTTACACATGTTTTGATATTTACAAAATGGTTTTAATGAATTACTTTTCATTTCCAAATGAGATACTTTGTTACATTTCCAAAAAAAGTATGGAAGGAATGTTTTTTTACTTATATGAAATGAAAAAAATTTCCTATCGTCATGATGCCTCAATAATTTGAAGCTTCCTTTAAAATTTTACATGGTTTTTTAAGATAAAATCTTTTATTTACTATCGTAATGGTTTTTAGGTATTTTTTAAATAATTTATTTTTAAATGGAGAAGTTATTTTCCTCAAGAATGTTTTAATGATATTTAATAGTATTTATATTCATCAAAGACAAAAAACCATGATTTAACTTATTATTTACTGGGGATATGATCCAAGTATACCAACCTTATTCTTTATCTATATGGTTGATAACTATTATGACATAGTGTTTATGAAACCTATTTCTTTTCTAAAGGTTATTCTATGATGAGATGATGAAATTTATATTAAACCAATTTCTTTTCTTTGGTTATAATATGATTAAATTCTTATGAAACACATTTACTTTAATTGGTTCTAATATGATGAATACTCTTTGATCTCGTGGCACACACATATATATGATATTTATTATGTGATGGGTGAGACCTATATCTCCCTAAAATAAATTAGTTATGGATTGATATCACATGAGATAAACAGGTCCAGAATGGGGTGTGAACCCAATTTAGTAAGGAACTATGTCTGCATAAATAGTCTTGGAATTGAACCTTAAATACTATGATGGTTTGAAGAGTTAATCCATTACACTATGATAGTTTTGAAAAATATCCTTGAACACTAAGGAAATGATTTTATATGTTTATGTGGATGTTGTAATTACATGTCTTATTCCTATATTAACCTTTAATGATTCATGTTCTTTTATTTCAATATGATTAATGTCTTATGAACTACCAATATTTATGCCATAACTTATTATGATCTTTGATATATAGGGTATAGTCTTCAAACATTAAGATTATTTTTTATACCCTTATACTCATGTTATAATTATATGATCATTGATATCTCCATTGTTTACCCTTACTAAGAATCCAATATCACTATTTTATTATGTTTCCCTTCCCTAGTTTTTGAAGAAAAGTATTAAGTATGACGAGTTCTAGTTATGATGAAATAATTTGGATACAATATAGTTATTTTATTAACTAATTATTTATTTTTCCAAGTTTCTAATGATATTAGAAATAATAGATTCAATAGTGGAATGAAATTTTATGTAATGAATATTAATCTATTAAGATATAATATCTATGTATGAAAATTAGGGGTCGCTCTATAAGTAGTTGTTTCTTAGGTATCACCCAGGAATGTTACACATGTTCTTAGTTTCCTTTCTCTTAAAGGATATTATTAGAGGTTTGTATCTAATTTATATATGATTTATGATCATTCTAAATAATATACTTGGAAGGAACAAGACTTCATGTGGAATGGTTTGTGTTAGGTAGGTTTCGACTATAAGAAGGAGAAGTCGATCAGTACTGTTGGTCATTAGTTTCCAAAGGAAGGAGTCATGTTTGAGGTTTTTAGTGATTCTTATCATATTATCTTAGTTTGAATTTTTATGCAATAGTGGTAGGTGATATTGTATGGATCTAGGTTGTGATGTACTCATGAGCATATCTATGACACCTACGATCTTGAGTGGGTAGTAGTTAAATTTTCACTAAAACTATGGTGGTATTATAACATCAGTGAATGATTTTTGGTCTTAATAGATAACATGATGTTGATCTATATTTTCTCTCAGAGAAAATTGAATCCTTGTTAGCATAGGTGGATGAAGTTATTATAGGACTATGAATTTAAGATCTGTTACACAACAATAAAATATAATGTAGTAATTTATGTTCTGAGTTAGATGTCATATGGAGATACTATTCAATAATCTAAGGACACATGGATATTGATGACGTATCATGAAGTGATGCATATTGATATGGAATAGTCTAGTGTTAGAGGTTTCATATATCATATGACTGTGCATTCATCCATTTCGTAGTAGGTTTATGAGTTGCAATTTAGAGATCTAGAGGTGAAAGTTTATCATGATCATGTAGTTTGTGGTGAGGCTATTGAGTAATTTTATAAGGATTGTAGATATTGAGTGTTTTTTTGTGGGATTTTTCTATTACCATTAGTGATGTGAGAGGATATTCATAATGAGTTTCATAGTTCTCCCCTATTTGTGCATCTGAGTATATGCAAGATGTATCATGTCTTAAAAAGTTAGTATATGTGGCCAGGGATGAAGTGGTAAATATTAGATTTTGCGTTGGGGTTTTTGGTTTTTCAGTATATGCCCCTTGATTGAAAATAGGATGATATTTTGATGGATTTTTCATCATTTTACCCTAAACTCAAGGAATATGCTATCATATTTGGGTGATTTTGGATCCATTATGAAAATCCCATGTGGTTGGTTAATGAGTATGGTTTAACTTTTTTGTCAACATGTAAGAAGGAATAAAAATTTAATTAATGATGAAGTCCTATATGATAAGTGATTAATCATGGATTGAGAAATATGGAAGGATTGTTTAAGAGAAATACTCAAGAAGGCATGTTATGATGATGATAGAATTGTTCTGGACTCAATAAATGTCATTTGGTAAGACAATTTTCTATGATTGGTGATAATTTCTGGAGAATTATTATGGATTCATAGAATTTTATGTCACCCTTAGATAATTATCCTTGTAAATCAGATGATTGTTGAACCATTCTTAAGTTCAAAGTCATGTGCCAATTGTATTTATAGATTCCACATCATTTCCACATTTAATGTGGTTAATACCATTAAAATATTCATTTCATGATTCATTTATTTGTGAATGAATATTTGAAGATTTTCTATATAGAGAGTATATATATTTCATGAGGAGTTTTTATTTTTTAATGACTGTGAAAATATTAATTTTCATGATGATTTTATTGTAAAAATAATAATTAAAGGTTTCTATGAAAAAAGTAAATGCATGAAAAATAATTTAAGAAGTCCATGAATTTTGTTTCAATGCACGAGGATGTGAAGAGATGACCATGCAAAAATATAAATATATTTTTCATGCTTATTGAGAGAAGAAGTTGAATCAGTGAGTCGGTTTGGTTGGAATTATAATTTGAATAACACATTTTTGGAAGAATAATTTATACAACACATTATGTTAGGAAGATTATTTTCCAAGTATTATATAATAATTATATTAAAAATAAGTCCAATAAACAAGACATCTAGTCCAGTTCAACAAAAGGATCATGTGGGTCCAAGGATGTATACCATGCCCAAGGAAACCATCCTAGAAAGCCCTATGGGTGGCAGAAGAGAATGAAGCACAATGCCCACCAAGTACTGGAAAGAATTTGTATAGGGCCCATATAGGAAAGTGTGAAACTAAGAGCATAGAGAAAGATCAGTAGAGCCACTATGTGGGGTTGAACAGTGGCTGGGGGGTTCAGGATTTCTCAACTGCTAGCCTCATGCCTTAAATCATATACCATGACCCAAACCTATTGAAGAATTGATGTAGGATGAAATTAAACACTACTATTAATGTATTAAAAATATATGGATAGAATGTGAGCCTATAGATTGGATCAATCCAGGACTTCTAATATCTAAAACCCTTCCATTTTAAACCTGCACTATCTTCTTCATCTATTTGATCCTCGATGACAAACCTATTCACCAGACTTTATCCTGAACACCAATGATCGAACCGAGAAAAGAATGGTTGTTCTATGATTTTGATGAGGAGTAGATGATCCTTTGAATCACCATGATTCCATTATATTATTTTCATGCATGTGATAAATCAATGAAAGAGTGTTTTAAAAAAAGATGAACCAGAGTTGTAGAGGGATGTGTTCATGATTATAAAAAATGATGATAAATCTTGTGATTCCATCCCATGCACCTAATAATAGAATGAAAACTCAGGTAACAAAAATTTTATGATAATCAGTGTGTGTTTGAATAAACCCAAAAACTCGGGTGTTTAAATATATTCCATGACATATCTTTATTTTTGGGTATTGGAATTGGTCTTGATGCAGCTTAAAATATAGTGTTTAGGGTGATGAAAGGCACTGATCAATTCCTATAGATACCAAATCATGAACCTAAGGAGATATGCTGATGATTGAGAGAGATAAAGAGAGAGATATTTTTTCTTAAAAATAGAGGCACCACAAACAACTTGTTCTTGAAGAGGAGATCCATGAGTTACTCTATATCCATGAGGGAGAAGTGGATTCTACGAGCATACTACATGTGCCTAGAACTTGAGTTTTTCTTAATGAAGAACATTTTCCATGAAGTATTGGGATTCTGTGAATCCATCTAGAAGCATGACACTTTCATGCTACACCTATTTGGATTACATGAAGATGAATGAAACCTAATTCATATAATTTTACGAATTTACCTACTTAAAGAAGGACTTTAACAAATAAATAATGAAATAAAAAGTGTGTGCATACTCTGGGAAAAGAATAAGAGTGCCTGATTGTAGAATAAAAATTGTGCACACCCATTCAGGTTTGTCGACAATGCAGTGGATAATGGTGCATGTTTTCATACATGAATATGATTCAAACACATAAACACGTGAAAAAAAATTAAAGAAACCGGGATAAATAAACTATGGAACTCTATATCTTGAAGGATTAAAATTGAGTCACCCAAAAGATAACATTGGGTAGAATATAAAATAACAAATAAAAAATATATATATTCTAGGTTTTTGGATTTCATGAAAACATGCATGAAGTGGAATGGATGTAAAGGTGTAAAAGTATTGTTATTTCATAAAATATAAAATAAGAGTGTGTTAACCAATTCATGAATTATTGAGGTTGGGAACTTCATTATTTAAATGAGTAAATTCTAGGGAAATTGATAATTTGAGGAAGAATAAAACATATAGTGCTTTGAAAAATTAATTAGTTGATCATTTTGATATAACACTGAGTAGTAGTGGAATTTAAATATTTCAATAATTCAAGATTACTAGGATGACATGCATATTGTCTTATTGATTCAGTAGTAGTTAAATACCTACAATTAAAGGATAAGATCATTCAGTTGATGCAAAGTCATCCGGTATAGTAGAGAGACCTTGTTCAGTGTGTTTATTGATCATATTTAAAGAACAGATTGTGCCAATATAAACAATGCCATTTAATACTAGTGGAACCATTATAAAGAACACCGTTGACTCAAGAATATTGTTTATTTACCCCATTATTATTTTGTTCTAATTCTAGGAATTTGTAATAACTATAAGATATAATGATAAGAGAATTCTTCAATCAACCACATGTTGACCACAATAAGGAGTAGGTCTTTGTACTGAACATTTTAAAAATACTTGTGTTCTGCTATATATTTTATTATTTAAATTTAATGTATTTATAATTGTTGAGAGGAAAAAACTGATCCATTCCTCATAATCGGGGCATAGGTTCAAGAGTAGAGGGGTTAATTGAAAGAGAGTAAAATATGGTAAAAAGTTGGGTACACTAATTCACCACCCCTATTAGTGTCCCTACATGATCTATTTGGGTTCTATAAGTGGTATCAGAGCATTGGTATGCCTATTATTATATTAGAGTCTTATTCCCATTTGTTTTCACAAGGTTTATATGATGTATATATATTTGAAGATGATTATGAAGAACATATGGTGGAAAATTTAATATCCAATCCTATTGAAGAAAACATGTAGGCATCTGTGAAGACTCTAAGAAACATGAATAATAGGGAAGAAAATAGACTATTTAAAATCTCAAACATATAATATAAGGATCATTTCTCTTTTATCAAATGAATTTACAATAATTATTAAAAAGAAACTAGTTTAAGCTGGGGAGAGTATAAGGAATTTGAATCTATCAAAATTGTTGAAGGCTTCTACTCTCAATTTGAAAGATATATGAAGAATGTTACTGAATAATTGATTTCATATATAATTTTTTCATTCAAGGATATTTTTTATGAAAGAGAAAAATTTGAAGAATAAATCAATAAACAATAGGATTCACTTGAAAAGAAATTCCAAAGGTGTAATGTTTTCACAAAACTCATTGAAGAAAAAGAATAATCTATGACTCTTTGAAATAAAAATAATTCAATAATTAAAGAATAATTTAAATGGAATAGTTATGAGATCACTATGATAAAAAATGTTTTTGGTGAAGTAATTCATGAACTTGAAACATTGTTCAATGTTTCCATGAAAGTCATAGATGCTCAAATTGAAGAAAAAACATATATGGTCAAAGATCTTGACATGAAATTGGAAGAAACGGCCAAGTTTCATTAAGGTTATATGTAGAAGATCCATTATCTAGAAGAATATCTTAAAGATACTATTTGTTTCAAGTAATACTAATTGTATGTTAAATCTATAATAACTAAAGACCTTAACAACTCTGTGATTCAAGGTATTAAACAACATAAAGATCATATTATTAAACTAAAAATTGAATGGTAAGGAAAAATGAAAATAGTTGAAAATGATAAGTTTCCCCTTAGAATGAAATTTCTGTAACTAGATATTGAATTGAAAAATTTGAATGAGACACATGCTGGATATTACAAATTTGTTGAGAAGAAGAATTATTCCACCCAAACAAATGAAGAGAGTCAAGATCCAAGAAAGGAAGTTTATATAAAAACTATTTATAAGACTAATTCCTATAAAGATTCTCATATTGGTATAAATAATAAATCAATATCATCTCTTGATCAACCTTTAACAAACTCATGGAATAAGGTAACTCATAACCTAGTTAATCAAGTTTCTATTAATGCAATATCATTAGTTAGTGCATGTTCAAATCCAAAATATGGGAAAATGTGGGTCAATATAAATTATTATAATTCCACCAAACAATGGTGGATACTTGTATAATAAATAAAAATTACACCCAAAATGATTCTCTAAATAAGGTAATTAAAATACAGAAACAATAAGGAACTAAATATATTCAGATTATTAATACAAGTAATAAAAATAGATTTGTTGGATAATGTTGGTGTTATTATAAATTTGGGAATATGGCCTATTATTGTTGGAATAATGTTTCAGTATATGAAAATTAAATAAATCCCACATTCAGGGAGATTAGATGTGATTAAATAAATAAATCTTCAAAACTGAAGCAAAATCCACAGGTGAAGAAGAATCTATCTTTCAAGAAAAGATTTGGATATATTGAATAATTATACTATTATTTCAAGATAAATGGTGAAAATTATGATGAGTGATGGTATTTTCCAACTATGAAAAATACATATGGTGATGTGAAGAAAATACAACAACAAATTAAAAAGAAAAAAAGTTGAAATGTCTTCCTTGGAGAATAAGAAAAAGAAGGAAGTTTAGAAAAATGTGAAGAAAGGTTCTTCCAAGAAGGATGATAAGTTGGAATTGAATAATTTAATATCAACCAATAAAATATTATTCTACTATGTAAATAGGTTCATACTATATACCACTACAAGAAGGCCATAAAAATGAATGAAAAAAAATGAAATTAAGAAGAGAATCAATCAAGGAGAGAAACCAAAAACATGATTAATTGAAGACATCATTGAAGAATATTTTGATAAGTTACCTAATAGAGGTAACTAAAAATAATTTAATAATCCATATGTAAACTCCAAGATATAATATTTTAATAATAATTTATTAATAATCTTCCTCGATCAATTTCTATTTAATATTGAAATGTAAAAAACTGAGGATGAAGCACTTTCTAGAGAAAATGAAAAAGGAATATATGTTGACCCCCATGAAGATCTATAATTTCACGAGTTATTGTAAACAAATGGAAAATATAATGTCTCAAAAAAATTTCATGGAAGGTTCAATTAGGCTATCTGTAATGAAAATAATTGTATAATTGTTTTACTAGCTCAAATAGAGACATTAAAGATAGAAAAAAAGCACTAGGGGAAGCAACTACACTATTTGAATAAGTGATGATAAACAATCCAAATTTTTTTAAGGTGAATTGAATTAAATTTTCTATGCTAACTACAAAAGATAAAAATGTAAAATTTAAAGGATAATCAAGAATGAAGAGTACTGAACACTTTAAATATACAAGGAAAGGAGACTTTGGGATGGGAAAAATTCTTAGCACTATTGAACCTATTAAGAAGCTCACAAGTGTTCTAAATTATTCCCTTACTATTTTTAGTATTTCTATTTGAATTGTAGATAATTTAATTTTAAGTTTGTTATTAACATGATAAATGAGTGAACAAAATGGAATATAAAAAGTTAAAATATTTATTCAATATCTGATAGAAACATGAATTGTTCCAAAAATGATAGATCATCAAAAAAAACATCCTAAATACTATCTGATGAAATTTTACACCAGGTCAAATGGAATAGATTGCACCAACTTTGGGGCATCAAACATAAAGGAGATGCTGTCAAGACTTGTTTCATGAATATCTAGAAGAATAGGTCATATCAACAGAAGTTGAAAATGGAGGTAACCTAATTACACTTCTTTCCCTTGTCTTGATTATATCAAACATGTGTATCAACTGGGAGTGTTGGTTGATGAGTAAGCTCATTGAAAGGGGAATTAAAATATTCTTGCAATTTAAATTTATGATATATTAATTTATGTGTGAAGGGGGATATATTACTTGAAGACTCTATTTTATTTATCACCATCTTTGAGGAATAAATATGTAATGATTATGATATCACATGGATGGTTGTTAATGGACAACATAGAAAACGTTACTTGTATCTCTATTGTTTTCTACACTGGTTTAGCCCGTGTAAACTTAGAGTAGGCTAACTAAAGTCTCTTTTCCAAGTGAACTATGAGGTACCATCCTTATTCTATACAAAGTAGAACTAATTTCCAAATTCTATGAAAGTAATAAGAAAAACATTTGAATTTATTTTCAATAAGGGGGATAAGGGACATAAAATTTAAAGAAATGGTATTGAAAACAATTACAAAGGGGGGAGAATGAAAAGACCATGTGGATGGTTGATGATTATTGTTGTATTTTTTTGTAATATATAAGAAGGAATCAAAATTAAATCTATGATAATGTTATATATGATTAGTGATTAATCATGGATTGAGAAATATGGAAGGATTATTTAAAAAAATACTCAATAAGGCATGTGACGATACATAGAGAATTTTTATGGACTCATTAATTTTCATTTGGTAAGAAAATTCTCCATGAGTAGTGATTATTCCTAAATAATTTTTATGGATTCATAGCATTGGATGTCACACTTGAACAATTATCGTTATAAATCAAACATTTGTTGAATAGTTGTTAAGTTCATTGTCACTTTCCAATTTTATTTGGATATTGAAAATTTATTCCACATTTAATAAGTTGAATACCATGAAAATATTCATTTACATATTTCATTTATTTCATAATGAATATTTGAAGATTTTACATACATTGAATTTAAATATTTCATGAGGAGCTTATAATTGATAAAGATCCTGAAAATATTAATTTTGATAATGAATTTATTGTTGAAATAAGAATTAATGGTTTTTATGAAAAAAGTAATTTCATGTAGAAGAATTTAAGAATATAATGAATTATCCAATGCATGAGGATGTAAAGAGATGACCATGAAAAAATATGAATATATTTTTCCTGATGATTAAGAGAAGAATATGAAGAGGTGAGTTGGTTTTGTTAGAATTATTATTTTAAGAAGGAATTTTTGGAAGAAGAATTTATTATATACATTATGTTAAGAATATTATTTTCCAAATATTATATGAGGATTATATTAGAAATATATCCAACCAACAATAGATGCGACCTTGTCAAAGCCCATAGTTTATGGTGGTGATGCACCCAAGGAACTGGTTTCCACTATGGTTGATGATCCTGACTCTCATGTGCTTAAAGGAAAGGGTCTGTTGATGGATTTATCATCGGAAAAATCTAATAGTGACCCATCAGCCCTGCAGGTTGATTTTGTTAAAGAGGTTACACAGTCTCCAGGATTAATGATCCCTGATCACTCTCAGGTTGATGTCTCTGACCAAAATGATGCACAACGATGTGTTGAATACCACTAGGAAATTCAGAAACTCTTTCAATCTTCTGAATTATTTGAGAATTGGGGGAATGTTTCTGAGGATGAAAGGGGGCATGACACCCCTATTCAGGCTTTGAGCAGTGGTGGACGTGCATCTTTCAAGGAGGTAATCTTGAGTGGCAAGGAAAAGATGAATAATAGTGAGGATTTCACCTCTATTCCATCAAAGCAGATATCACGTAAGGATTATTATAACCTTCCTAGGAATGTGTCTACCAGATCATCTTTGAATATTAATAGGAATATGGACTCAGACATTTTTAATCAGGATAAATCTCAATCTGAGTGGGAGCCTTCCAGTGACTCTGATTATGGAAATGATATTTTGTATTGTGATATCTAAGCCTATGTTAGGTGGATGATGACATTTGTTTGTTTGATCTCGTCCACATCTTATCTGTAATTTTTATTTCTTCTTAATAAATGGTCCGAATCATTACTTATGACTAGACTTTATTTGTATATCCAACTAACAAGGAAGCCACGATAGCTCAATCGAGGGCTCTTATGGGACCAAGGGTGAATACCTTGCCCAAGGGAGCTATCTCAGGAAGCCTTGTGGGAGGAAGAGTATAATGGGGAATAGATCCCACCAAGTACTAGATGGATTGTGTATAGGGACCACATAGGAGAGTGTGGTGGTACCACCATGCGGGGTTACATGACGAAAAGGGGGTTCACAATTTCTAAACTACAAGCTACATTACTTAAATCATATATTGTGCCCCAAACTTTTTTTAAATAAATATGAGATGAAAAATCTATTCTATTACTCATATGTTAAAAATATAAAAATAGAACATGAGCCACTGGATCAGATTAATCAAGGCCCTTCGATCTCTCACGCCCCACTAGTTTAAACAACTTTGTATTCTTCATCTATTTGATCCTCAATAGAGAACCTGCTCACTAGAGTTTATCCTAAACCACTAATGACCAAATCTAGGTTAGTATGGTTGTTTTGTGATCTTGATGAGGAGTCAAAGAGCCTTCAAATAACTACACATGAATGCTACAATTTTCATTCATGTGATTAATCGAAGAAATATCACTTCATCTGAGGATGAACAAAAGTTGCAGAGGGATGTTTTCATGCTTATAAGAAATGATGATGAATCATGTGATTCCATCCCATACATGCAAGAATAAAATTAGAAATCATGTAAGAAAGGTGCCATGATAATCAATGTGTGTTTAAATAAACAAAATTCAATTTGGTGTTTAAATATATTCCATGATACAACATTATTTTCTTGTGTTTTAATTTGTTTTGAAATGGATTAAATTGTAAAGTTTAAGGTGGTAAAAGTAATTGGTCCTTTATTATAAATACTGAGGCATTAACTTGAGCAGAGATGCTTCCGATCGAGATATATATCTCTTCTTTCTAAAAAATAGTGCCACTGGAATTCCTGGTTTACAATGATGAGATCCATGAAGCACACTACTTTCATGAGGGAGAAAAGGATCTTCAAGCATACTATATGTACATAGACCACAAGTTTCTCTTTAAAAAGAACTTATTTCACAAAGAACATGGATTCCATGATGTTAATTAGGAGCACGATACCTTCACACATATTTCATATGGTTTTCATGAATCACCAATATCCCACACCTATTTTTTTTATAAATCTCTAAGATCCTACACTTATTTTTATTGTGTGAAGAATCTTGAAACCCAATTCATATACATGCATGAAGGTCCCTACTTGAAAAATAACTTGTTCACATGAAGAGTGAAATAAAAAGTGTGTGCATGTTGTTGTAAAAGTATAAGAGTGGCCAATCATATAAGAATAATTTTGTACACCCATTTAGGCTTGTACACAAATTAGTGGATAATGGTGCATGTTTTCATACATGCATGTAACTCAGAAACATTCACACATGAAGGATTATTGAAGAAACCAAGATAAATAAACTATAGAAACTGATATCTTGGAGGATTAAAACTGATACACAAAAAATATAACATTTGGTAGCGCATAAAAGAACAAATAAAAAATATATATGTGCTAGGTTTTTGGATGTTATGAAAACATACATGAAGTAGAATTGATGTGAAGGTGTGAAATTATTTTTATTTCATAAAATATTAAAGAATAGTGTTTAAAACACTTCAAAAATTATTGAGGTTGAGAACTTTATAATTGAAAGGAGTATCTACCCAAGCAATTGACAAAACAAGTAATAAGAAAACATACAGTGTGTTGAGAAATTCGTTAGTTGATCATTCTGATACAACAGTGAGTAGTAGTGAAAGTTGAATACTTCACTCATTCAAGAGTAGCATTACAAGGTGTATATTATCTTATTGATTCAGTAACAGTAAAAGACTTACAATTAAAGTCCAAGATCATTCTATTGATGTGAAGTCATCCAATGTAGTAGATAGATCTTTTTAGTGTGTTTGTTGAACATAATTGAAAAATTGATGGTGCTAGTATAAAAAACTACATTGAATAATGGTGGAAAAAGTATAAGGAACACCATAGACTCAAGAATATTTTTTATTTACTTCATAACCATTATGTGGAATTTCCAAGAATTTATATTCACTACATGATATAGTTATAAGAGAATCTATGAATCAACCATAGTTTGATCACAACAAGGATTAGGTATTTGTACTGAACCTTGTAAAAATATTTATGTGCTTCCATATCTTTTATTATCTACATTTCATGTGTGTATAATTCTTTATAGAATACAATATATCCATTCCTATTAACCAGGGAAGTGGTTAAGGAGTATAGGGGTTAATTGAAAGAATGTAAAATCCAGTAAAAATTTGGGTACATTGATTCACCCCCCTCTCAGTGTCCCTACATGATCCATATGAACTCTACAAATTGATTAATTCATCTCATTTCATATCAATTAAGGAGTTGAGTGTTATGGATGTTTTGGGAATGTGATATGTGGATGAGGTAATGAATATTCATGGGGTACCGAGGACCATCATTTCTGATTAAGACCTTCATTTTACCTTGTGAATCATGGTAGGTCTTCAACATTACTTTTAATCTCTACTATGCCTTATAAATATCTTCCATCCTCATATGGATGATTAAACTAAGTAGATTATTCATATTCTATAGGATATATTTCATTCATACATTTTGGATTTTGGTGGATTTTGAGTGAATCACTTTCTTTTGTATGAGTTTTCTTATAATAATAGTTATAGTTATTCTATTAGTATGGATCTATTTGAGGAATTTCACATGAGAATTTGAAGATATACATTATTCTAGACTGATATTAGAGATTTGATAGTCCTTGGACTAGATATGCTACAGATCATGCCCAATAAGGTTTTGATGGTTCAATAATGGATGAAAGTGGTTTAGGATGATCAGATGTCATATAAATATTAGAGGAGGAGACCTCTAGAGTATATTAATGGAGATCATATGATCTTAAAGGTTTCCCTTTATCATGGGCAGTGAAGGATCTATAAAATAAGTGAGCATTCCACTTTTTTTATTAGTCCCTTTGAGGTGTTGTGGAATCATATTGAGGTTGTGAATTAGTTAAAAATTACTCTGTATATGGATTGGATCCAAAATATCTTCCATGTGTCATATATTTTGATAAAATCTTCATGATAATTCCTACACCAATGATTGGGGTGAGTTATATTTATATGATGATATGATTTTGATGTAGTGGATGGTTGTGATACAATACTTTTAAAAGTATATGTCACATAAGAATATAATTCCATTGGTTCATGTCTCATGGATACACAGTATCCCAAAAGAGTATACGTGGTAAAGGGAGTCACAAATGAAAGCTCAATATCCGAAGCTATTTTGAACCATCCTTTGGTTTGATTTTGAAATTATTAGTTTTGTACTAATTGGATTGATATAGATAATCTTGTGATATATTATACATTTGTGATAACATTGTTCAGATTTGAGATGTACCACATAGGGTGTTTGGGTTTTGTGGATGGTGTATTAATTCTAGGTTGGTTTTGTTTCCCAAGGATGAGAATCATTTGAGAGGTATCTAATGTAATGAACCAGACTCACCCAAACTATTACTTTGTGTTATGTAGGTTTTATATGTGTCAAGATATTACTAGAGGGGAGAGGATGGATTTGGAGATAAATTTTAGCTAGAAGAAATAAATTTTGTCATGGACTAGTGTTCTGTATCATGAAGATATTCCTAGAGAATATGGATTTTTAATAGACCAATGTGTCATCCCATGTGGTGTTGGGTTGAGATTAGATTTTTTTATGGTCTAGGGTTTGATCCATGAGGTTTTAGTGTTACACTGTTTTTGGGTGATATCCCAATTAGGTGTGAAGAGCTATGGTTGTGAAAAAAAAGTTTCCAAGTTATTCTCATATTGTTAAGTCTTTAGGTTAATCTAACATGAGGTCTCTTGGGTTTACCCTATGTGATATTGGTTGTGTCATGAGGGGTAGTGTTGTCGTGTGGTGATCTTAGGGTGTTTTGAGTTTATCTTATCTAGGTTGGTAACTGTATGGGGTATTTTTGATTTAATCATTTGTGAGACCTTGGGTCAATATTCCATGAGTGGAATTGCATCATGGTTATACCCATTTTGGTATAGAGTCCTCAAAGGATAATTTCATGGTTCTTCCTATTTTGGAAACATTGCACCGCTATGATAGTGTCACACCATAAAATAATTTAAATATGCGGAGTTATGACAGTTTTGACTATGAAATTCAAGGTAGACAAGGGGTGATAACAACATGATTTTTGGATATACAACTGATTTATCCTTGTAATGAAGTTATCATAGTCCATCACACCATGATTCTTTAATTGTATATAGTGATTATATATTTGAGCCTTGTCTTGAATTATTTATTATTTCTTTATCTTCCTTCAAACCCTATTAAAAAATGGTACGTTATTAGAAATAATTATCCATCCTTTGATTAGTTTTTTCCCTAATATTCTAATGATAAAATCTATACAATCCAAGGTGAATTACTCTTATTTTATATTTCATTCTCTTCTTATAGTTTATTCTGGGGGAGGCTCTAAAATTGGTTTTGATTTTGTTTAAGTGTTACTGTGATGTGTTTTTAATATGTATTAGTAATGTGTTGTCCCAAAAGTTGATCCTCATGTGTTGGGTGGTATTTGATTGGAGTTTTCTAGTCAAATTGTGTTTTGGTTGTTTAAGATTTGATTGAGGTAGGGGATTCAATATTTCTCCTTTTTTATTTATGTGTAAATTATAGAATTACCATTATTTTTTTTCATTTGGGTGCATGTTATAAATAAAAAATATAATAAACCAAATTTTTGTAAATTGAAGGGATGTGAGTGATTCACATGTGCATTATAAGATTCCAAGACATTTCATTTATGTAAAAGGTTTTTTATATTGATTATGGAGGATTTATGTCTAATTCTATGATACAAATTATTTTATTTGTTTTTTTAAAATCACCCTTCATAATGGGAAAATAACTTAAATTTATTAATTAATTGGTTGTGTTGAGATCTGTAACTAAAGTGTTGATGATTGAACTAGAAATTCTACTTCAATATGAAAGAATGATTAAATAAGAAGTTTATCAAAGTGTACCACTGTTGTGTTCATATTTTTTATTTATATATGGGGTATTTCTTACTATAATTAGAGGAGATGTGGTTGGTTTTTATGGTTCATTAAAAGTATATAGTGTGGTCATTGATGTGATAGTGATTAATGGGCCATTTTTCATCTATAGTAGCGATGGTATGGCTAGTTGTGTGAAAAGAAAGTAGTTCTTTGGATAGTTTGGTGTCTATTATCTTGTTTTGTGTGGGAAGTTTTGTGTTTATGGGATTTTTATAACCAAGTTATGTTATAGTTAACAGGGGATCAAAATATTTATTGGATTAATAGAAATTTTAATGGGCGATGGGATGGAATCCGTAAATGGAGTATTATTGAATAGAAATATATTATGATATGAATAAATATAACTGATGAATGAAGTTATAATAATCAGTGTGACTAACGGTTAATAAATAACCTCAAGAGAAAAGTTGTTTAATGAATGGATTAAAATTAAATATGGAAAATAAATTTCATAATAAATGTAATGATTCTATTAAATGTTAAATATAGAATTTAATGAATTATGTGATGAAATGGGAACATAAGAATGTTTTTATAGTTTTTTGGGGTGGATGAGTTGGGATTTTCTAGTGGTTAGTGATGATAATTATTATTATCATGTGGTAGAAATGAGGTGTTATCTGTTATGGTTGATGGTAGTTAAATCATGGTGTGATGCCTTAGATGGGATTGTTTAGATATATGATATTCATTATATTTTCTTTTGATTTCTTATACACCACTTTAATTGAGTAGCATAATCGACGCCCACATGAGGACATGGTTTCTAGATCTTTTCCCATAATTTATAGGTTGCAAAGGTAAAACATGAATGACTAATCCATCTTACTTACTATCCCTCCAAAAATAATATGAGTAATGATAAATTATTATAAATATATACATATTGACGTGACCCAAGTATAACATACATAGATATTAAATCATTTTGGATGAATATTTAATATATCTTAGAATAATACATTCCCTAGAACCTTTAAAGTTTATATTCATTAGTGAGTAGATAAAAAATCATCATATTTTATGAAATATATTAAATATCTCCCACAAATATCTTCTCACATAGTAAAATTTTTAGAAAAAACCTACTTAAAAAATTTCTTCATAACCTGGGGAAAGGAGACATTAGAAATTGGGATCCCAGATTCCCAGTGAGGGTAAAAATAGAAGAGGATTATCTAGTGTTTCGAGGGGGGATAAAACCTAGATTCAGAATTATAAAGCCCATAGTGTTGTATTGTATTCTCTATTGTCTAGTGGGGTGTTTACAAGATCACACTCTAGAAATATAAGGGATATTTATCAACAACACTTAAAAGGTTCGAAGTTGCATGGGGCCAAAATCGTGTAGTTATTTGATCAATGATCTCATTTTTAATTTTTAATTTCCAAGGCCTTTGGGTTAAATATGACTTCATAGCTATGGAAATATAGAATAATACTACCTATACCATTTCTATCCTCGAACCCAAACAATTCTTCTCTAAAATTTATGACTTTGTGAAAATAATTATGATGCATGTATGTATGCATGCCGATTCAAAAAATATACATATATAGATACTTTAGAATCATAATATCACTATTGACTTGGAAAATTCATCTGATGAAATGGTCAGAATAAATATTTCTTCAAAAATTCATAACTTTTTTATCCTTTTTTATAGAAACTATATTGCTTAGATTAGAAATTCATTGTGGCATGATCTTGAGTCCTTTTATCTAGTAATTTTACCATGGATTATAGGATTTGATTTCAATATTGTTGTTGATCCGATGGAGAAAGGGAGGGGGAATTCTCATGGAAGGACAATGGGGAGTTTTTGAAGTACATGGACCACAACAGTATCATGGACATGGGATAATGAGGAGACTAGTTTACATAGTTCAAAAAACAAAGAGGGAGTCATCACACCTAGTGCTTCCTTGATTTGTGTCTTTCCAATGATAAAGCGATTGAAGTTTTCCCAAATGAAAATTTTACCGATCTGGTATGTTTTTTATCCAGCCATTATCCTCTCCTAGTTTCCTTATCCCCCATGCAAGAGAGAGGAGGGAATTTTAAATTCTCCCATATTTGAACAAATACTTTAGGATATCACCAAGTGGTGAATGAATCATGTAATTAACTGACCTAGAAGAATTCATGGATACAAATCCATAATAAACTTAGGTGTCTCAAAGGATAACTTCTATCACGGATCAAAAATCATCCCCCACATTTTTCTGAGATGTATATGGTTATGTGGGATATCAATTAGATGAAACTCAACCTCAAGAATGAATGGAATGGAACAATATTTGGTGGATTATGAACAAGTAGGATATCTTAGAGGATATGATACTGGGGCATGAGTGATTAGTATGTGAACAATCAAGAATAAAGTTTCTTTATGATGGTAATCAAAATAAGTTATTCTTCTACACATTCATAAAGTAGAAATAACAAATAAGGATACCCAATATTCTATGGGAGGATAGAACTTGTAATGCTGAATGAGATGTGGCCGGGGGCATAGAATATTCCTATTTTAAGTCAAATATTTCTGGTCCCAATCCTCACATGATTTATGGATATCTAGGGGGACATGTTTATCTCCTAGAAATAGTTCCATCCCTAGTTTTCACTGCATACAATGAGCTCTTACAGGAAGTACATGAGAAGGAGTAAGTTAATGAGGTGATGTGAAGCCTCAACCATGAGAGTATAACAGGCTCTGATGGCTTCCCAAGATCTTTTTATATAGCTTCATGAGACACGGTAAGTAATATTACTATGTGGAAAGTACAATATTTCTTCTGGGGTGGTTTCTTGCCTTGTGTTGCTTATGCCACTACCTTGGTACTCATCCCAAAGAATAAGGAACCCTCTTTTATCCAACTCTATAGACGTGTTAGTATATGTAATTTCTATATAAGGTGCTTTCTAATGTAATCAATCAAAGACTATATTCTTATATTTCCTTTTGGATATAAATAGAGAAACACATGTTTTTTAAGGGTAGGATAATCCAAGGAGAAATCGAACTAGAATAAGAAGTGATTAATAATATCAATTATAAAGTCCTTAGATCAAACATGGTTATCAAATTTGATATGGATAAGGACTATGATATAATTGAGTAACATTTTATTATAAAGGTGATTAAAAGGATGGGTTTTTCCTCATGGTACATTGATATCATCATCTAGTGATTTATTTCCTCTTAGTTGGCCATCTATTTTCTGGGGAAGAATTATGCATTTTTTAAAGCAACGTGTGGGTTGAGACAAGGAGATCCCATATTCCCAAGTATCTTTGTCCTATATCAATATGTTCAAAGTTGACTCATTAATAGGATCATTTCGAGTGGTAGTACTCTTACCTACATATTCAGGGAACTCTCCCCTTGCATATCCCATATAATTTTTACAGATGACACAATTATATTTATGAATGCCATAAAGTAGTTTGTACGTGGTAAGAATAGGGTACTTAAAAATTATTGCTAATGGAGTTGAAAGTAATCAACTGAGTGAATAGAATCTTATATATATCAATTAGGTGTCCAAAAAGGAGGGTATGTACACTGAGTAATAGTTTGGATATGAAAAGAAGGAGCTTCCCCATGGATTATCTGGGACCTATTATTTCTTCAAATATGTTGTGTATAGATCAATTTGATTAGATTGTTGGAAGAATTATGGTCCATGTTAAAAACTAGAAGAACTGATATCTATCATTTGGAGGGATAATAACACTGGTAAACATTGTTCTTGGTTTAATACCAATCCATTCACTATCTACTATTAGAGTTTCTAATGGAGTTATTTCCCACATTTATAGGTCTCTAGCCTCATTTATCTCAGATGAAAACTCAGATGGGGGAACACCATTGGGAATGTTAGATGATAATGTAAAGACTTACATAGAAGGGAGGCATAAGAATTAATAATGTCTCAGACACCCATGCATGGAATTTATGCGAATGTTACATGGGAGGTGGTGGAGAAAAGAACCCTATGGGGTAGAGTTATGGGGGTTTACAGTTAGGGGGAGAGGGATGAAGTGGGGGGGGGGATTCTATATGGACCAGGATTCAACCACATCACATGATCCTTCAGATCCATTCAAAATGGATAATGGGGAGGGGGATATCTCATTTTGGAACCATAAATGGGCTGAATCCAATATTTAATTTTCAAGGTGTTTGGCAATGTATATCACCTTTAGGTAGGCAATAAAACACAAGATATTCATTAAAAATATTTTGGAAAAGAACCAAAGTGATATTTTTGACCTCATTGATTTAAATAATAACCTAAAAAATTATTTTTTCAAATATTCTTCTTTAGGGGCCTTATTTATGAAATATTTTTATAGGGTAATGATACCCTTGAACCATCAGGGATTATGGGGTGATCTTCACTAGTGTAAGGAGGTCCCTTCAAAGTTTAAATTCCTTGTTTCGAGGAGAAGAAATCAAGCAATACCCATATATGAGAATATTAAATGAACTGACATCAACTTGGAATCTAGGTGTATGTATTGCAAAGAACTATGGGAGGAAAGATCAAATCAATTTATATTTGAGGGATATTGGGACCATATGGTTTGGATTTTTTTGGGTGAATTTATTGGTATCCCCTCACAGGATTTTTTGGGTATACCAATTCTCAATAGATGGTTCTAAAGAGAAGATATAGATAGTCCTGAGAGGAACTCAAGAGTCATTGTGTGGATATTAGGGTGTTGGTTTATATGGAAATCATGGAATAACTCACTTCTTGATGGAGGTGTATGCTCAGGAAAGTCTCTAGTGACAAGAACAAAGAATCTATTATTGGAAATGACAAGGCTTTTTAAGAAATGGAAATTTTCTCCCACCCTCAGAACACTACTGGCTAGTATTACATCTTCCCACATGATTCAAGGTACTATTTAGGGGCACTAGGTTTGTTTGCGTCCCCATTTTATCAGGTCCCAAACTCAACACAAATGGACCGTGCATCATGGGTTCCATGTGGGGAGGTGGTGCGGTCTATGATCCCGGGGTCCATGTTATTTTTTTTCATATTCTATGTACTTTATGTGTGGGTTATCCCTTCAAGCCAAATCCATGGTAGTTCTAACAATCCTTATTCTATATAGACAATAGAATGTGAATCTTTTAGTGATGGTGATAGACTCCTTAACACTTTTTAGTTCCTTAAATAACACATGTGACACCCTTATACTATCTCTTACATAGTTACAAGGTGTAGAGGTTTTATTTTCAACAAAATTGAGTTCCTACATACTTGGTGTGAAGGTAAAAAAGTGGTGGACTATCTCACTTCCATAGCAGGTCATGACGCTGATATTACTTGATACCCAATTAAGAACATCCTTCCACATGAGGGGGTGAATATCATTAGAGGTGATTCCCTTGGGATTTATCACTTCAGACCCCCTTAGTGGAATGATCATGTTCCTTATGGTTTCTTGTTTCATGTTTACTTCTGTATTTTTTATACCTTATTTTTAATAAATAAATGATGATGATGATGATAAGTATAATACATAAGTTTGTGGCATAAACATAATCATAGAAAATAATTTCCTTAGTCAAGGATCACTACCAAGTTTATCATAGTGGACAAAGTCCCTTACTTAACTGGGCTCACTCCCATTATTGTCCTTATTATCTCTTGAGATACCCATCTTAACCCAATGCATTATAGGGCTATATAATTTCTATATTTACCTTCATATAATTGAAACCATACATATGTGTGCCCTAAGATCATAAAAAATCATCATATCATCAAATCATAACCCATGTAAATGAAATGAGTTTCATAAAAATTTTATCATTTCATTATATTATAAAATTTTGAAAAGAAACATGTTTCATAATGGTTTTATCATAACATAATTTACCCATGGGAAATAAATAGGTTTCATATAATCATATTTAAATAATCATTATCATAAGTCATCCATATAATTAAAGTGGTTGGTATCATAAGATAATATCTTTGGTAAAGTATATAAATTCTTAAACGATGTTGACATAGATGAAAAACACATTTAAAATAATACTTAAACCTTAATTTGAAAACATGAGAAAAATAACATTTCATTTTAATAACATTTTAAATAAAATTCATATAATATTGAGAAAATTATTTTCATTAAAAATAACCTCGTAAAATTTTAAATAAATATTTAAAGAAAATAGAGACCATGAAAACAAAAAAATATGATCATATTTTATACGTTAAAAGAGGACATTATTTGTACACTTTTTCAAAAAGTAAAAAATGAATTATTTAGAAAAAATTTCTTTAAAATGATTCCTTTCAATAAAAAATATTTAAAATTTTCCTATATGTGCATATCTTTTGTAAAAGGTATATTTTTTTGGGTAAATAATTTCACCAATAAATATGCCCCTATCACTAATTATTTGGAAAAATTCTATCACAAATGTTTTTACAATATATAAAATAGTTCAATTACAATTATAATAATATCAATAATATATATATATATATATATATTGGTCAAAATAGTTACCAAAAATCCATAATAATTATTTATATATTGGTAATAATATTATAAATATTTATATTTTTATCGATAATATCATCAAAAATGTTTATTATTATTATTATTATAAGAAATAAAAAAATTATAGGTTAATGTTTCAACACTTGTTACTAAATAATTATATTATATTTATTAATTTAATTATATATAATATATTATTTATAATTATTATATAATAATTATAAAATAAGCTTACATGAAAATCCAAAGAAGATGGGTATTTTAATTTAAATAACATGTATATATTTCTAAAAAAAGTATTAAAATTCAAATATAGGGATCATGCCACATGTTACAAATTCCCTTTATATTGATGATAAATAACGACATACATAATGTATCATGAATTTAAATAAAATAATATAATCAATGAAATTTTATTTATTGCAATATCTTAGAATCTCTCCCCCATCTTATTCTTTAAAAGGTGATTCCCATTCTTGTTATCAACCATGATAACCAGAAGCCCAATATTATATCCTTTATATTATATCCATTGATTCGCAGTAGTTCCATCCCTAAAAAAGTGATAGATTGATATGAAAATTAAAACACCCAACAAAGGAAAGAAATGATTAAATTAAATACTAGAAAACTTACTAATCATTAAGGTCCACAACATTTATTATGATTTCAATATATAAGGAAAAATATTTATACACTTCTTATCATTGAACTAAATATCACCCCTTTTAATAATTGAGACTACTACAGATAGAAAAAATTTTATGTGACAAAAAAATATATGTATTGAAAAATGATTTTGTTTTTGATAGTAACAATTAAAATTGGATGTAATTAAGGAACCAAAAAATGTATATGGAAAATTAAGTTGTAATTAGTAATAAAAATTTCATTTCACCTTTCCATTGAGTGAAACAATCTTTTATCATGTGATGTATGGACATCTAATGTAAAAAAAATTAATCTCAATCAAAATTTTTATATATAGGTACTATGATTATTGAGAAAAAAAAATAATCCAATAGGATTCGAGTAAACATTTCTTTGGTTTCTAAAATAGATTTTAACTATGGTCTATGAATCATCCACAATCATTATATCATTGATAATTGAATATAATGATTACAAATACTATGAAAAAAATAACAGAATCATTAATTGTGGCTTAAAAAAATTGAAGAATTAAAGAAAATTTATATAATTAATGAATCCTAAAAAAAATCCAATCATAGGCGGGGAATATCCAGATAGGTAGGAAAAAACCAAATATAAATCCAACTGATACATCTATCCAAAAAAATATAAATAGGTTTAGAGAAATCCTTAATAAGAAGAATGGTGAAATATTGAACAAAATAATAATAGTTCATTTTCAAAAAGGATCATAAAAATATAAAAAATAAAATTATAGAAAATCTTGGGGACTAAAATCATCTAAAAATATCAAAAAATAACAAAAAACTAGCTTTCATTCAATGAGAAATTTTTTCTTTATAAAAAAACTCACCAAAAAAGAGTAAAATGCTCTTAAAATGTAGTGAACTATCAGTATACATTATTTTTGAAAGAATTAATTTATAATTAGGTTATTTCATCTCCCAGTTTAATATTTTTATTATTGTTTTTTAAATAGAATATAGTGAGCACCACATCCCTAAGAAGAGTGTCAATTTGATTTTAGGTATTTTCAATCGATTATTCTATACTCAATATTTCTTTATTACCCAAGTATGCACTATAGTAGAAACACCGAGGGTCGGTATCAGGGTAGTTACTCATAAACAAAAGATATTATTATATTAGTATTTATTTAAAATTATTATACTTATATATGAATATGACAATACTAAAAATGATAGTGGATAAAATTAAAAACATAGTTTGAACAATAGTAGAGAAGGTTTTTGTACTTTGGATAATGCACAATTATCCTCATCAATATTCAATGAAAATATGATTACTTTGTAAATATCACTCAAGGAAATTTTTTTCATCATTTAATATTAACCTTATTACTCTAATATTAATTAAACTACACCGATATCCCAACAATCAAGTAAACCTTCTTCTAAAAGTTTCTTTATAAGTTTCATCAATCAACATCAACACAATTTTACTCCGTAGTGTATATAATTTTATAGATTTTGGGTGATATAAAATATGATTAATGGAAGAAGCATCATTATAATAAGATAAAACAATTCAATCATATATAAATCCATTTAACAATCAACCATAGTCTCAAATTAATAATCACTACAATAATAAATAAATAATTTAACTCAAAGTCCCATTGAGTTACCTCACTCAAACTATTAATGGATTAGATTTCCATGTTTATATAGATAAGATCACTATATAAAGATAATAATAATCATCACTATACATCAAATTTCCATAATCACATCATGAGAGAATTACAGAGGAACACATAGAGGAGAAATTAAGAGCAAAGTCTGATTGTTGTGGATTATTTTCATATAAGTTTTTATACTATTTAATAAATTAAGAAAATTAATTTAGAATCATACATTCACTCAGATCCCAAGTCATGGTATTTGGAAGGTCAAGGGTAGCTCAAGTCAGGCTATAATTGAAATATTAGTTTTTCTATATTTTTCTTCAAATATATTTTTTATCATTGAATTATTTTTATATGGGTGTATCATAGATATTTATCAAAATATTTAATTTATGACTATCCCACTTCAAGTTAAAACTTGTTCAACTTAAATTGGTTCATCTTGAAAAGTAGGCTCTAACAAGTAGGATGAAATTGTGGAGAAAATGTACTCTAGGATGATGTAATCATAAAACTCTAAACTCTCATACTATCTCTAGAAACTTCAACTTATACAACACATAAGAAAGACACCAATCCTCATAGATTAGGATTTCCAGCAATAGTAAAATTAACTCTAGCATAAATCCACTTAGGTAGTACATTAAATTCTAGCAATATCACATCATTATACTATAACAACCTTGAAACATATTCTCAATGTATATTATTCAAGCTAACTCATTATTTTAATGTCATCGAGCAACATTGATGGATTAGTACCTACAAACAAACTCTAGACCAATCTATATATGAACTAGTTCATATTGTCTCTATATTGAGAATGAAAATATCTTAGAAAGTAGATAACATAGATCCGTATGGAACATAAACCCAATCCCTTGAGTTCTATTAATTCATTATTCAGTTCATGCACAAAAATACTCAATTTGATCCCATCCTCTATTCAAGAGTTACAAAACATAGATCTTCAATTCATTCAATTCAAACATGAAACCCCATCCCAACCATGAACTCTTTAATTAGACATCTTTAGGTCTCTAATGAACTCTTTAATCTATCCCTCATCACTCATATCATATTATCTCAAAGAGAACTGAACCCAAATACAGTATATTTGGATATAGATTAACAAAACTGATAAAAAAAACTAGAATATTTTCCACTATATGTATAATATGTTCCATTCACATATATAAACAGATCATAAACAATGACTACAATCATATCTAATAATAAACTAGTGTTTATCAAGCTTGAACATTTATACCTCCTATGTTCCTTAGTCTAGTTTCCTTTAAATACCACAAACCCTTAACTTCATCCATCATAAGTATAAATAAATAAAAAATACAATCAACTCCAAATTCCATTATATTTTGATATCTATATATTAAAATAGTCCCCAACTTTCCATTCCCAATTTTAAAAATGGATAAGTTATTATTTTTCTAAAACAAGTAAATACCCCATCGTCATCTTTTCTGCTAAACCAAAAGATCATTGACCTGGGATTTAAATGTAGTAGTATAATAAATGGATATATTTTTTAATATATGAATTTATTAGATTAAATATGAACACATTAGCATGAAAAAGAAAAATTGGGGTTTGTTAAAAAATTAAGGTATAAAACATGTTTTTTTCATTATATTTTATTCATGATAAAAAACAAAACCCAAACTATATATCTAAACACAATGTATAAGACTATTAAATTCATAAAAAATACTCCAAAAAGAGAATTAATCTATAAGAATAATATAATTCCACTTAATAATTCTTAATTAATATAAATTTATACAAATATTTATCTCCCCACTATAATTAACCTGTATGGAAATAATTAGATCATTATTCTTAGGTTAAAATGAATAAAATTTCTTTAATATCAGTATATATACAAAAAAATTACATTTTGTGTAATAATGTCATCATTAAATAAAATAAATGAAATAACAAACTAACCCTTAATCTTGAATGTTTAAAGTTAACTATAAAAAACTCAAAAATTAAAATTTGAATCAAAAGTAAAATTTTTCTTATTCAACTCATTCAATCTAAAACTTACCTAACATATCATTTTAAAATCCAATGATAACTTAATTTTTAACTTCATATGGCTAGTTAAAGTAGAAATATCATGGATTTCTTGATAATTTTTATTGAAAATTTTGTATACTACTTACCATTTGTGATAAGGATTTTTTAAAATTAGTTGTGTTTTTTCATATCTAAAAAAAGTAAAAATGAATTTACTTAAACAAGTAGGGGAAAAGAACATTCATATAATAAAACATAGTAGAAAAATGTATCTAATTAAATTTACCAAATTTATGATTTGTTGAATGAATAATATTCATAAAAATTTAAATATGACTATATTTACACTACTAAATATCTCAAAGATTAAAAAATTTTAATCAGTGCATGTTTTTAGAAACTAGTATTTTAAGACAATGTAATGATTTCAATAACTTTATCTTAGAATAGCCAATAGAATTTAGAATAAATATTCCCAAAAATTGTTGTCTCAATTATAATTTGATTGCATGTGGCATACTACACCTTTTATACCACATCCTAGCAACCTCATTACCAAGAACCCCAAAAACATTCCAAACCCGAGTATTTCACTCATATCTCTATTTTTTAAGAAAAAACATTAACATTAAGAACACTAAACTTTATAAAAATTAATTATCAACAAAACATAGAATAAACCTACAACTAACTGAGAGAAATTTACAGGAATATATTTGAATTCCCTTTTTGAAATAAGTTAAACTAACTTTAAGAAAACATAACCTAAATAAAGGCATCAATAACCATGAGAATTAATAAGAAACAATGTTTAATAAATTTAGTGAGAATCAACTGTAACAAAAATTTACCTAAAACTATTAGTAATAAAGAATTTGTAAACACCACAAATAAACACTTTCTTACCCAAGAACAATAATACATGAGCTCTAAGCATCACCTCCATATCAAGTGTTGAACCAGAAAAAACATATAGAATTATATTGAAAGAAAATTAAAGAAAAAATATTCTATGATGGGGATTCTTGAATAGTCCCTTTAATAATTAACTTTCTCAATAAATCATGAAAAATATATAATACACATACTAAACATTGTCACTCTACAGAAATTTTAGGAATAAATATCACAATACAAATAACCCATATGATTCAAAATAAAAAAATATGAAATCCATCCATCTTGAGGCACTATAATGAACATAGGTCGAACAATTCCCAAGCTATGAAAATTCAACTTGGTTGACCACCATCCCACCGAGAATGGGAATGGTCATACAAACACTATCTATATCCAAAAACATCTGAAAAAAGATCACCAATAGGCAAAATGAAGGAAAAACCAAATCAATAAATCGAGTATAGTTGGTTGTTGGTAGAGAGATAAGGGAATATATTAAAAGGCATATGGTTAGGAGAGGGTGCATACATCAATAAATGATGGATATGGGTGGATTGATTATGGAAAGGATAGTTAGAACCAAGTTTTAAATTAAGAAAAAGATTCATAAGATCAAGCATGAATGAGTTGAATAAGGATTTATAAGAGATCACAATTTTATATATTTTTTTGAAGATATTATATAGATATTTATGTATTTATTTATATATTTATCTTAAAACATATAAATATTATTTAATTATCAATGATTTAATTAAATATATAAACATATTATTATTTAAAAATAACATGTGGATATTTATTTATTAATAAATATGTTCAATTTGATAAAATAATTATTATTATTAAAAAAAATTCATAGCATGTTTTTCTAATAAAAAATATTTGATAATGACAATGATTAATAATAATAGATTCATTTGTTGCTAAAACAATTGCTATTATTAGTATGATATTGAAATATATTTTATTTATAGTAAAATATATGTTGGTATAAGAAAATTAATATCAATGGATATATATGTTGGTGAAAATAATTGCTGGTATATAAAATTAAGATCAACAAAACTTAATATCAGTCAGAATTACTCATTTATACCAAAAAATACATTATCTATCACCAATTATTTTTAGTACAAGTCACATTTTTTATAGTTTTTTAAACATTTTTAATTAAATTTAAATTTAATGAATGTGAAAATTTTAAAACATCTCATTTATAAGTTAAAACTTCCATAAAATAATTTTTAAGTGCATGGACAAGGAAGAAAATGATTGAAGACCAAAGAGAAAATTAGGTTGAATTTTCTTTTAAAATAATTTTTTTATCATGTTATGTACCAAAGAGAAAAAATGGAACCAATCCATAAAAATTACAATAATAACTAGAGGAGAATAAAATTTTTAGGTTTTAAAGGATATGATCTATATAATTTCCATCAATATAAATTTATCCTAATTAATCTCGAGAAGAAATGAAATTGTAACATAAACCCTTACCTCAAGCCCATAATTACTTCATATGTGTTGAAATATCATATATAATAAATAAATATTTAATATATATATATATGTATTCTAAAACAATTTTCATACATAACTTACATTGTATAATTTCTTTATAATTTCCAATTATCCTTTTAATTATAATTCATTTATTAAAATGAACATTTGAGTGAAAACTATTTTTTTCATCTATGTTTTGGGTCAATGGGTTCGATACTTGTACCTTGGTCATGGTATCATCATATATAGAATACCAATCATGGAATAATTATAATATTTATTCATAATATAAACTTTAAAAATTATTCATATAAAGCAATGATGAAAAATGGATCCATCACGGTGTGGAGGTGGTAATCCACACATACGAACGATTGAGTTTATTATTTTCCAACGAATAGAAAGGTAATAAGGTATATAAAAAAACATAATTAAATATGTATAATTATTTCATAAATAAAATATATACACATTAAATCCATCATAATAACCAATCATGAATTATGGTGACGAAAAATGAATCATATCACTACGTGGATGTGGTAGTCCGCACCTACGCATGAGTGATACTTTCTTTTCTCATTTTGTTGAAAGAAGGTGGAAAATAGATACTTAATCATAATAAGTATAATTTCATATATTTAATATATAAAATTAATTATTTTATAATTGATAATATATATTTAGATGATGTATAATAAGAAATAAAATTTGAAGTACTTGGTTAAGAGTTATACCTCTTCGTTGAGAAACCTCCTTTGGATTACAACATAAATCTTGACAAGGATGGTATTTGGATCAATAAAGGGCCTATAGGATGTGGGTTGGGATATTAGGAAATTATGTTTTTGGGTATTGGATGAAATAGGATTCTATTGAAGTGTGAGGAAGAGAACACAAGTGATGTCCTTTTATAAGGGAGGGAGAGGACATACCTAGATTATTTCAAAAGAATAAAATATATTAATGTATTAATAAAGACAAATAAATAAAAAATGAATCATATTATAATATTATATTATATAGGTTGGAAATATGATCATATAATAGGATTAAGGTAAGTTTTTAGGCCATTTTAACACTTATCATTTTAGTTTTAACTCTTTTAACCCATTTTAACTATTACCTTGGTAACTAACTTTTTACCAAAGTAACAATTCATTATGACCAAAAATTAAGTTTACTTATTAAATAATATTAATTACGGTGAATCAAAATATTGGATATATTTTAAAAGATTCAATTTAGATAATTGGTTGGAATTCATTTTAAAATAAGTGTGCAAAAAACAAAAAAAACATTTTTTTAGAAAAATGTATTTTTAAGCATAAAACTGAGTTTAACTTCATTCCTTACAATGAAAAAAATGATTAAATTAATGTCAAAATATTTTATTAGATATATTATAGATAAAATTAATTCAAATAACTAATCATTATATATTAATTTAATTTATTAATACAAAAAAAATTTGTGCAAATAAAAACAATTTTTTAGAAAAACAGTCACTTTTTACCTTAAAATCATTTTATTTTAACTTCTTACCAATTTAAAACTAATTAATTAATTTTATAAATATATAAAAATAATTTTTAATAATTTAGATAGTCCTATTCATACTCTATAATCCAACATCTAGGTAATAACTATCAAATTAAATTATAATAATTCAATAGTATATCATAGTTTGTTTAAATTTGGCATTGTATATAAAAAAAGATATCAAATAAATACAATTTATTTAAAGATAAATATATCATTAAATATCATTGTGTCACATTCTACCCCCTTAAAATAATTTTCCACTAAAAATTCTATCATTCTTATATAAATAATTGATGATACTTCATTCTCATCACACATTCAGGTTCCCACAAAACTTTATTAAATTTATAGTTCCTCTAGAGAGCTTTTACCAGGTGAGTAATTTATTTCAATATAACATTATCTCTATGATCCATTATTTATACTTATTTTTATTCATTGGAATGATCATGATCTTTTGGTACAACCTCTGAGTTCAGTGCATGTGGAAGATCCAGTATGTACTTCCTCAGTAGAGATAAATAGAACACATCACGAACTTGAGAGAGGTTCGGTTGAAGTGCCAATAGATAAGAAACCATCCCAATATGATCAAGAATCCCTAAAGGGATGATATATATAGGGCGGAAATTTCCCTTCTTTATGAATCTCATAACCTTTTTCCATTGAAAAATTCTGAGAAATACATTATAAAAACCTTGAATTCTGGGTCTCAACACTAATTGTCAGAATAAATTTTCTATAAACCCTGATATTCTCTAATATAATACTAAATTGATATAACCTTATATACCATTTCCTCTTATATCTTATGTCACAATAAATTTATTTCTCTAACTTCATCATAGTACTTTGGAGTTCAATACTTCCTTCCATAGATGGATTCATAAGGATCCATTTGAATGATTAAGTGAAAGTAATTATTATATGAGAATTCAAAAATAGGAAGGTGTTGATACCAACTACCAATAAAATACAAAGAAAAATATATTATCACATCCTCCATTTTTTTAAAATTCCTCTTAGATTGGACATCTATTTGAGTATGATAATAAAAACTAATTCTTAAAACTATATTAAATTCTTGTCGAACACTTATCTAGAACTTCAAGGTAAAACTAAAATCATAATTAGATTTGATAGAATGTGGAACTCTATGGAACCTTACCACTTCGTTAATGTATATTATGGAAATATGATAAATAGAGAAATATTATTTGATAGAAATTAAATGTGATAATTTTATAATGTGAATGACTACAACCCAAATAGAATTGTTATATTTAGATGTTTTAGGGAGTCTAAAGAATAAATCTATGTAGATATTTTCAAATTTACATTCTGTTATGAGTAATGGTTGTGACATAATATTAGACTTATTTTGGTCATACTTAACTTGTTTACATACCAACAATTGAGATACACAATCTCCAACATCCCTTTTAATATTGTCCTAATAGAAATACTCACTTAGATCTCTATAAATCTATGTACTTTCGTGATAAATAGAGAATGATGAACTACGAGATTAATTCAGCAAATTTTTTTCCAACACTAGTACTGATGAATGATGTACGCAGTTCTCGAACCTTATAATCCCATCAAAATAATGGTTGAACTGAGGATTATTTCTCACCTTCTAATATAATTCTATTCCCTCCTTCTGCACCTTTTTAATACTCACATGGATGGATGGTTGAACATTCATCTAATAAAGACATGATCTATCCCCTAACCGTAAGATTTTAAGATATATCTTACAAAAATCCATAAATATTGGATGTATTTACATCCTCATCATAGATAAACTTGAATGGTCTTTTAGATTCAGAGAACTAGGCACTTTGTTAACCTTCCTAGAGTGGTAGCGTATTGAGAAGTCATAATCATTAATCAATTTCAAGAATCTCCTTTGGAACATATTCAAATATTTATTTATAAATATATAATACAATATTTTATGATCAATATATATATATATCAAATCATTCTCTATAAAGATAATCCATCCATATTTTCAATGAGAAAATTTGAACTTCCAACTCTAAATCATGAATCGGGTTATTTCTTATCATGAATTCTCAATTAGTACAAGGCATAAGTTATCAATATATCATTATTCACGAGGAAAAATACAAATCCCTTATTATATGAATCACTATAGATAAAAAACTCTTATCAAATATATTGTAGTGTAAGAACAGGTGCACTGATCAACCTTCATTTCATCTTTATGAAACTTTCCTCACATTCATCTCTTCAAAGGAACTTAGCTCCCTTCTAATTCAACTTGGTTATTGGATTATATTTCTAGGATAAATCCCTCACAAATATACAGTAGCATCATTAAAAACAAGAAAACTATGTATTAATATTATAATGGTTATTTTAGTCCAGTTCTTAATAACTTAGATATTTGAAGGATCCAATGATATACCCTCACTTGAGATTATATTACCCAAGAATGAAACTTTTTATAATGATAATTCACACTTGATTAAATCAAAATACAAATTCTATTTACTTATGGGATTCAACACAATATTATTTTATGCTCTTCATTTCACAAGGAATATAAAATAATATCATCTATAAAGACTACCACAAAGTCATAAAGGTAATCTCTAAAGATTATATTCATTAAATCCATGAAGATAACTGAGGAATTGGTAAGTACAAATGGTATGAGTATAAATTCATAATGACCATACCTCACATGGAAGGTTTTAATGGGTATATCCTCTTTCATGACCCTCAATTTTTTATATTGATAATTAATTAAAATATTAGAAAAGTATTGATCTTTTTGAAAAAATTACCCAATGTGGGCTAGAGGATACTTGTTCTTGATAGTGATATTGCTAAATTCTCAATAAAAAATGAAAAGTCACACTGACATATATTTATTGTTATAAAAATAACAAGTGCACTTTATGGTGACACAATGGGCTATATGAATATTATCAAGAATATCCAAGAGTTTCTTCTTTAATTCCTACAACTCAATCAGGGAAATTGTTTGTGGATTTTTTGAAATAGGAGTAAAATGAGGTATGAATACAATTTAGAATAAAACCTCATGATTTAGGGTGATACTAGGAAATTATTCAATAAATACCTCATTATAATCCCCAAAAATAGGAATATAATCTATTTTTAGTTTCTCTCTAACAATTTGAGATGAAAAAACCTCATGAATAGGTAGTAAGACCCTATAATAGTAGAAACTTCAATGGAAGTTCATATTCATCCTTACACTGAAATATAATCATAGGTTGATTAAAAATATAAAATATGACTTACCTTCCACATAAATTGATATGAAATCTATATAAAGTGATCCGATACATGCCCAAAATCACATCAAATTTAACTAGAGGCTAAGTCATAATATTTTTAGGAAGCACATTCTCAGACAATTCTATCAAAGAGAAGCTATAGACTTGAGATGAGATCATTATAAAATTAGTAGTTTTTACTGCTAACTAAATATATAATCATTGATATGGTGATGTTATAACTTTAAAAAATTATTCATATATAAAATAGTGGGTAGATATAGAATCAAATAAAACATTTTTAGTTATGGTGTAGATGGTATGTGTACCTTTCACCGCTACATTCTCATAACCCACTTCAATAGTTGTGATTACATTAGGTTTCCATTTTCAATTGTTATTAAGAGGTTAAAATCACCAATTTTCATCATCAATAAACATATTCTTGAAATTATTATTGAAATATACATATTTATCAAAATTATAGTATTAGAGTATGAGTGGAAAATTCAATTATGCCTTTTCAACATTCCTTTAATTTATTGTTCTCTTCACATAACTTTAGAATTAATTTTCTTGATAGAATTATTTTCCACACTTATAAAATTTACTAGAACCTATAATAAAATTTACTTTATTACTACTTTAACGCTTTTTACATGAAGGAATATTAATTATCATTCCTCCATGGTTTTTATTTTTAGACTTTCCTCAAAATTTCATCTTTCCCTTTTTTCCAAAAAACCATGAGAACACTGTGAGTCTCCAATTTACATTTCTATATTGATATCACATAAAAAAAATATATTCATAGCTATCAAAGTATTAAAGTATCAAATTAATTTTAGAGACTTGGTCTCAAGACACTATGGAATATATCAATTTTTCTTTTAAGGTTGATGATAAATCTTGAATTATAATTTGCAAGTATAGTGAAATTTTCTTCATAGGTACTAATGGATTCATCATCATTATAATTTAGTCCTAGTAATTCCCTTTATATTTTTGTGTGACGTTTTTAGGGAAAATGTTCAATAAAAAATACATTCTTAATCTCTTCCCATGTTAATTTAATTTCTTAATCTTTCCTCATATTCTTGATAAGAGTCCACCATTTATTAGTTTCAACTTTCAAATGGTATATGTCAAAAATAACATTCTCATGATATGAGAATTGGAGAACAAATAATATCTCTTATATATTATTGATCCATTAATCAATAATAAGTGGATTAGTGGAACCACTGATGGAAGTTGTATGTTTCCTCATAAAAGTTTCAATAGTGATTTTCTCCATCCTTTGGATATTTGGAAGTTCAGTATGATCCATGTTTCTATTCATTGATTAAGAGAGTTGGGTGAGAATAACCATAAGATTTCACATCCCAGCTACCATTATATTTATTTTCTCATGAGGGTTTTCATTGAATTTCATATCACATTTAGCTCTAACATGACTCCTCCTAGGTCTAGAGAGGTGTACAGTCTTAGGAACACTCATCATGCATTAGTGGTGACTCAGTTAATACCCAATACACACCATTTAGATTTGTTATCCTGGGGTTCATTTGTTCTATAGTCTCATCCACTTATGGATTCATTTTCTAGGGAAACCATGAAATATCTATTCTACCAAAGAATCATATTTTTATCACCAAATTAGACATTCCCCTAGGGAAATAGATAATGTTCTATAATCGTAATCTACAAAATAACAGAACACTTATTTTATTCCAACTAAGGTGACCCAAGCATAACATAAAAATATTTTACATCACTCTATATGATTATTAAATACATATCATAATAGTATATTCCCCATAATCATAGAAGTTTAGTTTCATTAGAGACTAGATATATAATAATCATATTTCATGAAAGATATTCAACATTTCCTAAAAATATATTATTATATAGTAAACTTTCTATAAATATCCAATTTAAAACCATTATTTATAACCTGGGTAAAGGAAGCATAAAATAGGGTGCGCTTAGATGAAAAATAAGGGTAAATATAGAAGATATCAATAAATGATTATAAGTGAGAATAATATAAGAATATGGTTATGATAACATGATTATAACTTAATAAAATCATACCCAATAATTAAAATATTATTAATCATAAATCAGGTATATGGGTTTTTCATAACATAATACAGAAGTTGTAAGTTTGTGTAACACCCCGAAATTTTATGAGAAAGATTAATTTTAATTTCTTTTATGTCTTGTATTGTATGCTACACCAATATTAGCTTGCGCTATATGCAACACTATACTAGCTTGTAGTATATGAAAACACTATTCTTGGCTTGTGTTGTACGCAATACTGAGTTTCACTAAACAACGATATATTCTTATAATATTATTATGAACTAGACATTATAAATAATAGTTACTAAATTTTTAATTTTATGGCATTATAATTCATCTTACACATATTATAGAACATGGTATGAGAACAAAATAAGTTTTTCAGGTAAAATAAGTATTTTTCAAAAAATACAGTTTTACCGCCTTTTGATGGCGCACCCACTTCAAATCTAGTTTTGAAATGTTTATAAGTTCAATTTGAAAAATAAAAATTCTTCCTTGGAATCAGGATATAAAAAATTACTTTGGTAAATTTTTGAGATTATTCAGATAACCTTCAGATTTTGATGAATAGTAAAAATACGCTAAATTTTAATTAAAAAAACTTTTTTCATCGAGATATTTTTTATGGTTAAATTATAATATTGAATGGTTTTAAATTATAAATAGAATATATTTTTACCATTTAATATAATTTAATTCATCATCATTAATTTTACATTGAATTCATAGGTAAAAAAATTTCAATCTCTTGCAACGTTTTAACTTTTAAAACCCATTTTCTCAACAGCGGGATTAAGTTTAAATTAATTACTACAACTTTTTTGTTTTGAATTTTGAAAAATTCATTCCATATTTGGATTCATTGGGTCCAAATTATGTTAATAGGTTACTTTTATTTTTTTGATATTATGAATAGTAACTACGGTAATTTTTATTTACTATATTTAAAGGTAAATCGGGAAATTTAGGGTAAAAATAATATTATAAAATTACCATAACACCTGCCAAAATTCTATTGGATGAATAAAAGTCGACCCATATCACCTAATGGTCGGAATAGATTCATTTCATAGACTTTTTACCATGAAAATTATATAATTATTATTAAAACCAAAGAAAGTGACAACATATCACTCTCTTATATCTTATAAGTATAATAATTTTAATTTAGTGATAAACTTCATGAAACTTAGAAAATGAATAGTATCCATAAATCTAATAAAAGTATATACATTATTAGAATTTATTTAGAATTTTTATGGATTAAATAATTATCATTAATGATGACACAATAGTGATATAGAAATTATTTTTTTGATTGAAATATAAAATAAATGGTTTTACAATTAGTAAAATAAATATTATATGAACTAATTAATGTTCTACAAAATGTTTCTAGATTTATATGACATGTTAGTATTATATTGAAAATTTTTCTTTGAATATATCCTCAGTGTGAAATTTATTTAAATTCAAATAAATGAATAGTGTCAAAATTGACACTATTGTTGTTTTATAAAAATAACATATTATAAAATTGTTTAAAAATCACAAAAATATTTAAAAATTATAAATTGAAATTTATATGGTCTAAAATTTCATAAAATATACAATTATGGAAAATTAACAACAAAAAAGTAATTATTTTTAACAATTTAAAATTTATAATATTATTACCACAATAACAATTAAATAGATTAAATAAGGATAAATCAAGTTGATAAGTTTTAAAATAAATTTACAACATGTATAAATTTTATTGTTTGATGATATTACAACCCTATATCATCTAATATTTGTATTTGAGTCATTTTGGAAGTTTTTAAGTGGGGTTTGAATTTATATTAAATTAATATTTTTGAGGTTTCCAAAGGTGCCCCTCTCCTCCCTTATAAAAGGGAACCTCCCCACTCTCCTCTTCACAAATATTTGAGCCTTCAAAATCGGCCAAACCCTGCCCATTTGACTTCTACACTTCCATAGAAACATACTATAGGTCCTGGTATTCTTCAAAGACCAAATTTAGTTCCCTAAGAGGAGGTTAAGAGAAGGCGCGTCAAAGAAGAGGTAATCTCTTCTACCAATTCTTTCAAGTTTATTTATTCTTATACTTCATCTTCTTTAGTTGTTTCATTATAAAGTAATAACATAAGTATAACTAATATACTTATATTTTATTATAAATATGAAACAACCCCATTTCACTTTCTATCCATCCTATGGAAAACGAAATCACCACACCTATGTACGTACGGAATACCGTCTCCACGCCGTGGTGTAATCTATTTTTCCACCACCACCTTAATTGGATGAGTATAATGGTTTAAAGAATAACTATATATTGTTATTATAATATCATACTGATTCTTAGATATTATATCATCCACTCTAATGCCATTAAATAATTATGGGAACGATATCACCGCTCGTGCGTATGTACGGATTACCGTCTCCACGACAGGATGAGATTTATTCTCCATGTTAACCATTCAAGATTAATTATAAATTATATATAATGAATAATAATGATATATATGAAATAATAATGATACTGGATTTATGTATCTATATATATATATATTTCATCTACTTAATTCCATTCAAGTCAATAAGGAAAGGAAAACAACATTCATGCGTACGTACGACCTACCGTCTCCATGAACATTGTGTTTCATTTAATATATATATTTATTATATATATATATATACTGAATATATATGATATATAAATAATTTTTTACATTCTGGAAGTAAGTAAATCATGATATAAGTAATAATAATATCAAGAACAACAAGTCCAAACACGTACGATAAATGAAACAATTTTACCCAAAATGCTGCTTTAACATGGAATTGACAAAAGAAATGGTAATATAAAGTCATAATTAAATCATATATGATATCATAAATATTATTATGGTTCTGTTACAAGTTAATAACATGTTTAAATCCACTATACAAGAGTTTTAGAAACGTACGTAAGAAATTGGACCTAAGGTAAGGGATAATTTTGCAATCTCGTTTTTATCCGAGATTGCTTATACGTAAGTATTTACTGGGGTTATATTTTTCATCCATGCAAATAAAAATGTTTTTCATAAAGTTTTTAATATTCTTACATGTATGTTTAAAGTCATGTTTACCACTCTTTGACTTTTACATTGTGTTATGGAAGGAATCTTTCTTTTGTTTACCATACGAGGAACTTTTTGACTTTTTCGGAAAAAGTACGAGGAGAATGTTTTTTTAACTTATACGACATGAATGGATTTTTATGGTTTCATAATGCATAATTTTCATGAATCTTAATCTATAGTATTTCATAATTATTTTAATCAAAATCCTTTTCTTTTAAAATTTCATGGCATTTTGTGAAAAGAAGATGATTTTGAAGAAGAAAGGATATTTTCCTCAAGAATTCATTTCAAGTGTTTTGTCAAAACTATTTTCCATATAAGATTAAATTATTTAGTATGATTATGATTCAAGTACAATGTATCTATTATTTAAATGTTTTTATTATTATTATGATGAAATGATATCCATTTGTTTAATATGGATTATATTATAATGGGATGATGTTTATGAAACTCATTTTATTCTTTAGGTTATGATGAATGATTTATGTTTATTTTGTGGCACAAGTAAGAATGATTTCATTATGAGATGGGTGGGACCTATATATCCCTCCAATGAATTGGGTAAAGATTTATATCTCATGAGATAGACATGGATGGAACGATAAGTAAACCCAGTTCAATAAGGGACTTTGTCCACTATAATGGTCTTGGCAGCAATGCCATGGCTACTATAGAAATAATAACATGTGCTTAAGGGTTGCCACAATTACATGTTTTTCCCATTAAATTTTATCATGGTTAATGTTAATTTATGATTTATGCCTTATGAAATGCCAAGATTTATGTCATTACTCATGATTTTGATGTTTTATGTTCATGTTCTTACATTCAAATGTTCAGAGATTGTTTTATGTTCTCCATGTTTACCCTTAATGAGAATTTGAGCTCACCCTTTTTATATTTTCTTTTCCCCATGATATAAAGAAAGGTTATAGGTATGAAAACCAAAGTGTAAGATCTTTATAAGAGATGTTGAATATCTTTCACCATGATTAGAAGATTATGTTCCGAGTTTCCAAAGACACTAAACTAATAAGGTATTTGGGAGTCTGTTTTTGTTATGTATTAAATATTCTGAAAAAGTAATGTAATTTCTATGTATGTCAAGCTTTGGGTATCTATAGTTGGTATCAGAGAAAAGGTTTAGTTAACCTTTGGAAACTAGGATGCGAAAACTTTAGTGAAATCCCTAGGGATATTTCTAAGGTATGTCTAGGGATGTCCCTAAGGTTAAGTATAAGTATAGGTTATAGTCCTAGAATTACGGCAACAATCTTAGAATTAAACCTAAGATGTTATATATTGAAGGTAATCCCCTTTTATTATGTTGTTTTCCAAGCATGATTTTTTCCTCTCACATTGTTCTTTTTGGGTTTTAGACGATGGATGGAACCCGAAGGAACTGTGTTGATCAATGTAATGGACAATGCAATGATTTTCCTCTTGAACAACCAAATGTGATGGGAGATTGAGTGAAAAATATTATTGCTACACTTACACAAGATATGAATTATTCTAGACTTCAAAATTGGAAAGGAAAGGAACAATATTATATTGAGTCCTTCATGAGGCAACATCTACCTTTTTTTAGTGGGTCTTCTGATCCACTTGTTTATGAACAATGGATCAGTACCATTGAATATATATTTTCCATACTTCGCTATACGCAGCACGAAAAATTCATTTTGGATGTTTACTGGTTAAAAGGTGAAGCGGACCAGTGGTGGAATCTAATTAAGAATACAAGTCCCTAAGATGAAATTGAATCCATGGAATAGGATGAGTTCAAGAAATTGTTTTTCAATAAGTACTTCCCTCGTATTCTTCAAACAAAGATGAAAAAGGAGTTCCTTGAGATTAAGCAAAAGGATGATGAATCTGTTGGTATATACGAAGCGAATTTTACAAGGCATGAAAGGTATGCATCTGGATTTATCATCCAACCTGAATGTAAATTTGATTGATTCTTCAGTGGCTTAAAACCAAATCTTCGAAGGGCATTAGCTATAAGAGACTTTAGTAGCTATGAAGAAATTTTGAGTTGTGCTATAAAGGTAGAACTGGAAGTTGGTGTTACATATTCATCTCATGGTTTTGATAATAAATGAAAGATGGAGTTCAAGGAAAAACCTCAGAACAATGGTGAAAAGAAGGTGAATGTTTCTTTATGATGAAAGTGTGGAAGGAAGCATGGTGGAGATTTTCTAAAAGGTACTATAAAATGTTTCAAGTGTGGAAAAGAAGGAAATAAAGTAGTTGAGTGCTGAATTAATGGGAAAAAGGTTTCTAATGATGTGAATAGAGAAAAGACTATAGAGAACGCTCCACCAACACTTCAATGCTACAAGTTCAAGGAAATGAGGCATTATGCTAACCAATGCCCTAATCCAAGGGTTAATGATGATCGACATCAACAACCTCTTAAGGCAAAGGACAAAGGAAAGTCACATGTGATCATTATTGGCGATGTTGAGTATGATAATGATGTGGTGGAATGATTATGTGTTTATGTAACGGGATTCCAAAATAATTTTGTGGAATATCATTTATAGTATTGTGGAATATTGTAATAACTATGTATTGGTTTATTGTGGTTTTCAATAATTATATAGTACCAGTAACAATGAAAAGTTATTGAAATATTTTTGGAAAGCAGATTATATTCACATAATGAAGGGATAAGGATAAAATAATATGTTTGATAGTATTAATGAGCTCATGAATGATATAAGGACAAAGTGATATCATGGTTTGAGTATATATAAATTTTGGTATTTTGGTATGTGGAAAGATTTAACTTTTGATAGCATTCATGTTTTCACTAAGGTTCAATGGGTATTCATTTTTCAAGAGAATACATGATTAAGGTATTCACATGTTTGGAATGTGACCAAAAAGATATATCATATGATAGATTATGGTATTCACATGCTCGGTAGATGAAATTTCTAGTAATAATTTACGTTACACTATGAGATTGGATAGAAGTATTTTATATAAGAATAAATATTGGACATCAGATAGTATTGTTTAAGGCTAGAACCTTTTTTTTGATATTATTTTTGGAATGTTTTATTGGTGAAGTTTTATAAAAAGTAAAACTTGCAGGATGGAGGACAACCCATCGCGTCGGACAAGGTTGCAGGAATCGAACGACCGAAGTGAGACAAGCCTTTATCCCCTACCACTGGCCTATAGGAAGTCCCTAGTTAGTAGAAACTAGTTTTATTTTATTAATAAATATGATAGATGAAGTACAAGCCCATTTTTTAAACCATATATGATTAATCCCACCATAAGATAGACCTATGTATATAACTTTTTCTAACCTTATGTTTGAGTTAGATGGAATGACCTATCATTCTATCGCATGATCTGCTAACACTTCATAAAAGACAAATTCAACTTCATTTCTTTAAGAGATTAAGTGGAAATTGTTCAAGGCACAAACAACAACGAGATTGTACCAAAATCAAGTAAGTATTTATTTTAATTCAAAAAAAAAATTCAAATTTAGGGAAATGATCCTGAAAACCAAAATTTTTTTCCTAGTACCCTCATATTTTATGAATTAGATGTTACCTTAGATCATCACAAATTTATGGATTTTTGATTGTTGTATTTTTTATATCCATGTTCTCTACAACTCTCCATCAAAACTTGATGGTTAGATTTCTCTTCCATATCCATATTTTCACCTATGTTATCCTATGTGGAAACCCAGTGATGAGTTAATTTGGGTAACCGTTATGTTTCATACTTTAGTTTTTAAAATTAAGTTTTGTTATTCCTTTTTACGAAATGGGTTTCTATGAAAGAAACTTTCAAGTAGTAAACCATTTATAACCCTGACGAATTTCGAGGGCGAAATTCATTTTAAGGGGGGTAGAATGTAACACCCTGAAATTTTATGAGAAAGATTCTTTTTAATTTATTTTATGTCTTGTGTTGTACGCTAAACCAAGATTAGCTTGTGCTATATGAAAAACCGTACTCGATTTTAGTATATGGAAACACTATTCTTGGCTTGTTTTGCACGCAAGAGCGACCTTCCTCGATAGCGTGTGTTGTACGCAATACTGAGTTTCACTAAACAACGATATATTGTTATAATATTATTATGAACTAGCCTTTATGAATATTAGTAACTACATTTTGAATTTTATGACATTATAATTCATCTTACACATATTATAGAACATGGTATGAGAACAAAATAATTTTTTTAGGTAAAATAATTATTTTTCAAAAAATACAGTTTTACCGCCTTTTGATGGCTCACCCAATTTAAATATAGTTTTTTACATGTTTATAAGTTCAATTTGACAAATAAAACTTCTTCCTTGGAATAAGGATATAAAAATTTACTTTGGATAAAATTTTGAGATTATTCTGATAAACTTCATATTTTGATGAATAGTAAAAATATGCTAAATTTTAATTAAAAACAACTTTTTTCATCGAGATAATTTATATGGTTAAATTAAAATATTAAATGGTTTTAAATTATAAATAAAATATATTTTTACCATTTAATATAGTTTATGTCATTATCATTAATTTTACATTGAATTCATAGGTAAAAACATTTCAATCTTTTGCAACGTTTTATCTTTTAAAACCCATTTTCTCAATAGCGGGATTAATTTTAAATTAATTACTGAAACCTATGTTTTTTGAATTTAAAAAAAACTATTCCATATTTGGATTCAGTGGGTCAAAATTTTGTTAATAGGTTACTTTATTTTTTTTGATATTATGAATAGTAACTACGTTAATTTTTATTTACTATAGTTAAAAGTAAATCAGGTAATTAAGGGAAAAAATAAGATTATAAAATAACCCTAACACCTGCCAAAATTCTATTGGATGAATAAAAGTCGATCCATATAACCTAAGGGTCTGAATAGATTCATTTCATGGACTTTTGACCATGAAAATTATATAATTATTATTAAAACCAAAGAAAGTGACAACATGTCACTATCTTATATCTTATAAGTATAATAATTTTAATTTAGTGATAAACTTCATGAAACTTATAAAATTAATAGTATAAAGAAATATAATAAAAGTATCTAAATCATTAGAATTTATTTATAATTTTTAGGGATTAAATAATTATCATTAATGATGACATAATAGTGATATAGAAAATATTTTATTGATTGAAATATCAAATAAGTCATTTTAAAAATAGTAAAATAAATATTATATGAACTAATTAATATTATACACAAATTTTATAGATGAATATGACATTTTAGTATTATATTAAAAAATTTAGATCAAATATATCCTCTGTTTGGAATTTATTTAAATTAAAATAAATGAATAGTGTCAAAATTGACACAATTGTTGTTTTATAAAAATAACATATTATAAAATTGTTTAAAAATCACAAAAATATTTAAAAATTATAAATTGAAATTTATATGGGCTAAAATGTCATAAATTATACAATTATGTACAATTCACAACACAAAAGTAATTATTTATAACAATTTAAAATTTATAATATTATTACCACAAAAAAATTAAATAGATTAAATAAGGATAAATCAAGTTGATAAGGTTTAAAATAAATTTCCAAAATGTATAAATTTTATTGGTTGATGAGATTACAACCCTATATCATCTAAGGTTCATATTTTATTCATTTTGGAAGTTTTTAAGTGGGTTTTAAATTTATATTAAATTAATATTTTTGAGGTTTCCAAAGGTTCCCTCTCCTCCCTTATAAAAGGGAACCTCCCCCCTCTCCTCTTCAAAAAAACTTGAGCCTTCAAGATCAGAAAAACCCTACCCATTTCACTTATACACTTCCATAAAAACCTACTATAGGTCTTGGTATTCTTCAAAGACCAACTTTAGTGCCCTAAGAGGAGGTTAAGAGAAGGCGCGTCGAAGAAGAGGTAATCTCTTCTACCAATTCTTTCAAGTTTATTTATTCTTTTACTTACTATTCTTTAGTTGTTTCATTATAAAGTAATAAAGTAAGTATAAATAATATAATTATATTTTATTATAAATATTAAACAACTCCATTTCACCTTCTATCCATCCTATGGAAAATGAAATCACCGCGCGTGCGTACGTACAGAATACCATCTCCACGTCGTGGTGTAATCTGTTTTCCACCACCACCTTACTTGGATGGATATAATGGTGTAAATAATAACTATATATGGTTATTATAATATCATACTTATTCTGAGATATTATATCATCCACTATAATTCCATTAAACAATTATGGGAACGATATCACCGCTCGTGCGTACGTACGGATTACCGTCTCCACGACGCGATGAGATTCATTCTCCATGTTAACCATTCAAGAATAATTATAAAGTATATATAATGAATAATAATGATATATATGACATAATAATTCTACTGTATTTATGTGTATATATATATATATTTTATATACTTACTTCTATTCAAGTCAATAAGGAAAGGAAAACAACGTTCATGCGTACGTACGACCTACCGTCTCCATGAATGATGTGTTTCATTTCATTTATCTATTTATTTATTATATATATATATACTAAATATATATGATATATAAATCATGTTTTACATTCTTGATGTAAGTAAATCATGATATAAGTAATAATAATATCAAGAACAACAAGTCCAAACACGTACGATAAATAAAACAAATTTACCCAAAACGCTGCTTTAACATTGAATTTACAAAATAACGGGTAATATAAAGTCATAAGTGAATCATATATGATATAATAAATATTATTATGGTTTTATTACAAGTTAATAATATGTTTAAACCCACAATACAAGAGTTTCTGACATGTATAAAAGAAATTGGACCTAAGGTAAGGGATAATTTTGCAATCTCATTTTTATCCGAGATTGCTTATACGTAAGTATTTACTGGGGTTATATTTTTCATCCATGTCCATAAAAATGTTTTTCATAAAGAATTTAATATTCTTCCTTATATTTTTAAAGTCATTTTTACCCCTATTTTACTTTTACATTGTGTTATGGAAGGAATATTTCTTTTGTTTACCATACGAGGAACTTTTTGACTTTTCCGGCAAAAGCACGAGGATGATGTTTTTTAACTTATATGGAATGAACGGATTTTTATGGTTTAATAGCACCTAATTTTCATGAGGATTCCTCTACAATATTTCATGATTATTTTCAACAAAATCCTTTTATTTTAAAATTTCATGGCATTTTGTGAAAGGAAAATGATATTGAATAAGAAAGGATATTTTCCTCAAGAATTCATTTCATGTATTTTTTCAAAACTATTTTCCATCTATGATGAAATTATTTAGTATGATTATGTTTCAAGTACAATGTCTCTATTATTTACATGGTTTGATTCTTATTACGATGAAATGATATCCATTTTTTTAATATGGATTATATTATGATGGGATGATGTTTATGAAACCCATTTTATTCTTTGGGTTATGATGAATGATTTATGTTTATTTTGTGGAACAAGTAAGAATGATTTCATTATGAGATGTGTGGGACCTATATATCCCTACAATGCATTGGGTAAAGATTTATATCTCATGAGATAGACATGGCTGGAATGGAAAGTAAACCTGGTTCAGTAAGGGACTTTGTCCACTATGATGGTCTTAGCAGTAATTCCATGGCTACTATGGAAATCATAACATGTGCTTAAGGGTTTCCACAATTACATGTTTTATTCCCATTATATTTTATCATGGTTAATGTTCCTTTATGATCTATTCCTTATGAACTGCGAATATTTATGTCATTACTCATGATTTTGATGTTTTATGTTCATGTTCTTATGTTCAAATGTTCATAGATTGTTTTATGTTCTCCATGTTTACCCTTACTGAGAATTTGAGCTCACCCTTTTTATGTTTTATTTTCCCCAGGATATAAAGAAAGTTTATAGTTAAGAAAAACAAAGTGGAAGATCTTTACGGGAGATGTCGAAGATCTTTCACCATGATTAGAAGATTATGTTCCAAGTTTCCAAAGACACTAAACTAATACGGTCTTTGGGCGTCTGTTTTTGTCATGTATTAAGTGTTCCGAAAAAGTAATGTAATGTCTATTTATGTCAAGCTTTGGGTCCCTACAGTTTGTAGAATTATCAATTATGAATAATGAGATATGATACCATATCATAAGCATAAGACAAAAGTTTGTTTCATACAAATTATTATATAAAATCATTTCCTTAGTCAAGGGTCACTTCCAAGACTATAAAATTAGATTGGGTTCAGTCCCCATTCCATCATTTCCTTAGTTAAAGTTCACTTCCAAGACAATCATAGTGAAAAAATTACCTTTCAAAAGTATGTTCACACCCCATTCTAGTCCTTATTATCTAATGAGATAACCATCTTTACCTAATGAATTAAAGATATATATAATATCAGTCCCACCTATCACCAAATTAAATCCATATATATGTGTTCCACCAGATGATACAATATTAATTATATAATCATATAATAACATAGGGAAAGAAAATAGGTTTCATAAACATTTCACCATAGTATAACCCATGGAAAAGAAAAGGGTTTCATAAATGTATCATCACAACTTAATTAAATGATGGGAAGAAACAGGTTTCCTATAATCATCTTTAAATCATAAACATAATAATCCATATAAAGAAATAAAGTGTATGTTATCATAATATGATATCCCTAGTGAATCATAATAATCCTTAAATGGTTCTTACATATATGAAATGTACCTTTAAAATAATATTTAAACCCTTCTTTGAAACATGACAAATATATCATTTTCTTTTTATAACACTTTAATTGAAAAATAATATAATATTGAGGAAATTATTTTATTTGAAAATAAACATGGAAAATTATAAAGTAATCTTTAAATAAAACAATGTTCCTGATTTTGGAAAAATCCATTCATACTGTAAACATTAAAACTGAACACTCATTTTTCTATTTTGTAAAAAGTCAATGATATATTGTTGGGAAAAATATTATTTCCTTTTAAACCTTTGAAAATAAATTAAAATGTAATATAAATGATCATTTTAAAAAATTTCAGGTATATTTAGAAACTTATATAAAATAATATTGATGAGTGTGGACATGGAAGAAAATGTTTGACAACCAAAGAGAAAATAAGGATGAATTTTATTTAAAAACATTTTCTCAATAATTTTAAGTAACAAAGAGAATAAAATGGAAATAACACATTATAATTTTAGTAAAAAAAATATAATATAAGAAAATATATGAATTTTAAAGGATAATATCCATATAATATTCCTTAATGGAAATTTATTATAAATAGTCCCAAAAAATGAGATTATAACAAAGACCCTTACCTCAAGTCCTGCCTTTCTTAATATGTGTTCAAATATGATATATAACAAATATATATTTATTAAAAATATATTATATAAGAATATTTATATATAAATTAATATGTATAATTCCTTTATATTTTTCAATTATCCTTTTATTAATAATTTCTTCATTAAAATGAACATTGGAGGTGAAAACTGGTCCGTTTTCAATGCATGTTTCAATTCGATGGTTTTGGTACTTGCACTCTGGTCATGATTTCATCATATAAAAATATTAATAATAAAATAATTATGATATTTATTAATTATATACACTTTTATAGTTATTCATATATAGTGGTGATGAAAAATAAATCACATCATTACGTGAATGTGGTAATCTATATTTATACATGAGTGATGTTATCATTTTCTAATAGATAGAAAGGTATAAAAATAGATAATACTATATAATTCCAAAATCAAAATTATTTTATAAATATCATATATAAATATTAAATTCATAATGATAAGAAACCATGAATGATGGTGATGTAAAATGATTCATATCGCTACATGGAGGTGGTAGTCCACATGCACACACATAAGAAATACTTTCTTTTCCCATTTGATGGAAAGGAGGTAGAAAATGGTTTCTCCATCATCATAAAAATAATTCATCACATTTAATACACTTAATTAATTATTTTATAATTGATATCATCAATTTATAGGATAGATAAGAATAAATAAAATTGAAAGTAGTCTGTTAAGAGTTATACCTCTTCATTGAGAAACCTCATTTAGATTACAAATTTAGCCTTTAAAGGATGATATATTGATCAAACCGAAAACTCTAAGATATAGGAAGGGATGTTATTAATTTATTTGTGTAGGACTTGGCTAATATAAAATGATATTTATGCATGAGGAACCGAGGAGAGATGATGTCCTTTTATAAGTGAGGTAGATGACACACATAGATTTTTTTTTTCAATATTTTAAAATATATTTATACATGTTTTTAGGTAATTTTAGACCATATCAATTTAGTTTTAAACATTTTAACTTTTTTTTAACTCTTATTGTGGAAACATACTTTTTACTAAAGTTACTATTCATAAAGACAAAAAATTATGTTGACCTTATTACATAATATTAGTTTGAATAATTCTAAATATGGGATCCATTATTAAATATTCAATTTCTATAAGTAATAGAAATTAATTTTATAATAAGTGTGAAAAGTAATAAAAAAATATTTTTAGAAATTTCATTTTAAGCATAAAATATTTTATTGAATATATATCTTACAAATTTAATTTAAATCATTCATCATTAGATATTATGTAAATTTATTATGATAAAAACACATTATGTGCATAAAAATTGTTTTTTAGAATTTTTTTACCTTCAAATGATTTTATTTTAATTAATAACCTATTAAAAACTAATGAATTCATTTTATATACATTAAAACTATAATTTTTCATTATATAGTTAGTTATATTAATACTTTCCAATCCAATAGATAGGTGAAAACTGTCACATTAAATAATAATAATTTAATAGTATATCATGGTTTATTTAAATTTGATGTTGCATGTAAATCAAGCTTTCAAATAAATGAAATTTATTTAAATATAAATATATCATAAAATATCATTTTTATAAACATGTGGAATACAATTGATGGTGGTTATAGTATATATGTCCTAAATAACATAATTTGTGAGTATGATAGTGATACATGGAAAGTGTGGTTCATGGTAGGAGGTGGGAATGAGGTTAATGTCCTTCATGTTCATGATTCCCTACCATGAAGAGAATATGATATGTGTTTATGATGTTGTGATGTGATATGTTTATTTGGATGTGTGGTTATGGTTGTGATATGATAAATGGTTATGAAGATGAGTGGATATAGAAGGGATTTATCACAAGACATATTTTTTAGGGTGTGAGAGTGACTAGATCAATGGGGAAGTGTATTTGGGGTATATTGTTGACATATATTCTTTTGATACAATGTTTTAATACTTGGATTCAATATTAGGTGAGAGATAATCGGTGAGGATGGGTGATGGTTGACCTAATGTACGTGTTAGTTAGTTATTCTATTTATTCTCTTTGTAATTAGTATGTTTCTTACATAATTGCACAAGAGGTTTTGAGGAGGACCATTCTGAGTATAATTATATATTTACCCCTATACATGTAATATATTTTCAATTTTCTAAGAGGGATTTTGTGATTTATTTAGGATAAACTATCTAATGAAGGCCATTGTTTAGTGTATCCATTATTTCTATATGATTTATTATTTAGTATTTTATATTATAGACCTTGTATATGTATGAAATTTACAAGCACTAGAGATTGGGTTTCATTTTATATTATATCAAATTATTTTTTATTTTTTTTATATGTTCCTGGTATTTTGAGAAAAATTTATCCCATTATGTGTGATTATACCCTCAATACTAGTCTCCAACCAATGAACTATTTGAGTCAGGCTTTAGAGTACACACTCATATTCACTGGTAGCCTATGAGGGGTTCTCAGTGGGGGTGAGTCTTGAAATTATGTCACTTAACACCTATTTTTTTGATTTAGGATGAAACCATAGTTTGAAGTGTAGGTCTATCCATAGTAGAGGGTACTTATAATTACCAAGGATTTTTAACAAAAATACTGAGTTTATTTAACCATATTTTTATTAAGAGTAGTGTCCATAGTATAATTAATATAAGTTGTAGGTAATAATTTAGTAAATTAGAGTCTATAGTTTATGTACTAGGGAGTCTACTCAATAGATCAAGTAGGAATAAATTAATGTGCTTGTCCAAATTGGATCCTACTAGAAACACATTCGAGTAATGGAATGTCCATAGTCTGGATTATGATAAGGGAAATATTGATTCTTTCCACAAGAATATCTTAGGTACTGGATATTTTGAATCTAATAGTGAGGATTGTTACAATTTAAATTTTTTTTGGAGATATTATGATTCACCAAGTCAAAATTTCTTTAAACTGGTAATAAATATCAAGTACTAAATCTTATTTAATTTTTATTTTAGACACTGTAAAGTAACACGACTACATCACTTCTATCTTGAGCCATATTAGATAAAGATAATATCCAATTTGGTTCAAAATTACCTAAGTGTACATTCATTTACAAATCATACTACAATAATAGATAACACACTATATAATAGAATACTAATTACCATAACAACCACATTAGGGATAGAATGAGGGTGAGAAGGATTCCAACATAAAGAACAGTGAAGATACATCATATGTTTGATACAACAGGTTATTAGCCATTTAACTTGAGCTGAATATGCAGTTTGAGTAGATGGATGGATACACTATGTTAAATCATATTTGAGAACATAATAAGGAGAGAGATATTCTAATGATAAATGAAATTATTACTATGTTTTACATGTATAAACTAAAATATGGATACCTAGATATAGATTATGCACTGAAAATGATGATGTATATAACTAAATTGATGATGTAAGGGTTCCATGTGGATAAGTAATTTTCACTAAATATCATTCCTTGATCCATACCACCAATATTATCAATTTTTATTAAAAATTGTTAAATTAATCAGATAGAGAATATTCATATGAATATTTTGACTAAAGTTATCCAAGTTAGTATAGGTATATAAGAATATGATTCTTCAACCCTTATAGTGAAAAATGAGGGAAAGTTTTAATGGATAATGAAAATTTTATAGTCAGTGATGCCTTTACAATTTCTATCAAAGAAACAAAGGATTCCGAAGATTTAGAGAGAGAGCATTGAATAGGAGGCTATTTTCTTCAAACGTGGAAAGAAATGAGATTTTAAGAGAAAATATACTAAATTAAATAATAATAAATAATAAGAATGAACTTCTTATATATACATTAATTCAAATAATATTTCTATTTTACTTCTTGGGTATTAAATAAAATATGCTTCTCAATTTTTTTTAACCAAATATAAAAACCAAGTAAGACTATAAAGATTACAAGAGTGAAGTGAACCTTTAATTCACTAATGGAGATTGATTCCCAGGTCATCCATGATAATATCACAACTTCCAAATGATAAGTAGAAAAATTATTGTATTTGAGAACTATTGTTTTTTATTGGGTATTACCAATACATTATATCAATTTCAAGTTTAGAAACAATGGAATTTATATCATGTTTTAAATGAATGTTTTTATGGTATACCATAGTAAATTAATAGTGTAATTACATTTTAATCAAATGTGTCATATATCAGTAATTAATGATGAATATCAAACATAATATTAAAATTATACCCACATGTATCCACTTAATTCTTATTCTATTAAAACCAAAATATAAAAGTTATTCCAAAAAAATTGTTTCGACTATTTGATCAAAAATTAATATGAATTTTATTTCATAAAAGGTTTAAAGTTACTAAAAAACCTTTCAATATTAATAAAAAAAACAAAAAATCTTCTAGAATTATTTTATCAAAATAAATGAACTATTTCAAGAATAAGATAGAGGTAAATTCATATTTTTATTGTGATCACTTTAAAAGATTTAAGAAATGTAAAATTTAGGTTTAGAATATACTTTATAAAAGATAAGAATTACTTAGAATGGGCGAGATAGAGAATATCTAAACCAAGCATTCATTAATAATTAAAATTCATAGTGGAGTTATTCTTAAACTCACATTTACATATACACTTTAAATTCATGGTGTTAGAAAAAGGAGGATTGATAAGAATTATTATAAGTTTTACAAGTCTTAGATTACACATTTTGAGACATTATTTAAAAATTGTGACATTAGAACTTAAAACCATTTTCCAATTATTATGTATAATGGATATCATATCATTTATAATATCAAATAAATACATTTTTCAAAAATTCACGTGTTTATATTAAAATAATTTATTAGGTATTATTTTGGAAATAAATCCCAATAAATAAAATAAATAAGTGAATCATAGTTAATTATCCTAAATTACCATGGATATTTTTGTAAATAAGATAAAAAATTATTAATCAAGTGAATAACTATAATTATATAAGAGGGTATCCTATATTTATTTTAGATAATGGGAGAAAATAGACTTTGATAAAGTAAAAATCTAGATACACAAGTAGCTGGAATATGAATGAGTTCCTCATGATGTTAGTGCAATAAAATATCTAAATACACTTCATATGTATAATAGATAAAATCAAAGTGAGATGGATTTGTAATCACCAAGTTAAGTGATATTATATTCATTTATAATAATGAATAATTATCCTATAAGAAACAATTACATAACAATATGATAAAAATGTAAAGTTTATATGAATTAAAAAAATGGATTCCATGTCATGAAATCAAGTTTTGGTTTTTCTAATATCAACATTTAATGTAAATACCTCATGTTCCAACAATTTATACAATATAAAGATGAACATGGACAATAAAGAGATTAACTATAAAGAAATATTTAGTGTTAAAGTGTCACAAAACATGTTTGATACCTTGGAACCCTAATATCCAAGCAGGCCCTAACATATCCTGATGGGTGTTTCCGATCCCCATGGGTTGGATACTTGCATGTGGAATCATACATAAACTAATAGGGAACAAATTTTCCACAAAATAGTAGAAGATAAAATATCACAAGTCAGTATTCTCAACACTCTAAAAGGAGTAAGTACTAGAAAAAAAGTATATTACATCAACCCAAAGTAGTACATCATCAAATAACTCGACAAACATCAAGGGAAAAACTGAAACATCCAATGAAAAAATTAAATTAAATCTCCACCGACCACCATCATTATCACTTCATAGTCTCAAGAATCATGAAAATCCAAAGTGAGCTATAAATCCCATTTGGGTCTCACTATGTTCTCCATAATCAATGCCATAATAATTTACCATTTATTCTATCATATTATATAAAATAAGGCTTGAAATTACATTTTCATATTTTAAACCAAAATATGATTTCATTTAAATATATAAAATATATATCAAATCAACTTTAAAATAGTATTAAATAAAATTTTTATATAAAATAGTTTACATAAATCAATTGGCATGAATAAAATAGTTCAAAAAATTAATGGAATGTATATTAAGTCAAATAACTCATAGTACCATGGTCAAAATCACTACGCTAAATTATTTACAAGCTATAGGATCCTCACACATCTCATCAATGATCAAAACTCATAAAAAGTGTGTACACACAATCAAAACCACAATAGGGGACCCAATTCAGGCAATCAATATATAACCCAATATGAGAACTCATCACAAGCATCCTAATATGACTTGTTTTAGTTAGTGTTGTAATTGTAAATCAAGTGATAGTGTATCAATATCCTAGTGTTATTATCGAAACCACATACTAACTACCTAGGCTTCCACGTGCTTCAATCAATCAATCAATCAATCAATAAAATTTCCAATCAAACATTTCAAAATATAATTTCCAAATTTCAATTTTCAACATGCCTTTCTCAATTCAAAATAAAATCATAGGTTTTAATAAATTCATAACATTTAAACCATATTTCAATTTAATACATTTTATCAAGATCAAAATCAACTCATTTCATCAAAAACATTTCAAAATCAAGCCATTATTTTTATCAAATTCACTCCACAATTTCAATTCCACTAAAACTAGGTTTTTTCTCAATTTCCATACCCATTTTAAATAAAGGATAAAATCATCACAAATACATGTTTTTAAATCATTTTAAAAACTCAATTTTATTTAATAAATATATTAAATGTTTCAATCATAGGTTATGTAATTACAGAACCACCCACCTTTAATCAAAGATCTAGAAATCAACACCTTTAACGAGACTCGCTAATGAAGAATGAAGGTGTAGAAGATCTAGGAACACCACCTAGAATTAAGTTAAATAAAAATGGAGTTTAGATCCATAAATTACATTATTATATATCAAAATATAATTAGTATAGAAATAGATTTTGTAAAAAACTATATGAGAGAATATCCACTTACATAGAGAAGATGAAATGCGATCAATGCCATTTTGATCCACCAATGGAAGGATTTTATGGAGTCAATTTTCCCTATTGAGAGCCTATAAGTTCCAAAAAATCATTATAGGGTTGAAATAAAGGATTATAAACCATAAAATCGGGGTTATGAATTTTAATTAAAATTTAAGGGTAATTAAAATTCATGTGCATGGCCTCCTAGGGAGGGTCACGTGGTTAGACAAACTATGAACCCTAACTATGTGCCCCCACTGACCTTCTGTTTGGGGTGCCTCGTTTCTTGTACAATTAAGATAATTGTGCACCAATTGTGTGTTTTCCACTATCCATGGGGTACATGGTTTGGAGGGGTGGGCACACAGTTCGACAAACCATGCACCCCCTCCAGTAGATCTCAATAGGTTGTGTGATTTTATGGGCCAAACTGCATGGTTATCTTTAACCATGCGCCAACAATGAAAATCCCCTTAGGCTTCTAAGATTTTTAAAATTTCACCCAAAACACCCTAAAATAAGACCAATCTAAAAGGATATCAAAACTAGGGTCAAGGAATACATAAAAACAAGTAATGGGATGTTAAAACGCCCCCACTATAAATACTTTACATCGCCAGAAAAGTTTTCAAGAAGTTTTAATATCAAAGAGTTGAGGAAAATGATCTATCATTAGTGTCTTACACTCCCATGTCTCATGAGATTAAGAACCATGATACCATAAGACACAGAAAAAAGTTATGTTCCTCATATTAATTAACTTATTATCAGAATCAATAATCCCGACTGGATGCTCAGTCACAGATAAATCAGGCTGAACATCAAGATCCTCCCAGCTCAAGACATGATATGGGTTATAAATATACTTTATAAGTATGATACATGGAAAAAATTATGTATCAATTTCAACTGTAGAGGAAGTTATAAATGGTAAGACACTTTCCCCACATACTCAATAACTTCAAAAGGTCCCATAAACAGTGGTGTAATCTTCCCTTGTTTCCTAATCCGTTGATGACCCAAATGAGGTGAAACTATCAAAAACACCCTATCACAAACTAATAAAACCAAAGGTAGAATATAAAGGTATTTCTAAGATTTTTACAAGAAATGTTCCATTAATATTATATGAAACAATATCCGAATCAATACTATAATCTCTTGTACCAAGCTCAGTCTAACTAAATAATGTTCATGAATCTCTAAATAATAGAATGAATAATGGAAAGGATGACCATACAAGGCCTCAAAAGGATCCATAATTTTGTTTCTAGTATCTATTTTTATAATAAAACTGATCTAGTCCAAAATGGATATCCCAAGATCCACTAAAATTGAGGACCCCAGCACATAAAATGTCTTGAAGAATCTGTATAGCCTTCTCATTCTGGACATCCTTCTGCGGATGGTATATCGTTCTCAAATGAACATAAGATCCCAGTGACTTGCAGAGGCCTCTCAAAAATTGAGAGGTAAAATGGGGATCCATACCATATACTATAGTATATGGAACACTATGATAATGAACAACACATTTCACATAGATATTTCTCAACTTCTCAATTTTGGTTAAATTACTAATGGGAAAAAATTGGGTGAATTTCATCAGCAGATCGATCAAAACCCATATCACATTATTTTTATGAGGGGTATGTGGAAACCCAACCACAAAGTCCATAGATTTCTCATACCAGTTCCAAGTCAACATTGGAATTGTATAAATAAATCCCAAAGGTCTTTAGTTCTTGACTTTAACCAGCTGATACATATAACAATGGGAAAAAAGTTAGTGATGTCCAAAATCATACTTGGACACCAGAATCATCGCTATATATCATAAAACATATTTTTGGTAATCAGTTACAATACCAACTAAGAATTAAGGAAATACCCCATCACAATATTTCTCATGGAAAAAGGCACAACAAAATGATTATTCAAACATAGGATTCCCTTAGAAGAGAATGTTTACACACTGATGATATCCCCACTATAAAGAGTGTCCCTAATGCCACAAAATTCACCATCAAGATATTATTACTAAAGAATCATCTTGATAAGAGTGTATTTCAGTAGAACACTTAATAAGAAAACATTTTCCTCCTTCTCTTTGAACCCTAAATAAAAATGCACAAAAATATCCATCAATTTCCACTCTTCTGATGATTCCTTCATGGATTTGGTCAGAAGCTTCTTACTAAAATAATCATAAAAAATATTTCCCTTTCTCGTGGTGTTGGAAATATCAAAATAAAAATATTTTAGGAACTACACCTAATGAATTTGAGGGAGGTTCAAATATTTTTGAGATTAGATATAACTCTGTCTCTTATGGCCATAAAACACAGTAAAACATCCCATGAAAATGTAATGTTTCCAAATATTAAGTGCATGGATCAGGTATGTGAGTTCTAGGTCATGGGTTGGATAATTCTTATCATGTGTCCTAAGATGTCGAGAACCATATACAACCACATGATCACCATGTATAAAAACGCAACCCAAACCTGAACCTAATGAATTAATGATGACCACATTACTCTACTGAACCTCTAGAATATTCAAAAACATCATAGGGGTCAAAATAATTATTTTATCAGAAAAAGAAATCTAGGATTTATAAACAAAAGAATACCTAACCTCCTTCTAAGTGTGAAAGGTCATCAAAGAATATGACTTTGAGAAATCCTTTACAAACTAGAGATAATACCCCCACTAAACCCAAGAAGCTACGAATCTTGAAAACATATCATGGTTTCTCCCAGGTCATAATAGATTTTACCTTATCAAGATCAATCAAAATACTATTTTTAGAGACCACATGTACTAAGAAATTTACTTCCCAAATCCAAAAAATCACATTTCAATATCTTGACATAACATTAGTGATTTCTCAATATTTTCATAACTGCTCTCAGATGACACACATGATCCCCATCAGAATTAGAGTAAACTAGAATATCATCCAAAAAGACCACCATGATCATATCAATATACTTGTGGAAGATTCTATTATTCAATACCATAAATAATATAGGATCATTTGTTAGAAAAAATGGCATGAAAAGATACCCATAATGGTTATACTTTCTTTAGAAGGTAGTCGTATGAATGCCAGATTTTTCTATTCTCAATCAGTGATAACCAGATAAAAGGCCAATATTTGAGATACACTTATCTACTTTGAATTGGTAAAATAGATCATCAATCCATGGTAACTAATACTTGTTATTTACCCTAACTTTATTGAGTTTTTGGTAATCAACACTTAGGCAGAGTTTTCCGTCAGATTTCATAGCTAATAGAACATGCACTGCTTGTAAGGACCTGAATCTTAATTTTAGGTATGGATCTTGATTTCCAGTGTTTTTAGGAAAAAAAATAATAATTGGGGGTTTTCTAAGTACACACCGTGTACTCTTGAGTAAGTGTTGTGTACCTGATTGCCACACATAACCATGTACTGGCTATGTAACGTCCAAGTACATGGCCGTGTAGGTGACCTGGAAGACTGCATAAGGTGGGGGCCGATTGAGGATAGTACATAACATGTATATTAAATGAATTTTTTTAATTGATTAATCCGAGCAGGGTCACGTATCATCTACAAAACACACTTCTTATAAACCCTATTTGTCCAAAGAGAAACCAGGAGCAACGATCAAAGTCCAATCCCCCGTTTCTACATTTGAGGTCCGATCCAAACTCCTGTGGGTGTGTTGGAATCCCACCAGTGATTTCTTCATTATTCTTGATCCCCTCTTCCTAATTTCTCTTCAATTACGAGTTATCAAGGGTTTATTGTTTTTACCCTTTTCATAGAAATACAACATTCTAGGATGATTCAAAGGCCGACGTTCAAGAGTGTTCATCATACAACATCAAGGTAGGCGGTTTGTGCATTTTTTTGATTGTCTTTGGATTATATATACAGAAGTGATGAATACCCATGTTTAGGTTATTGTGTGTTTTGGAATTTAACCCTTTTTAAGACTTATTATGGTGTGTTTGATTGAGAAAGGGTTATTTGATTATGCATAAGGTTTTTATACCTTGATTATGAATGTGTTTTCCATGTTTGATTGATTATAGCCATTGGGTCTAGGAATCATGTTAGGATTTCTTGTCTTCCATGCCTCATGTTGCTAGAATGGAGTTGCAGATTATATGATATGCATGTGTTTCACATTGTGGAAGTTTGACCAAGGGGAATTGACTATGAGAGCTTCCTGAGATAGGGTCTTTTATGTATGATTGCTAGTATGTTGACCAATAGGTATTGACTGTGAGAGCTACCAGGTGGTCATATACCATAGGTGTTAGACCATGAGAGCTACCCAGAGGGTTGTTATTAAATGAATTTTGGACCATAGGACATTGACTACGAGAACCTCCAAAGGGTCGTTATAATTTACATTGTTGCTGCTATGCAGACCAAGGGGTGTATTGACTGTGAGAGCTACCCAGGAGTTCATTTGTAAATGATTAGGGCTATGCGGGACCAAAGGGGTTAGACTGTGTGGGATTTCCCAGAGGTTCATTATTTATTGAATTGATAATATGTTGAACCAGAGGGGTTAGACTATAAGAACTTTCCCAGATGGATGATTTTGAATGCTTGAATGATTGTAACAAGTCTTCCAAGCCAAAGAACAATATTGGACTCAGTCTTACTTATTTGTTTAGATAGTCTTTTGAGACATATATTTGTTATTATTATACAAGGGGATACATAACTTAGTATAGATCCCAAGGTTACATTATTCAATGGATTGAATATTTATTAAATGTAAATGAATATAATTGGAAACTATAGGATTGTTTAAGTTTGACTACTTTATAGTGTATTTCTTCATTTTTTTTATTACCTGCTATACATATTCTTTTACAGTTAGGAACATATATTTTGGTGGTTTCCAACTGGGATTCAACTCCCAACCTATTTGTGTTATTCTTTTGGGCCCAAATAGATTATATGGTTATAGGTATAGAAAAAGGGAAAGCACCATTCTTCATCTGGAAATTGATTTCTCTTGGAGCTGGAGAGCATGGGACCAAGTTGAGGCTTGAGATCCTATTGGATCTTACGAGTTTTTTCACTTTGGTTTCAGTATTATATTTATAGAATTTTTCCTTGTTTGGATTATTTCCTAGATACTTGTGAAAAGCATCATTATTTATATATATATGCTAAAGTTTTTTATACTATCATCATTCCACTGTTTATTTTGTTGTATGGTATTAGTGCTTCCACTATTGTTTACTATTTATTTCTGCTGTGTTACTCTACCTCTGAGGGAAAGGTTTCCCCACTATCACACCCAAGGCCCTTATTTCTAGTCAGTAGCCTCTGGTATTTGAGGAAATACACTTGAGTCCATGTGACCAACTGGGTATGGGGAACCTTTGGACGACACCCATAACTGGGACGTTACAAAGTGGTATTAGAGGAGTTTATTTTCTACATTTTCTTACTATTTGAAGCCTATATATAGGTATATGATGGAATAGGTTGTTTATAATCAGATGTTCCTAGGATTATCTGACTTGTGTATATGGAAAAGAGAATTTACCTCAAATATTTCAATTTTACTAGTTTTTCACTTGTTACAATTGATTTGATTTCACCATTGGGTGATTCACTTGTATTTTTCTGTTATCATTGATATTTTTTCGGTTCTATTTCTATTGAAACCTAATTATATGAGGGTATTCCATCTCATGCATCATATAGGCACTTATTAGAGATCACATGTCATGAATTCTTGTCATGCCATTTAGGGTGCATTACTGACTGCATGCTGTTGTGATAGATGTTTTGCTAGATATGCATGCTGTTGTGATAGATGCCTTGATAGAATACCTTCTATTTTGATAGGGTATTGGAATATTTAAAGTTTCATTTGGATGGATGACAAGCTTTGGCCCCTGAGGAGTTATGGGCCCTCTTGGATCAAAATTTGGTGGATAATGTTTGAACTTTAATTGATTTGTGGTTAAGTTATGAAGTGAAAAGGATGATAAACTTTGATTCGTGGGAGTATGAGATCTCATGGGTCAGAATTTTTCATTACTTGTACAAAATGTTAACTTTTTAAGGGTTCCGAAGAAGTTTTAGAGGCTTACTGTATGGAAACCCAGACAACACGGTGTGTGGTGTTGTTAACACATGCCATGTGTTCTCCTGATTTGGAAGAAAATTTTTTCTTAAGTATACACCATTTACTATATATATACACTGTGTAGTTTTTAACCATGTGATTGAATGTGTGAGTAGAGACATAGGGTTGGGAAACCTTGGTAAAACATGCTGTGTACTATGAGTACTCACCATGCCGTAAGGACCATTTTTCCGGCCATGTGACTAACGACACGAGTGGATAAATATTAGGTTGTATACAACATGTCCCATTCTTGCATGCCGTGTAGAGTCAACCATGTCTCCGACCATGTGACCAATGACACAGGTCGATGGGATTTAACTAGTACACGCCGTGTCTAGGGTGAACACACCGGGTAGTGTTTCACCGGAAGACCCCATGTGGTTTATCCATGTATAAGTACTTGGAAAGGAGAGAAAATTCTAGTACATGCTGTATCATAGGAGTAACATGACATATTTAGGGGTGTTACAAACCTAGGTTTAGAAGAGGTACACGCCCATGTAAAGATTAAAGGGAACACTCCATGTGATTGTTATACACGCCCTGTATCCATGTTTTGTAAAGCTTGAATGTTTTCCTTATATTTTTTGTTTTTTGAACTAATAAGTTTTTGTACTTGATAATCTTGAACTGAGGTGTTCTCTTGAACTTGCAGAGTCATGCAACTGAGATTTACTCTAGTTTTATGCTAGGTAATGGCTGTTGACCAGACATCAGAGATGGTAGATCAAGGACTACCAGTAGATCCTCCCATCGTTCCCATCTTGGAACTAGCATTTATAACAGACATAAGTATAAGTCCCCAGCCTTAAACATTACTTAATCTTGAGTTACTTCAAGAATACTCATTAAGGATCTTTTCAGGTTTAGAGCTTTAGAGAATTAGATCATAAAACATGCATTACATTCCACTTTTAAACAAAGTGGTTACATAAAAGATAGTACTCATTTTTCCCATCAATGGAATCATATTTAAAATAAAACATGGATTCTTTCTTGACACTTCCTTGACATTATGATCACATCATGTACCTTTCCCTTGACCTGTGAAAAACATTTCAAAAACTTGGGATGAGCCTAAAAATCTCAGTAAGGGATATAAAAGTATGAAATAAAAACATTAGTCCATGTATGAAATCATACTTTACTCATAAAACATAATCACTTTAACATACCTCATCCAATCATGAATAAATCATAGAAATCATAATACATAAAGGTAACTTGAGGCATTCATAACATTCTTACGTAGGGAGTAAACCTCATGGTTACATTTGGAATACCCATCACAATATATTCCCTAAATCTCTTCAGAGAAACCTTAACGTTTAACGCCTTCATGTTACCCAATGCATTGGAGAGCTATATCGGGCTCACCCGAACTTAGTTTATCACAGAACCACCCATCTTCATAACAATGCCCAAGAACCATAACATAATCGTATCACATAAAACATGTATAAAGTAAACATAACATTTCCACTTTTCAATCACAAGATATCAATACAAAACATTTATATAAAAACATTATGAAAACCATTTTCAATACCAAAATAAAATAAAATTAAAACATGGTATTTATTTTTCATTCAAAAAAAGTTATGGCTTGTAGAGGAAGCCAAAACTCAAATAATGGTCACGGCGGCGGAGAAGTCGTTGTCGTCGCATATGTATGACAAAAAAAACATTCCCTTTTGTCGTTTAGTAAATTCTTTTTATAAAAATACTCCTTTTGAATAAATGTAAAATTCAAAGGGTTTTATAAACCGTATAAAATAAATTTGTGTATAAAACAAAATATGCCTCAATGAAAGGAGATTGAGACGATCTCCCTTACCTCGTATCCGACTTGACTCGATCATTCTTTAATATCCTGAATAATAAACATGAGTTAATTTATACTTGTTTGAGAACCTTTTTCAAGTTCATTATTCCTTTCATATCACTTATTCCCATGTCATGAACACTATGTAATTATTTAAGTTAATAATGGTTGTTTTTTTGATCATTGGCACTTGAGTCAAAAATAAACTCTTTATAATTACAAGTTGTTCATGTGGTAAAATATAAATTATATCCAGAATTATATTCATGATTTAGATATCATATATATCATATATATCATCTATATTCATGCATTTATAATATTACATAACATTTAGAGGTAAGAAATGAAATGCACTGTTCATGGAGACGGTAAGCCGTACGTACGCATGAAGGCTACTTTCATTTCTATTTCGTATTTAATGGAATGAAATCATAATTACATAAAGATATATTATAATTAAAGTATAATATCATATATAATATCATTAAATATATCCTTTTTATGTCCCACATATGACATTAACGAATCAAATCACTTTCAGGGGGCGGTAGTCCGTACTTCCTAAAATGAAGATATCGCGTTTACCCATAATGGAAACCATAAAGGCATGACATAAATGAAAAATACCAAAGTTTAAGGAAAAAATAAACATATTATATATCATATATAAATATAGTGACATATCAATGGCCACCTTTGAAGGTGTTAGAAGAATATTGAACAATCATCGTTTCGTGAGGCAGAAATTTGCCACCCACGGAAACAGTATGCTCATTAACCATTAGATATAGGTGTGTGTAAGTGTAGCTCAAATACTTATTATAAAAACATCCTAGTATATGTAATATACTGGGTTTTTTACAAAATAAATGAATAAAAAGATTTTAGGGGGTTGGAGAAGCAAAATAAATCAAAAGAGCATTAGAGAAGACTTTACCTTTGAATCAGGTAACTCCCTTTGGTTTGACCCAAAAGGGTTTCTTGAAGAGATTCCTACCTAAGGTAAGGCTTCTAGGATGAAGAGACGGATTTGGAGAGATAAAATGAGTAGGGATTGGCCGAGCCAAAGGCTTGAGAAGTGTGGGTAAGGAGGTAGAGGTGGGGGCTTTTATAAGAGGAGAGGAGGGTCACTCTTAGAAAGGTATAAAATGTTACTTTATTTTCAAATGAGTTTCGGATTTTAAAGGTCCCACATTTATGTATTTAGAGGATAAGGTGATAAGGGTTCGAAATATACTCATACAATAGGTCTTTGACAAGTGTAAGTCTTATATTTTACATTATCATTTCATTTTATTTAAATCGTTCATTAATGAGGTAATCGCTGCATCATCATGATGTCATAAATAATTTAATTTATTTAAGGTTTAAAAATTATAAAAAAAATACTATGATGTAGTAAATATTTTTATATTTCCAATGAATATTTATAGTCCAATAGATAATTTATGTATACAAAATTAAAAATGTTTTACTCAGGTGATACATTCTTTGTTATATTTAACTTTCTTTAAAAATAAAAAGACAAAAAGCCATTATCACACAAATGTGATTCCATGGGGTCCCCAAGTTTGTAAGAAGGAATAACATGGTCGTACATGACACAACCAGTAGTATTAGGACACATTTTGGGGCCATTTTTTGTTATTATGATATTATTTTATTATCCTTAACTACCCGATTACTAATTAATCAAGATAATTAAAGATAATTACCGTCATTACTATTCATAATGTCCAAAAACAAAAGAGTCTTGATTACATAATTTGGAACTTATGATTACAAATATTTAATATATTTTACCAAATTAAAAACACAGAAATTTCAATAATTAATTTAAAAATAATTCCAGTTGTCAAAACAAATAGCGGGTTTTTTAGAAACAATATCTATGAAAAGTTTGGCACTTGTTTATGCCCAATTACAAAGTGAAATTAATTATAATTACCACCATTTGATTAAATGGTAAAATTATATTCTAATTACACCTTAAAACCAATTAAAAATATAATCTAACCATATAATTAAATTAGATGAAAAAGCAGTTTTGATGTAAAATGCAGTATTTTTTACTATTCATTAAAAAATGAACATTGTTAAAAAATTACCAAAAAATTATCCAATGTAAATTTCAATGTTCCAATCATAAATAATCTGTTTATTTTGAAAAATAGAGCTTATAAAATTGTCAAAAGTTTTATTTAAAAATGGTTTTCAATCAAAAGGCAGTAAAACAATCTTTTTAAAATATTAGTGTATTCCATGCTTAAGATTGGATTTATTCTCATTTTAAGCCTCTAAAACACTATATAATTCATGAATAGATATAGATAAGAATATATATTATTGATTAATTACTTGGGATGTTACAATAGGTGCTGATGCGCTGTTTTGTGAAGGATTTATGAGGATTTTTTAGACTTTTCAGGGAGCATCGCATCCTACCCCGTCTATAGTAGAGTTGAAGAGGGTGTTCTAGAAGAAGTATATTCCCACTTTTTCAGGGGATGGAGGACCACAAGCTATAGAGTCATGGTTGGAGGCCATGATTTCTATCTTTGAGAATCTAGATATTCCCCCAGATAGGAGGGTGAAGCTCGTGACATATATGATACATGATTCCTACAAGAGATAGTGGGATGTTATCACACATGTGGGACATCATTGGGATATGGCTTGAGAAGATTTTTAGAGGACCTTATTTGACTACTTATACCCTGATACATTGAGGTCCTATCAAGCCTAAGAGTTCATGCATTTGGAGCAGGGCACTCTTTTAGTGATGGATTACTCATCTCGTTTTACATAGCTTCAGTGCTTCACACCTATTCTGAGAGGTGACGAGTTATCGTTGGTAATGAAGTCTGAGGATGGTCTCAGGTTTGACATCTGATCACTGGTGAATGTATTCAGGATGAATTTAGTGATGGATAAAGTGAACTAGGAACTGATTACTGAGTGTAATATGAGGGAGTTGGGAGTAGTGATCCAAGGCGGTTTAGTATCTAGGGTTGGTACTCCTTCGATATAGAGCATGAATAACCATAGATATCCTTCACACGATGTTTCTTTAGGTTGCCAGGTGGTATTCTACATGTGCGGGAAGAGTGGGAATACAAGACCACATTTCCTGGAGGACCCAGTCAAGTGTCAATCTTGTGGTAAAATGGGCCACCTACAACATTTTTTCCATTTTTTCTCACTAAAATCTAGTGATAGGGGTTCTACTATGACTCCACATTCAGAATCAGGGCCACCAGTTTCTCATTAGTTAGGGAACTGAAGTTTGTTCGATCGTTCAGGTTGAGGAGGAGGTCATGGAAGTGGTAGCTAGATGGTAGGTTTTCAGCAATAGTAGGGTGGATTAACTTAGGGTAGTAAAGTAGGGTCATAGGGCTATGGTATAGGTTAGACTTTTGCAGTGGAGTAGACCTAGTAGGAGTAGGATCCCAAACCCTCTACGATTAGAGGTACGATTTTAGTTTCCTCTGTTTTAGCTTCTTCTATTTTCACTACAGGGGATTCCCATAGTTTTATATCTGTTTTCATTTTGGAGAGCCTTGGGCTCTGTATCTTTAATTCTGATGATGCTATGATTCTAGACACTCCGTTGGGGATTAGGACGACTGGTGTACATCAGTGAAAGGAGTTCCCTCTTGAGGTTTGTGGGTGTCAATTATTATGGGAAATTTATGTATTAGAGATAAAATCATTCAATTGCATTCTCAAAATGGACTGGTTGGTCGCTTTCAAGGCCTTTTTTGACTGCTATTGTCGTCGGGTGAGTTCCACATCACCAGAGGGTGGGTATTTTCTATACAAGGGAGAGTGGGATGTCCAGGAGAGCGGAGCTAGACCCAGGACTCTTAGGTTTGTAGGAATTACAACCCATATTACTAGTTTATATCTAGATGACTAGGGGACTTCACATATGGACTTTCCTCTAGTGGTGGATAATTTCAGAGATGTCTTCCCAGATGACTTTTCAGGTTTATCTACAAAGTGAGAGGTATATTTCTCTATTGATCTTGTGGCATGAGTGGCACTAGTGTCCATTACTCCTTATAGAATTTATACAATAGAGTTACATGATCTCAAGAAGTATTTAGATGAGTTGAAAGAGAAGGGTTTCATCCGACCCTGTAATTCTTTTTAGGGTTTTCCTGTCCTGTTTGTGAAGAAGGAGGACAATACCCTCAGAATTTGTGTGGATTATCTAAATCTTAACTAGTTGACGATCAATAACCGATATACCTTACCAAGGATTGATGATCTCTTTGATCAACTTCGAGGAGAGTAGGTGTTCTCGAAGATTGACTTGAGATCCGATTATCATCCGTTGCACGTTAGACCATCAAATATACCTCTTAAAACCTTTTGGAGTAGGTATAGACTTTATGAGTATGTAGTTATGCCATACGGTCTCACAAACATGCCAACAATTTTCATGGAACTGATGAACCAAGTGTTCCATCCTTACTTTGATTCTTTTGTGGCAGTCTTTGTGGACGATATCTTGGTGTACTCACACACTCGATACGACTATGCCACATATCTTAAGATCATATTGAGTACACTGAGGGAGCATTAATTATTTGAAAAGATGTAAAAATTCCACTTTTGGATAGACCATATTCACTAATTGGGTCATGTTATCTCAGAGACATAAGTATCAGTAGACCCAGAGAAAGTGAGAGTAGTAGTTTATTGAGAGCAGCCAAAGAATGTCTTTGAGGTACTAAGTTTTTTGGGGATGGATGATTACTATAGGCACTTTATATAGGAATTTTTACACTTATCAGTGCCACTGAAGGGCATGACTAAGAAAGGTATGAAGTAATTGTGGATATATTCCTGTGATTTAGCCTTTTACGAGCTGAAAGGGAGATTGACTTCAACACTAATACTAGTTTTTATTGAGCCAAGAAAGATTTACACCATATACTATAATGTATCAGGTATCGAGATGGGAGCAGTGCTTATGTAGGGGGAAGGATTCATTGCATATGGGTCTCGGTAGTTGAGGTCACATGAGAGAAATTACCTAACACATGATATCGAGTTGGCTGCAGTTGTGCATGCTTTACGCTATTGGAGACATTACGTTTTGGGAAAGAATTTTGTGGTATACACTAACCACAATAGCCTCAAGTATATATTTACTCAGTGTGATTTTAATTTGAGACAACAACGGTGGGTTGAGTACCTTTAGTCTTTTGAATTTTATCTTGGCTATATGCTTGTGAAAGGCAACAAAGTGGCTGATGCATTGAGCAGGAGGACTCAAATACAATTAGTTCAGGAGTCAAGTAGTGAGTGGCATCTCATGGATCTGTTCTCTGAGATGCATTTAGAGAAACCCTATAGACAAGGGAAGATGTTTCATTCTTCTTTATCTATTACTTATACTCTTCTAGATTGAGTGAGAATGAGGAAGTTATCAGATTATGAAGGCCTATTCCAATGGGAGAGCATGTTAGGTGAGGAACTTACTCATGGATGGACCATAGATGAGGATGAGGTCTTGCATTTTCATGGGCACATATGGGTGTTAGTAGACATACATGAGGAGATTTTGTGAGATTTTCATTCCTCATTTTGGGAAGTTCATTCTGGTGACACCAATATGTATTGAGATCTACACCATCAGTATTGGTGGCCAGGTATGAAGAGATATGTAATAGGTTTTGATGTGAGATGTTCTACCTGTCAACAGGTGAAGGCAGAGCATCAGCGACTAGAAGGGATTTTACAGTAGTTACCCATTCCAAAGTTTAATTTGAATGATGTCGTGATGGATTTTTTGATGGGTTTAATGAGGTCTCCTCGAGGAAATGATGCAGTTTGGGTTATTGTTGATAGACTAACGAAGGTTGCACATATATTTCTGATCAAGGAAACCTTCAGTTTTAATGAGCTTTGAAGGTTGTACATCTGAGAGATTTTGCATTTGTATGGGGTTACACACTCTATCATTTTAAATAGGGATGCCCTATTTTCTTCTCATATTTAGAAGGGACTACAAAGGGCTTTGGGTATATATATACTTCTAAGTACAACTTACCATCTCTAGATATATAGTCAGTTTGAGTGCACGATTCAGGTTTTAGAGGACATGATACAGGCATGCATCCTTGATTTTGGAGGTTATTGGGAGAGACACATACCCCTAGTATATTTTTCCTTCAATAATAGTTTCCAGGAAATGATTTAGATAACACCTTATGAGGCTTTGTATGGTATACCATGCCGATCACCCCTATATTGGCTGGAGGTAGAAGAGGCAGCTATGCTGGGACCTCATCTTGTCCATGAGACCATTGAGTAGGTGGATTTGATTCAGAGAAGGATGGATACTATATAATATCATCATAAATCATAGGCTGATCTACAGATATGACCTCTGGAGTTTAAGGTCAGAGATCAGGTTTTCTTACGTGTCACACCGAGGTTGGGACACAGGAGGATTAAGAGACATGGGATGATTTCACTAAGAAACGTCAGGCCATTTGAGGTTTTGGAGAGATTTGGGATGATTGCCTATCAGTTTTAGTTACATCATAGTTACCAAGCTATGAACAATGTCTTTCACATTTCTCAGCCATTATGTTACTTTTCTAACCCGTATCATGTTTTCCAAACCGAGGAGGTTGAGTTGGAGGTGGATACATCCTTCAAGGAGCACCCTATAAATATTGTTTATCACATCACAAAGGTTTTCCATGGATGGTATGTTCCTCTAGTATGAGTGTTTTTGCAACACAGGTGATTACAAGATAAGATTTGAGAGAGGGAGCCCAACGTTCGATCCTAGTGGCCAGAGTTGTTTGAGGTTTCATCTTTTCCACCCTTGTAAGGGAAATTCAGTGATGAATTGATTTAAGGGGAGAAGTTTGTAAGAACCCAGATCTTAATTTTAGGTATGTATCTTTATTTTGGGTGTTTTTGAGGAAAAAGGAAGAATTGGGGGTTTTCTAAGTACACGCCGTGTACTCTTGTGTGCACGTTGTGAACCCGGTTTCCGCACATAATCGTGTACTGGCCATGTATTGATCGGGTACATGGACATGTAGGTGACCTGGTAGACCACCTGAAGTGAGGTCCAGTTGAGGCTAGTACATGACATGTACATTAAATGAACACTCCATATAATTTTTTTTAATTTATTAATCTGTGCAGGGTCACGTCTCATATTCAAAAAACACTTTTTCTAATTCTGGTCCGGGAGCGACCGAGGGCGACGATCAAAGTATGAGATGCCATTTATTCATCCGAGGTCTGATCTGAACTCCGGTGGGTGTGTTGTAATCCCACTGGTGATCTTTTCCTTCTTCTTGACCCTCTATTCCTGATTTTTCCTCTCTCATGAGTTATATAGGGTTGATCATTTTTACCCTCTTTGAAGATCTATGTCGTTCTAGGCCGATTCATGGGCCTACATTCAAGAGTATTCATCGTAAAACATCATGGTAGGTGATTTGTGACTTTCTTTGATTGTATTTGGATTATATATGCTAAAAGTGTCAAATACCCATGTTTAGGGTATTGCGTGTTTTAGAATTTAACCCTGTTTAAGACTTGTTATGGTTTGTTTGATTTTTGAAAGGGTTATTTGATTATGCATAAGGTTTTTGTACCTTGATTATGGATGTGTTTTCCATGTTTGATTGATTATGTCCATTGGTTCTAGGAAGCATGTTATAATTTGTTATTTTCCATGCCTAGGGTTTTTAGTATGGTGTTGTAGATTATATGAGATGCATGTGTTTCACATTGTGAAATCTTGACCAAGGGGAATTGACTATGAGATATTACCAAGATAGGATCTTTTGTGTATGATTTCTGTTATGTTGACCCAGAGGTATTAACTATGAGATCTTCTGAGTGGTCATAAACCAGAGGGGTTAGACCATTAGAGCAACCTAGAGTGTCGTTATTAAATGAATGTTGGACCATAGGGAATTGACCGTGAGAGCTACTAGAGGTTCATTATAATTTATATTGATGCTATGTAGGCCAAGTGGGTATTGACTATGAGAGATACCCAGGAGGTAATTTTTAAATGATTAGTGCTATACAGGGCTAAAGGAGTTTAACTTTGTGATATTTCCTAGAGGGTCATTATTTATTTAATTAACAATATGTTGAACCATAAGGCTTATACTGTGAGAACATTCCTAGAGGGTTTCTTTTGAATGTTTGAATGATTGTGATGAGTCTGCCAAGACAAAGCACAAGCGTAGACTCAATATTACTTGTTTTTTTAGATGGTCTATTGAGAGGTCTATTTTTTTGTTATTATACAAGGGGATACTGAGTTTAGGCTAAATCTAGAGGTTAAATTATTCAATGGATTGAATAATTAATAAATTTAAATGAATGTGATTGTAAACTGTAGTATTGTTTACTTTTGAGTACTTCCTAGTTTATTGATTCATTTCTTCTTATTACCTGTTATATATATTCACTAATAGTTAGGAATAAATATTTTGGTGGTTTCCTACTGGGATTCATCTCACACCCTTTTTGGGTCATGATTTTGGGCCCAAATAGATTATATGGTTGTAGGTATAGAAAAAGGGAAAGCAACCTTCTTCATCAGGTACTTGATTGCTGTTGGAGCTGGAGATCATGGGACCAAGTTGAGGATTATGATGTTATTAGAGTTTACTATTTTTTTTTACTTTGGTTTTAGTATTGTATTTCCAACATTGTGACTTGTTTTTATACTTTCATAGATACTTGTGACATGAATCATTATATATATATATATTTATGCTTCAGTGTTTTATACTATCAATATTCCACTATTTACTTTATTGTATGGTATTAGTGATTTTGATATTGTTTATTATTTTTTTCTGCTATGTTACCCTGCCTATGAGGTCATAGTTTCCACACTATCACACCCAAGGTCCTCACTACTAGTCAGAAGCCTTTGGAATTTGGGGAAACGCGCTTGAGGCCATGTGACCAAGTAGGTACGGGGCACCTTTGGGCGACACCTGGAATCGGGACGTTACACTACCCAAGGTGAAAAACTTGGGCATATGATGCCTTTCTATAATAGATTATCCAACTAATTCTTTTACTCTTTCATTGCAGCTGATTACATATGGTAATAAGGGATAAAAACTATTTGAGTACTAAGAACTAAATCAATAGGAAATATACCTCTGTTAATGATGGAAAATAAGATAAATCAGAAGTAAACACTTCAAACAAATTAAATACAAATGGAGGGAGATCATTACTCAATGATTACCACTTCAAATAAAAATAAAACACTGATGTTACTTTCCCCAACTATGGATAAGAATTTTTTTCTCTACTTTTCATATGATCCCATTCTCATTAATGGATACAACACCCCACATTAGGTATAGTAAAGGAGACTTGCTGAAGATAATATTCAATTATGAACCTATTAGTAATAAAATAATCCTTCATCAGGATGATATCAAGAGGTTTTATGTTGAGAACCAGAAAATTATAGGTAATCTTGATTTTTGATACATAGAATGCATAAGTAGTATAATGAAGTCTGTGGTCTCTCTTTGTTCTAAGGGGCGTAGTAATATCCATCACATAAGATAAAATATTCCTAGGAATATTTACCAGGTTCATAACGCAAGTAAATATTAATGAGTGAGATGCATCGGTATTAAATAAAGTTATCACTAAAGATAAAGCTATAGTAATGACACCTCTCCTAGTCACTAGACCTATATCAGCTTCCTCTAGAGACTCTTCCACTATGTGAAAAATCTCCGTTCAAGATTATTATGGTTGGAATCCATTATATATAAAAGCATATAATTTACCATAGTAATTATAGATGATTATGATTCTATTAAACTACACGGAGGATAATAAATGGTATAATTTTTGTAGGTGTATTGAGTGAATATAAAAATTGCAGATCTTTGGCACCTTAGTACAAACACGTCTCAAATTCCAAACCTTTTTACACCAGAATAAATTCAAAGGGCCTATTATAGGTAGTGTAGGAGTTCTATAATATAACTAATTTTTAGAACCACCATGAGAATCAGCAATCTTTCACTTTTAAAGGAACTAAAAAAACTACCATTGGGAGAAAAATAACTCCCATCAACCCTAACTTACCTACCAGGTCAAGATCAAACTTCAAAAATCTATATATTATATCATCATATTAAGGGATATTTAGTAATAAAAATTAAAAATGGATATCAGGCTTAGATACCAATATCAAACTTTTAAGCCTTTATCCTCTCATTCAATACAATATCAGGTGAAAATTGAATAGACCATACAAAGCGGGTCACATACTGTGACATGGTCCAATTAGAATGCTGGAGGTTTAAAAAATTCATAGCCTTTTCTAGTACCATAGATTCTGGATAGAAATAATTGGTGAAAAGAACTTTAATTTCCTTTCACTCCAAACCCTCAATATTTTTCACCATTACCATTAAATCACACATATTTTTACTAAGACCTTCCAAATTAAGGGTAACACAATTAACCTTAGTACCCTTAGGCATTTTTAAGAAGTAAAAAGCTCTGTCTTTCCCAATTAATCCTCAGAATCACATGGTTCACAATTTCCTTGGAAAAAAGGTGGTTTTTGGTGAAGAAACACTTGAGAACAATTTCAAGATTCAACCATTTCAGGTTCCACAACTAGAGCTTGAACGGGATTATGTGCATGTGCCTGTCCCAAATCTTGGACAACATGCACAAAAATCTCAACAAAATTCCGGTCCATGGGTGAATATGATAATTATGGTTAACCATAAGCTTCCTCCTGGGGAATATTCAAATATTATGTTAGAGGAATAATGCTACAAAACATCAAGATACAACACTGAATAAATAATAGCATTACTCAGATAAAAAACTCAAAAATAAAAAATATTTATGTCAATCCCCTAAGATAAGATTTCTAGATTTGGATTCTAACATAGTGAAAAAAATAGGTAAAATACTAAAATAACATCAAAAATCACTTAAATAAACTTTTCCCAAACACATAGGGTGACTTAAGGCTCATTATATTGAAATTTTTCCAGGAAATAGCTCACATATACCTCCTAAGACCCATCAAGATATCCCAAACTATATATTGATATCCAAGAAGGTTGCTTAAAATGCACCTCTGATACCACTTTTTCATGAACCAAATCAGATACCCTGATACCTAAGATGACCATTAAACACACCAAATTGTATTAATAATCCCCATGGGTTGGAAACTAACACTTGGAATCATAAATAAACCAGGAGGGAACAAATTTTCCACAAAAGAGTGGATGATAAAAGATTACAAGTTAGTTTGCTCAAAATTACAAAAAGAGAATATACCAGAAACAAATAGTGATAACATCAACCCAAAGTAGTACATCATTAAATAACTCAACAACCAACATGATAAAAACTCAAATATCCCATGAAAAAAGTGGTTGGAACCTCCACCTGTCTCCTCCATCACCACTCTATGGTCTAAAGGATCAAGAACATCCACCACCACTAAGTGGTGCTTTACATTTTATTGGAAATGGAATAAGAAAGTATATAAATGCCTAAGGAAAAAGGTAGCATGTGAACTATAAATTTCAATAGGTTATCACAAAGTGATCCAATGCTACAACAAAAACAGGCTTTATCAGCGCTCAAAATGGGCTTTAATAGTGCTAAAAAAGCGCTGTAAAGCTCAGTACTGATATAGGGGGGTCCCTATTTTCAGCGCTATGAAAAGCACTGATAAAGGCCCCTTTTATCAGCGCTAAAAAAATCACTGATAAAAGACCCCTTTATCAGGGCTTTTTTTAGCGCTGATAAAAGGGAACTTTATCAGTGCTTTTAAAAAGCACTGATAAAAGGAAAAAAATTATAAAAAAATAAAAGAATTATATAATGTGGGGAGACATTTTAACAACGCTTGACCCCCCCCCCCCTTAACAGTGCTAGGAGGACCCCCCTCACACTCTCCTACACACGCATCCCTTTTCTTCAACCTAAAGTCGAACCCACGACCTCCCCCCTTTCGTGGCAACACCTTTACCACTAATCCATTTCGTTTTTTCTCTATTTAATGATATATCTATTTATTTATATATATAGTTATATTTATTCTTATATTGATATAGATTCATATTAATATAAATATATTTATTCATATATTAGTATATATATATATTCATTCATATATTAATATATATTAATATATATTTATATATATATTTTTAGTTATAATTTTTTATCCGTATATATATTTGTATATTAATATATACTTATAAGATTAGTTTTAAATATATTTATGAAAAAAATATGTTTTTTATGTGTGTTTATAAATAAATAAATAAATAAATAAATAAATACATATATACAATACACATACACACACACACAGAGACACATATATTTACGAATAAATACATATATATATGTGTGTGTATTTGAAAAGCCATAGAATGTAAAAATAACCATAACTTATAATCTAGAAGCCCATTTCAACTCCACAACTAGTAAAATCGAAGAAAATGAAACAATATTCGATATGATATGTGGTACATGCCTAACGGGCATCTAGATCAGAAGTTATACTTGTATGAATGTTAAGAAATCGGGGTATCCCAACTAAAAACTCAGTTTTGGAGGCCTTCTAGGCCTTTTTTTGGCCTCGAAAGTGCTTTAGTCACCAGCGCGTATAGCTCGTCGCATGCTTCGATTTGACATGATGTAGAGCTCAAACGGACACCCGGATCGAATGTTATGGCCTTTTGAAGTTTGAGTTACATTTTCAACTTCTTTTAGATCTTTTATTAATTGTTTTGATTTTTTGTGTCTTCAAATTGTTATTAAATGATTTTTAATCAATAATTATTATAAAATTATTAATTAATAATATTTTTTTAAATATTTTGAATCCATTTTCACTAAATTTCTTATATATTAAATTTAATAGTCTATTTATACATATCTAAAACATATATAAAAAATACATATTATATTTATATTTATATCAATATAAATATACTTATATAACAATAATTTATTTTTCAGGATTTTTTTTAAACCTAAAATTTATCACCAGTAGGAGAAAGTTCTGATAAATCTCCTCTTTATTTGTGCTACTAAAAAAAGCACTGATAAAGGGGGCCTTTATCAGCACAAAAAAAATCACTGATAAAGGGGGGCTTTTATCAGTGCTAAAAAAAAGCACTGATAAAGGGGGGCCTTTATCAGTGTTTTTTTAGCGCTTCCCTTTCCCATTTTTGTAGTAGTGCATAATTAATACCATAAAAATTTGAAATTTATGATATTAGTATAAATGATTTTTTTCATTAAATTTTCATATTTTAAACCAATAATTTCTTTCATTTCAATAGATGGATGACATTTCAAATAAAATTTGAAGCTGTTATAAATGAAAATTTTATATAAAACAGTTTATATTAATCAATTGGCATGAATGAAATAGTAAAAATATAAATAGAATGTATATGAAGTCAAATAAAACATATAACCATGGTTAAACGCCCTCTTTTATGTTATTACTATCTTATACATCTTATCAGTGCTCATAACTTTTAAAAAGTGTGTATACACAATCAACAAATCAACATGGGGACCCATTATGGGAAATAAATCTATAAAACCAACAGGAGAACTAATAATGATAATCCTTATATGACTTGGTTTAGTTAGTTTTTTCATTGTAAATGTAGTGCCAGGGGATTAAGATCCCAATGTTCTTATACTAACCACCTACTAACTACCTAGGCTCCCATGTTCTACAATCAATCAATCAATAAAATCGGCAACCAATCATTTCAAATAATTTCAAAATATAATTTTAAACACCCCAATACAATAAAATTTATTCATTTTGGAATAAAATTATTATTCTTCTATATTTCCTTATACACAACACCATGTTAATCTTACGCTACACACAACACTGAGTTAGCTTGCCTTACACGTAAGACCGAGTTTTACTTCCTTTTAATGACACACCCAATTTAAAAGTAAATTTTGAAACATTTATAAATTTTATTTTTCAAAATAAACTTCATTTTTGAATGTGAAATGTAAAAATTATCTTTTAATGACTTATAATATTTTTTATAAGTTTTATTTTTTAATGGTTAGGGAAAAATACCACACTTTAGTTGAAAAATTCCTTTTTGTTTAAATAATTATTAATGATAAATTATGTTTTAAATAGGTTTCAAAGTCACAATAGATCCATCATACATATATTAATACAATGTAGGTAATTATAATCATTTTTATATCGAATTTATATATAAAAACTTAATGAACTTTTGAACATTTTCAATTTAAAAACCCTCTTTCTTACCATGTCTGTGAGATTAGTTTTAAATTTAATTTTTCCACTTATTTTAATTGAATCTGAAAAACATATGTACATAGATAGAATAAGTATAATATTTATATTCTAATTATATAAACTTAATTTTTTGGACCAAAATGATCAATGAATGTAATTAAAATGAATGAGAACAATTATTGTAAAATCTAGTTTACTTAGTGATTAAACATTAATATTAAGGAGAAAAATGGCCTAGAAACTTTTTAAAAATCCATTGATTACCAATATTTACACCAAATCCCCTATTGGTTCTATTTTTATGAGTTAGTGGAATACTATTCCACGAATGTGACCTATATAATAAGTTTTGTAAGGAAATAGATAAAAAAATAACTTTACTTACCTTTAACATTTATAAAGCCTTGAGATATGGAAAAATATCATATTTTCAGTTATATATATAATTTTAAGATATAAATGAGTTATTTTTATCATAATAATTTATCATTAATTTTTATATAAAAATTATTTACAAAAATTTCTAAGAAACACCAACGTAGTCGTTATTTAGTTAATAATTACAAAAATAAATGACACTAGAAATATTAAAAGAGAAAAAAGTTGAATTAATTATTTTGTTCCAATATTTTTTATATGAATAGGTCATGTTACATATCATTAAACTTAATATATTTTAATTCCATCATTTTCTTGATATTTTAAAATTTAAATTAATTAAATAATGTCAAAATTGACATTGATGATATTTTATAATAAATGATATTTTATTAAAATAATTAAAATCATTAAAAATCCTATATTATTTATATTTTTTTTTCAAATATTAAAAAAACTAAAATATGATATATTTATTTACCAATTTATCTTTTATAATAAACATATTGACCCTTAAATAGTGAAAGAATTGTTAGCATGGTTCAGGTTAAAGTAGTGTTTTTGCGTGTTCTATGCGATTCAGTTAAAATTAACTTCCAAAACACATGAGATATTTTAAAATTATATATAAGATTTATAATTATATGGGTATATATTTTCTAATAAATTATAAATTTAAATTAGTTTTTATGGTTAAATTATTTATGTTAGATAACTAGTTACCTTAATAAAAACCAAAATGATAAATGTGAGGAAACATAGAAGTTAAGGAACAAAATTATAAAAAATCACTTATTTTTGTGTGGTGGAAGTTTGAATTGAACATAATTTAAATTTAAAAAATTAATTTCAATTTTATTGTCACATAATCAAAGGGAGACCTCCCAATAGTGTTTACCTTTTCATATTTACAAGAATTCCACTCCCCCTCCACTGTAAAAATACTTTCACTCCCCCCATTTATTCAAACATATCAATCCCTTTTGATCATACAAACCAAGAAAAAATAAGCTTAATCTTTTTACTAATCCTAGAATATAAAATTTTATTATAAATAGAAACAAGGAATTATTTTGGTATAAACGAAAAAGAGTTACTCGAAAAAGAGGTATCGTTCTTCAACGATCACTTTAGTTTTATTTATTTATCCTCTCTTTAAATTATTGTTATATCTTTATTATTTAATAAAATCAGTGTAATAAATATAATTATATATTTCTATATTAAAGGTACAACCTATACCTATACTCACTTCCATCAAATCAGATAAACAATCACCATTTATATGTACGATAGACTACCACCTTGCAAACTGATATTGTTCGTTCTTCCATTTTCACCCTTAAAGGGTGGGGATAATGATGTAATTTTAGATCATAGATTATATATATCATATTTATAATGTATTTATACCTATTTAATTTTTTGTATAACATGTGGATTCAATATTTCAATTTTGTGGGAATATAATAACATCATTTTTGGATGTGTGGACTACCGCCTCCTCATTGCGATGTGATTCATTCACGCATTACATGGAATGTATTAAGGATAGTTTTAGTAAAAATATGTGATAAATATTAAATTAATGTGATACTAGAATTATAATTTACACATATATCATTTAATTTTCATTCGTTTATTATTAAAATAAAATGGAAACAACGTTCATGAATACATACGACATACCATCTCCATGAACGATGTATTTCATTTTCCTGTCTACAAACCTTATGGATTACTGTAAATACGTATATAATGAATAAATATGATACTTAAATCATTATTTAAATTATGTAGGTGATGAAATCAGGATGTAATTAATAGTACCCAAAATTAAAAGTCAAGACATAATAAAAAAATAGGGAAATTAACACCTGCAATGATGAAAGATTATTAATGAATGGGTTATAATATGTTATAAAATGAATATATATGATATCATAGATATTAATAAGAATATAGTGTATGTTAATAGCATTATTAAAACCAATATATATTAGTTTAAGGAGTGTTCAACCAAAATAGAGTGTAAAGTAAGGGATTTTCAACTCACTTTTTATATTTGAGAGATAAATATCATATTCACCACTTACTTCTTTTGTATGGTTTATATAATATTTTTTGGAAATATTATAACATGAATCTTTTTATATTCACGTTATTTAAATTTATACTTTGAATTATCTCATCGAATGGGTTCTAAAATCAAAATTACCAACTGGTAAAAGTTATATTGCAATCTCACTTTCTTTTGTGATTGTTAACTTTCCCTAAAAAAACACTCTCTCACAATAATTTTTCACTGGACATTATATTTCCTTGTGATATCCATATTATTGTATTATGGATATTATTATTTCTTAAATATTATACCATATTTACAAATGGTTTTCTCTTTGAATGTTATTTGATTTACTGGGGAAATATTGTAAATCCGTATCTTTTACTCAATACAGATATTTGATAAGGAACATTGTTTATGAATTTAAATATATTATTTGATAAACTGGGAATGATTTGGACTTGAAAGACATGGGTTAGGGACCATTTAATGAAATTACCTTAATGAATAAGTAGTCTCATATGACTAATTGAGTTGGAGAAACCCTTTTCATTTGTAAAAAGTATATTTTAAACTGTCTTGGGAAAGGTCTTGATAGTAGAGTTAAGGTTTAAAAAACAAAATAAGTTTGTAAACAATATGTTTTAAACCATATTGTGAATGTTATTTATGATAAAGATTCTTTATACGTGGGAAACATGGTGTCCAATAATTAAGAATTTCCTTTATTTCATTTATTATTATCCAAAGGATTTTCACTATGAAAAAAATTCAAGGATGCATTTCATTCTAATTTTATTGATTAAATTGAATGCGTGTTTAGTTTCATTTTCCATGAGATATTGATTATTATCATTGATTAATTATTACTTCCACTGTACTTTACCCTTACTGAGAAATTTATCTCACCCTTATTTTGTTTCCTTTCCCTAAGATATAAAGATAAATCCTTAGAATGAGTTTCAAGGATGAAGATAATTTTATTTTGTTATGCATTATGTGTTTTTACTAAAAATGTAAAATGGGTTCCATGTATGTATCTAATTTTCCAAAATTTCTAAACTTATCAATCCTTCATGATTTTATTCCTTGTAATAATTCCAATGTAATAAAGTATGACACCCACTCTGGGATTTTGGGGTCGAGACATTATAGTTGGTATCAAAGATATTTTAGTAGAAACATTAAAAATTTGATTTAAGAAAACAAGGATTATAGAACATAAGCTTACAATAGAATTTGAGGATAATTATAGAATGACAACCCAAATAACTGATGTTTAGGATTATGATATTATCCATGAATAATTTTTTCAATTTATATTTTGTATTTCAGTAGTTTTTAGATTATACATGATAAGATCTAATTGATTATATATCATAATTAAAAAATAGGACCTATCATAATTTATGTGAACCTCACCAATGAACACGATCTAAAGAGTAATAATGATCATTTCTTTTATGGTCTTAAGAAAATATTTTTAAGGAAACTAGTCTCCCATGAATTATCATCATTTAAGGACATAATATCATGTGATAATGAGACAAATAAATAATTTTCTAAGTATTACAGACTTAGAGGGAATCTATAGAAGAATATTATAGTAGATCAAAAAATAGATAAGGTAAATAAGATAATGAAGGATTTTCATGCATGTGATAATTGTGGATAGAAACACCCCGGTACTTTCTTGAAGGGAATTAAAGTTTGCTATAAGTTGGAGAAAAATACCATAAACTTAGTTATTGTGATGGAAGGAAAGAAAATTCCAAGGTAAAATGTTTCTACTATAAGGATATTTAGAACTGTGGAAATGAATGCCCCAAACATCAAGGGAATATACCTCAGAAGAAGTAGAGGGATCAAGGTCAAGCTTATGTGATTGATACAACTAAATTGGAATGATTAATGTGCCTATGTAATTGGATCTTTGTTTAATGTTTTAAAAGTGTTTTATCAATGTTGTCTTGGATATAAGAATTATTAAATAATTAAGTATTGTAATGTAATATTATTTCATGAATGATTTTACATCATAAGTGTAAATGTACAAAAAAAAGTGATCCAGTAGGAAGTTATTTTTTTTGAGAACACATGGTTGAGGTAAGGACAACCCTTAATATGCTCATAATGTTGAGATAATAATTTTTGGATAAAGATATGGTTGATAAGGATGAAGTAAATTGGATACTAATAACTACCCTAGAACTAATTCTAATGTTATAGATCTTAATATTTTGGAAGGAACATAAGGTGAACCATTTATGATATGGTTTAAGTTGATATATATAATTTTTTAAGGGTTAATGTATTACTTCAACATACAATGCAACCAGTTCTAATAGATAAAGTAGAAATATTTCAAAGGAAAAACCAAAGGATAATAGTATTCTTATGAAATAGAAATGCATCAATTAAGTATATTTACTTATATTATTAGAGGGTGAAATAATTATTTAACTCTAGTAATATTATATTGAAATAAAAAATTATCCCATTGAGTTCATATCATATGAATAAAATGGTCATTTAGATCATCATAGATTTATGGTTTTGGGGACCTTAACTTTCCTTTGATCACTTACTTTCTTACGACCAATGAATATATTTATTTATGATTTTCTTCTATATCTATGTTTTCATTTCCCACGCATGTTATCCTTTCTGGGATCCTTGTTATGTGACCTTTATACTTACCTATTTCTCTTATTAAGATTATTTTATATTAAACATATTTATGATGTGGTATTTTCAAAAAAAATATTTTCAAATATCAAACCCATGACTACCAAGATCAAGTATAAATTGATAGGATGCAATTTAATTAAGGATGGGAGAATGTAACACCCAAATTACTTATAATAAATTAATTTTAGAATTAAATTAATTTTTTTATATATCTTGAATTATATGAAACAACATGTTAAGATTATGTTACACACAATACTGAATTAAGTTGCGTTATATACCAGACTGAGTTTTACCACCTTTTAATGAAAAAAATATTTTTAAACTAAAATTTGGCACTTTAATAAATTTTATTTTTCAAAATAAACTTCATTTTTTAATGTTTAGTGTAAAAATTATATTAGAGTGATATTTTGGTATTTTTTGGAGAATTTTCATTTTTCGATGAATAGTTAAAAATACTACATTTTAGTTGAAAACTACATTTTCATTTAAATAATTATTAATGTTGAATTATATTTTAAATTATTTTAAAATTAAAAATATAGCCATTATGAATCAATTAATATAATTTAGGTCATTGGAATTATTTTATTATGGAATTTAGTTATAAAAACATAATGAAATTTTGAACATTATCACTTTAAAAACCCACCTTCTCACTACATCTACGGGATTAGCTTTAAATTTAAAATTTTCACTTTTGTTAAGTGAATTGTTAAAAAATGATATAAATAGTTTGAATCTGTATAATATTTATATTCTAATGAGATCAAATTAATTTTGGATCAAAAATATTAGTGAATGTAATTAAAGTTATTCACTGTGATTAAGGTAAAAAATAGATTACTTAGTAGTTAAACTTTAATATTATGAAAAAAATGAACTAGAAACCTTTTCAAAAACCATTTGATACCCATATTTATACCATATAATTTTTTTGAATATTATGAGTTATAATGATACTATTCGATGAAAGTGACCTATATAATAAGTTAAGTAAGGAAAAAGAAAAAAATTAATATTCCTTATATTTAACATTTATAAAGCCTTGAGATATGAAAACACCATATTTTTGGTTATATATATGATTTTTAAAGATAAATTAGTTATTTTTATCATAATAAATTATCATTGATTTTTTGAGATGAGTTAAATACATAAAATGTATAAGAAATTCCAACATATTGAGTATTTGGTAAATAATAAAATAAAATAAATGATATTAAAAATATTAAAAGTGAAGAAAATTTAATGAATTATAATGTTAATTTTTTTATATGTATAGGACATTTCACATAGTATTTAAATTAATATAGTTTAATTCCATCATTTTCTTGATATTTAAAATTTTAAATTAAATAAATAATGAAAAAATTGACATTAATGTTATTTTATAATAAATGATATTTTATTAAAAGAATAAAAATTAATAATAATACTATCTTATGTAAAATTTATTTTTAAATGTTAAAAAATATCAAATATTGTCTATTTATGGACCAATTTATGTTTTATAATAAACATATTGACCCCTAAATAGTGAAAACATTTTTAGTAAGGTTTGGGTTAAAGTAGTGTTTTTGTGTGTTATATACGTTTCTGTTAAAATTAATTTTCAACACACATGAGTTTTTTATTTTTTAAATTATATTTAATATTCATAATTAGGTGGGTAAAAATTTTATAATAAATCTAATTATAATTTATTCTTTATGGTTAAATTGGTTAGGTTATAAAACTACTTACCATAATAAAAACTGAAATGGTAAATGTGGGGAAACTCAGAAGTTAAGGAATGTTTTTTAAAATTCTCCTATCTTATTGTGGTGTGGATTTATTTTGAACAAAATTTTACTTTAATACATTATTTTTCAATTTTAGTGGCACATCAGGTAAGGGATATCTTCTTATAGTGTTTACCTTTTTATATTTACAAGAATGCCACCCCCTCCACTATTAAAATGCATTCACTCCCCCATTTATTCACACCTCTCAAGAATTTTGGATCATAAAAAACTGAACTAGATAATCTCTGAAAATCAATACCCTAATCATAGAAGCATCACTTTGGTATGTAAAAAACCAAGTATTTTGGTACAACCTAAATAGAGTTACCCGAGAAAGAGGTGACGTTCTTCAATGGACACTTTAGTTTTTTTCATTCCCAAATACTTAAATTATTCTTATATATTGATTATATAATAACATAAATATCGAAAATATACTTATTTTTTGTTATCTTAAGGGTAAAACCTACACCCACACACAATTAAATCAAATGGGACAACCAATCATCGTTCGTGTGTATGGGGAACTACCGCATCGTGAACCGATGTCATTCGTTCTTCCATTACTGCCCTTCAAGGTTGAGGATAATGGTGGTGTTATAGTTTATATATGATATATATGATATTTATAATGCCTTTATGACTATTTAATTTTTTTTATAACACATACCGTCATGATTTTCATTTTATGGGAATATGATAACATCGTTTTTAGATGTGTGGACTACACCCTCTCAATGCGACGTGATTCGTTCACATATTACATTGAATATATTAACAATGGTTTTAATTAAATTATGTGATAAATATAAAATAAATATTATACTATAATTATAATATACATTAATATCATTTATTTTTCCTTCTTTTAATATGATATGAAAATGGAAACAACGTTCAAGCATACGTATGACCTACCATCTTCTTGAATGATGTATTTCATTTTACTATCTAAAAACATTATGGATTACTATAAATAAATATATATTGAATATATATGATCTTTAAATCATGATTTAATTTTTTGAGGTGATTAAATCAAGATCTAATTATTGGGAACAAAAATAACAAGTCAATACATACTCGAAAGACAATGCAATTAACACCCGAAATCATGAAAATGATGAAAGATTATTAATGAATGGGTTATAAAATATTTTAAAAAGACTATATATGATACAATAGATTTTAAATGGTTCTATTTTATGTTTATAAAATTATTAAAACCATTATACACGATGCTAAATAGCGTTCAACCAAAAGAGAGCGTAAAGTAAGGGATTTTCATCTCACTTTTTAAATATTTGAGATAAATGTCATATTCACCACTTACATGTTTTGTATAGTGTATATACCAAAATTTTACACATATTATGTCATTAATACTTTTATCTTAATGGTATTTAATGTTTTACTTTGAATTATCTCATCAAAGGGTCTTTAACTTGAAAATTACCAACTGATAAAAGTTATATTATAATCTCACTTTCTTCAATGATTGTTAACTTTACCTCAAAACAATCTCTTTCTCATAATAAATTTTCATTGAAAATTATATTTCATTATAATATCCATATTATTTTATGATAGATATAATTATTTCCTAAAATTTATAAAATATTTAGATAAAGTTTTTACTTTGAATGTTAATTGATTTAATGTGGAAATATTCATAAATTTGTATCTTTTAATCAATAATGATATTTGTTAAGTCACTTTATTTACAAATTTAAATCAATTATTTGATATATGACGAATTATTTGAAAATAAAAGACATGTTTTGGGAATGTTTAATGAAATCCCCTCGATTCAACATTAGTATCATGGGATGAATTCAGTTGTAAAGACCCTTCATTTTTGTAACCAATATATTTTAAACTGTCTTATGAAAGGTCTTGATAGTAGAGTTAAGGTCAGACAAACCAAATAGGATTACAACCAGTATTTTTTAAACCATCTTGTTTATCACGACCCGTCTCTTGGGGCCCTTACCCTGACTACCCCAAGCCCTCCTTCCATAGGCCAAAGGCTGGTGACTAGTACCGAAGGTGTATTCCATAAAACTAGGAAGGCATTGCTTTTATAACCTGTATCACACACAACCAAGAACACAACAAGATATGAACTTAAATAAACTGAATAGTAAACAAAGTGAGTACAGGAAGAAAAAGGGGCCAGAATACAATCCCAACTAGAAAGTGCAAGGAAAATTGGATAGTACAAGACGACTGATAGATGAAAAGAAACTCCTGGATCGTCCACCATGAATAATACATAAAGGGTAGGTACAGATCATGAACAACCGTCTCTGCGGTTTTCCTCATCTAACATCCACCTCCGAGCTACCTCCAGTCCTGGTACTCTCATCCTCAGTCAGCTATGTCCATCGTCTGCACCAAACACAATGGGGTGCGGGAAAAACTCATACAAGGGTGAGTATAATGATACTCAGTAGGGACCCCGAGACCCTCAAGGTCTCACAAAATTCACTAAAGATAAACCACACAGCATGGAATCAACAGATAAACCTACTAAGTATATGCCTATACATATACCTAAGTTATCAATTAAACCCATCTCAATCATGAGGAAAACACAAAGTCCAACTCAAAAGCCCAAATCTCAACTTTTCCACGAAGGAAGGAATACCACCAAGGTAAGAACCACACAGGTACGCAACACAAAATAATACCACCAAGGTATTACCACGAAGGAAAGTACCACACAGGTATGAACTCAGATCACACCAGGTATAAGTTAAGTACAAAAGTACAAATGATTATTCGTAAAGTTAGATCATCTTATTCTGTCAAGAGGCTCTACTGCTGACCCACACATGATCGCTCAGTGCTGACCCACATAAGATCACTCAGTTCTGACCCACACTGGATCACTCAGTGGTGACTCACACTAGATCGCTTGGTGCTAACCCACACAACATCGCTCGGTGCTGACCCACGCATGATCGCTCGGTGCTGACCCACACATGATCACTCGGTGCTGACCCACACAGGATTGCTCAGTTCTGACCCATATAGTATCTCTTGGTGCTGACCCAGAAAGGATCTCTCGATGATGACCCACACAGGATCTCTAGGTGTTGACCCATACAGGATCGCTAGTATATCTCTAGTACATTATCAGACCCACACAAGATCTCTATTATATATCTAGTACGTCATCAGACCGACACATGATCCTAGTACATGATCTGGTACATCGTCAGACCCACACAGGATCCTAGTACATCTCTAGAACATTGTCATACCCACACATGATCCTAGTACATTCTTTGGTACATTGTTAGACCCACACATGATCCCAGTACATCTTCACAGCCAGCTATAGGGTTCTCTCACTACGCCCGCTTATCTCTGGGAGGTTCTGCTCCACAATCCACTATTCTATACTCTAGCTTCCAATAATTCCCACAAGGAAGTATCAAAAAGGTCTGCCATGCTATAGGGGTTTCAACATAATAGACGGTGCGTCAATCAGACACCTGGTCTGTGAGTTATTAGCCTTTTAGTCCTGAGGGCCTAGTTGGATTAATGCTCGATCCAACCCAACCATACCCAAACTTTATCTAAATCTCTAGTGGGGTATACTCAAATGGACTATCTCACTTTGAGGTTTCCAGCGCCACTGATGGTTCATCAAACGGATGCCTGATGACAAAGTTATTGCTGTTAGAGTGAAAAGTTTGAAGTTGTCCCGGGTCTGGTCTGACCCGGTTGGACCGACCTGACTCGACCCGGCCCGGGCTAACCTGACCCAATTCTGGTCGACCTGGCCCGCTGAGTTTGGTCCGGCCCAACTACACTAGGCGGCCTAGCCCGTGTTGGTTGGTGTGGAGGCCCTGATGGCGGCGCGAGGCTGCGTGGGCTGTGGAGGCCGCGAGGGCGTTGCGAGGTCGCGGGGTGGCGAGGCCGTAGGGGCCGCAAAGGCCACAGAGGCTATGGAGGCCTTGAGGTATGCAGAGGCCATGAGGGACACAGAGGGCCGCGAGGCAGTGAAACCGCGGTGCGGCACAGAGGGTAGTGAGGCGGCAAGGCTGCGGGGTGGCGTAGAGGGCCGTGGGGCGGCGGGAAGGGCCGCGGGGCGGCGGGAAGGGCCGCAGGGTGGTGGGAAGGGCCGCGGGGCGGGGAGGCCACAGGGCGGCGCGAGGAGCGGTAGCACGATGTGGCCGCAGGGGGTGCATAGGGCAGCACATAGAGCCATGTGGTCATCGCCTTCGTCGCGTCCGGCGATGTGCCGGCTGCCGCATCTGTTCGTCGCCATAGCACAAAACCACCTTCTTCCGTCGCAAAGAACACACCATTCAAGAAGAACGGCTTAGGGGTCGGGTGATGTTTGTTTGGCCTACACCCTTAACATTAGAGCGATTGTAAGAGGCTCAACAAAATCTTGAATGAATAAAATGAAACCCTTCAACCTCTGACAATGATTATTCCCAAATTTGTAAAAAGAACTCATATGCGGATCAACTTGTCAAGGAGTTGATCCACGTTCTTTGTTTAGAAGGGAGGAACATGGGAATCCATAATCACACATAATAAAAACCCTACCTTGTTTTTTTTTGACGTCGATGAGGAGGGAAGGATGGTCGTTGATTGAAGACATCCCACATTGGAGGATGTCCTGAGGAAGAAGTCAAAGATGTTGGAGAATGTCGGCGTTCTTCGTTGGAAAAGTGTTCTTAGTTGGTGAAGAATAATTCCTCCAAAATCTCTCCTCTTGCCAATCCTTTCTCCCAATTCCACCCCAAAAATGAAATAGCCAATATAAAAGAATATGTTTATCTACTTAGTTTGTTGGCATAATTTCAAATTGGATTAATTAATTAATTGATGAGTTGGTAAAATTAATCAAGGGGTGGCATAATTCAAGTGGGGGGAGTTCAAGAGGATCCCCCACATTTAAGAGGGGATTTCAAGGGGGTTTTAGTCTCAGGTGGTCCCCACCACCGTAACCCATGTGGGAGGTTTCTGAAATAATAAAGTTAGACCTTTTTATTTTATTTAATTATTTCACAAAAAGAACAAAAATTATCTTTCACTCTCAGCCCACTACGGTCAAGGTGAAGGTTCCCTCAAGTGAATACCGGCACTGCGAGTTCAACAGTGCCATCAGATTTCAATCCTGAGCACCGGTTCAAAATTTACAAAAAATCGCTCGTACCTTTACTAAATGTACCCAAAAAATGTTTATAAATTCATTCCGAGCACACCAGGACTCAGAATCACACGCCGTCAATTTTCACGAACTCATAAAATTCACATATATTTTAAAAAAATTACATGAAATTTCTGGGTCTTTACATTCTCCCCACCTCAGGGCTTTGTGTCCCCTAATGCAACATCACAATAATAAGAAAACAATTGGGGGGTAATAAGCACGTATCTGAGCCCCCCACTCCCATGTGCTCTCCTGGAGGTTCCCATGCTGCCAGTGAATGTGAACTAGAGGTATCGACCACCCATAAAGGACCCGCACCTATCGATCCTCAATCTCTAATAGAACCTCTGTAAAAGTCTCCCCATCATCGACGTCCAACTCACCGTGGCCGATGATGTGATAAGGGTCTTGCACGTATCTCCTCAACTAGGATAAATGGAAGAAGTCGTGCACCCGGTGTAACTGAGGTGGAAGAGATAAGCGGTATACCACCTTGCCAAATCTGTTGAGGACCTAAAAAGGTCTGATGAATCTCGGAGATAACTTACCGCATCGGCCAAATCTCTGCAAACCTCGTCGGGGTGAGACCTGTAGAAAGATGTGATCACCACCCTCAAACTCTAGAGGTCTCTATATCTTGTAGGCATAAGACTTCTATCTGATCTGTGCAGTCTTTATCCGCTCCTGGATGATCTACACTTTCTCTATGGTATCCCATACCATCTTTGGTTCCACTAGTGCTGACTCCCCTGGGTTAGTCCAGCACAAAGGTGATCTGCAAGGTCGCCCATACAACGCCGCAAAAGGGGCCATCCTAATGGAGGAGTGATAATTTTTATTTCATAAAAACTCCACCAAAAGAAAGTGATCCTCCCAACTGTGACCGATGTCGAGGATTCAAGCACGCAACATGTCCTCCAGGGTCTGAATGGTCCACTCAGTCTCACCACCCGCCTGCGGAGGGAAGATAGTGCTCAAACAAAGCTACGTCCCGAAATCCTCCTGCAACCCCCTCCATAGCCGGGAAGTAAAACACGCATCACGATCAGAGACAATAGTCGATGGTACTCTATGTATCTACACAATCTCCTTCACATAGAGGTGTCCCAAGCTCTCTACTGAACCCTACTCTCTGATTGGTAGGAAGTGGGCCGACTTGGTGAGTCGGTTGATGATCACCTAGACTGAATAATGTATTTTGGACGCACGTGGAATTATTGTCACGAAGTCCATGGATATGCCATCCCACTTCCACTATGGGACCTCTAAAGGTTGAAACAAGCCTGCTGGTACATGATGCGCCGCCTTCACTTGCTAAAAAGTGAGGCACTGAGAGACAAACTCTGCTACTTCTTTCTTCATTCCTGGCCACCAGTGATATCGTCAGAGATCCTGGTACATCTTCTCCACTCCTAGATGTAACTCTAGATGGGATGTGTGGAACTCCCTTATCACTTCCTCCTGAAGTGACATTGGTACCATGGTACGTCCTTTAAATAGGATGATGTGCTCCCCACATTCAGAAAATCCATTAGGTGTCTTCCCTGTGGATATCTATGCACGTCGAGCCTCGCAGTAAGTATCCCCAAGTTGCACATCCCTAACTCACTGAAGAAGTGGGGAAGTGACTTTAATAGACTGAAGAAAAACTGATCTATCCCGATCCACAAAGTATATCTGCAAAGTGTCCAAGTGCTCCATCGCCTTGCCTATCAGTTATATACCAGACCTCCTGCTAATTGCATCTGCTACAATGTTCCACTTCCCAGAAGTATAGACTATCTCGAAGTCATAGTCCTAGAGGAACTCAAGCCAATGTCGCTGTCTCAGGTTCAGGTCCTTCTTAGAGAAGATATACCTGAGACTCTTGTGATCAGAGTAGACTATAAAACGTTCATTCATCAGATAGTGTCACCACATATTCAAGGAAAAGACCACTACTGCTAACTCCAGGTCATGAGTAGCATAGTTCTGCTCATGATGTCTTAGCTATCGAGAACCATATGTGATTACTGCTCGCTCCTACATCAAGACACATCTGAGTCTAGTCCCTGATGCATCATAGTAGACTATGTACCATACGCCCTCCTCTAGAAGCCTCAAAATGGGGGAACTAGTCAACCTCTAACTCATCTCTTGAAAACTCTATTGGCATCTCTTTGACCACATTAAGGGTTGCCCCTTCTTTGTCAACACTGATAAAGGTGCTGCAACTCTAGAGAAATCTGGTACAAACCTCCAGTAGTATCTACCCAAACCCAGGAAACTCCGTACCTCCGTCACAATCTTGTGTGGATCCCATGAAAGTACCGCCTAAGTCTTCACTGGATCTACAACAACTCTAGCCTCAGATATGAAATGTCCCAGAAAGTAGACATATCAGATCCAAAAATGGAACTTCGAGAGCTTACCATAAATCTAGTTCTATCAAAGTGTGTCCAGTACTACTTGAAAATGATAGGCATACTCGTCCTCAGTATCTGAGTAGATCATAATGTCATCAATGAAGACTACTACAAAGTGATCATGGTGTGGCTGAAAGATCATGTTCATGAGTCCCATGAACACTGTTGGAGCATTGGTTACACTGAATGGAATAACCAAGAACTCGTTGTAGCCATACTGACATCTTAAAGCCGTCTTTTGAACATCCTCGTCTCATACTCTGAGCTGGTGATAGCCTGATCTAAGGTATATCTTCAAGAAACATCATGCTCCCTTCAGTAGATCAAATAGGTCGTTAATCCTTTGAAGTGGGTACTTGTTCTTCATGGTCACCTGGTTCAGGCACCGGTAGTCAACACAAAGCCTCAAGCTCCCATCCGCATTCTTGGAGAACAAAATCGGGGCTGCCCAAGGAGAAACACTGGGCCGAATGAACCCTTTACCCTATAAGTCCTCTAGATATACCCACACCTCATGAAGCTCTGTGGGAGCCATCCGATACACGGGAGTAGATTTTGGTGTCGTCCCGGGGTACAAGTCAATGTAAAAGTCCACATATTTGTGAGGAGGTAGACCCGAAACATCATCAGGGAATACATCCACGTACTGGTCCACCACTACAAGATAACTCAGACTCTCCACATCAACTGATCTAAGGGTAAGGCTAGCCAAATGATGAGTGATTGACTGCACTCTCCTCGGGGTAAGTCCATCCTATGCTGAAAAGGCTAACTTCTCACTGGTTAAGGTAAACCTTGTCCCATCCATGCGGACACACCGCACTTTGCGCCTAATATAGTCAATCTGAGCATGGACTATAGATAACCAATCCATACCAAAGATGAAATCATATGGCCTTGACACCGCTACTAGGAGATCCCAGCCAAAGATCTCGCCTCCTAGAGTAAGCTCGCACTGCCGGCACCAGTGCGTAATTGTCAAATCCACTCTCGTAGGTGTATCTAGCCATAAGAATCGAGCCAACGACTCCATCGGAATCTCCGAGATCCGAACGAGGGAAGTGGAAATAAAATATTGAATAGAACCTGTGTCTTTAAGTACTACAAATAAGGTTTAGTAGACATAGATCATACCTCATATCATCTCCAGAGCACTGTGATCGTAGGCCTCAGCTGCCTAGAGCTGAGCTCACCCATGTCCTCTTGCTGTCTGTGGTCGGGGTGGACCACCTCGTGGTGGTGGCGGTAACAACTCAAATCGTCACCCACCGCCAGCTATACGACCGGCTCCTCTTCCACATCCATATTCTCCCTACGAACCTTCTCAGTCGAACCTCTGTCTCTGCTTAGGGGGTCCTTCTACCGTCTGATGATCATCCGTATGACGTGTCGGATAGTCATGAGCCATGTGACCCTACCCATGGAATGAATAACACTGCTCACTCCTGGCATTACTGACTCTGCCTCGGGTGCCTCGCACAACCAACCCTAAATCCCATAGTCGTCCACCTATAGGTCTGGTCCTCTTGGACCTCTGAGACATTTGTCTGCTGCCAGCTGTAGAAGACTTCACTATGTGACGATTGGTGGTAGGTATCTCTACTGGTGACTACTCAGCAAGGAAACTCTCCACTAAGAGGGATCTCTCTAACACCCCCACCTGTGTCAGGATACTAAGATAAATCATCAAAGCCCTTATCTCTCGCCTGAGTCCCTGCTCGGAGGTCCGAGCCCTGAATAATGGGTTCCACACCATATCAGTGGATTAACGTGAGAGGTCAGTGAACCTCGCTGAGTACTGAGCCACAGTTATGCTGCCCTACTATAGATGAATAAGCTTTTTTATGCGCACTGCACGAAGTGTCTCTAGAACAAACTCTATCTGAAAAAGGCTCTCGAAGTATACCTAGAGAAGCTTCACCTCTTTGTGAACCTATAGAATCAAGATCCACCATCTTCCTGCTGCCGCCTGTAGAAGGCCGGTGACATGGATCACCATGAGATCAGCTGGTGTCCCTACCAGTTGGAAAACTCCCACCACAACCTCCAACCAATCCTCAGCTGCCTGTGGGTCCGTATCTCCCCTGAAACTGGGTGGCCTCTAGTGCTGGAACTCGTGCAATGCGATCAAGTGGTGTACACCCTCAGCTACTGGGGCTGGTGGTATCGATGGCCCAATGGGTAATGGTACCGTTGGTGCCTCTACTAGAAGGGGCCCTACACCGAGGCATCGTCGCTCAGTGGGATATCAGTGCGTACTATATCCAGAACCCTAGCTGGCTATCTGTGTGGAGGCATCCTGAAAAGAAACAGATGTTCCACGATCAATAAGTTTTACCTGGTGAGATAAATCAAAGAGATCACAAAGAAAACTCTTCAAAACACACACACAATCAGTTTTTTTTTGTGTATTGAGTCAGAAATCAGAAGTGAGGGTCCTAGTGTATGGATAAGTCGGCCACCAGACCAACACTGGATTCCATAAACTGATAACTAGAATCACTACACTTAACACTATTGTCGTTAAAAAGAAATATCAGATTCCTATGTTCTACGGCAGAACCGACTCCTCTGATACCAATTTGTCACGAGCTGTCTCCCAGGGCCCGTGCCATGACTACCCCAATCCCGCCTTCCATAGGCTAGGGGCTGGTGACTACCACCGAAGGAATATTCCCTAAAACTGGGAAGGCATTGCCTTTATAACCTATATCACACACAAAGAAGCACACAACAAGATACGAACTCAAGTAAACTGAATAGTAAATAGAGTGAGTACAGTTAGAAAAAGGGGCCAGAATACAAGACCAACTAAAAAGTACAAGGAAAACTTGAAAGTACAAGAGGACTGATAGGTTAAAATCATCTCCTGGATCATCCACCATGAATCCTACCTGAAGGGTAGGTACAACTCACGAATGATCATCTCTTCGGTTAGCCTTGTCTAACATCCACCTTTGAGCTACCTTTAGTCATGGTACTCTCATCCTCATTCAGCGCTATCCGTCATCTGCACCAAACACAACGGGGTGCAGGCATAGTCCATGCATGGGTGAGTTTAACAATACTTAGTAGGGACCCTGAGACCCTCAAGGTCTGACAAAATCCACCAAGGATAAACCACACCTCATGGAATCAACTGAAAACCCTACTTAGGTATATTCCCATACATATACCTAAGTTATCAAGTAAACCCATCTCAATCCTGAGGAAAACATAGAGTTCAAATCAAAATCCCAAATCTCAACTATTCCCCAAAGGAAGAAATACCGTGAAGGTAAGTACCACATAGGTACTCCACACAGAAGAATACCACCAAGGTATTACCATGAAGGAAAGTACCGCATAGGTACTAACTCAGTTCACACTAGGTATAACTTCAACACAAAAGTAAAAATGATTAGTCGTAAAGTTAGATCATATTATTCTCTCAAGAGGCTCTGCTGTTGACCCACATAGGATCGCTAGGTGATGACCCACACAAGATCTCTTGGTGCTGACCCACACATGATCGCTAGGTTTTGACCTAAATAGGATCTGTAGTACATCTCTATTACGTCGTCAGACCCACAAAAGATAATAGTACATGCTTTGGTAAATCATCAGACCCACACAAGATCCTAGTACATCTCCAGTATGTCTTCAGACCCACACATGATCCTAGTACATCTCCAGTACATCGTTAGACCCACACATGATCCTAGTACAAACTCTGGTACATCATCAAACCCACACAGGATCCTAGTACATCTCCGGGACATCATCATACCCTCATAGAATCCTATTAAATGCTCTGGTACATCGTCAGATCCACACTGGATCCTAGTACATCGTCATAGCTAGCTACAGGGTTCCCGCACTATGATCGCTTATCTTCAGGAGGGTCCACTCCACAAGACATTGTTCGATACTACAACTACCACGAAGTCCCATGAATAAGTATTACAAAGGTCCTCCATTCCATAGGGGTCTCAACTCAATAGACGGTGTGTCAATCAGACGCCCGGTCTGTGAGTTATTATCCTTTTAGTCTTGAGGGCCCAGTTGGATTCATGCTGGATCCAACCAGACCATAGCCCAAATTTATCCAAATCTCTAGTGGGGTATACTCTAAGGGACCATATCACTCCAAGCTGTCCAGTACCGCTCAAACTTCATCAAACGAATGCCTAGTGCCAAATTTATGTCCGATAGAGCGAAAAGTTCGAAGTTGGATTGAGTCTAGTCCAACCCGGCTCGACCCGAACTGGGTCGAAACGACCTGATTTGGGTTGACCCGGACCGCTGGGTCTAGCCCGGCCCACGCCAGGCCGTGCAGAGAACCTGATGGCAGTGCGAGGCTGTGAGGGTCGCGGAGTTCGCGAGGGCGACACGAGGTTGCGAGGCGGTGAGGCCGTGGGGGCCGCAGGGGCCGCGGAGGCCTCGAGGTCCGCAGAGGCCGTGAGGGCCATGGAGGGACACGAGGCAGTGAGGCCATGGGGTGACAAAACTGCAGGGCAACGCGAAGGGCCACGGGGTGGCGCAGGGAGCCACGGGGCGGTGCGGGGAACCGCGGGGCGGTGCAGAGGGCGGTGAGGCCACAGGGTGGCGTGGAGGGCCATGGGGCGGTGAGGCCATGGGGGGGGGTGTGAAGGGCCATGGGGATGGCGCCTTTGTCACCACCGGCGATGTGCTGACCACCACATTCGTTCTTCGCTATAGCACAAAGCCGCCTTTTTTCCATCGGGAAGAACACACCATTCAAGAAGAACGTCGGAGGGGTCGGGCCATGTTTGTTTGGCCCGCACCCTCCACATTATAGATATTGCAAGAATCTCAACAAAAACATGAATTAAGAAAATCAAACCCTTTGACCTTCGGTAATGATTATTCCCAAATCCTCAAAAAGAACTCATCCGTGAATCAACTGGTTAGAGAGTTGATCCACATTCTTTGTTTAGAAAGGAGGAACATGGGAATCCATAATCACACATAATAAAAACCCTACATCGTTTTTTTTGTTGATGTCGATGAGGATGGAATGATTGTCATCAATTGAAGACATCCCACATTGAAGGATGTCCCGAGGAAGAAGTCAAATACGTTGGAGAACGTCAGCGTTCATCGTTGGAGAAGCGCTATTCATTGGTGAAGAATAATTCCTCCAAAAGCTCTCCTGTTTTCAATCATTTCTCCCAATTCCACCCAAAAAATGAAATATCCAACACAATATAATATGTTTATCTATTTATTTTGTTGGAATAATTTTAGATTGGCATAATTAATTAATTGATGAGTTGGTATAATTAATCAAGGGGGTGGCGCAATTAAAGTGGGGGGAGTTCAAGAGGCTCCCCCACATTTAAGAGGGGATTTCAAGAGGGTTTTATCCTCAGGTGGTCCCCACCACCATAACCCATGTGGGAGGTTTCTAAAATAAAAAATTTATACCTTTTTATTTTATTTAATTCTTTCATAAAAAGCATAAAAATTATCTTTCACTCTCGACCCACTACAGTCTAGGTGAAGGTTCGCTTAAGCGAATACCGGCATTGTGAGTTCAACGGTGCCCTCAGATTTCAATTCCGACCACTGGTTCAAAAGTCACAAAAAACCACTCATACGTTTACTGAATGTACCTTAAAAATGTTAATAAATTCATTCCAGGTACACTAGGCCTTGGAATCACACACCATCAATTTTTGCGGACTCGTAAAATTCCCATATATTAAAAAAATAACATGGAATTTATGATTCTTTACATTGTTAATGTTCTTGATAGAAAATATTATGTTTATGTGGGAAATTTTGTGTCCAATAATTAAGAATTTCCTTCATTTTACTTATTATTATCAAGATGATTTTTACTCTGACAAAATTCATGGATGCATTTCATTCTCAGTTTATTGATTACATAACATGTGTGTTTGGTTTATTTTACCAATCCATATTGATTATTATTATTGATTAATTATTACTTACACTATATTTTAACCTCACTGATCATTTGAGATCACCCTTATTTTTTTCAATTCCCCTGGGTATATAGATAAATTCATGGAATGAGTTTAAAGGATATAGAACATTTTAATTTGTTATGTATTAGGTTTTTTTATTCCTCATTTAAAATGGGTTCGATGTATGTATCTAGATTTTAAAAACTTCTAAATTTATCATTCATTCATGATTTGATTCCTTATAATCATGCCAATGTAATAAAGTAAGGAATCAGATATAGGATTCTATGGCCGGGGTGTAACATCATTGACTAATTTTAGTTTTAAACATGAATTTATCATTTCAAAACCAAGTCATAGGCTTTAATTAATTTATTACATTTAGAACCATCTTTAAATTTAATCCATTTTATGAAGATTAACATCAAAACATTTCATCAATTTTTTTGAAAATTGATCCTTCATTTTTCACAAATTCACCCAATCATTTCAATTATATTGAAAATAGGGTTTCCTAAATTTGGATACCCATTTCAAATCAAATATCAAATCATCAAAAATAAAATTTTGTAAATAATTAAAAAAATCATTTGAATTTAATAAACCAGTTAATGATTTCGGTCATAGGGAGAAGAATTATGGAACCACCCACCTTAATCAATTATCCAGAAATAAACACCTGTAAAGGGACTCATCAATGAATAACAAAGGTGTGGAAGATCTAAGAACACAACCTAGAATCAAGATCCAAAAAATTGAGTTTATATCCTTAAATTAAATGACGTTCTATAAAGCACTATGTAGAAGAGAAAGAGAGATTAGAAGAAACTATACAAGAGAATATCTACTGGCTCAGAGGAGAAGAATGAGATCAACACCACTTCGATCCACCAAAGAATAGGTTTGGAGGAGTAAATTTCCCCTCTAGAGATCCTCTAAGATCCAAAAAATCATGTTAGATTGTATGGCAGGATTAATCAACATAAAATTTGGTTATATATTTTAATTATATTTTTAGGGGAATTAAAAACTCCATGCACAGTTTCCTGGGGAGGGTCACATATTTAGAAAAACTATGCTTCCCCACTGGCCTTCTATTCAGGGTGCACAACTTAGCCACATGGTTAAACTAATGTGTTCTAAACATGTGTTTCTTAGAGTAAGTATTAATATATATATATATATATTGATGTGGTATTAAAAAATTAAAGGTGAAATAATTCAAGAGTGAATTATTTCATATGTCGCATGGAATACATCTCTCCAAGATGATGTGTTAAATCACATTATGTGATTTAGATGATGATTAAAAATCTGTATTCTTTAAAAATCAGATATATCAGGTATTCCATGATATATATTAGGTTTATTTTTCCCCAAGTATAAGGAATGATGGGAAAATATTGAATAAATATAGGAAAATAATATAAGGTAGTATTCATAACTATATAATAGTACATTAGAAAGAACAAGGGATATGTTACTAGTACTTGGGGAATAATAAACACTTGTAATAAAGGGTTAAGAAATAGTATTCCTATAGATCACTTTGATCATGTATCCCAGTTAGGTTTAGAAAATAAGAAAGATAAGCTCATTAAATTCGGTGTGAGACATATATAAAAATAATAAATATGTTAAAATATCTAATGTATCTAAATAGGAAGTATAAATTCAGAAAAATTTATTCCAATTATTTTAATTTTACTAAAAAATTAAAATATTATCACAATATAGATTGTTATAATATTTTAGCAGTGTTACTAGATAAGATTTCAAGGCTATAAAAAAGTAAAAAATGAATATATGATGATGCTTATAATTTAACATATTTTTTAATATAATTCAACGTTTATAATCCCACAATAGTGTTATTTTAGGGAAAATTTTCACATTTTTAGGTTTTAGGGGAATTTTGAGCTTAATTTCAAAAAGGCATATTTTAGATTTTAACTCTTTTAAGTTATTTATGTATTTCAGTCATAAAACTTTCTATACTGATTAAAATTGTAAAATTATCTCTTTATATAATTAAATATATCTTGGTATTCATTTAATTATTTTTGACCCAAAGCTCAACCCACCATTTTAAGGCCTAAAAGAATCTTACAATGCATGCCTCAAAATATGGTACATATTTGGAGAAATTTTTTGTTGGGCCGATATCTCCTAAACAGACGATCCAGAGAACCTGAAATTATACATGGACCTATAAGACATCCTTAGGAACAACTTTTATTAAGTTTGACACACGTGATTCTCTCATGTTAATGTAAATAAATTCATTATAATGAGGATTAATTGGAATAAGAATAGTCACCAATCCAGAATAATTTTGTGGAATAAATCGGTTATATCACTCTCCAAACATATCCACGTAAGATCAAGTTTTATGGGTCAAAATAGGAGATATATAAGAAATAATTTCAAGATGTAGACATTTTCAATTTCTAACTTTTATTTGTGATACTATGTGGATTATTTTGGAGGATATTTTTCGGATCCTATTTTTTACTCCCTTTGCCTATCAAAGAGTGTCCATTTTTCTTTTCAAAGTTGTTGGGAACTTAGGTTGTAAATTTTCTTCAGAATTGGGATTTGTACTCCTATAATATTTTTTTACTTTTTTAACATATTTTTTTTCATATTCTTATCCTCTAAATCACTTTAAATATAATTGACATAAAATCACTACAAAACAAAGGATCCTAAGGTTTAGTGTCTTAATGAAATTAGGGCCATAAATAACGTTTACATAATTAAAAATAAACATTATTTAATTCCTCATCCTATAGATTCTCTATAGACCTCATTTTATCCTTAGAAAAAGTAATCAACTAAGAATATACATCAAAGAAAGGGGTGATCTAAAAGCCTAGTAATATGATAGATAAGATCATGAATCAATATTACATGGGTGAGCATAATCATCATCATAATAACATAAGTACATGATATTATTCATAATCATGAGAGGAATAACTAGATAAAGGAATAAAATGTGGAAATACATAAAAATGAAACATTATTTCTTATTGTTCAACTACTACACATAGTTGGGAAAAAATATAGAATCATGACCACTCATAACGTCTGATCAGAACAATTAAATCATTATTTTGAATAATGATAGAATTATGTTCATTCATATTGAAAATTAAATCATGAGATACATCAAATTACCCATTGAATTTGTGTACTATATAAACCTGTGTGCAATTATCATATCATAATATTTACATATTCATTCATGCCACATATAACGCATGTCAATCATAGACATAAAATAACCCATTGAAATGAAATGGGTTTCATGTGAATTTTAGAAATAATAAATTCGTGAATAAATCTTGTTGTTCTCAAATTAAAATGGGAATAAAATAATTTGTATAAGAATCATCAATCTTGAATGAAGAAGAAACAATATTAAGGGTAGTTAAACATGTTTTTTAGAAAGAATAGTTAATTTGGAAAAAACATTGCATTTTTCATAAATTTATATGGGAAGCATGTATATTCGATAAATGAAATGGGAAGAATAATGAAATTATATTTTTGGAATATTAGAAAAACATTAATACTAAAATTTGACATGAAATTAGAATAACCTGAAGAATATAAATTTCGTTCGAGAATCTCCTTATCTTTTGTCTGATTGTTTCCATCACTTTGATATCATGGATATTCAAATTATATTAATTAATTAATAATTAAATAATATATTCTATATTTATTTGATTAATGAATTTATTTTATGACCCTTTTTATTATTTATATTGTTCAATTGCATCATTCACAAGTAGTCAATTTCTTGGTTTTCAAGATCGATTCACTTATATACACGTATGGAAGATTGTGTAAAATTGGGATAATTACCCATAATTAAAATTAATGAACATAAATAATTTTAATTGGTAATATAGTTTATTTTTTTAGATATAAATATGATTCATTATATAAAATTTTACTGATAAACATTCAGATTAATTTTGTATGTTTTTAATCACATCAAACTCATTTTGTTTTATTATTTAATTTATTGTATATTTTTTTTCTCCAGAAAGATAAAATGGTTATAACATAAATTTTATAGTATTTTAAAAAAATTATAATTATTTTATGACCATACTTGTTGGCTGTAAAGAAAAATGAAAACATGTCATCCTCAAAGAAGATAAATCAACACGTCACAAATGATGTTTTCATTTTTAAAAGAAAAGGTTTAGGGAAAAAAATTAATGATGTATTTTACATTAAGATAATAAATGTACAATATATATAAAATAATATATGTATCATACTACTTGTATAATTGTATTTATGAGAGAATAATAAATTATAATAAATTAAAATTTTATTAGAAGAAAAGAGAGAGGATTTTACCTCTTGAATTCCTCTCCTTGAGAACCACCTTAGGGAAATTGGATTTGGAATTTTTTTAGACCAAAGGATCCTAGATATGTGAAATTGGATTAGGAATAATATTTTTAATAAATTAGACAATCTTAATGTCTTGTAAGATGTTAGGATTAGTGGTGGTGTGGTTGTTTTTTATAGGGGAGGGGAGTTTTGTTTTTTCATTATTTTATTCATTAGTTTATTATTTGGGCTCAAGACTATGAATAGATTTTTTTACCATTAATAAATTTATTTAATTGAAAATTATTTTTAGGGATTATGATTATTACGTCAACCATACATCACAAAAGACTAAAAATTTCATGTTTTTTGATATACTGTAAATTAATGTATTTTACTATTCACCAAAAAATAAACTATTATAGAAAAATAAAAAAAATACACCTGAACATATTTTGATTTGTATAATTAAAAAATGTGCTCTTTTTTATGAAACCAATTCTCTATATATCATAACATTAATTTCTAATTGAAATCATTATTTACCTGGAAAGTACCGATTTTAAAATTAAGACAGATTTATAACACTTTGAAAACTTATTTAAGGTCTCATAAAATTTTATTATATTAATATGACATAAATATATTGATTTATTAATCTATATTATTAGAATAAATTTTGTTTTAAGTCATTATATTAATTAAAAAACTTTAAATAACATTTATGTTTTATAAAAAATACCAACAATTAATTTATCATTATTAAAGCAATTATTTATTTCTACTATGATATAATTATATAATATTATCATTTATAAGATATGAAAATTTTATTTATACATTCATAGTTGAGGTTACTATTCTATTAGCTAATTTACTATTCCTAATGGTCAATTATTATTTCAAAGGCCGAGTTACTATTCTCTCATTATAGGATCCTTAATTTCAAGAAATAATTATTATTTCATTAATTATTCATTAATTATGTTTTTACTGTGTTCTAAAATTTACTTTATGAGGATTATACTATATGAAATAATTATAAGAAGGGATTTTCCATTGATAAAATTTTAGGTCATTACAATGGCATCAACCAATACCAAAATTAAAGAGTTGAGATATTTTTAAATGACGAGATTCATCAATTCCATGATAAAATAGAGTGTATTAATAAGATTGAAGGAAAAAAATATATATAAAAATTAATTTAGCTACACTAGAAAGTTTTTATCATAATATCTCTTTTCATCAATAATATTTGGTTATACATTGATTGCAAATAAATACAAGATTACATGGAGACATTTATATTAACCAATAAATCTTAAATTCAAGGAATAATATATATATTATTTATCATAACCTAGTTTAGTTTATGGTAATAAAAAAACATAATAAACAATGAAATTTTCATTCTTCACTAAAATAACTCGAGTATCCCTTTGGTTATGTACATGGTCTTATGAGAACATTACATTCCAACTACTCCAATTGGACCTTCAATTCCCTTATTTTATCTAGGTTTCATTCTATATGATGGATGTGGAATATGTATTTTCCCAAAAAGAAGATCGATAAAAAATTACAGTTCTAATTTAGGTGGGAAATTAGTAATATTTTCATGAAATATGATTGTTTATAGATCCATAATGGTAGGAAGGAATATAATCCAATCTATATCATTATTCCTCGAAGTTACCACTAATAATTGATAAAAAATATTTACAAACCTCAGTGATAATGGTCCTAATCTTCCAGTATTCACATCCATGTAGCATAAAAAGAGATGTATTATCCCACACGAGGATAGAAAATTAACTTATGTCATACAAAATCAAAATGATATTAGGAAGAAACTTACTATTTCATTCCCATTTTTAATTTAATGATATTTATGTCTAGAATAGATAAGGAAAATTCAAAATGAACTCCGTTGATGGTTATTGAAAAAGATGCACACCAAAATCTATTTCACTTTTACTTCCTGAGAGGTGTAAGGATACTCATCATGCGTGGTATTATCTCTATTTACAAACCCATATAATTAACAACAAGCAATGAATTAAAATATTGGGATGAATGAGTATCAAACATAACTTTCATGTGAGATGTGTTGACTATAATTTAACCTCATAATGTGAAAGGACCCAATTTAACCTTCATAATCATCTTCTCTTCCCTGTAAACCTACTTAATTAATCATCTATGATATTTTCTCATTAATTTTGATTTAAATATATTATTAGTGGGGTTGTTTTTTTAAACACCATATCATGATAAAATTTTTAAGAAAATAATTATTTTATTGTGTTATCCTAGTAAAAGAATAATATGTCTAAGAAAAATTAGTATTATTTAAAAAATAATTACTTTAGAGTGTTAAGGTAGTAAGTTAAATTATTTTGAATAAAATTATAATTATGACTTAGTTTTAATGGTGCCATAAAAACCCATTTATTATTTTCTAGTAAACCACATTAGAAACATACGGTGTTACTATGGCATATTGGAATTTCATCCAATCTATTAGGTTGATTAATTAATGATTAGCCTTACTAGAAGTATGTTTCCCTCTTTATCATATTCTAATCCTTATATTTCCCACTTTTACCTTTGTTATATAACATGATTAATCATCTAGTATTCCATATAACATCGCTTTTCAGAGTTAGCTTTCTATTAACCTTGTTTTAATAATCATAAATATAGGGTACTACTATATAAACTCTATTTATATTTATATTATAGACTAGAATATGCGTTCCATTAAGAGCTGAATAACATCCACATATTTATAACGGTGAACTATGTCAAAAAACATTGATGCATATTAATTTATCGATAGATTTTATTCCTCAAGACTGTATAAATCTATTGTTATTATATTTTGGAGACATTCAAAGATATTTTTTCATTAAAAAAATAATTGAATTCCTCCCACATGATTACAGTATATTTTATATAGGATTTATAAATCCACCATTGGAATGTGAAAAATAGTCACATGTATCACGTAGCGTTCACATTTCTATTTTCTATGTTTCCATGGAAATCAATGATTTAATTAATTCTGGTAAGACATGTATCTTAATTTTTTTATTTCAAATAATCCTAAAATATTGATGGATTCTATTTTGGAAACATCATAGAATGATCAGCATTTCTGGGTTTTAGAATTCTATGAAATTATTTCAAGGGTTTATATTTATAGGAATCCATTCAAATCTAGTTAGAAACAATCAAAGGGAATATTTGAATTAATGGGTATGTGAATCATTTTTCCTAACCAAATGAAAAACTATTTAGTTTGGTAATTATTTTGGATGAGTTTTATTTCATGGTTTGTGCACTATTTGACAATCCATGTGGAATAATCATGCCACCATAGGTTATTTCGAGATGCACTAACAATGATGGTAGAAGGATGGATCAATAATGTCACCTAATAATCTGAAAACATTTATAACATATGAAAAAGTATCTTAACCTAAATTCTCTCCCAAAACCTCTCATTCACCCTTACTTGGTCTAAGCCCTTGACTCTCATCCTTTTATTATGTGATTTTTGTCAATATCTTCCCTCTAGAAATCTGATTTCAATGAATCAAAGCTTGTTGGATCATGGTTCTTGATGGTAATATTTATATCCTCTCTTTGTCCTTATATAACTTTAGGTTTGGATCATTTTTCTTTGAAAACCCCATATTTCATTATTTATTTTCCTAGAATTATTGGATTGGTAATGTTTTGACAATTCCTTTTTGGGTTTTTTATGAATGATTAGAAAAGGAGTGTAGATAAGATATATCAAATATTTTTGAATGTTGTTCTTCAAGATACATTCTGATACAGGTACCTCAAATATTTCCCAACACTCATTCTAAAAGCTGAATATTTTGGATTTTAATATGGTTACATATACTTTTCAGAAAAAACACACTATTCTTTCTGGTCAAAGAACACTGATTTTTTCTAATTTTAGAACCATGGATTTCTTTTAAATGATAATTTTTAATAAATAAATTGGTTTCATTCTTTTAATTTAATACCTTGAATTTACTCTTGTAAATTTTTTGATAATATGAATAAAATAATTACTGGTCAAAAATATGTATTATTGGAATTAGTACTTATCATATTAGGTTGGTGTGATTTTAAATTTCATTAGAAGATACATTTTTTGGTTTATACAAGAAGTTAGATCCAATTAGAGAAAAAATAGGTTAATTACCAACCATATATTGGAATATGAATGAGTTACCTCAAATGAGTAATGGTACTTTTATTGAATTCATGTGTGTGTGTGTGTATGTGAATGTTTTATGGGTGTTCCATGTCAAATAAATAAATAAATTATTATATTTTCTTCTAATTAATTAATTTAAATGATTTATATTTTTCTGTATTCTTTTGGTTGTATTTCAAAAAATTAGATGCCATTTTCTTATCACAGTGAAGTTAGTTATAAAATATCTTTTGGATTTTCTACTGGGTATATACACTCAAAAACTACATAATCACCTCAATGTGTATACAAGAATTTTTCACCATGAAATATGTGAAAAATTTAATCAATTTATTTAGTGGACCATCATAATGATACATATTCATGAGGGTGGTCATAACATAGAGATTATATGGTGGAGTTTTTGTAGTGATTACACATCAATGTTTCTATAACAAGATGATATTTTATTTTTGGTTGAATTTACTGCTTCAATCTTAAGTACTAATAAGATATTATTGGTAGTTCGTATTTTCGAATTTATTTAATTACCATTCATGAATTATATTGTATTTTTTTATTTTGATAATCTTTGTTTGTTTAAATATAAAATCATCCCCTAGTGATCTAACAAGCCCTTAGAATTTATAATAATTGTTGGAAAAATTCACTAAAGGTAACATTATAGTTCTTTTTAGGCAGAATGTGTTTGTTGACAAAGCAGGTTTCCATGGTCAGTTTTGGAGTTTCGGGGATATTATTGATAAATTATGTTAAAATAGATCCAAGAATAAGAAATTACTACTCTGTTGGTGGTACATAAAGATACATATTCAAGGTGTCACTATTTCTTAGTGTTTAGCAATATTTTGGCTTCCAAAATCAGTAGGATGGAAAAAATATTTGTTGGAAAAGAAATTACATTCATATAAAATATAAAAATTTCATTGAAGGGTGTTGGGGATTCTCAATGTTTCATTTAGGTCATGATTTAGGATCATTATAATAAAATATGGCTAGGGAAGAAAGTACGTGAAAAAATTTAATTTGTGTAAAAGATGATTTTGTGTTAAAAAATCAGAGTTTCACACATCCACAGAATAAAGATTGAACTTTTTTGAAATATGATATTTCCTGCCAAATATTATATCAAATAGAGATCTTCCACACTTGGGGAAATCATATTCCTTTAGATAAAGGTTTTTAAGGATCATGCAAATTGGGTTATCCAGGTTTACAAATTGAAAGCTACCCCCTCATTTTTGTAGCTCATACCTTAGAGAAAATCAATGTTTTGAATTACATAAGAGGTTTGTGAAAAGGGAGTAGAGTAAAAAGAGATGTGTGCACAAAGCATAAAAGTTTCATGAAAATAGTTTTGTATGAAGAAATGATTTTAATACTTGTTATGTGTAGATAAGAAGTTGTGTTTTTATAGAAAATAAATTTGACCATAAAATGTAAGAGTTACACACAAGAGGAAGTTCCATAAAAAACCAAAAGTTGTGTAGAAGTTAGACGTGTTGTGACCGAACATAAATTTTGCACACAAGGTGTTAGAGTTGTGAAAAAGTCATCCAAAGGTTGTATGAAATATAGAGTTGTGTGAATCATAAGCGACTTCCCAGAAATGTTTTGGTACAATGGTATTCATCCAGTGGATTAAATTAGAACGTCCACTAAGCATCTATATATATTTGAGGATGCATTCATTGTTGATAATATAACAAACCAATTATTTATAAATAAAATTCCCTTTATTTTAATATCTTATGGATATAGAAAAAACATGCACTCTTTTTTTATTGGGTTTAAATGACTGTTAAGTATCATTACGATTGATAATATAGTCGTTTAACAATGTTCAAACAACTAATATAAATATAAGGTTTTAAGAAATACTTTCGACGTAGAAAAATGATATGATGACCTCATTCATTAGACTGAGGCCATATGAATCTCATTTTTCAGAGCTTGTAAAGGAGGTAGTGTCATCGGGCTTTGATCTTGACTAATCCCAAGTCGAGCTTCAACACATTAAGCTTGAACAAAATCGCATACAGTAGAAGTTCAAGTTAATATAGATCACCACCCGGAAAATGTTATTTAAGATTCCCCAAGAGTCTATCACCATTGCACTCCTTACCCTTAGACATTATGTGGGTGTTATAAGGTTTTATTTAACAAGGTTTTATTTACTTTTTATGTAATCCCTTTTTATAAATAAAATTCTCATTCCATCAATTCCTTTATGAGAATAGTCTTTCTTAAAAAAATGATGAACATGATAAATTTATTTTTCTAGTAAAAATGGTACTTTTGATAATATATAAATTAAGTGTTTTATTAATAATACTATAAAAAATCATTATAAATTATCATTATATCAATAACTTATCTATAAATGATTAAGAAATCAGTTTGATAAGAGTTATATTTTTATACGATAAAACAGAAAGTGTATTTTTTTAATTAAAGAATTTATTTTAAGGAATTAATGAATTTTTGAAATAATTAATATTTTAATAAAATATTATTATCAAATTACTTTTATTAATAATAAATTATTATATAATTTTTATGAAGTCAGGTGTATTTTTTATTACGGTTTAAAAAATGTTTTTGTCAAAACCCGACAATTTTCAATAAATGTCAGTTCTCATTTTAAAAGTGAAAATTAATATATTTAGAAAATTATTTAGATGAAATTAATATTATTTTTGGAATCAGTATTTAAAAATTATCCAATGGTGAATTTTTAATAATTTTATGAGATAGTCAAAATTTTAGGTAAAAATCAAATAATATATAAATATAGCCTGTTTTCTGATATCATAATAACCCAATAGTGATGTAATAAATACCATAAAATGGATATTCAACCAAATATATGTTTTAAATTTAAAAAAAATCTGATTTTATATTTATTTAAAATATTTCATAATTCCTTAGCAAATCCTCCAAAATGTATAATATTTTTGATGATTTTAAATTCATTTCCTTAAGAGTGTGACTCACCTCCACATAAGAAAGGGAAATATTTTAATATCATAGGACCTTTTCCTAATAAAATAATTTTTTCCACTTCTATTGGATAGAGATCATGGGAAAAAACTATGGGTTGGTTTGTGGTTTTGAATATTTTTGTTTGTAGTTTTCAAAACCTAAATAATAAAGAATCCCTCTCCTTTCCTATATAAACCCACCGAAGCACCAATTCTTATTCACTCAAACTACTTTAATGTTTTATTCACTATATTATACACTCCATAGAGTCCTACAAAGGTTCCCCCAAGCTCCCAATACGTCACTCCCAAGCATTTGGGATCCCACAACCAAGTAAGGGATCCTCACTTTCCTTCCTTTCTCATTTTTATCCAAGTTTCCTTATATTGTTACACCCTTTTATTTTAAATTAAAAATTATGGGTTATATTTTCAAACCTCCCACATAATTCCATTTTTATGTTCTTATGTTGGGATACCTATTTATCTCTCATTAATCCCTCCCATGTACACCCATTACCATGTTGAAATTTCATAAGAGTTATTCCATTTTTCATATTTCAGTAAGTTTATTTATTATGTTACACCTTCTATTTACAAATTCATTGTGTGTTGGTACATGTATTTATATGACCCCTAAATTTATATTTCATGTATATATGATTATATACTCCCTTTTCCCTCATCAACCATTTTTATGAATTTTTAGGTCACATTATTAGGCTGCCGAAATGGAACTGTGATTTTCCATGCCAAAATCATCATGTAGTGAATACCATGCCCATTTCTCTATCAAGGGTATTAAAATTTATGCACATATACTTATTCATTATACAATTTCATTTATTTATTACATATTATTTTATCATGTAATAAATGATGATATTTAATTAATCCTTGTTATATGGTCTATGTGGCATACTTAATCATGAGATTGAAATGATTATGAAGGGTGCACCCTGATTGTGCTCCAATGCATTGGGTAATGTTTAGTATCATGATACATCATTTTGGGATAATTGTTTACCTAATTCTTTCATAGGATTTTTTCCATCATATTGGTACTAGGTTTACCTAATTCCTTTATGTTAATGATGCAGTGTTTTAAGTTGTTGCCACACTTCCATGTTATGATGATCATGATATATCATGCATTTATGTTCATGTTTATCTTATACTTCATTGGTATTTCAATTTCCGAACATGTGTTGTATTCTTCATATTATGCCTTGTTTACTCCCTTACTGGGTTTTATAGCTCACCTTTTTCTTATATATGTCTTTGGTTTACCCCCATGAAATGTTATGTACGAAAGAATGTTGTGGTCATGTAAAAGACATTTTCAATAAAGATGTTGTATTTTATGTATTAAGTTGTCACGTAATTTTATTAATCTCAAAAGACACTACAAGAATCAATATTATGGGTTTTATTAAGTTAAATTTTATGTAATAAATTATGTCTAACTATGAAATAAAGAGCAAGGTTGTTATAGTTTGTATTAGAGGACAAGTTTAGTTATTTTTGGGATTAGGGTTATAACACTCTTGTGAGATCCTTAGGGATAAAAGTGATTATAAGAACCAAAATTTTTGTGAGTATATAGTAAGTGTATTATCAATAAAATATATCCATGTTTGTATATGAACAAGTATAGGTGGATTTGAAACAATTGTATCTAGAGGAAAAACCCGAAAACACCTCTTTGAGCTAGACTTGAATGGGAACTGATGCACGACAATGGGCCTTACTGCACTCTTGGTTCTCCACTGCCAGGGAATATTTTTTTTTGGAAAATTCATGATATTATTATGAACCATTATTATGGGAATAAAAAAACTGCAAAATTTCACAATAATGTACGTTAATAGATCATGGATAACTTCGATTGAAGCCTAGAAATTCATAAGTTAATGAAATAAATGTATTTTATAAGTTATCCATTTTTTATTGGATTACGCTTTATGTGTTTAATAGTTTAAAATAATTACCCCCAACATTCTTTTTATTCTAGAAAATGGCTAGTAATAGGATGACTCAGGCTAACAACTGATGTAAAGATCAATGTGATGACTGTTCTAATGAGATGTCCAATCCAATGGGAATAGGAATATAAAATATTTTCATGATACTCTCTTATTTAGCTCATGTTTTTAATAGAAACATGGGTCAAGAGGAACGCCCCCCCCTCACCCCTAAGAAGGAACAAGTATCAATCGAGAGCTTCATGAGACAGAGGCCTCATACTTTCAATGTATCAACTGATACCTCAATCACTGAACAATGAATCGACTCTATTTAGAAGATCTTGTCCATCCTCCAATTTTATGAACAAGAGAAGGTTATTATGGATTTTTATCATATAGAGGGTGAAGATGATCAATTTTGGACATTAATTAAAAATAAAAATCCGGAGGAAGAGATCGAGGCGTTAGAATGGAAGAATTTATTGAAAATGTTTTTAGTTAAATATTTTCCTTATACCAATAATCTTAAGTTAGAAAGATATTTCCTTGTATTGAAGAAAAAGGATGATGAATCTATTGGGGTGTATTAGGAAAACTTCACCAGAATTTCAGGATACACCTCTGGTTTTTTCATTACACCTGAACGCAAGGTTTACCACTTCTTTGGTGGGCTAAAACCTAGCCTACAGAAATCCATAGCGATCCAAGACTCTAAAAACTAAGAGGAGATTTTCCTTTGTTCCCTCAAAGTCAAGATGGAGATCAGTGAATTTCAGGTGTATCATAGGGATAATAATTGGAAAGTGAAATTTAATTTTGGAAGTCTTATTGATAAATCCAATGGTGCTAAGAAATTTCCTTAATCCCACTTTTCAAATGTGTGGAAAGAATCACCTTGGAAATTCCCAAAAGGGGATGAGGAAATTCTTTAGGTGCGGGAAGGAAGGGAAACAAAATGGAGATTGATTATAAGAAAAACTCACTAATACAATAGAAGAAAGGAACTCTTTATTTGATCCTCAACACATTTTCCATTTCTATAACTACAAAGAACCAAGGAACATTGTGAACCAGTGACCAAAGATGAGGGTTTTCATAGGCAACCAAAAACCTCCAGGGCAGCAAGGGAGAGGTTTTTCCATCAATACCACTAAAGCGAATCTTGAAAATGAAGTGGTGATAGGTATGCTAGTTATTCATTCAAGAATAGAGAACATAATTTTTTTTTCTAGTTCTATGTATTATTTTATATCCCAAATTCTTATTATAACAATCCAAACTCCACCACAAATTATGGAATTATAGATGTCGGTGAGAACATAAAAGGGGTCAACTATTGCATCCCATGAATATAACTCCTCCCCTATCATAATTTGTGGATTGAACTTTCTAGAGCACCTCATCATACCTACCTTGGTGTAATTTGATTCAATTTTGGCATGGATTGGATTTACCTATATAGATCCAACATAAAATGTCATGAGAGGGAAATCACTCTCCATATGGTGAATCAATCCATGATTATATACAAGTGAAAGGAGGTGGAAGAATCTTATTTTTCACCATCATCTGAAGAATGGATATTAGTTCCCAATGAGCATGCTTATCTTTATCAGATGATTGATTCTAAGGAAAGAACCATCCTGGAAGACATGCCTATTATGTGGGAATTTTCTGATGTGTTTTCCGAGGAATTTCCTGGTCTTCCTCCTAGAATAGATATTGAATTCTCGATCGAACTTATACATTGGGTGTTTCCAATATCCAAGACCCTATATATAATGTATGTTGTGGAGCTTAAGGAACTAAAGAAACAACCACAAGAGAATATAGATAAAGGTTTTATATACCCAAGTGCTTCACCATGGGTTACACCTGTCCTCTTTATCAAGAAGAAGGATGAGTCAATGCGACTTTTCATTGATTAACGTGAGCTCAATAAAATCATGATAAATAACAAGTATACTTTTCCTTTAATTGAAGACTTGTTCAATCATCTATGTGGAGTACAATACTTCTCCAAGGTGGATCTTCGGTCAGGATACTACCAAGTAAGGGTGAAGAAGGAGGATATCCCCAAGATTGATTTTCGTACAATGTATGAGCACTATGAATTCATAGTAATTCCATTCAGACTCACTAATGCTCCAAAAATATTCATGGGCTTAATTAATAGAGTCATTATAGATTCTCTCAAAAAAAATTTGGTAGTATTAATAGATGATATTATAATATTCTCCAAAACCAAGGAGGATCATGAGGTGAATCTAAGCACTCTACTAGAGACCTTGTGAAAGGAGAAGATCGATGAAAAGTATAGAAACTGTGAGTTTTGGTTTAAGGAAGTCTCATTCTGGAGGCATATCATCACAATCAATGAGATATCTATGAATACTTCCAAAATAACATAAATTAAGGGATGGAAAAATCCTACATCTATGATGGATATCTGTAGTTTCCTAGGGTTAACTAGATATTATCGCGGATTTGTGAGATTTTTTTCGCGACTTTCAAACCCTGTTACCAAGATAACTCAAAAGGGAGTCATTTTTTCATAGAATGAAGAATGTGAAGAAATTTTAATGGAGTTAAAGAATAGGATTATCAATACCCCTATGCTCACACTACCCACAAGTGGGGATCCTTTCATAATCTTCAGTGATGCTTCGAAGAAGGTCTTGGGTTGTGTGTTGATGCATAATGATAAATTCATCACCTATCCCACAAGGTATTTAAAAATTCATGAACAAAAATACCCCACACATGAATGGGAGTTGACATCTCTGATCTTTACATTGAAAATATGGTGGAATTATCTCTTTGGGGAAAATTGTGAAATATATACAGATCACAAAAGTCTGAAATATATATTCACACAGAAGGAGATAAAAATGTTCCAATGAAGATTGTTAGAGCTCATTAAGTATTATGAATTCTCAATCCATTACCACCATAGGAAAGTGAATAAGGTGGAAGATTCTCTAAGAAGAAAATACGCATCGATTCTATCATTGATAATAATTGAGAAGGATCCAATCTTCTTATATTAGATGAATATGGAAATGGGAATCATAAATAAGAGAACACCATCAATCCTTTCAAAAATTATTTCCCAATTGTCTCTTTTGGAAAGGTTAAAGGATACTAAAAAAGATTATGTGGGAATTAAGAAGAAAGTGGAAACTATCTGAAAAGGGAAATACTCAAAGTTCAATGTTAATGAAGAAGGAATTTTTAGATTTTGGTTAATACTATGTGTTCCATAAAATCTAGAGTTAAAGAAATAAATTTTGGATGATGCACATAGTTCAAATTTATCCATTCATCTAGGAAACAAAAAATATGTATCAGGATATATGAGGGAATTAGTGGTTGGATAACATGAAGAATAAGATAACCAAATATACATCAAAGTTCCTGGAATTTCATAAAGTGAAGGATGAGAGGTAGAAGTGTGAGGGGATGATGAGACCATTACCCATACCCACATGGAAATGGTAGAACATCACCAAGGAATTTGTAACTAGACTTTTGGAGACATCCAAAGGAAACAATGCTATTTGGGACATTGTGGATCATCTTAAAAAGGCTGCACACTTTATTCCAATTTGAGAGGATTTATTATTGGACCAACTTACAAAAATATACATAAGAGAAGTGGTAAGGCAACATGATATACCATTATCAATTGTATCTTATCGAGATTCATGATTCACCTATATGTTCTGGAAGAGTCTTCAACACGCTTTGAATACTGAGATGAAATTTAGTAAGGTTTATATCGTCAAACCGAGGGCCGATCTGAGCGGACTATCCAAACAATTGAAGAAATGTCAAGGACATTTTCAATGGACTTCAAAGGAGGACGAGATCAACATCTCATTCTAGTTGAGTTATCTTATAACAAAAGTTTCCACTCAAGCATCAAACTTACTCCTTATGAATCCCTTTTTGGGAAGTGGTCTCGAACACTGAAATTTTGGGATGAATTTGGGAAGCGAAATATTCTAGGTCTAGAAATGGTCAAAGAAATGGTGGATAAGGTTAAGACCATCCTGAAGCACCTAAAAGCTACCCAGAGTCGACTAAAGATCTATGCTTACAACCTTCAATGATACCTAGAGTTTGATGTTGGAGATATGGTTATACTCTACATATATCCATGGAAGAGAGTGATGAGATTTGAAAAGAATGGAAAGCTTAGTCCAAGGTGCATAATCCCTTTTAAGATCCTTGATCGTATCAGAGCAGTGACCTATTGACTAGCACTCCCACCGAATCTCTCTCAAGTACATGATTTATTCCATGTATCACTCTTGATAAAGTACATACCTGGCCCATTTAAAGTACTCAATACATAGGTGGTACCATTATAAAATGACCTATCATGTAAAGAGAATCCAGTGAAGATCTTATATCATAGAGAAAAACTTCTACGAAATAAGACGATTCCCCTCATCAAGGTGTTTTGGGGAATCCAAAAGTTTAAAGAAGCAACATAAGAACCAGTGGACGTGATGATCTAGATTTACCCTCATCTATTTTAGTGCGGGAAAATGAAATTTTGAGGGTGAAATTTCTTAAGGGGGGAAGGTTGTAATGACCTGATCATTTATGAATAAAATTAATATTCTTTTAATGTCTTATGGATATATAAAACATGTTAAATAATTTTTTCTTGGGTTTAAATGAAGGTTAAGTATAATTTCCATTGATAATATAACCATTGAACAATGATCACCCAACTGATATAAATATAAGGTTTTAACAAATCATTTCGATACAAAAAAATGATAGGATGAACTCATCTAGTAGAATCAGGCTATACGAAGCTCATTTTTTGGAGCTTATAAAGGAGGTAAAATCACTAGGATTCACTCTTTACCAATCACAAGATGAGATTCAACACGTTAAACTTGAGTGGAATCACCAATGGGAGAATATCAAGTTAATAGATATTACCACTTGAGCGATGTTATCCAAGATGCCCCAAGAGTCTGTCACCATCATAAACCTTACCCTTTGGTCTTATACTGGTGTTATAAGGGGTTATATAACAAGGTATTAGTTATTTATTGTGTAATACCTTTCCATAAATAATCGTCTTATTCCATCGATTCCTTTATGAGATTAACCATTCTTAAAAAAAAGTTGAATTTGATAAATAGTTTTTTCGAGTAAAAATGGTACTTTTGAGAAATATATACATTATGTTTTTTACTAATAATATTATAAAAAAATTATTATAATTATTATTATATCAATTCCTTATCTATAAATGATTAGGAAATCAGTTTGATAAGAGTTATATATTTATACAGTACAATAGAATGTGTATTTTTTAATTAAAGAATTTATTTTAAGAAATTAATGAATTTTTCAAATAAATAATATTTTAATAAAATATTATTATCAAATTAATTTTATTAATAATAAATAAGTATATAATTTTTATGAATTCATGTGTATTTTTTTATTAAGGTTTAAAAACAGTTTTTTTCAAAACCCGTCAATTTTTAATAAATATTACTTCTTATTTTAGAAGTGAAAATAAACATATTTAGAAAATTATTTAGATAAAATGAATATTATTTCTTTAATTAGGATTTATAAATTGTCCAATGGTGAATTTTTCAAAATTTTCTAAGACAGTCGAATTTTCGGTTAAAAATTAAATAATATATAAATACAGTGTGTTTTATGACATCATAATGTCCCAATAGTGATGTAATAAATAACATGAAATTGATATTCGACCAAATTTATGTTTTATATTTAATATAATGTGATTTTAGATTTATTTTACTTATTTTATAATTCCTTAGTGAATCCTCTAAAATATATAATATATTTTATGATTTTAAATATATTTTCTTGAGTGTGTGAATAACCTCCCCATAAGAAAAAGAAATATTTTAATATATTAGGCCCTTTTCCTAATAAATTCGTGTTTTTCACTTCTCCTGACCAGAAAACATTGGAAACAACCATGGTTTGGTTTGGGTTTTGAATATTTTAGTATGTAGTGTCCAAAACCTAAATAATAAATAATTCCCCTTCCTTTCGAATATAAACCCACCCAAGAACCCATTCCTCTTCACTAAAACTCCTTGAATATAATCCCAAATTTTCTATTCAACCCCTAGTGTCCTTCCAAGGTGCCCCAAGCACCCAGGAATCCCCCAATCTCCTAAGCCTTTGGGATCACACATCCAAGTTAGGGATCCTCACTTTCCTTTCTTTCCCATTTTTATCCAATTTTCCTTATATTATTTCACCCTTTTATTTTTAATTAAAAATTATGGGGGAAGTTTTATCACCTGCCCAATACTGCCCTTATTATGTTTTTATAATGGGATACCTCTTTCTCACTCATTAATCCCTCCCACATACACCTGTTACTATGCTAGAATTTCGTAGGAGTTATTCCATTTCCCTTTTTTCTTTAAGATTATTTATTTTGTTACGACTTCTATTTAAAAATTACTTATGTTGGTAAATATTTTTATATGACCCCTAACTTTTAATTTCATGTATATATGATGAGATACTCCTTCCTCTCTCATCAATCATTTTTATGAATTTCTATGTCATGCCATTAGGCTGCAGAAATTGCACCGTAATTTTCCATGCCAAAATCATTGTGTAGTGAATACCATGACTATTTTTTATCAAGGGTATTCAAATTTATACACATAAAATTATTGATTATATTATTTCAGGTATGTATTCTGAATTCCTTTATCATGGAATAAATGATGATATTTAATAAATCCATGTTATATGATCTATGTGGCACACTTACGTATGTGATTGAAATGATTATGAAGGGTTCACCCTGATAACACTCAAATGAATTGGGTAATGTTTAGTATCATGATACATTATGTTGGGATATGGGTTTACCTGATTCTTTTATGTTAATTATGTAGTGTTTTAAGTTGTTTCCACATTTCCATGTTATTATTATCATGATATATCATGCCTTTATGTTCATGTTTCACTTATACTCCATTAATATGTCTATTGCGTAACATGTGTTGTATTATTCATGTTATGACTTTTCTACTCCCTTATTGGGATTTATAGATCAAAATTTTATTATTTATGTCCTCAGGTTACCCATTTCAATTCTAAGTATGAAGTAATGTTATGGTCATGTAAAAGAAGTTTTCAATAAATATTTTTAATTTTATATCTTAAGTTGTCATGTAATTTTCCTAATCCCGAAATACACTAGACCAGTTGATCTCCTAGGTTGTATTAAGTAAATGTTTATGTAATAAATTATGTATAAATATGAAATAAAGAGAAAGGTTGATATAGATAATGAAGGGTCCTACATTTCCATAAAATATGTTTGAATCCTTTCTAGATCTGTGAGAAATGGAAACAGAAGACGTTGATGCTATCCACTAGTAGTGAGACATATAAGGATAGATTGAGGGATTGAAACATTGTAATTAGGGATTTTCCCTAAACATAATAAAGGTAGTTATCCTAGTCATATAAGTGATCTAGCCAGAACATCATATTTTGGCAGTGAGCCTTCATGGATTTGGAACATCTACACATTGTCATTGTGTGATCCTTGAATGTATTACAATGAGGGTGAACCATGTAAACTTGATGTGTCTCATGATTTATTTCATATCAATCCATAAATGTTTGTGGGAAACATAGAGAAGATTAGTTTGTTTAATGATAAAAAATATTTTATGAGGCAGATATTTTATTCCATCATTCTAGAATTCACCACCCCCTATCAGGGTATTAAACCGAGTTGGGATAACAATTGGTATAAATGGGAAAAGTTGAAAGCTAGTGCATCTCTCTTAGTATAATAAATATTTCTTTTCAATCACAATGGGATTTTGATATTAAATGGAAAAAATTTTAAATTATGGAAGAATCAGATTCATAACAACTTCCAATCATTAGGAATGGATGTATTTAGATCAGTGATGGATGGAATTTCATCCAATATCGACAGTGGTGCTTTATCAGAAGCTGAACGAAGGGAATTTGAATGATGGTGCTAGTAGAGTCAATACCCATTGTGAATCCCTATAAAATATAATATATATAATGACGATGTCGTGTAATTCATCACATGCTATGTGGGAAATTTTTTATTATTATTTATGAGGGTGACCCAAAATTCATAGTTGCAAAGCTTCTAGTTCTATATAACATGTATGAGAATATTGGAATAAACCCTAATGAGTTTCTTGATGAATTATTTGATCTGGTGAATGTTATTCTAGAAGTAATATATAATATCATAGATTTTTTTGAATATGTAAAAATTATTAAGAACATTTTGAGAATACATCCACCTCGGTTCAATATGAATGTTTCTATATCGGGAGATAAAGATCCAATGGTGCTAACATTGGATAAAATGCACATTAATCTTGTTTCATAAGAGATTATAAATTAAGATAATGAGTCTGTGAAAAAATAGAAGTCTAAATAAGTGAAATTTAAGGCCATGATGAATCTCACCATTGAATATGGCCAGGAAGAATAAGATTAAGATGATGTTATGTAATTTATTTCCTCAAATCATGAATGATGAATAAGAATTTTCAATGGGAAATTCCCACATTCATTCATTTTAGGTGTAATGTTTGGAAATGTTTTATCAAGGTTCCACATGAATTTTCATGAAGATGTAGAATATGAAGTTGAAATTCCCATGAATTAGCCTTTGTCCTATGAGAAAGGTAAGAAAAAATTTAGAATAATTTATCTGAAAAAGAAGATTATTCTATCAAATGAAGTAGATTTTTAGAAGGTTTTTAGGTATACGAGTTTGAATACTACAAGAATATTGAATAAAATACTATGGTTTTATTTTTTTAAAATTTAAAAAGAAGGAAATAAAGTTAAAATGTTAAAGGAGAAGTCGAAGGAATAGCTGACCTTTAGGTAAAATTAGAATATGAACTTGAAGAGATTGATGTTTGGAGAGCCAAAACTAAGAAATCCAATAGGGTGGATTGTAGCACAGAACTAATTATGAATAAATATGGAGAAGATAATTACAAGTTTATAGATGAAATTGAGAATCATAAGTCTTCAAATCTGTAGAACTTACATATGATATATGAGTACAAGATCAAATTTAAATAAAATAAAAGGGTGATTGTTGGTTTGAATAATATAGTGAATGATAAAGAAAAAATCATCAAACATATTGAGGAGGAATTTTAAATCATGCGAATGAAAGTGAATTTTTTGGTGAAATGATTGAATAAATAAAATAACGTTTCTAAGGTAGAAGAAACCAGAAATGTGGAGTTAAAATCACTAGTGAAACATACAATGTAATGTTAAGAGAATAAAATGATAAATCCGAAAGTTACAGCTTGTATGGGTCATCATAAAAAATAGAATTTTGTAATGGTTGAAGTCAGACCACAATCCCCCGCCCATATATATAAGATTGATCTGGGTACAGATCAGAACCAAATGATTCAAATAAACTGAGCTAAATATAGTAGTGCAGTTGTGACACACAAGAATTCACCCCAACCTAGTTTCTATTGTTTTGGAAAGATATGACACTCATAAAATTTCTATTCCAAAGAAAAATTATATCGAAGTGAACAACACCAAAACAGGTTGGAAAATAGAAATCAATATTTTGGTATATCATCTAAAGGTTACTATTTCAGTTGTAGAGGAATCAGACACATGTAAATATATTCCTCATCGAAAATGGGGAGGAATGTACCAAATCTGACTGAATGTGGTCATAAGATGTAGGTAAATGTTTTATAAAATGATCTGAAAATGGAAAATAAATTTCTATCCTTGTTCAATGAATACGGTCGATCATAATTTTAAGAAGATAAATATTATAAATCTATACCAGGTATGAAGTTGAAAACATAGATAAAAAATAAGATATTTGAACAGGAAGTGGTTGTAGATATTACTTTCAAAGCATCTGATCACACATGAATGTGTTTCATTTATAGTGGATTCACCTCACAATTTAATATTAAAAAGAATTGGTTATATGAATCATATATGATAAGGAATATATTTTATGATTTGGTAATGTTAAAGGCTTAAAAGTTATTAGATTAGGATAATCCATGTTTGATGGAAAAGACATAAGACTTGATGATGTTTTGGTTGTCGAAGGTCTTAGTCACAACTTTCTAAGTGTATTTCAAATTTGTGATTCTGTAAATTCCATAATCCATTCAAATAAATTATTTATAATTAAGGAAAAACAAGGTGAATTTTTTTTTGATGTTAAATCGTTTGAAGTAGAATCTCTACCATGTAAGCGGGGAAGAAGATGTGTGTTTTTGTGCAAGGAATAAGAAATAATGTTCTGGAATAAAAACCATGGTCATTAAATCCAAAATTCATTAGAATATCTAGTGAAATGTGATTATTCATTAGACCTTTTTAGTTTAGCATGTGATTATACTCATATGTGTGATGTTTTTCAATAAGGGAATATCAGTTGAATGATATATAACGAAAAATAGAAAAGGTCTATAAAAGTGACTGAGTTAGAAAATGTTTATGTGTTCAGAACTATTTCACCAAGGGATATTTATAAGATTAGATATTAATTTATCTTAATTTATGACTTTCTCATAATGGTATGGGTTTTAGTCATCACATGAAAATCTAAGGTGTTTAGTTGCATAAAAACTTATAAAAGGGAAGTTGAAAAGATTCTAGGTAAAAAAATATAGAAGATTCAAGTAGATAATTACACATAGTTCAAAAGTATCCAAATGTAATATTATCTCTAGAAACATGGGATAAGGAACCATTTTTTATTAGTAATAACTTCATAGAAAAATAGAGTAGTGGAGAGAAGAAATATAATTATCAACAACATGGCTAGAATAATGCTCATTGAGAAAGACCTTACAAAGATGTTTTCGAATGAAGTAGTGATGAAATATGTCTACACACAAAATAGATTGTTATAATATCTTAATAAAGAGAATAATCCATGTGAGATATGAATTGTAAATAATGCAACATTGAAGTACTTTCTAGTCTTCATAAGTATGTTTTTAATTCTCAATAATGATAAACATAAGAAGTTTGAATCCTGTGGAGATGAAGGGATATTTCTTGGCTACTTGTAACACCCCAATAATTTAAAAATAGATTTAATATATAATTTATGAAACCCCGAGTATCTAAAAAACACCAATTTGTTATAACCTATATAGTAAAAAAAAGTTTTCCACCTTTGTAATTTAAATTTCGAAAAACTGACATACACAGTTGTGTTCAGTAAGATATTTAGAGTCTAATAAAAAAACATAATTTTTATGAATAGTAAAATACCCTTATGAATATTAATGTTACTCTTATGAATATAAAATAATTTTAAATTTGTCAAAAAATATAAACTTCACCCATGAATGAATAAATACAACTTACATACCTTATAAGTGAAAAAATGATCATAGTATAAGTATTGGTATTTTTATATGTCATAAATATTTTAATTTCAATTTTATGATTAATTTAATAATTTAAAATGGAAATTTATTTTCATAAAATTTAATAATAAATTGTTACTTTATTGTCTTATGGTTATAAGATAATTTTTTGGGAGATTGATTAATTTTTACGGTATTATAAAACATCTTATAGTTTTAATATTATTTTTTTCGAATAAATTATGATTTTATTTAAAAATTAAATTAAAAGTATTTAAAAATATAATTTAAAAAAATGGATTTCATTTTTAAATTCTACACATTGAAAAATTGTTGGGGTGAGTTTTTGGGATTTTTCTAAAATACTTCAATTTTAAGTGAATAATAAAATATGATAATTTACGATAAATAATAAATACATAATTTATTGAGTCATATGTGATTTAAGGATGATTTAAGACCACTTGGTTCAAAATCACATGCATATATTACTATTCTTGGTCACAATAATCCATACTATTGTTTGTCTTTGGAAAAATAATAAAATAATGTGTAAAATAATTGGAAAACCGTCCTCACCTCTACTATAAAACCCCATCACTCGCTCTTCTCTTCTCTCCTATCAAGCATTTTTTCTTGTCTAAATTTGGATAAAATATACTCCCAATATCATACCCCACTTCTAGAATCCATTTATCTCATAAAAATACCAAAACCTCTTCCCTAAAGAGGATCTCAAGGAAGATAACTTCAAGAGGTAAATTCCTCTTTTTATTTTTTATTTCAAGTTATTTTCTTTTCTATTATTCCTCCTCACCTAAACTCATCAAAATGTTGTTATGACTCCATTAAATTACATGTAAAAGAATTTTTTTATGATAATTCAATAATTTTCATCATCTCTCTTTTCCCCTTCTTTTACACTAGGAATGAAAACACCATCCGAGATGTGTTAATTTATCACATTCAAGGACGACGAGTTTCCAATTTCTATTACCATATTAAATTATTCTCATGAAAAAATTTTGATAGTTAAAATATACTATAATATATTTATTATAATTTATTTAAGTTTCTATGATCCTTTTTTAGATGTGATATTAATTTATAAATCAAATAGATTTCGTTGTGATCAAGAACCGCAAGTTATCTCAAATAATTGTCATAAAATTTTTATATATTGATTCATATTCACTCCCAATAACCAAAAAAAATATAAAAATTTAATCTTATGGTTATTTAATAATAATATACAACTTATATTCTAGAAAAAAATTTTCATTATACATGTTTAAACGTACATGAATATAAGTAAACCGATCATGAAAACCAAGGAAGAATACACTCCCAAACAATGAAATTGAATCTCTTAACCAATAAAATGGTAATGAATGAACCTAATAAGGTTATAATATATAAATTAAATAAATAAGTTGTTATTTAAATTTTAATTAATGAATTTATTTATTTTTTTATCTAGGACTCTAAGATCAAGTGAAGAACACCATCAAACTTAAGGTAAGAGTTTCCTCATCTCACTTCCATTTTTGAGAGACATTCCTTATTCACTACTATTACGTGTGTATGGTGTATGTATACTTAAAATTGATGTATAATATCATGAATATTTATAATTTCATGGTATTAAATGTATCATTTGATGATTATTAGTTTTTGGGCATATGTTTCGATTGATTACAAAGTGATAAGGATTTCCACCCAAACCTCCATTTTCATTCGAGTTACTTTTATTGTCTACTTAACTCAATGAAATTATTATGTATTAATATGAACCCATAATAAATTCTATATTAGTGTTCTATAAATGTTCAAAAACCTAATCCTTCTTTATTTTATGGGTAGTTTCATATTTTAAAAGGAAATATCAAAAATTCTTCTAGAAATGCAAGCACAATTCATGGAACTGCTCGAATTCTAACTTATTTTTAAGTTAACTATATAATATATTTTAAGCTATATTTATCATTATAAAAACATAAAATTTAACATGAAAAATAAAATTTGGTTCATTTCTTGTTATATTAAAGAAAACATGCCTCTTCACTTTAAAATCTTTTAATATTTTCCTTAAAAAATACCAAAATGTTTTATTTATAAAGTTTTTTTTAAAAAATCTTTTTAAATGATTTCACATCAATAAGAATTTATTTAAGATTAAAATATAATTTCAATGACCTTCCATTTTTTTGTGATATTCATGTTTACAATCTAATTTAATGACAAATACAAATGATTTTCTAAAAACACTCTCATTTCTAAAGTGAAATAGATTTTTCTCATCCCACTTTAATTTTATGAGATACACGGATTGTTCACCACATATTTCAAGCTTGTGGTGTATGTAATTCCATTTGGTATATCATATCGAGATTATCCTTAATCTAATGATATTATAAGTGATTTTGATTTTAATTTTTCAAGGTGGTGTGGGACACTTTGGAATGTTTAAGGAATATTCCCTCAAAGATTTTTCAATGGTCACATTTAAAAGTATATTCATCTATGTCAACATAATTTTTTGAATATTTTACTTCAGTGAGGTTTATCTTCGATGATATAAATTAAAATTTGTATTTAATGGTTTATGAATAGTTTGAGTGTTGATGTGCTATCATGAAACCATTCACCATATTACTCTGAATGGTTAGTGTTTATGTTTAATGATTGGGGAAAGTTATTTACATGTCACTTGTTAGTTTCAATATGAATGTGTATATTGTTTTTGTTGATACCCATTCATATTAGTAATGCATTATACTTAGTATTTTTTGGGTGGGGCCGACTATATCCACTCAGTACATCAGTAGGTCTAACGAGACAAACTAGGTCATGGCACGAGGCCATGAAAAAATGGTTATTTATGGTCTTGGCATGATGCATTGGAGGTATGGTTATGATGTCCCACATTATATATTCCATCATTATGGAACTATATTTGATATTTCATGTGGTTATTAGACTATTAGAATACCAATTATTATGTTTTATTATGGAATTATTTATTCATATCTTTACCATGAAATATTATGTTCAAGTTTATTTTTAAAGGCATGTGTTTTTAGTTACTCACCATGCCTCATGTCTATGTTAATTATGTCTTACACTATATTGCATACCCTTACTGATATTTTTGAGCAGACCCCTTTCTTATATTTTATTTTATTAGGAAATGAGGAAGCTTATTATGAATGACCTGTAGGGATACAGTTATTGTTGTGGACGTTCCAAATAAGACTTATGTGTTGTATTTCATTACAAGTTATAATGATGAAGTTATATATATGTGTTTCTTCCAAAGTTACTAAAATACTTGGTCCTTCGGGATGAATATTCCTTGTTTGTATTCTAATGTAATGAAATAAGGTACCGACTCTAGGCAACCGGGGTTGGTTCCATACAATACTAAAGAAAAATAAAAGCATATAAATGTTTAAAAAAGAATATAGGAAAAGGAGTTAAAAGAAATTATATAACTATAATAGAGAATGAGAATAATTTTCATCTAATACATGATCAGTATTAGGAGGATAGTGATTAAGAGATTAGAAGCTCATGGGATGTTATAGTTCCATATAATGATTCATAAGAATATTAAGATAATTAAAATGATGATTATAAATTAGTATCTATATAAAGATTGAAAATAATAGCCTAAATTTATATATATAAGAGAATTTGTGATCAAATATCTCCAGTGAAGAAAATGATAATGAAGACTCTGCATCAAGCATAATTCCTATCATAGGTATAACCTAAATTTTTTAAGGAGTTGGATATGACAACTAGATTTAGGCTATAAATAAAGAACTAGACCAAATTGATAAGAATTATACATGGGATAATATTTTAAGGAAAATAGATAATAATTTCATTAGTAATAAATGAGTATTTTTCCACCATATGAATGAATATGGTGCTATGATTAGAAACAAATCATAACTAGTGTGAAAAAGGTACTCTCAAATAGAGGGTATCAATGTTTATTAAACATTTTTATATATTTAAATGATAGAGAAAATCAGATTATTCTTGGATATAATAATTAAATTAATGTTCAATGTTTTCTAGATGGATGTCATGTCTTAATTTATGAATAAGGTACTAGAATAAGAAGTTTATATTGCGAATCCAGATAGTTTTCTCATTCATTAAGATGAGGAAAAAGTTTTTTACCTAAGAAAGGAACTATATGGGTTATGTCAAGCACCAATATAATGGTATTCATGGCTTGATTAGTTTTTAAAGAATCTTGGTTTTCAACGTGATGGAGTTAATTAAAATATATATTATAAAAATGGTAGTACTCAAAGGATGATCGAGCTTGTATATATCAATGACATAATATTATGTCATTTAAATAATGCTTAGTGAAGATATTTTGTAGAATTATGGAAAGTGAGTTTGAAATGTCAATGATTAGAGATATAATTTTTTTATTTGTTTATAGGTGACACATGGAATTAATGTCAGATTAATTTCCTAATAAAAATATTCCAATGTTATTTCAAGAAGATTTGGAATGGATAATTCTAAGGAGATGAAGACTATGGGGTCTACTTTAATGAAACTATCATGATATGATAAAGATAATTTCGTTAATGTAATAGAATACTGGACAATAATTGGAAGTCTATTATACTTGATAGTGACAAGACATGATATTTTTTTCACCATTTCTAGAAATAAAACATCAAATAAATTCCAAGGAAATCTACCTAATTTCAGGTAAATTAATAGTTTTTTGTATTAAGGGAATGGTGTATTTAAGTTTTCTATAAAATGAAAAATATAAAAAACAATTATTTGGATATAAAGATGAAAATTAGAACGGATCCGATTATGATTGAAAATCAATGTCAGGTGGTTCATTTTATCTTTAAGGATTTTTTATGTCATGGATAAGTAAGAAACAAGATTACATTTATTTGAGCATTATAGAAGCTAAATATATTTTGGTTACTCAAGCTTACACACACTTATTGTAGATGAAGCAACAACTTGATGATATGGGAGTGTACGTGATGTCTCTTATTGGAATCCATTGTGATGATTCAAGTCATATAAATCTTATAAATAATCCATTATATTAGTCAATGAAAAATCACATTCAAGTAAAATATCATTTTATCCAGGAGAAGGTGGAGTAAGTGCTTTTTAAATTCGAGTATGTTCTTATAAAACTACATGTTAGAGACATTTTGATGAAGGACTTACCCATAGAAGCTTTTTAATGACATCTACTAGCTCTAGGATTTTAGTGGACTCCCCACACTTGAAAAAGTGTGATTGTGGGACCCCCTCTCACTGAGGTAGGGTCTGTTTTTTCCCTATTGTGCTGATATGTTTCCTTTATCCTATTGTATATAATAATTATGTGACTATTGCGTTTATTGAAAAGGGGGTGAAATTGGGACTATTAATGGGGAGAAAATTTATTCATCAAGATAGGGGAAAAGATGAAAGAGGGAGCAATGAAGTAAGAAGAGTTTCAAAATTTAAAAGGATTAAAAATTTTCATAAACAATTTAATTATTATATACCATGATGAGATTTAGGTTTTATGAAGAAAAAATTCATGGTTATTAGATCTTATCCTGGAAATATTTATGTATTCTAAAGAAAAATATCCCAAAAAGTGAAGTAGAGTAGTTTTAAACCTGATGATTAAAAATTTGATCAATCAATGGATATATATCATGATAGATAATGCTCCTGATGAATGTAGTTTATTAGTTTTAGGAATTATGTGATTCATTGATAAACATTTCGTGATACTCTTTTTTCTCACACCGAGCATGGATAATGTGGTCTTAGAGTTTTTGTTGAGTCAATCATTGATCAATATATAAATAGTAAGATGTGATTGTTGGAAGAAGACGCAAAAATATTTAACATGATATCAAAATGTGAATAGTATTCAACAAACCCAATGGGGGTATTTTTTGGAAAAAATACCTCAAGGTAACATTGCTGTTATTTTTGGGTTGATTGTGTTTGTTGAAAAATATGGTGTCCATGTTTCATTATAGAGATCAAGATAGACTATTGAAAATGTATATTTAAGGAGATACAAGAAAAATAAATGGATGTTGTGGTGTTGGTACATAAATATGAATATAAAAGGTGGCATTGTTTCCCATAGTTTTCCAAAATTTTGGAGTCCAAAATTTTTAGGATGTAAAAACGTGTATTTGGAAATGGAATTATATTCACCTAAAAGAAATTTTTTTCACTCAAGTGCATTGATGACTCGAACTTTTGTGTGAAAAATAAGAATCAATATCATCACATTAAAATATGGATAAGGAAATAAGTGTGTGAATGATTTGAATGTGTATTAAAGATGAATTTTTGTGAAAAAAGAAGATTTGTGTGAATCAAAAAAATATATATAGAGCCCATGTGAAAAGGAATTTTACATGCCAAATACAACATCAAATTGGGATCTTAAGTGATCAGAGAAATCATACACATATAGAGGAAGGCGTATATGGATATTTCATGTAGGGTCATCAAGGTATATAACATGATAGATACCCCCTCATTTTAGTAGCTCAACCATTAGAGAAAACCATGGATCTAAATCCCGTAATAGATATACCCAAAAGGAGTTGCATGGAAATATATTTGTATATAAATCATAGAATTTTCACAAAAGAGTGTTTCATAAAGAAAATATTGCAAATTTTTTTTTGCAAAAAAGAGGTAGTGTCTTCATGACAACGGGCAATGTGTAAAATCTGTAAGCATTTCACACAAGATGAATTCCCACAAAAAACTAATTTTTTCATGAAAGTTGGATGTTTTTCAACCAAGAAAAAATTTTGTACATGAGGTTACACAATTACTCTCAATTCATCCAAAGGATGTGCTAAGGAAAAAGTTGTGTGAATCAGAAGGTATTTCCTAGTAAAGCATTGTTACAATGGTATTTATCAAATGGATGAAATTATAACTTCAATAGAGAATATATTTATAATTGATGATGCATTCATTATTGATAATAAAGGGATCTATATATTTATAAACTGAGTTTTTATCCTTTCCATAACAATGAGAAAAGGAATAGGAAGAAGGTTATCCAATATTTTGATAGTGAGATATAGATGGAAATATTGAGGGAGTGACCCTTGACAAAAAATGTTTTGTCCCAAAACATTTTAATGACATTGAGACTCTATATATAAGTTATATATCTTGAACCTTGTATTTTTAATGTTATCCTTAGTGGATTTGGTGAAATGTTACATTACTACTTTATGCTCCTTGGGCATAACCCAATGAAGGTTACCCTTGTAAATTCACTGTGTGTTGTTCAAAATTTAATTTATTTTCATTCATTTATGTGGGAAAGAGAGAGAAGAGTGATTTTTTAACTATTAAACAAGATCTGAAGGGGTATCTATTCAAATATGGCATACCCACATTAACTCCCTCCCCGATTTTGGTATTTAACCTAGTTGGACTAAAAATCATCCTTTGGTTATTTATGTTTTATCCAAATTTTTCTGGTTCCTCGACAAATTAAAAGACATTGGTTATTGTTAGGATGTTTCAAATGTTATCAAATCCAATAACCATCCTAAAAAACATATTCACTACCAAATATTTAGGTGTTTATTCCATAATTAATGTTGTATAATTTAATGGTTAATAGTGTGTAACACCCAAGAAAAGTGTGACATGAAATAACTAAATGTCACTACCCATTTAAATATAGTGAACTGTTCGTTTTGAGATCATTGATTCATGGAACTTCTTAGTTAAATGAGCTTGATATGGAGTAGTTTTAGGATTAGTGACATCATGAGATGTTTCTGAAGATGTTCTTGAGTGAGGAAAAAGCACATTATAATAATTTTTTTACCCATAGGGATATTCAATAGTATGATAAGTGACTATCTAATGTAATACCATGTGGTGTGTTGGGAAGTCCACCAAGGAATTATAGGAGACCCATGGGATTAGATGACCAGTTTAATAGACTAAAGAGGATGGTTCTTTACATATATCCTAACCATTTTATTTTTGGTATGCATAGGTCCAAATAAATTACAAAAAAACTATTTTCAACATAAGTGGAAAATGAATTCATTGGTTCACAATTGGTAAAAAATTAAAATGAACATAGATTAATATAAAAAATAGATTCCCATCTAAAAAATTGTTTTTATGTATGGAAAGTATTATTTCATAATAATTTTAATTAATCCCTATTTTTAAATTATTTCTACTAAATGTTTAGTTTAAATATTCAGTAAAATATTTTTAACATTCATCTAATGGTTTTTTATAGGTGAGCAATAAGAATAAATTCATTACTATTCTTTAATTATTTGTTCTAAAAACTATATTCATTGCATTTATCAAAATTATTTTAAAATTAATATATTCCACTAATAGAAATTTATCCCTATAAAATAGATTTAATATTTACTATTTTAATATTTAATATAAGTTACTAATGCCAATATCTTTTTTCATAATAAATAGTTATCATGGTCAAAATATTGTTACTATAGAAAGGGTTACAATTGTTAAAAGGGGGTTTAACTAATGTGATATGGAATATTTTCTAAAAAAACATTCCATAATTTGGTGGATCAAAGTTATTTTGACCTTATACGTTTTCTATTCAATTATATGGAATTTTGGAACCACTTTACGATTTAAATCCATACATTATATACTAAATTTTTACGTATTTAGAAGCTTTTCACCAACAAATATTTTAAATGGACACTTACTCTCCTATATTATACACACCGATTGAGAATTTTAAAATAACTATGATCTATAAAAATACCCACAATAAAATATTTTCAATGAAATTGAGAAGATGGTATTCCTAAAAGACCAATCCAATAAACCTTAAGGCAGATCTCAAAAGAGTATACTAGAAGAAGAAGAATATGTTATTACTAATATTTTTCATGTAACATTCTGATTAAACTTATACCAAATCTTATTTTAAAATATTAACATAAATTAATAATTAGTTTTACTATACTGTGATATTTTTAGCTAAATTTTATATTCATAATCTATCTCCTTCACATCTATTCAAAAATGATAATATTGCTCATGTGTACGTGTAGACTACCACCTCTATTAAGATAGGTGAGTTGTTTTTATTTAATTTTTAAATGGATTTTAATAAGGATTGATTTAATGATTTTATATAATCTTTATGATAAAATAATGTATTTGGAATTATGAATTATTAAATAAATATATTTTCTTTAATCTATGAATAATTGAAATCATCGCCCATGGATACTTATGGACTACCACATCCAAAATGTAATGTAATTAATTTTTCATAATTTCATTATATGAATGGATAGTAAAGTGTACATATAGATAATATATGATACTTATAAAATTATATATAGTCTATGGATAATGATACCATGAAGAAGGGTCATGGATACGAAAAATTAACCAAAATCATGTATAGAAAATCAACATGTTTTCACCTGAATATTCATTATAATGATTAATTGTTCCTAAAATGATAGTTTGATATTATAAAAGAATTATAAATGGTATTTTATGTGTGAATTTGGTTCTATAATATTTTTACAATAAATATATATTTATTTTTTAATATATTTGAACATGTGTGATGGTATACCAGTCATGGGTGAGGATCTATGTTACACTTTAATTTCATTTTGGGATTTTCTATATTGAACATTCAACAAATTAAACTATATTATTTTTACCCTTTAACCCATGTCTATTTTATTCTATTATTATTATTTCATCAGTTTCCATTTTTTATTTATCCTCTAATTAGTAAATAAAATTAACGAGGTAATGTTTTAAATAAAACATGACCTTATTTTATTTTTGGTTAGAAGAATTTTTCATCCATGTCAATGTTTCTCAAAATTCCTTTTAGAATGTATTCTATCTGATAAAAAATTTCTTTTAAGTTATTTTAAACAATACTTTAATATTATAAATTCTAAATAAATAATCCCCTTTTCAAATTCATAATTAGGTACTTCTGGAATTTTTTAAAAAGGTGTGAAGGGAATTGTTATTTTAACATTTAGAAGAAGAATTACATTTCCCACCATAATTTTCATCCCATAAATTGAAGATTAAATTTTATTTATCCATGGTTAATTTTATAGAAAATTATTTGCATCTTATTCCAGATTTTTTTTCAACAATACAAAAGTAGAATGCTAATTTCCTATTTTATAAAAGATATTTTCAAATGATATTTTACGGTGTTTTCAATCTATTTAATCAACTATGATATTTCATATGATTCACTAATGATGTCATCTTATGATATCACCCATGTTTATTCTTTATATTTCTTCTAATTACATCATGGTGAAATGTTTGCGAAACGTTTTTTCCATGGGTCATAATATGTTGGTTTAATGAATGTTTTTATAATATTATGGAAAACATAAGTATGTTTTTTATTACGTGACATGTGGTTAATTTAAATCCCTATAATGAACTGGGAAATGATTTATATCTTATGAGATAATATATAGTGGAGTGGGGAGTGATCCTAGTTTACTGTGGGATACATTCCACATTGGTAGTATTTAGAGTGAACCATGACTATGGAATTGATGGAATGAAAGGTGAAAAAACTATAATATGGGATTTTATCCACTATGATGTCTTGGAAGGGAATATTAACTAATAAAATGATTTTCAATGAAACAATTTTCCCACAATTTTTCAAATATGTTATTATTATGATTAAAGGATATCATGGCTCGTGATTGATTAGTGATGATTCCTCACTCTTAGGATTCATTTATTTTATATTGAATAATATTTATACCTGGACTCAAGATTTTTGGTCTAAGAATTATTGGGTATAAACATTAATTTTTATAATCATTGTTATCTCAGAAAGGTTAAATAACATGAGTGGGTGGTGAAATAGGGTATTACATATTAAAACTAATGCCCCTTTTGATCTTGTTTCATTATTAAATAAAACAAAGTTCTCGCTCTTTCATGCAAAAATTTATGAATAGAAATTAAGGCATGCATGATACAATTTTTTTACTTGTTTCACCATCACTGGGACACATCCATAGAGCATACAATGATAATGTTCCAATTTACCAAATCTACAAAAATTGCACTATTTTTTATAATGTTCGGACAGGACTCACTGTCCCTCTTAGTTTATTACCAATCACAATTTTAAATCTATTTGATCACTCAAATGAAGTGTTCTAACCACTTATTCATAATATCCTTCATTGATTTCATGAATCGATATTTTTTACACATCCTCTAGTATATAAATGACTTCCACTTTCATCCACTTGATTAATGCTTATTTACCACAAATGTACTGAGGAAGATCAAACTTTTCATAACTACAGGGTGACTTACACAAATAATTAATCAATTGTGTACAAATTTATTAATTTTCACCAAAAAAAATCACACAAAACTTACTAAAAGAATGAAACTCCCTTATTCCATGAAACCCACTACATGCGCATTACTCCCTTCTTTCACACAACTCACTACTTGTGAAAACTACATTCTTATAGAAAACTCACTACTTGCATGAATCAGAGCTCTAGTTTCCTCTAACTATTGAGATCATTGGAATGAGGGGTAGCCACCTATTTATAGGCACTGCTGACCCTATGTGCATCTTCATGGATATTTTCCTCGAGCGCACAACTATCATTTGTGAGGGTATATTTTGCGCAAACTCACATGTCACACAAAACCATATCTTTCACGCACTTCTTTACTTTTCCATATTTTGATGTAATGATATATAAATTTTATTTTCACACATATTTCCAAACTTTCATAAACCATGTGATGAACTTCCTTTTCCATTTTTTTTTTCAAATATACAATTTTTGTACCCAAATTTTCTTCAAACACTAGGAAACCATGCCACCTTGTATACGAAATTTTTGGACTACCTCAAGGGAATATATTCCTTTTTCATGGATCATTTTCAACATATTTTTTAGTAATATCTCTATAACTCCATAACTATCCATGGAAACCCACTTTGTCAACAAACACAATCAACCCAAAAATGTGTCAATGTTGGATTGATATATATTTTACCAAAAATAATGATCTCATATCATTACTTATACAAAATTATTTAGTTTTATCTTCAATATATATCTTCAATATTTAATATTTTTGATCATTGGATTTGATACTTTCTTATGTTTCCATTTCTCTATGTTATAAATAAATCTTTTATAAAGGAGTTATCTTGGGGTTACTTTGATAGGTAATCATTATAGGAGTTATTGGATATCTTTTTAGAAATATGCTGATTATGTATATAGTATTCAAATACACTAAACCTTTACAATACTTAGTTGTGTAATAATGGGAAATCCACAAAATAATAATATAAAATGAATTAAAATTTATGTATTATATACATGGGTATCATGAGCTATACCATCACTAAAATGGACCAACTAGTAATGAATTTCAGGGCTCTGAAGTCACATACATGATTGATGGATTCCCTTCTTATGAAGGGATGTTATGTGAATATTAGTTGGGTGGACAAAATGGTTTTGTTTCTATATGATTAATTGAAGTTGATGAAAAATTGAAATATCACATTAAAATTATATGTTTTAAGAAAAGTAAAATTATTTATAATCGAGGGAAAAAATTACACTTTAATTGAGAGAACTGTGAGATTTGAACTCATGAAATGTAATAAAATAGGAGGGAAAATTTGTTTTCATTAAAAATTATAATAGCAGTATAGTACAATGGATTTTTTAGTTTTTAAAATTGATATTTTATTCTCATTAGAATATCCTAGTCAAAGGTGAACAAATTAAAAATGTTTTTCCTCATGAATTTTTAAAAATTATCTCTTATATTGTTATGAGGATGAGGTAGAAGAGTAATTTTTAATGATGAAATAAGATCCAAAAGAAGGGATTGTTTTTTTTCATTCCATGATTAACCCCTCTTAACTACCAAGGAAACTAACCTAGAATAAATAATAGTCATGGGAAGATCTCTTGTGGAATAAGATAAAACATCCAAGGTGGATTCTAATGATCCGACTAATCCCAAAGGAGGCGCTATTGGGGAAAGTGAATAAGTGAGTGGTAGGCATCCCACAAAGCATGTTTAGGATAATTTAGATACATTTTGGATCTATAAAACTTTTTCTATTTATGGTAATTGTGATGTTCCCATATTTATATATAGAGGCTCTAAAGGATTGTTCTTCCCCAATGCTTTGGAAAACATGGAACACTAAAAAAATATTAAAACAAATGACTAATATCATAGATAATTTAGTGATATAGAAAAATAATTATAGTCTTTGTTCCTGATATATTTGGGTTAACACAGTCCTATAATGAATTTAGAGAATACATCCATAAGATATAGAGGATGATCTACTTCTATGGATATCTGAATAACCTGACCAATTGGGTCTAAGTGCTTCTTGATGTGCCTACTATAGAGAATATATCTATGGACGAGCCGAGCAAAGATGTTTTGAAGGGGGATTTTATAATCAATGAACTTGGTTAGGAACCAAAAAATTGGAATATTTGATGTTTTTTGTGTTAAAAACACTCACTATAGAATGATGTGTGATAACAATGAATGAATTAGTGATACCATTAGAATTGCAAAACCATGTTTTTCACTGAGATTTGTGTGATGATAAATCAATATCATTGATTCACATCAGATTTGGAAAACACCACAAAATTTGAAATACATATTAAAACCTCATACCCCAAGTTCATATCATTAATGGAGATTAGAAAATGGGATATAATAAACTGTATATGGTGCCAAATTTAGGAGCTACGAGTTCCCCTGTACCCATGGGTGAAGAGTAATATCCACGTAAGACCATATGTCTCTCATCAAAGGATTTGATGCTAAATTTAAATATCATCACTTTAATTCAATAAAATTTCCATTTCTCATTTTCTAACTAACATTTATTCCTTATTATAAATATAGTGTATCCAATTTTGGATCCTTAAACATTGGATGATGGGAGTCAGGTTTCTGAGGAACCCACATCCATTAAAAATTATTACCATGAATCTCTATATTTGACACAAATATTATAAACTATATATTTTTCAAGGTCTAAATTGAATAAATTGCACTTATAGGGAGGAGTGATTTCCCGCACTACTGATTACACATGAATCTTTCACTCTATGTGCACTAGTTATATGGAAGGACATGAAAGAATATAATAATCAAGATAACCACATGTATATTTTAGTAGTGCAATTGACTAAGCATTAATCAACCTTGCTAGTGACCAAAATGGATGTAGTAGTGAAATTTTTACCTATTGAGGGAGTTGATTATGACATTAATGACATGAAAATCTATCTTAGCCACCAATTTGATGAGGTCTATATAGCTAGTGATATCTTGGAGGAATTTATAAAGTATGATTCTACTATTGAGGAAGTTTAGGACCTTGGGTTTGATTCCACTAAGTAAAAAAGGGTGACTTAAAAAAATAAAATTGAAGAATCAAGAATTTTTTCTCCCCCATTCCATCATATAAGGTGTTGGACTAAATGAGATATCTCTATAATTAGTTATTAAATCTCGGGACTAGAAAGATAGACTATTTTTTAGTGCACACACTTGTAATTGATTTTTTGTAGAATAGAATAATCTGTAATGGAATCTTTACAATACATATAAAACATTTATATTTTTAAGAAATATTTCCCTAAATATTTTTTTTATTTTATAGCCTGTGTTTCACGCAACATCTAGTGTAATATAAAAGAATAAAATTATTAAAATTGTATGGTTCCATTATCTCATAGTAGTTTGATTGATGGGTTGTATAGTAATAGCTAAATTATAAAAACAAATATTTCCAAAACATTTATAATATGAATTTATTAGGAATCAAATGATTAGAATTAAAAAAATTATTTGAAAATAAATGTGATGTATTTTTAAATTATATTTATACACATGGTATATTAATATATTAGTAAATTAAATTAATCAATATTGTTTAATATTTTAAATTAAATTTAAATATTATTTAAATGAATATTTTTTTATATAATAAATATATATATTTCTAAGAACAAGATAAATATGAATAATGTTTTATCCATAAAAACGTATTGTCGAACATTATGCACTTAATTTAAGATAAGTTTTTGTAATTTATTTATATCATATTATGTTAATTGATTTATATAGTTTGAATTATATGGTTGAATGTTGGTTAATAGGCACCATTTATTTTTGATCAATATGAATAGTAATCATGGTAAAATTTATCTCATCGTTAATAGGTAAATATAGTTAATCCTGGATAAATACAAGTGATATGGCCATAATCTTATTACCATAATTCCTGTTGGATTAATTTTATTATACCCTTATACTATTAGTCTCAAAATTGAATTTTAATCAACATTTGTTGCATGAAATAATTTATATATTAGTTAAATCAATAAAAGTTACAAAATGACACTATCTTACCTCTTAATATCCATTATGTGTTCAAATATTAACAAAAACTAATTGTGAATGATTTTTTGTTTTAATTATGATAAAAATGGAATTATATTCATGATGGTAATATTTTTATTCTTTTAATTAATAAAATTACCTTAAATTCTTAAACAATGTAAAGAAATTATTTTTTCCAAACAGTGGAAAAATAATATAAATGAATTTTCAAATATTTAAAATGATATAATTTGAGTTTGTTTTGGAATGTGATGAATTGTATAGTTTCATATGGATAATATTATTATGTTAAATGATTATATTAGAATTAAAACATGATATTTATGTTTTTTAATTCAAATTAAAGGGGTAGTTTTAAAAATAAAAGAATAATATTTTTGAAAAATAAAATTTTATTAATTTAATTGATAATTATAATAATCATTAAGTAAGAAAAGTTGAATATGATATTGTATAATATTTCTTAAAATGTCTATTTAGTAGCCAATTATCACCTTATCAATAAAAATTACAACCCTATAATTTTTATTTTTTTTTGTAATTAGAATTAAAATTGGTTAATTGAGGGTTAATCAAACATATAATATATAAAATGATATGAAAAAATATATAAAATGCATTATTTAATGGGATTAAAACTATATTTGACCTTATATTTTAATATGTTAACATTTAGCATTATTTATCTTGAGAATGAATTTATTATAGTTAAATCATTTGTGAAATTCCAAAATCACCCCTTAGCACAATTATAAAAGGGAAAATAATCCCCCACTTACTCATAACAAAATGAGCATTCTAGCTCGACAAAATTCTTCCAATTTCACTTATATAATACCTTGGATATACTTCATATGTTTTAGTCTTCCCAAATGGACAACCCTATGACACTCTATAGGAAATACAGTGGAGTGGTTTCAAAAAAGATGTAATCACTTTAACATATATTATTCTATTATACTATTATTTTCCTCCTATAAATCTATGGTTTTTACCATAAAATAAATTTTTTAGTTTAATAAATATTTTTTTTGTTTATGAAATCACCATTATTCTCTATCATTACAATTTAATGAGATGTAAAATTATTTCTCATTCATACGTATGACTTACCATCTCCGTGTAGTGATTAAATTAATTTGTCATCACTATATATTATGGATAAGGATTATGATGGGATTTATATTTATATTTTATATTTTTGAAACAGTTATACTTCATGAGTTATAATATATTTTCTACCTTTAAACAATCCAATCCTTTAGAAAATGATAATGTCGCTCGTGTGTATGTGTGGACTACCACCACTACTAAGTGATGTGATTTATTTTTCATGTATATATATATATATATATATTGGATGGTAATAAGGATGCATTAAATTAATAAATATGATTATAAGATATAATATTTATCCAAAATAGTTGAATTAATATTTAATTTTCTTTTATTCCACCATTTAAGAAATGAAAACATCGCTTATGCGTACATATGACATACCATCTCCAAAAATAGTGTAATTCAATTTTTTATCACTATATTTGATGGATTAATCTAAATTTGAATATAATGAATATATAGGATATTTAATTCATGATTAATACTCCTGATGTTATGTGACCATGAAAAATTTATAAGGACTACACCTATTGTTTTGGAATACTTATGATTGAAGAAACATTGAACTCCCGAAAATGAAAATTTTAAAAACTAATTGTTGAAAAAATGGAGGTTTTAAATTATATAAATAGACCATTTATGATATAATAATTATGAAAATTTATATGGTAAGATTTATAATAAATTAAAAAATTTTATATAAGAGTTTACAATGTTTTGGTATCAATGAGAACTATAGGAAGGGTTTTATGTTATTATCTCAATATTTGATGGGATTGTTTAAGATTATTTTTCATTAATAAAAAATTATGATAATATTCTTAATATAATCATAAATTTTATTATAATTAGTTTATTTTATTATAATACTTGTTTCCATTTCATTTTACTCACTATATGGACTCCTAAGACCAAAAATATGTTTTTTAGGAAAATAAACAAGACTTATCTATTCAGTGGATTTTTTCAATAATAACATTTTCAATGTAAATGTTTCAATTTTTTTATTTTCAATATATTATTCATTATTTTCTATTGACCCATGCTTTAGTTTTTAAAAATATGATTTAAATGAATATTCTTTTTTATTTTGAAATGAAGAAATTTTCCAGTTTTCAAAAAAATGTATAGAATTTATGTTTTATTGACTTATATGGAATTATTGTATTTTCCCATCATCATGAATAACAATTTATTTATTATATCATTACAATTATTATATGGTTTTTTTCAAAGAACAAGTTTCACTTTAAATTTGTATTTTTTAATTAGTGATTTCACAATGGAAATGTTACTTTCCTCTAAGATGTTTTGGATATCTTTTAATGGTATTTATATTAATTAAAGATAGAAACAATCTATTTAAATACTGATTTACTGAGGATGTGATCAAATGATACCATTTTTATTCTTTCTCTGGATGGTTTTTGTTTATGATGATATGTTTTTTGGAAACCCTTTTATTTTACCAAAACTTATGCAATGATTAAATTATAAAAATATTATGAAACACATTTTCATTCCATAGGTTATGAAATTATGAAATATTAAAGAAACCCATTTGTTTTCATGTGTATTTATTTCATCAATGCTTTATGATCTTTTGGAATACAAATGTATGAATCTAATTATGCGATGGGTGGGACATATATATTATTATTTGGTAAAAAATTATGTACTATGTGATAATCATGAAATTAAAGGGGAGTGATCTTAGTTTAGTAATTGAATATTTCTACAATTATAGAAATATGAGTGAACCATGAATACTATGATTGTTTGGGGTGTGAAACCATTCTACTATAAAAATCATAGTAATGATAATTTAATTATAATGAAATGATTTAATTTCGTATGTTTATTACAAAATTTCATATCTTAGGTCAATATTATTCTCTCATGGATCATGTTTTCTATTTACTATATGATTCATATATAATAAAATTATAAAATTTATTGCATGAAAATTTTTATAATCAGTGATATGCAGTTTATAGTTTGTAAACATTAAGATCAGGTTCTTATACCCTTAGAACCATGTTATGCTTATGATAACATTGATTTCTCAATTATTTACCATTATTGAGCATATAATGCCATCTATTTAATATATTTCCTTTCCCAACAAAATGAATAATGGTATTAATTATGTTATTCTTAATATAGGTTCTATTGTGATGAAATAATAGGGAGATACAATATATTTTTTATTACCCATTTTTTTATATTTCCATGCTTTCAATAATACTAGATCCCTATGATTATGGAATGGAACGTAATGTTATGTTATGAATATTAATATCTTTATATTTAATATCTACGTATGAAATTAATGGGTCACTATAATTGCTGTTAGAGTAAGTTCTAATTAACCATTGAAAACTAGGATGAGAAAACATTAACCCTAGGGACCAGCCTAAGAATAAGATACAATCTTAAAGTTTGGATAATGATATTGAAATATCCATTATAATTTTAATGTATCATAGAATAAAGTGTAATTATTTCTAAATCTAATAAATGATTATTCATAATTTTATGGTTCCACATAATTATTATCTTTTCTTATAATATGTTTTATGTTTTTAGTCAACAGATGGAACCCATCAGAATCTTGTTAATGCTAAATAAAATGGAAAATAAAATTATTTTCATAATGAGAAACCAAATGTTAAGGGAGATGGAATTCAAAATAATATCTCTTTTCTCACACAATATTCCCAAGATATGAATCATACTGAGGTTCCAAATAATAAAAAGAGGGAATAACATTTTAATGATTCTTTCATGAGGCAGAATCCTCCATATTTTAGTGGTTTCACTAATCCACTCGTGACTATTCAATGGATTAGTAACTTTTAAAAATATATTTCCCTTTATTTAGTTTTCATACCATGAGAATGTTATTCTTAATATTTATCACTTTTAAGGACAAGTAGATCAGTGGAATAATTTTATCATGAACATGAGAGAAATAGATGAAATTATATCTATGCAGTAGGATGAAATTAGAAGATTTTTTTTCAATTCATACATTACACTTATTTTTTATACGAAAATGGAGAAATAATTCATTGATTTAATGAATATGGATGATAAATATAATAGTAATTATAATGAAATATTCACTAGACATGTGAGGTATGATTCTGGTATTATCATCAAACATGAAAGTAAGGCCGATCAATTATTTAGGGGTGTAAAACAATGTATTTGATTGTATTATCCATAAGGGACATTAGTTTCTATGATAAAATTATTATTTGTGATCTCAAGGTGGTTATTGATATTTGAGTTACCCATTAATTTCATGGTTTTGTTAAGAAAATAAAAATGTAATTCTATTTAAATTTAAAAACTACATAGATAATAATGTGAGGATTCCATTAAACTAGAAGTGTGAATGGAAACATGGTGAGAAATTCCTTCAAGTAATTATAAAACATTTCAAGTAAATAATCGATATAAACTAATAAATCGAATGTAAATGTGATGGGAATATGATTATTAATGATTAAAATGGAGAGATTGTTTCATGGAATTCTACACTAACCATTCAATGTATTAAATCTAATGAGTATTATAATTATGCTAGAAAATTCCCAAATCTAAAGGAAAATGATGATAGTGGAAGTCAATATCCTCTTAATCCAAGTGAAATAGGAAATATCATTTGATAAATATTTATTATGAGGGGTATGAAATGGACATGGTGTAATATACACATACCATCCACTCTAGAACATATACTTTAATATTTGATTCTTTTCTATGAACTATTTTATATATAATGATTTTTCTAATGGTATCCTAGTAAAAAATAAAATATTATATGCTGAGTTAGGAGTAAAAAACAAAAATGGCATGATGATATCAACCAATGTTTATGATTATTCTATAGTTGTTGTTTTTGGGAATGTGTTTCCATAATATATTGAAATTATTCCTCTAGTTCAATTTGTTGTTATTTTAGGAATGGATTGGAGTTTTTTTAATAAATTAAACATTATATTCTATGTAATATAGATCACAATTATTATTTTAAAACACCATATGATCATATATATATGTGGGGTGTAAAAAAACCACTTCCTATGAAATTTACATCTCTCTTATACATCATGATTTTTATTCTACTTCGATGTTTGCCTCATATGTTTTTGAAGGAATTAATTATAAAATATATTTTAATTGTACGAGATATTATTGATGTATTTCCCAAAGTGTTACCTATTTTTCCAAAGAATTGTAAACATTAGTTTTCAATATAACTAGTAACTGGTTATCAAACTATTTATAAGACTACATATAATATTTCACCGATTGAGTGGAATGAATTGAAGAAGAAACTCTTGGATAATATTTATTGGGGATTCATTCGACAATGAACATATATCTATGGTTAACTTGATCATATTTTTAATAAGATATACGGATCAATGATACTCTATATAATTATAGATGACATAATAAGAAACCAACCAATAAAAAGTATCCCCTATCTTGTATTGATGACTTAATTGATCTAATATTAAAAACTAAATAATTTCAAATTATTTATTTTAAATCTATAAATATTTAATTTATATTCAATAAAGAAGATATATCTAAGGAATAATTCCATAAAAGGGATGAAAACTATGGATTTATAGTGATTCAATTTAGTTTTACTAATTCCACCACCAACGTCATGGATTTTACGAATAGAGTCTTTACATATTACCTTGATTATATTTTTGTATTCTTTATATATTATATTATTATTAATTAATTGTGAATAGAATAATATGAATACCATTTTTGGATGTTTTAATTATCCTATAATAGAGAATCCTTATAATAAATTTACCAATTGTAATTTTATCTTCATAAAGTGTTATCTATGGGTAATATAATCTCATGTTAGGGTATATCAATATAACATTCAATGATGGATGTTTTTGAACATTTCCCTAAAAAACCAACTTTGACTATGATATATAGTTTTCATGGTTTATATGGATATTACAGGTACTTTGTGGATAATTTTTCATTGATTTCAAATTTTCTAGCCAATGTTTTTTAGTAAGGGATCAAAATTAAATTGGATAATGAATTTGAGGTATGTTTTAAGAAACTTATGTGATCACCATTTAGTGTACCTATTCTTACACATACATTTAGAGATGAATTATTTTTAATATATATTGAGGCCTCATAGAATTTTATTTTATGTTTCCTCATGAAAATTGACGTTTTTATTGCTTATGCCTCACAAAATTGAATTTCCATTAGTAAAATTAATCAATTCATGATATTGAGTGAGCTACACCAATTTTTCATTACTAATATAGATGTAATATCTCTATAAATAATGGTGTAAAGATATACTAATAAAATAATTAATTATATATTCACTCAAAAAATATTTTAACATGTACCAAATAAGATAAGTGGTGTTGATTATTGATTATGACTACTCAATACATTACCACCCAAATAAAGCATAAAAGTTGGAAGATAATTTTATTTTAAAGGATCATGATTACATGATAAGGATCATAAAAGGAACAATATTTCTGGAATTGGAAACTCATTATCTTGTAATATTTAAGGAAGTGGGGAAATCATATCTTTCTAAAATGAGTGTTCAACCATTTATTAAACTGGAGATTAATGAGGCAAAATGGAAGATACAGAGATTCAAAAGATTGAAATTAAATTTTATTGAGTTCAACCATGATTATAATGGAATTATAAGGGTCAATAACCATGTATATAACCCTTTGGTACAATATTTGAATAAGGCCATGTTGGAAGAGGCTCATAGTTCATCATTCTATATTTATCATTGAAATATATATTTTTATAATGATACAAAAGAGTATTTCTAGTAGGATGGAATGAAGTGATATATTTCATGTTTTGTATCTCATTTCATCATATGTAGGTATGTTAAGGATGAGAGAAAATATTCTATGGGGTTATTATAACTATTACCCATACCATATTGGAAATGTGAAAACATTACCTCCTATTTTTTTTCATCAGACTCCCCGAAACATTAAATGGGAATAATGGTATTTTATTTGTTGGTGATTGCATTATTAATTCATCACAATTTAATACTATTAGATATTATTTACCTCTTTATCCACTAACTCAATTATATATTAAGAATGTGGTAATGTTTCATGGTGTATCACTATATAGTTTTTTTTTCATTTTTCACATATACATTAAAATTAATTAATTTCATTTATATTTATTGAATTAGATGAAATTATTAAAATATTTTTAATTAGGATGGTATAATTTGGAAAATAGGTCTCTCTTATTTTGTTCAATATGAATAGTATAGGTTGTAAAATTTATCAACTCTATATAGGGTAAATCAGGTTAATATTGGTAAAACAGTAAGTGATTATGGAATAAATTTACATCATAATTCTTATCGGGTGAATGGAATTATTCCCTTAACTTCATAGTAAATAAATTAATTTTGTAATGGAAACATGACCAAGAAAATGGATTATATATTATTTATATTAAGTTATGTTAAAACATGTCACTTTGTTACTTTAAAATATTGTTTTCATTTGACATAGAAACAAAAACTAGTAATGAATAATAATAATAATAATTATTATTATTAATTTTTTTAATATTGAAATAATATTCATGAGGGTAATTTTATTGTAACTTTTAGGTATTATATAATTACTTTTAATTCAAACATAATGCGAAAACAATATTTATTCAATTAATGGAAAAACAAAACAAATTATTTTTTAAAATATTAACATTTATATAATTTGATTAATTTATTATATTCCATAAATTTTATTATTTAATATAAAATTTAACTATGGTATTAAAATATAAAATTTGATGTCCATATTCTTTTCTAGGCCTTTTAATTAAAATTAAATAAATAATTTTAAAATTTATAATAATGATATTTAACAAAAATAATATCTTAATAGATTATATATAAAACATAAAACCATTTAAATATTATAAGGTTGATAGGATTTGATAAAATCTTTCCTAACATGTTTATTAATAGAAAAATTTTCACCTTATATGTATAAAGTATGACTCATTCAAATTGAATTTTCTTATCACAATTACAATTTAATTTGGTTATGTAAGGGTTAATGAAAATGATAAAGTTTAAAAGTACAAAAAAACATATACATATTATGTTTATTTAGGGGATTATAACCCTTTACAACCATATATTAAAACCATTGATCATTTGGAGTCATTTGTCTTGATAATGAATTTATTAAAATTTAATATTTTGTTACATTAAAAAAGTCCCCTCAGCTAAATTATTAAAAGTAACATCCTACATCACTTATTAGTTCCACTCGGAGCCATATATCTCTACTAATCTCTACCAATTTATCATATAAAATTCAAAAGAAACCTTATATAGGTTCTGTTCTTCCAAAAATATTAACCCTGGAAAATGTTAAAGTATATTTAAAGGAGTCATTTCAAAGAAGATGCAATCACCTTAAATAATCACTTTCTTTTATATTCCTCACTAACTCCAATAAATATATGGTATTTATCACGAAATACTTCTTTTAGTGTCCTAAATATGATAAAATTTTATTATTATTTTTATTTTTATTATTATAACACCATTATACACGCTCCTTTAAATCAAATATGAAGCGAAAGTGTTAGTCTTGTATATATATGGCTTACTAAGTCCATGTAGAACATTTATATGTGATATTCATGACTTAATTTTACATCATTAATGATTATATATTTTATACCTTCATACCATGGAATCCTATGGGAAATGATAATGTATCCCCTTTGTATGTGTAGACTACCACCTATACATAATGACATGATTATTTTTTAATTTATGTGTTACATGGTTGTAAATAAGAATTATATGATTATAATCTATGATATATGTGATATAATTAAAATACTATAATGGTTACTAAATATTTTTCATTATTTTGTTTCATCTGGTGAAAATTGAAGACATCATTCAGGCTTATGTATAGCCTAACATCTCCTTGAATAGTGTAATTCATTTTTAAATCTCTAAATTTTTTGGATGAAAATAAATATGTATATAATTAATATATATGATATTTTTATCATTATTAATACTATATAGGTGGTGTAACCATGATGAATACATAAATTTTAGAACTACTGAACTGAAGTACTTGTGATAAATGAAATTGTAATAAACCTAAAATATAGATTTTAATAAATAATTATTGATAAAATGCATTATTTTAATTATATAAATTTAAAATATATGATATTATAATTACTAAAATGAATCTTGAATTAAATTATATGAAATAAAAATTTATTATACTAGATGTTAGTGTTCTGTTAATGAAAGGAAAACTCAAGGTAAGGGTTTTATCTTACAATGTCATTATTTATTATGAATTATTATGACTATGTCATGATAATAAATATTATATTAAAAAATTAATTTACTAATTAATTTTAGTATCTGAATATTATTATATGAAGATAAAATATTTCCTTTTATTTTCCTCACCATATGTACTCAAAAGAATAAAAAATGTGTTTTATGGAAAAATAACAAGAATTTTCACTTCTGTTGATTTTTTTTCATGCATATGAATTTTTTAAAAAATAATTTTAAATAATATTTTTCTACCCACATATGATTTTTTGAAGTCATTTTAATAAAATAAAACATTTCATAAAAAAATTATAAATGAATATTCTATTTTTTCATATGTGATGCTTTTTAAATTTTACAAAAATGTTTTGAAAGACATGTTTCTTAAATTATATGACATGAATGGATTTTACTACTATTATAATTAATATTTTTATTGAATATTACTTTATGAATATTCATGTTTCTTTTCAAATTTAATGTTTTATTTAAAATTACCTAGTATTTTTAGTTAATTAATTTCATAATGGAATGAAAAATTTCCTCAAAAATATTTTGATGATATTTTAATGTTATTTTTATTCATCAATGTCATTAAAACTTTATTTCACTTTTCATTTAATAGGTATATTATTAAATTATTCTATCCTTATTGATTGTATAAATGGTTTATGTTTATGATTAAAATATTTTTATGAAACCAATTTCCTTTCTCATGATTCAAGAGACAATGAAATGGTGAATTATTTATGAACAACATTTCATTTCATTGTATAATGATATAATGAAATGTTTCTCAAACCCATATATTTTCATGGGTGTGGATATGATGAATTATTTATGATCTTATAGAAAACATGAGTAGGATGTTCATTGTATGATTAGGGGTACCTCTATCTTCCTCCAACGCATTAGGTAATGATTGATATATCATGAGAGAAATATAACTTTAATGGGGTGTGAACCAAGTTTAATAAGGGTATATTAACACTATGATAGTATTTGGAGTGAGATTATACTAATAAAATGGGTTGGGGGGGGTGAACCCATTGCACTATAATAGCCCTATAATTGATCCTTGACTATTAAGGAAATGATTTTATATGGTTATATATATTAACAAATTATATGTTTTATGCCAATTTCATGATTTCATGGATCATGGTCATCGATTCCCTTAGGATTCATGTTTTAGGAACTTCCTAAATTTATTTTATGACTTATGATTATGATCATTGATATAAAGGGAATGGTCATAAAATGTTAAGACCATGTTTTTATACCCATATTCTAATGTTACAGTTATTTTATCAATGATATCTCACATTTATATCCTTACTAAGTATCATAGATCACATTTTCATATTTATCCTTTCCCTAGGTTATGTAGAAAGGTATTAAGTATGATATGTCTAAAATGGGTACTTTTTATGATGAAATAAGTTGGAGAAAACATATATATTTTATGAACTAGTTATTTGTTTTTCAATGTTTCAAAACATATTGCACCTATAATATATCTTTATAGATCATCGTTATATGTAAATAATATCCATATAATTAGATGTAAAACCTATTTGTTAAATATATGGTATTCTATAACCCTAGTGAAGACTATTCTATATTTGAGGGAATCACTTCACTTTGAATGACTAAACATGACATTTCTTTACGTGAGGAGTAATAAAACCAATTAAAATTATTCCTTTATGTTAGGGAATAGAAAATTCACATCCAATAATATTCACTAGATATGGTCTAGACAAAGGAAGCATATGAAATATTCCAGGTACTTAATAAAAATGCATTGAAGTGAATTTTTCAATTGTATATGAATTATTTTCAGCTCTGATAATTAAATGAAATTGTCAAATAATTGTTTCTACATAAAATCCTTAAATCATCATGAGAATGTCTTGATGATCCTAAACATCCCATTTACCTTGATGAGTTATAATTGAAGTGTTATTAATAAAATAAATTATCCATTGTATGGATGAAACCCCTCCAACCTTTGAAAGGAATTAAAATTTATAACTTGATTAAATATATGAAATTGAAATTAAAAATATACTCATATTAAAAGAAAGAAACTAAAAATATATAATACCAAATGATTAATGATTTAAATAAGAAACTAGAGATAAATAGAAGAATATATTATTACACAAAAATTTTAAATATGGTGAATATGGTTCGAGATCAGAATTTTTTGAAGATTAGAAATGTAAACTAATTAGGATGTGGAACCATGTTTATGTGATTTCATGAATTTGATTCCCTACCAATTTGAAAGATACATAAAGGTGAAAAAAGGGTGTCACAAACCAGCCCGAGTCGACCCTGAACCGGTCACCCAGGCCTGTCCACGATAAGCCCCGAGAGGTATTCCCAATCCTCCTGGTATGGTGACAAGCATTGATGGAATCAATATAGTACACCAGGGGATGATTTCTCCAAAATATAAACAATCAAACAAAAATTGGAAAGAAATGGAAATCCCAAAATACATTTATATAAAAAATTGAGTTGAACATTATTTGTACAAGAAACCAAAATTAAAACTAATCCAACAACTCAACCGACCAAACCTGAAAACCAAGAAACTCCATGTGACCCTACTGGCCACTCTCCAATACAATGATCACATGTCTCCCAAGGTGATCGAACTCAAGCTGAAACCTGCACAAAGGCTAAAAATAGAAGAAGACTACAAGCGTGAGTATTAAAACTCAGTAGGTTATCCCGATATTCTATTCCCAATTCACTTCATTTAATATAAAATAAACATACATTTCATATTTTAAATTCAAGATATAAAATTATGATTTTTCAAATGAGGTTCCATGCAATAATAATTATCAGAAAAAAACATTCATGTTTTATAAACAAGAACGCTAATAATAATTTTTCAAAGAGGTGATACTTCAAAATGAAAATAGTTTTCAGGAGGGATGCTTTAAAGGAGGTGAAATTTAAAAAACACACACACACTGCTACATTTTTCAACTAATCACATTGTATGCTCACAGTGAGTACAAAAATAGCCAATGAGCACAAGTCTCGGGAACACCCCAAGGCACTAGTTCATTGTGGGGCCTAGGTACCTCATATATCAGTGTAAAAGTAAACATAACATATATTCATTATCATGAAGACAATCCACTAGTAGGAGAATAATTTATAACCTAGTGGTCCCCAAAATCATCATCATCTTAGTTTAGTTAGTGTTGTCATTATCAAGCTTGCTATGTGAAATAAGGACAAAACCCCTATGGATCACTAGCATACCAGTACATGTCCGCCCACCTAGATACCCGGGTTTTCCCATTTTCTGCTCAAACAAGTTAAACATAACTATAATAACATTTTATCATGAATATTACATTTAAAAATCATACACAGATCTAACAGTCCACACACATGTCTCATATTTTGTTCACAGATAAATAAACCACCAAAATTTTCATAAAACAATTTCGAGAAGTATAACGGGGCCTTGCACATAAAATCCATTCAAAGATGATCTTTTAAGGGAAAAACATATCAATACGATATCAAAACAGAGTTTTAAATCTCAAAACCAATTAATAAATCAATTTCATGGACTAGAAAATATCCCCAACAGATAGAACATGAAATACACATGGAAACCATTTTTACAAGAAAAATAATGCCAAATGGGTCTTTAAGCCTTTCTCAAAACTAACATTTGACAAAGGTGTGAATTTAAATTTTATTAAGGAGGTTTATAAACACAATTTTAAATAGAAAAAACTTTCATAACACCCTTAAAACACTTAGGATACATATTCCAAACACAACCATTTTCTTAAGGATGTGAAACAAGCCATTTTTTGGCAACTTGGGCCAAAACATGTTGTAAACCAAAACACATTTTTTGTAAAACCAAATACACATTATAATTCCATATAAAGACGCAAAAATAAAAAAAATTTATTCTTAAAATGCATTTATAAATCCAATCAAATAATTTTTAAATCACACTTAATACATAAAATCCAACAAGGCAATTTATCGAACATATGACATGCACTTTTAAACAAAACAATTTTTTAAGAACTTGAAAAGGAATAAAACAACTATTTCATTCCATATTTTATTCAATATACTGAAAAATGTTCAAAATACCATAAAATAGGTTATAAAACTCACAAACTAGGTGAAAATGATAACAGGACATTTGAACAAACACTTGGTGTGAACTTTTATGACAAAACAACACTACCTTTCAAAAAAAAAGTCTTAAACAACCATTTTGAACACAAAGAAAATTATCCAAAAGATGAATAATAATAATAAACATATATATTAGGTGTGAAAAAAATTATGAAACATAAATGATAAAATCATGTGAAATGGATACCCTACCTCAAATCCTTGGCGTAATGGAAACACACACCCTATATCACCATCTGAGGGCTTATATACCCAAAAACTGTGTGAAGACCAACCCAAAATGAAAAACCCCATAAAAATAATGGTATTACATAATGATATGTAGATCAATATAAGAGAATATAAAACCAATAAATAATTAAAGGAGTAAAAAGAGGGAGGAGAAATGAGAAGGAATCTCACCATAGAAACTAGAAAACTCTTTGTATTCCCTTAGATTTGCACCCTTAGAGGAAAGGTAATGGATTGAAACAACTTAGATAGGATACTCTGTTTAGGAAGTACAAGGGAAAGAATATTTTTGGCTAAAAGAGTATGAATTTAATGATTTATGAATGAGACAAATTACCTTTGGAAAATCTCGATGATTTGAGAAACATTGAGAAGTGTTTTCCTAATCTGCGACTAAGATGAAATTCAAAAAGGTAAAATAGAACATGGGGGGTGAGTATAGGGTTATTTTCTTCGAGTGTGAGTTGGAATCACTGATAATTATAAAAAAAATATATGAATGAAATAACTTAATTTTTAAAAAACTTAAAATGGGACCATGGGATGGACCAATACCTGAATAAATAACCCAAATCCACAATGCTTATGAATTTATAATGGGTTTATAAGGGTACGTTGGTTTGAATATGTCAGTTTAGGCCAATTGGGTAGTAAAATTAGTGAAAAATGATGAAAAATGAAGGAGTTATAAAAGAAAAAAATTTGTTTTTTAAATCTAGAAATGAGCTCACTGTTAGCCCAAATCATCAAGTAACCACCCTTTTTTCCAAAACTCCCAAACAAACTATGGGGAAACCATGATAAGATGATTATACATATATGTAAGTTTAAAAATAAAAATTAATCTCACCCAAAACCAAAGAAAAAGATCAGGATTTCCAATGAATTAGATCAAAACTAAGACATGAAAAGAAATAAAACCAGGTGTGACAATTCTCCCCACCATTAAAGCTTTTTGCCACCAGAAAGCCATAACACTTTATAGGTGATAGATAAAAACCTAAGGATTAATTATCAACATGATCCATCCTTTCAATCCAATAAATATCATTTACCATCTGTGGAACTTAAACCTCTTCCCCAAACAAAACACTAACTCACAACCACTTCTTGAGAATCAATAGAAAGATCAAGCCACCAACTCCACAACCAAGCCAAGAACCAGATTGTTGGAACATATCCCAATGAACCCAAAGATCAAACAAACTAAATTTCACTCACAAAAGACAATGACGTTTGGGCGGGGTAGAGTCTGGAACGGGCTCTCCACCCTTAAATCACAACTACCATCCAAAAAAATCCTTAAAGGAAATATCTTTGAGGCCCAAAGTGGGTCTCCCCACCATTAAAGACCAAATATAATGAACAAAAAAAGAATTAAACATGAACTAGAATTAGGGATTACCAGGACAGGTCTACAAAAAATCTCCCACAACAACCTAGAAAGCCAAGTTAAGAGGGTTACAACATGAACATCTAAACCACCCACTCCCAAACGGAGGGGAAAACAAATGGGAAAACACTTTCTACATAGATCTAGACCAGGAGAACTTAGGGAGGGGTGAGAAGGGGACCCAATAATTAGGCCACTAAAGCTGAAAAAATAAAAAAAGGAACTAACCAACACACCCCACCTATGAACAGTTAAAACCAAGACCACTCCCAATTTACACAGGCAATCCACACAGGGACATTTATTGGAAACCCACATCCAAGAAGGCATAACCATACACACTATGTGAGGGGTAAGTCAACCATGATCGTTGCGACAAGAGGAAATTAATAGTGATGATGAACCAATATAGAGTAGAAACTAACATACCAAAACGGTGGAGGTAAGAGCCTAGTTAAGAACTCCACACCTCTGGTGATTTCATAACTGCGTGAAAAGCTTCACTTTGAGTCCTATGGCTGGAGCCCTGATTCTTGAAGCATCTTTTTCACCACAGTCAGGTGCAAAGGATAAAACCACTAAAAACATACTTTCTCAACAAAACACCTTCATCTAAATATTAACTAAGAGATACATAGAACAACTCTCTCTCACTCCAAATGAGGAGAATAATGGACATGGAATATGGCGAAACAAATCAACACCACCAAGAACAACTTCTATGTCCAAAATAATTATCACAATCTAGAAAAAATTTTAATCAATCCCAAACATCTCCCTATTACAAAAAATAGGTCGAGGAATCATCCTAATAGGTTGATTTAACATTTGAAATGAATCCTTAGGTTGATCAATAGGAATGATTTCCAACAGAGAACTATCCATGGACACATCGCAACATCCAACACATCTTTTTAAACCCACTAAACATTACTCCAAAACTGAGACACCAACAAGATCCCATCTCACGACACCACAAGATTATGAATTCCATATCACAAGGAACAATATTGAATAAAAAATATTCTAAGGCATAAAAAAAACTAGCCACATAACCGTCAGTTTATAAACAAATTCCACAATGTTTTTGCTCAAAAAACTTTTGAAAAAAACCCATCTAACTTGGTTGATTTCCACATTCACCAATAGAGATTCATAAAGTCTCACTCACATGAACATTTCCATGCCACCCCAGGCACCCAACCACCATTACATATAGGCCATCCTTACAAATATTAATAATACCATGCATTCAATCACCCATGAAAACACCAAAGTCTAAAACAAAATAACATCATTACAAAAAATCACGTACCTTCTAAACAAACACTAACCACCAAGTCAAAACCCTTATCAGATTTCACAAAACAAACCACACTTCATCAAGAACAATTTTTTTAAATACCCTACCCATTTTCATTTTTACAACTTTCAAAATAACCAAGCTACTCCAAACAACCCTTTCACATTTTCTAAAATTTAGAAAGGTCTCTTTTCATAATCTGATGGCCCTTGAGACCAATACCGTTTCAAGGAAAACACAAAATTCTCAAAACCAATTTCCAGAACCAATTCATCATATTCAAACACTTTTCATCATCCCAAAACACCCCATTTAATATAATTATTCAAGATCACCATAAAATTATTCACACTTTCAAAACATTTTATTCCAACAAACCACAAGTTTAGATTAGGGATAATCCAATCCCATTAAATTATTTCCACTTCCTCCTAAAAAAATTGTTACACAAAAACACAACCTTCCAAAAACATTCTTATATATATTTTTTTAAAACCCCCTTTTCCACTTTTCAAAATCCAATGTTTACTTTAAAACCCATTTCCACAATTATTACACAAGGATTTTCAAAAAAAATTAGAATCTAATAAAGGTCCAAGAGACCCATAAAAGAGAACTCGTGTTGGTGGGTGACGTGACCATATAGTTGGTGGCCATATGTGAAACACAACACCAACACAGAGGGACTTATTAAGACCATTACCCAACTCTACATGGCCTTCCAGTCCCAGAGAGCTCACAGAGGCCATTAGTTTGACTCCCCTTGTCATATCCCAACACCAAACAATCTACAAGAACAAAGGACACAAATAAAACTAGACTTCCTCTGGAAACCCGAGGATCAGAATGATCAAGAGTTCGTGAAGGTCTTCCCGAACTTAACCCTCAATTCCCAATAATACTACTCCATCTACCTTTAAATACCCCAAATAACATGGTCACTCTAAAAATAAAGGTTTTCTAAGAGCCGACCTCCTTTGATACCATTTTTTCACGAACCAGCCCGAGTCGACCCTAAACCGGTCACCCAGGCCAACCCGCAACAAGTCCTAAGAGGCGTTCCCGATACTCCCAGGATAGTGAAAAGCACCTAGGGAATAAATAAAGTATATAAGGGAACAATTTCACCCAAATATAAACAAAAAAATAAACAATGGAAAGAAATGGACAACCCAAAATACATTTACATAAAAAATTGAACTAGACATTTTTTGTACAAGAAACCGAAAGTACAATTAAACCAACAACTCCATTGGAAAAAACGGACAACCAAATAACTTCATGTGACCCTAATGTTCACTCTCCAACACAATGATCACGTGTTACCCAAGGTGATCTAATTCAAGCTGAAACCTACACAAAAGATAAAAACAGAAGAATATTATATGAGTGAGTATTAAAACCCAATAGGTTAGCCCAATATTCTATTCCCAATGAACTTCCTTTAAAATAAAAGAAACATAAATTTCATGTTTTAAATAAGATATATAAATTCATTCTTTTCAAATGAGATTTCATGATATAATAATTATCAAACAGAAACTTTCTTATTTTATAAACAAGAATGATATTAATAATTTCTCAAAGAGGTGAAACTTCAAAATGAAAATAGTTTTCAGGAGGGATTCATTAAATAAGTTTAAATTTTAAATAAAACACACACTATGTTTAATTTACCAACTAAACTTCCCCTATGCCAAATGTGAGTACAAAATAGCCAATGATCACTATTTTCGGGAATACCCCTAGGCACTAGTTCGTTGTGGGACCTAGGTACCTCATATCTTGATGTAAAAGTAACCATAACATATATCCATTATCATGCACACAAGACATTAATTGGATAATCATCCATAACATAGTGGTCCCAAACATCATTATCATCATAGTTTTGTTAGTCTTGTCATCGTTAAACTCACTACGTGAAATATGGACAAAACCCTTCTAGATCACTAGCATACTAGTATGTGTCCGCCCACCTAGAAACTTGGGTTTTATCTTTTTGTGATAAATTTTTTTTACACATCTATAAAATATCATTTTTCATGATGATTCCATTTAGAAATCATACACACATTAAATAAGACACACACATGTCTCACATTTATTTCACAGATCAATAAACCACATAAATTTTCACAAAATAATTTCAAGAAGTTTAACGGGGCCTTGCATATAAAATCCAATTAAAAATGCTATTTTAAGGAAAAAAACCATAAATACCATATCAGCACATATTTTTAATCCCCAAAACCAATTAATAAATTAATTTCATGGACTATAAAATGGCACCAAATGATATAACATGAAATACACATGGAACCCATTTTTACAATAAAAAAATGCCAAACGAGCCTTTATGCCTTTCTCAAAACTAACATTTGACAAAGTTATGCATTTAAATTTTATTAAGGAGGTGTATAAACACCATTTAAATCATATTTTGTTTTCATAAATCATTTAAAACACTTAGGTTACCTATTCAATACACAAACATTTTCATATGGATGTGAAACATGCCATTTTCTGAAAACTCGGGCCAAAACATGTTTTAAACCAAAAAATATTTTTTTATAAAACCAAATACACATTGGAAATCCATATAACTAACCAAAATAAAATTTCTCATTATTCCGTGGAATTTATAAATCCATTTTTTTAAATCACTTTTAACACATAAAATCCAACCGATCATTTTTCCAAACACATGACATGCACTTTTAAACAGAAAGAATAGTTTAAGCAGTTGAAAAGGAATAAAACACCAATTTCATGCCATATTTTATTAAAGATACTAAATCATGTTCAAAATTCCATAAACCAGGTTATAAAACTCATAAAACAAGTGCGAAAGATAATGGAATATTTAAACAATCACTTGGTGTGCACTTTTATGATAAAACAACACTACCTTTAACAAAACAAGGCTTAAACAACAAATTTTCACACCAATAAATTTATCAAAAGGATGAAAAAAAACAATAAACATATATATCAGGTGTAAAAAATAATAAAATGATTAAAATTAAATGATAAAGGCATGTTCACGGGATATCCTACCTCAAATCCTTGGCGTAATGGAAATGCACACCCAATATCACCATCTGAGGGTTTATAAACCCTAAATCTATGAATAACATCCCCAAAAGAACAAAAAACCCATAACAAATCATGGGCTAATATAACCCTAGGTTTATCATGACTATAAGATAATATAAAACCAATAAATAATGAAAGGAGGAGCAAGAGGGAGAAGAAATGAGAAGGAATCTCACCTTAGAAACTAGAAAATCCTCCGTCTTCCCTTAGATCTGCACCCTTATAGGAATGTTAATGGATTTAAACTCCTTAGAGAGGCTCATAAGGTTTGGAAGAACAAGTAAAAGGATATTTTTGTAAAAAATATTATGAATTGAATGATTTATGAATGAGACAAATTACCTTTTTCAAATTTAAAATATTTTAGAAACATTGAAAAGTTCAACCCTAATATGTGACTAAGATGAGCTCTAAATAGGGATAATGGAACATTGGGATGATTATAGGGTTATTTAACTATAGTGTGAGTTTTAATCACCAACAATTATAAAAACATGAATAATATATGAAATATACAATTTTTTTAAACTGGAAATGGGCCCACGGGCTAGCCCAATACCTGAATAAATAACCCAAATTCACCATGATTATGAATTTATAAGGGGTAAAAAAGGATATGGTGGTTTGAATATGTCAGTGGAGGCCATGTGGGAAGTAAAATTAGTGAAATTTTTTGAAAATTTAAGGATTTATAAAAGAAAAAAAAATTGGGTTTTAAATATGGAAATGGGTGCCCAAATCATGAAGTAACCACCCTTTTCTCCAAAACTCCCAAAAAAGATATGGGAACCCATTATTGGATGATTATACATATACAGAAGTTAAAAAATCAAAATTAATCTCACCCATAACCAAATAAAAGGATCATGATTTCCAATGATCCAGATCAAAACCAAGACATGAAAAGAAATAAAAACTGGTTGTGATAAAGGGTATCATAATTCCATTAGATCCATAGATATATAAAGAGAGGTAAATTATAAAACTATTTACTTAATTATACATGAAATATAGGAATATAGGTTGAATATTACCACTATCTAAATCAGAAACACAGGTTCAATTACTATAATACTTGTGATGTCTTCTCTTTGACATGTACCATACATTAGAGGTATTCCTTTGGAGAATTATTCCATCCCTATAGGGAATTACCTTAAATGACTATGTTTATAATGCTTTTTTTGGGTGTGAATCGTCTGTGTGGATGCACTAATTATTTCCCTATTTTCATTATTTCTAAAGGAGGGAATTATTCATCACTTCTTCAATGATATTTTCTCTTTGATTGAAATGGGATAATGAGATGTTGGTCTCTCCTTGGATTCCTCCTCAGAATTCATCACCTAGTCTGGGTCTCCCTTAAATATTAAGATATTGTTCATGAAAATATTCGTAGTACCTTATCATTTTATATTATGGTTAATTACATTGATTCTCCTAGGACATTCCCAAGGGGAGTCAAGTCAGGGTAGTAACCTTAGTTCAGGAGGGTAGTCACTTTGGGGAATTTCTAGCATGTATGGACACTAAAAAAATAGTACACCTAGATTTTACCTTGTCATAGGTCTTCTTGAGGGCATAGAAGCCTGATAAATCCAACATCAAATGTGGGGAATTATATGTAAGAGGCATTCTTCTAAGGTTTTACTTGGATTCCCATGTTTAACATGAGGTATTCCATGAGTATAATGTCTAGCAGAGATAGGTCAGACTGAAAAGAACACTAATTGGAATAGATAATATTGGTACATCCCTAGGAGGGAGCACCTAGAACATTTACTAGATTGATGGGTCAGAACGCCCATAAAGATGGACCTAGGGTGGCATATACCACAAAGGGGAAGGATTCACACTGTGAAGATTTATTTGGACATCCCAAAGGGAGGATCAAATATGATTTTTGGTACACATAAAGGGGACACAAGGGTTTACCATTAATTGTGATTTATCCTCTAAGAGTCTTCATATACACCCTATTTAGAAGTCAGGGATGAAAACCCATGTAGTTTGAATGGGTGAGTCATGGGATGAGGGTTTACACAATGGACAACAACCCAAAAGTGTGTTGAGGATTATTCGTGGTTAGCGGGTCGGGTGATACAAAGAATGATGAGGTGATTTGGGATTACACATGGTTATCTGCCTATATGGATGGCATTATTTCACCGAAATGTGGTGGCCTAGGTAAAATACAGATGGATATGGATGAAGTGTCGATGGATGAAATGAATAGGGATGGAACCGAGAACCAGTGTGAAGGTGTTAGTACTGGGGTTGAACATCAAAAGGTTTCCTACATATCTTAGGGGGTAGGGAATCAATGTCCACATAGTTATAGAATTGAAAAAATGGGTCACCTGAGGAGTCGTCTTGTGAGAATAGACATGCGGATGGTGGAACGAAGGAAATGGAACCAATGGGTTAAGTCATGATCATCCCAAGACATAGAGGCTCGAGGGAAGGACCAAGATGGGGCATGGGAGATGGGATTGAACCTCAGGGTGGCTTGCTACATAACTTGATAAAAAAAGGGGAAGGATCAAATTCATCATAGTTTAGATATGGGGGGCATTGTATCAAGGTGTATATAAAGGAAAACACCCTGAATACATGATGGAGCTTACGCGTGGTTAGAAGCCCATCATGAGAGGAAAAATATTGGTTGGAAGAGTATGGATTGAGTGTGGGGATTACACATGGTTTTCTGCCCAAGAACTGGCCGAAAACCTCCAAGGGGTGGACTAAAGAGGTGGGTCCCAAAAATGGGGATGCTGAAGTTTACCAGTTGTAGGGGTTGGAACTCAGGGAGGCTTTCTACATACCCTATCTGGGAGATAGTGATCAAAACCCACATAGTTCATAAGCATATAGTTTAATGTGATGAGGGATAGAAGGACCATATATTTTAATGTCACATGAGATGAATGTGAACCAATTTGAAATGCAGGGAGTAGATGGGTGATGGGCTTGAACCCCAGGGAATCTTCCTATGTACCTCTCTTGAAAGGAGAAAGGATTAATGTCCACATAGTTAATTATAAATAGGCTTGGGAATTACACATGGTTAGTGGCCCATAGAGGATGTCATGGTCAATGAATATTCTAAGCCCATGTGATTCACACTTGGTGTGGGAAATAAGAGTAAAAAAAGACATAAAAAGCGTGTTGTGAAAGGTGAATCCATGAAGAGTGGAGTGGGTCTTATGCATGGTTAGCTGTCCAAAGAGGAAACAAGGGCTTGTGCATGGTTGACATCCCATTAGAAAAAGATTGGAACTTACTCTCAGAGGGAAACCTGAAGAGTATTTCTTGTTGTACTAGAAGGATTTGGTCATTGTAATAGGATCACCCTATCAATTTGGGTCAGGGCTTATACACAGATTGCCTTAGGTATGCATGGTGAAAAAACATATAGGGATAGGGGGAGTGATAGGGTGTTAGTGCCTATCCCCTTCTTGGTCCTCTTAGGCCTATCACTCATATGGTGGTCACAGTTTAACATCACGTGTTAAGGAAATGGTTGATTGGGAGTTTAATGTCCTTTATCTCAGAGGATGAGGATTCACTCCTCACCCCTAGTACTTACATATGTGGCATGCTTTAACCCTAGGTGAAGGGAAGCAGCAAGAAATGTCGTGGATTAACGGGGTTGTAGAGTGATCAATTGAAGGGTCAAGATAGTGTGGCTATAAAAATAATCAATAAGCATTAGATTTCCTATGAGAAGAATCACAAGGCAGAGCATCACAACATCAATCAACCCTTAGGGATCCTTGAAATCACATTGTACAAGCCTAGAGGGCCACACGAGAGAGGGGTTTTCAAAGCTAGAGACCATTCAAAGAAGGTATTAACAAATATTTGGTGCTTCGTGAAGAAGATACCTTCGCGAAGCTCTATTTAATCAAAAAGAGGATGTTTTTCAATAATAAAAGACTCTTTGGAAATAAATGATGCTTCATGAAGGGAGGTATCCAATATAATAAATATTCACCTCAGAAAAAACTCTTTACATGGTGATTTCTTCGTGAAGGCTCAATACTCCACGAATCCTTGAAAACCAAAAAGGGGATCCATATATTGATAAGGGCATAGAACATGTCAGAGGGAATCACCACCATAGGTGGGGTCTAGGAAGAGAACAAGGCGGCATGGATCATAGTGCCCAAGTACCTTTGGTGGCCTATTTTTGACTTCCCGAAGGTCTTTACGAAATGGGATCATGGAAGGAGAATGGTCAGAGTAACAATGGTTTAAAAGGAGGGATTAAGACTGATATTTATAGGTAACAATGGTTCGTGGGGGTCACATATATTTTTGTAGTGAAAATTTAGGTTCGATGAAGAGAATCCCATGACGTCGGACTCACAGAGGGTCCTTCAAGGGGATGATCACAGATTTCACCGCAGAGAAAAGGTGACGTCTCAGAGAGGTAGGGCTCTGTCAAGTCACACAAGGGGATCTATGAGGTGGTCATTACAAATTAGACCATAGATCACCTATGACACCATGAAGGTGTTGATATTCATAAGATTCATAGAGGGTTTATCACGGACGATCACCATTGCAGAGGCGGGACAGATCTATGGATATCTTCATGAACCATGCCATTTGGCATAGTTTTGATTTATTTTAAGGCCATTTTGATTCTATATTTTCTTCTAATCCCCTTACTTTGTTCATGCCTCAAGTGGAATGAATTTTGGGGCAAACAAATTAACCCCTCAGAATGGGAATCAAAGGGAAAAGGGTCAGATTTTTAGGGTGTGTCAATTGTAATTTAGAAGGACCACAAAAAGGAGGATCCCGAAGGTGGATCATGGAGTAGGATCACAAAGAGTGATCAAGAAACGAAATTGTGAAGTTGATGCATGGATTGACTTCAAGAAGTTGTGTTCTAAGAAGAATTCCACAAAGCGCTGGTGAATGTCGTCGCAAACCCTGTTCGCAGGCCACTGTGAAGCCCGAGACGACTACGCCTACAAATAGGTGAACATATGTCTTTTTTCATAATTGGATATCCATGAAAGACTATGTTATTGATCATTATTTATGATGAAATCCTCGCCAAGAACGTGACTACGCGAACTAGGTTCTTTATTCCGGTGCTCTGTGAATGCTTTAGTGAACTAATGCATCGCGATCTTCTCCTACCTTTGCGACACAGGCCGAGATCAAGGTTGATTTTTTGAATGTAGAATCTTTTTTAATTATCTTTGAAAGGGGTGTCTATGAATATATTTTCAAATCGACCAAAATTGATTTTAAGCCTTAGGCTAATGGTTACTCAGAGGGAGGCCATGGAGAAATATATTTAGATTGGAGAGTAAATCCGAAGCTACTCTAATCACCAATCATTGAAAATGATACTAAAGGAGGTGTAGAAGGAATATCAGTTAGGCAAGTGATTTCCAATGTACATCTTCAGCTTATCAAAAGATGTCTTCATTATAGAGGAAAGTAGAGATGAACCAGCTTACTGGTTCAGAAGCACCCCAGAAAAAAATCAATGGTATAGGGATGTGGTCAGTCATGCTTGAAAGGATCATACTCCTATCACAGCATACCACCTTCAAAAACACATCAAAAAAATCTATGTCATGGAAATAGAGGCAAAGATTTCTCCACCACTATATAAGACCATTACCAAGGTAGGGCTTGGGAATTCAGATAAGGGATGGATCAGAATTTGGCATTTGTGATAGGGTGGAAAATTAACCGATGAGTGGGCCTGGGCCTATTGCACATGCACATCCTATGAAGAGTTCGAGATTGTGATGAGGTAGTTAAGCATATACAAAGCATCCTGGGATTCTCAATTTAGCTTCTCCCAACCAATGAAGTTCATAATTGAATTACTAAGCTAATGGTCACCAGATACCGGCACATTCTATCTCCACCATGGGGAGGTCATTATCAACCTCTAAGAACTTCTTCAAATTGTTGTAATCCTGATCTTGGGAGGAATGTATGACATGTTTCCTCCTACAATGAGCATCTAGGGGGATGTGGAATATATGGATCCTCTGGTGAAGGGACTACTAGATTTAGTTCTAGGCATGGATGATGATAAAAAGAACACATGAGATGTCCACTTCATGTAGTGGTTCGATAACTTTTTGAACTCATAGCTGGAGGAAAACTACCAACAAGGCCCCCATATGCCCGAGAGGAGATCAGTGGGGAAAATAGGGCTCATACTAGATGATCCTATAGGATATAAAATGGAAACTATGGGGTTACAGTTTCAAAATTGAGAAGTGTTTAATAGTTAGGCTTGCCGAATTTACATTGGCATTGATCTGCAGATGGGTGCTACTGGTAAGATATGATCACATGAGAGTATGACTGAGCATGTTTATTATGGCAGCATGACAGACTCATGGAGAATATGTGAACCTAGGCATACCAGTGTTGGAGACGTAATACTATTTAGTTTGGCACATCAGTGAGGAAAGAGGTCGTTGCAGGTATGTGGTCCATTCCATTTTGGTATAGCTATATTACAACACATATGGGGGGATATGAATATCTCAACCCCATATCTCCATATTGGATACACTCTTGAACAACAATTTGGAATATCATAGGGAGTGATCCCATGAGACTAGACACATAGGCCATGTTTGGTAAGCTGGGGCGGGTAGACCAATTCATCTTCCAACCATTTTCTCTAACAACTAGAGCATATACTGACGATGGAACAAACACCATAAAGAAATGATTGTATATACTATCCTTTATAGGTAGTGTGATGGTGGTGCAGGTATATTTTGAACCCATATGTGAGACGAACACTCCACACCGGTTTGTGATACAATTCTGATGCATGTAGAGACTAACCCCGAAGGTGTATCTAGGGGTGCACCAAGAGAATCATCCATGAATAATGAGACAGTTATGGCTGATATTTACATGATAGGATGGAAAGATGCGGAATTAGTTTCCACCGACCACCGTCTCATTCAGATTGGTTCAAGGATAAACACTGATTTGGGAACCTCGCTACCTAGGAGAGATGCTGAAGCTACCTTCCATATGGGCTACCAGAGCTACGATTCCCACACCTCAACATAGGAGGGTGGAAACAGGGGGACATCATGAGGGTGGTGCCAATGAATTCTAGGGTGATGAGGCTATAACTGTAGGTGCAGTGGGCCACGAACCAGATCCAATGGAAGGTGAATATAGAAAAGTTCCAGAGTTGAGCCTAGTTGTTCCGACCTAAGGAACCTGAGAGATAGGGGAATCTACAATGGGATTATATGGGTGGTAAAATCAATCCCCAGGAAATTAAGTGTACCAAGTAGTGATTCCTTTTGATGTTGTTCATCTAGAGACCTAGAAATATTGGAAATTCTGTAACTGCTACCTCAATACTGATGACCTATGGTAGAACTTAAACAAGTATGGAATAGAGCTTGGGGAACTTGATATTGTGACAGCCGGTTTTAATGTGTCCATGCCCGAGGGAAGTAAATTTTTATGGGAATAGGGGTGATTGGTGCAACCTATAGGCACTCCACATACTTTTACATAGAAGGTAATGGTGTTTTTGAATAATAACATTCCCCAATGGAGCTAGTGGCTCAATTCGTATAAAACATTCCATTTCCCGATGACTCAAAAATTTCCTAGGGAGAGGAGTTTGGTGAGGAAGACCTCTGGATGGGTAACTAAGAAGTAGTTTCAAAAAGGGTCTCTCTAGAAGAAGGTGAAATAGCATCCTTACAGGGGAATTCACTATGAATGTTTTCCATGACTATTGAAGTAAGCTCTAACTCACTATTGTTATTTAATTTCCCTTCTTACTTTATTTTGGACTATCCAATAAAACCTATATATGTAGGAGGATCTTGAACCAAGTGGTCCTGATGATGGGGATGAAGGCTTAAGGATAGGTGCAGAGGATCAGACACTAGAACCTGAAACCAGTGAGATGATAGTTGCACAGGCCAACAGTGCTGGGGAAGAGAGGTTGGTATCCTTGGAACCTTCAGATTCTATAACCATTTATAGAGGATGATGACTTGGAATCCCAGTATCGAAAGGCACAAGGTGGGAACATGTGGCTAACCAATGTATGTTTGATGCCTTTGGGGCCACATCTGTTGTCTGCCTAATGAAACTAGCTAACATGACCCGTTTCCTAATAGTTCTTCAGATGGAACACATGTTTCTAGTGCAGGTGGTTGGAGGACTCGAGGATCATCTCCAAAGAGGGATGCAGGTCCATTTAGAACTGAGTTCCCAAGATGACCAAACCATAGTTTCTTATGGGAGACTGATGGGGATGAGAGATACTACTAGCGTTACAAAGCTTGGAGTTGGTTGGGTGGACATAATTGAATTAGAATAAATTGATGAATACCAACCCAAAGAAGATCCTACTGTGGATCTCTTGGAGGCATTTAATAAATATGAGCTGGTTGGTCTAGTGGGGAAATACAAGACTGCTTCTGACGAAGAGAAGAATAAGGCTGTCTGTTGACTGTCATAAAATATAATGAAACTCTTTATCGATAACACCCCACAATCAGAGTGGGTAAGAAAGATGGGAATAATTCTTCCCTGTTTGTGAAAACTATATGCTGGAGGAGTGGATTCCAGGTTCCCTCAAGTACTCAATTGAGATTACCATGCTAAGAAGGTGCAAGAGGATGAGCATGGCCGCAGTGTTGACTTGTAGTGGAGGAAGGAAATCAACACCCAAAAGCTTCAGGTGGCTAAACATGAGATCCAGAGCTTAGTAATGTGGCACGATGAGTGCTACTCTTTCATTATCACCTAAGTATAGATCACATCACAATTAAGTGATCAGCTAGCAGAAGCCAATGTGCAGCTAAGGAAAGCATCCTGTGAAATGGCCAACATCCAAGTTGATAAGGACCAGTCACTAACCAGGGCTAATAAACTGCGCCCTGTGGCCATCAAAAAAGATATGGATATTAGACTATGAAAATACTCATCGAGGCCACACACCAAAGATTAGTGGAGATAAAACATTCTATTGAAGAGGTTGGCCCATCAATCAGAGGGGTAAATCCATGGGGGATGTAATTTACTTGCACTCCCAAACATACTTTCATGCTTACTTGGTTATTTTTTTTGCTTACATGAGTCTTGATATCTACTTCTATTACTGCATCTCAATCTTATATGTGAAATAACCAATGATCAATCCATAAGATCATGCGGGTCATGCCTAGTGTGATAAATAAGTGATGACCATGTAATTATACACCTAGAATATGAGAGCTCCAACCAATCACCAGAAATATGGGGTATGAATGACCACTCCATGTTTTCAGGAGTAAATAGTGGTCATAGTTAGAGAATAGAGCTCAAAAAATAGCCAAACTTCCCTTTCCCAACATGCTATAATGAACAAGCAGGATAATGCCTGGGATGTTGGAATAAATTCAATTGAAGGGGAATGGAAAGTGTGAATCATGATACCCAAAATTCGGAACACAATGAGGGTGGAATGATGATACAGGATAACTGTTGACCAAATTTTCAACACAACATCCACATTTGCATTAGCCTAAAATGGGAACACTCAAATGAGGTCCAACTACCTACAGTATTCGAAAAATGGGGCCAAAATCAAAGTTCCATTCAATGTCCTTTGGAATGTTAACCCAGAATGGTAGGCGATCCATAAGTCTAAGCATCCTAACTTTTAAGGGTTTCTTTCAAACATGAAAGAGAATGAGGATCCGAAATAGAGGTCATGAAAAGTGTGGTTATGGAATGGTGATCTATTCGAATAAATTACAACTCTCTCAAAATTATTCCACCATGATAGAAGTACATTGGGTGAGAATATCAGTATGAACAAAGATCAAATCTTCTCCAAAGTGTAACTCTTTGATGAGGGACAAGAATTACTTACTATTTCACATGATGAAAATGAAAATGATAGATGTGAAGTTTAGCATCGTACGATGGGGATGATATACATAATAGTTTAACATCATATGGCCATGACGTTGTGTATAGTTTATCTTTAGACTGCATGGACCTTGGATAATAGTTTAAAGTCATGTTACACAGACTAGGGATTCCTAATTTATTGTAATATAATTTGGACAGTAATTAGGGGTGATGAGTCAGGAAGAGTTAATGGACTTGTGGCTAGGCCCGAGGCGAGGTACTCGGGTTCCTCTTTGTATCCTGTGAGAGAATTAATCAAGATACACATAGTTATTGAATCACATCATGGTTAGAAAACAACACTGGTGGGGATAATCCTCTCTAAAGAGGAAACTAAAGCATTCCATAATTGTTATGGGGAATACTGAACTTATCCAGGGTGGGCCCATAGTTTAAAGTCATGCGTTAAAGTACATGGGCCCTCCAATAGATTTATATGTGCTGTAGTACATAAACATGATGTGAATGAGGAAAACAGAAGTCCACACTACACTAATCATTCCTAAAATGGGGGATAGGTCTAAGGGGCCAGAATGATGAAAGGGGGTGCGGTTGGAACTTAGATGAAAAGTCCAGGAATCACTATGTATCTCATGTGAATGGGAATCAAGCCACATGTAGTTATTTAGGATAGTATGGAAGATGGCCAGTACCAAAAGGTGCAATATCCTGTGAGGTGAAAAAAATCATAGCTATTATGCATTTTAATGTCATGCGAACTAGGACATTGTAAATCTTAGTTTTAATGTTTTAGAGTACGAACAATGTAGGGAGGAGAGGTGTAGTAGTGTCACGAGGCGACCTAACGTGAATAAGGACAAATGATATCCATATGATGAATCATACCTTTCCAAAGAGGAAAACCCATACCAAGAAGGGTGTAGAAAAGTTTCATGACATTCCAACTAGACGTGAATGTAAAATAAATAGGAATCAATACATATCTCACATGGGTTTGAATCAAGCCACATGTATTTATATAGTGTGGCATGATAGAGGGCCAATGCTAAAGGGGGAACATATTCTCGAATGAAGACAACATAAAATTGGGTAGTTTATTAATACACAGTCTAGATATAAAAGGAATAGTTTAACATCATATGATAGGGCTGTAGGAGATCCTAGTTTATGTTCATAGAGCTTAGACCATAGGGTAGTGTGATTCTTCCGTGTAGGCACAAACCTCTCCCAAGTCACTAATCCCGTGTGAGCCCTGCTTAGTGTGGGAAAAAAGGGTGAAGAAGATATTTAAAACAAATGGAAGTATACATTTGGGAACAAAGGTGCAGAGTTAAGGATGACTCCACAACACTGGTTTGTCCTCTCAATGTGCAATGTTGCATGTAGGGATGACCCCTAGGGTGTTGAAGCTCTGTCTGAACATGATTAAATGGATAGAGATGTGTATCACAAAACTAAATTTTAATACATAATGGGGTTGGAGTAATGATTTAGGATAAGTGTTGACCATATTTGAAGCACAATATCCATATCATGTGACCTGGGATGGAAAAAACAAGTGAGGGTCGACCGCTGACCATATTCACGATGTGGGACCTATTTTAAGTGTCATTCAAGATCTTTTGGTATGTTTTCCCAAAATGGTAGGTGATCTATAAGGATGAGAAACCATACTATATGGGGTCCTTTAGGATGTTAGAGATGACGGAGTCCCAAGTAACGGGATGCATGAAGCCTGAAAATGGAATGAGAGCATGTCCATATAGATTTCAAAAATCTAGGTCATAAACCACAATGTATCTAAGAATGTTGATGAGGTGGGACAAAGGAAAAATGGCTCTTCTAGGGGAAGAATACTCGAGAAGGCAAGAAGAACAAAGGGGTAAAATGGATTAGTTAACCTAGGGATGGACCCAAGGTGAAATGAATGAGCATTCATACATATCCTGTAATGGAAGGAATCAAGCCGTACGTAGTTCTAGAATGCCATTCAATTTAACATCTTGCGGTAAATATGAAGATGAAAGGAATGTATCTAAAGGGGAATAATTATTTAGTGGAAAAAATATATTTATGTAAATAAGGAAAAAGAAGTCCACACCACACCACATACTCCGAAGAGGAGACTCGGGCCAAGGGGATGGAGAAAGTGGATTTAAACAATGCACTGTTTAGTTTGACGTCACGCCAGATGAAGGGGAACTTACTTTTTAATTTCATAAAGGAAGTTCCAAAAATTCTTTATAGTTTAATTTCTTGAATGAATGATAGAACATTTTAATGTCATGTAGGATGAGTGAGATCTTAGTTTAAGGTCATAGAACTCAGACCATATGATATGGCTGGGAGGGCCAAAAAGGATGAGGAACCTGCAGCTGGACCCAAATAAGAAACGTCTAGGCATTATTATTTATCCCATATGGATTGGAATAAATCCAAACATAATTCTGGATATGCCGTAAAGTTTAACATCATGTGGTAAGGACGTAGATGAAAGGGAAGATCCCATAGAGGGTACATGGTGTGGATATTGCAAACCCTACATGAATGGTAGAAAATAATTCCACATGTAACACTATATAAACCTACAATAATCACAGTTAAGGGTCCAAACAAAAGAGATAATATTTGGAGCCTGGGCTGGACCTGGTGAAAAAATGTTCGGGTGTTCCTACATAACCCATATGAATGGGAATCAAGCCATACATTGTTCTTGAATTCTATGCAGTTTAACATCATACGGTAAGAACGTGGAGAGAGGATGAGGTTCTAATGGGAATGATCATGGTGTGATAAATCATATCCGACATTAATGATGACTGGAGAAGTCCATACCCCACTATGTGCAATCTAAAGGGGGAACCTTAGGCCAAGGGGCCTGAAAAGATCTAGGGACCTGGGGCTAGACCCAAAGACAAAATGTCCCAAAATTATTATGTATCCCATGAGGATGGGAATCTAGAAACATGTAGTTCTAGTGTTCCATGAAATTTAATTCCATGTTGTAACGATATAATGTAAAGATGAGATCCCTAAAAGGGGAGACATTTGACACAGTAGTTGAAAGCTTGATGTGAATGGGGACAAAAATCCACATTATGTCATGTGTTTCTAGGATACTTAGGCTAAGAGGCTAGAAAGAAGGCATAATATAAAGTACCTAGGGATAAACCCAAAGATGAAATTCCTGGGAATTCCTACATATCCCATAAGGATGGGAATCAATCCATACAAAGTTCGGGACATGCCATGCAGTTTAACGTCATGTGGTAAGGATGTAGATAGAAGGGAGATACTTTTAAGGGAGGAACATGGTGAATATTTTGTAAGCCCAATGTTAATGGAGGAAAATTACACACCACACCATATGAATCCCTCAAAAAAAAAACTAAGACCATTGGTGGAAACCAAGGAGATGGCGAGATTTGTTGGACTGGTCCAGAAGACAAAACATCCAGGCGTTCTTATGTATCATACGAGACCAGTAATAAATCCGCATGTAGTTCATAAGATTCCATGCAGTTTAATTTCATGTGGTAATGACAAAGTATATCTTAGTTTAAGGTCATAGATCTTAGAATTTAAATTCCTAGTTTAATTTCATGTTCATGGGATGGAAGGGAAGAAAAAGATGAATCACCATGCTCGATATTTGGGATACATGGGGATGGAGATAATGATAGTGGATAACTATTGACCATGTTTTCAATACAGTATCCATATCATGTGTCCTGAAATAGGGAATAAATATTTTAGTATCGACCACTGACCATATTCTCAACGTGAGGATTATATCAAATTTTCGTTCTGGATCCTTTGGGACGTTGGCCCGGAATTGTAGGTGAACGGTGTCATGAGACCAGGCCGCTAGGGTGGGGGGGGGGGGTTCCTTTTAGATGTGAAAGATGAAGAAGACATAAATGAAGGGATGCGTGAACCATGGTAGTACTCGTGTAGTTTAACATCTTGCAATAAGGATGAGAGAGATCTTAGTTATGGTTGTAGAGCTCAGACCATAAGGTGTGTTCACCATGTGCAGTTTATCATCATGCAGAACGAGGGGATCATAGTTTAAGGTTGTAAAGATTTGAAAGATTATGGTAAGTTTACTTATTATATTTTATTTTCATTAAGTATGAGGGACCACTCATTTAATGTAATTCTTTAGAAATTTGGCATAGGTAGGAGGAATATTGTGCTCACCATCCATAGTAACTAGAGAGTATGCTCCACTAGGGTAAACCTTGTGAATGATGTAAGGTATCTCCCATTTGGGCTCCAACATTGGTGGCTTCCTACTAGGTATCATTGGAATCCTATGGGACAATACCATGTCACCTTGTATGAAATAATGAAGATGAAATTTATTATTATAATACCTAGCTATCTTTTTTTGTGCCTATATTGATTATGAAAGGCCCATAGCCAATTCTCATAGAGGGATTCCAGTTTATCCAAACAGACTTCTGCTACTCTGTCTAAAATCTACTGATTATAGAAGGCTAATTAGAGTAAGGGTAACTGGGTCTAGATGGGCCTGAATGCATCAATTCCATACACCATGGAACCTGAAGTCACCTGGGTGAAATTAAAAGTCATTTTTAGGTAAGCCCTAGGAGAGTTAGGATGTTTGTCCAGCCAAATCCTCTTGTTCTGACTGACCATATTCTGTACGATGTTAGAGAGGGTTTTTTGAATGCCTCTATCATCACATTTTCCTTCCTGTGATAGAGAGAGGTATGATTATAATGGATATTGTACTTAGCATAAAATTTCTTTATCTTGGTTTCCTGAAAGTTGGTTCCGTTATCAGTGAGCACAACACACGGGACTCTGAATCGGTGGATGATATTAGATCTCATGAAGTAAATGATGGAACATGACTTGACTTCCTTGAGAGGAATTTCCTCTAAAAACATGGAAAAGAAAGCTGTAGGGGTCAAGATTAACCTGAACTAGCGATCCATTACTGATGGATATAGTCCCATGACATTGAGTCCCCATACCACAAAGAGCCAAGAGTAATTGGTAGTATAAAGAGTCTCTGGTAGGAAATTCAAAAAATTAGCATGGATCTAGCATGAATGGAACCTCTTAAAAACTCAATACGGTCATGGATCATGGCGGTCCCAAAGTAGTCCAACCTTTAGATCTGGTGGGAGAGCTTCATCCCGTCCTAATGAGATCTACAAGAATAGGCATGGACATCCTACATAATCTGGGGAATCTCATCTCTTTGAATAAAATGGATGAGAACCCCATCAAACCTATATCTATTGAGTATCTTCTCAAGACTAGGATCCCTCAAGAGGGTGAACTACACTGTGTACTAGTGGATTCACTCTCATTTGACTCATTATTTTGGGAGATTACCATGTTGGAGATAATCGACAAAGGGATATGTCCATCCAGGGGTTCCTTTTAATATCATAGTAGGGGGGCATGATGTGGAGAAATTAGTGGTAAGGTGGCTTACCTGTTGGTATTCATCATTATGTAGAGTAACGATAGTGATGAATCTTAGATACACCACATATATAATCAAATCATCCATGTTGGTATCTTCAATAGATGCAACAAGGCTGGCCAGGGCATTGACTCAACTATTCTGCAAATGGGGAACATGAGTATCTCTTGGTCGAGAAGGGAACTGGGCCATCAGTTTGCGAGTTCATTCTAAAAAGTGTACCGACTCTGGATTTCTAATGAAATAGTCACCGTTGATCTTCTTGATGACCAGTTCAGAGTCCCCTTTCAAATGCAGTTAGGGAACATTAATTTCAAGGACCAAATCAAGACCTGTGATGAGGGCTTGATACTCGGCCTCTTTGTTGGTGCAACCTTTTAACAACAAGAATGAATAGGGTAGGACATCCTGTATAGGAATGGTGAAGACAATACCCAAGACCACTCTGTTATGTCTCACATTATTGAGTCTCCTACCAGTAGGGATTTTCGAAGCACTGTCGAAGTGCATCAGCTAACATGGAAGGACCTGATATACTGAAAGAATCACCTCATCTAGAAAATCATGTTATAGAGACTACTATATAAGAGATGGATGGGTGGAAAAAAAGTATGCCAGTGCCTGACCCTTTACATATTTATAGGGAATTTACCAGATGTCAAACTATTGAAGGATCACTACCCACAGAGCTAGATGGCCTATCAACATGAGGTGGTTCATAATATACTTTAACTGATCAACATGAGAAATTGGCCATATTTCATGGTGATTCATGTAATGTCACAACATCTATATAGTTAACACCAGGGCAAGGAATCTTCTCTTGATAGAGGAATATCTGGTCTCTATATCAATGATAATGAGGCTGAGTTATTTTAAACCGTTATCTATCCCTTTATTGTTCTTCTGAGAGATAATTTCACTGAGGTATCATTCCAGGAAGGTAACATAAAGGACTAGTGGACTTCCAGATATGTGCAAAATTAGAACTAAAGGCTGTAGTAGGTAATTCTAGATCACTTCAAAAGAGGCATGACACTTTTCATCTCACTAGTAGTTGGCACCTTTTTTATTGATCAGGGAAAAGGGATAACACTTTCTAGCTATATTCGTAATGAATTACTGTATATAGTCTAATTGGAATTCAAAGCCTCATAGATCCCAAAGGTTTTTTGGAAGAAGAATCTGACTGATGGGTCTGATCTTCTACAGATCAATCTCAATGCCTCTATATCTGATGATAAAGCTGAGAAACTTTCCAAAGGTAACCTCAGAAGAACACATCAAGGGGTTCATATTCCGATGGCGAGAGTAGAGGAATCCAAACACTTTCTCAAGATCTCTGATGTGGTCCCAAATCTAGTGGGAATTGACCACCAAATCATCCAAAAACCATTCCACTAATATTTTGTGGATGAGCTTGAATATGTTGTTCATGACACGTTGATAGGTTGCTCTTGCATTCTTCAGACCGAGAGGCATTACTTAGTAGAAAAAGGCACCTTGTGGTGCTCTTATGGCGGTGGACTCTTTGTCCTCAGGATCCATTCAGATTTGATTATATCCAGAATAACCATCCATGAAGGATAGATCATGAAATCTAGCGATAGCATCAATCAATATCTCTGCCATCGGAATAGGAAAATCATCCTCCAGACAACGACCGTTGAGATCCCAAAAGTTGATGTAGAATCTGATTTGTCTATTCTTTTTCCTAATGGGAACAATGTTTTCTAGTAATTTTGGGTACTAGAATTCCCTGATTAAGATGGATTTAATTAGTTTATCATCCTCAACCCCGACCACGGAACCATGAGAATGGTGTATCTTTCTAGGAGGCTATTTGAACCTGTGATGGTTTATTGGGAGAAACAGGAGGTGGAAAACAACCTAAGGATCCAATATTGGCATAGAATCATAGATCCATGTAAATAAATCTCAATTATACTTCAAGAAATAAATATACATCCGCTGCTCTTCTGCAAATATGTCTTAGATTACCATTGTTAGTTTCAGATCTGTCTCGGTGCCGAGGTTCACCGGTACCAACTCATCAATGGTGGTGGAGAGACCTTCCTCAAAAGTTATGGGGGAATCATATAGATTCTCTTCATTGTCTTTTTTGATAGGATCATCAGTAGGGGAAATTATTCTGAGTTTGTTGACCCATAAGGAATTCTGGTGTTGGCCTGAGCGGTGGTGGACACTTTACCGGAGGGTTCCCACATTGTGGAAACCATGGTGAAAAAGTCTGCCGATCTGATCCCTTCAAGAATTTGAACTAGGGGGCATATTTGATGATATCAAAATAGTATTGTCGAGTCATCTTGAGTCGGTTTAACCCGACCTGATAGAATAAGTATGTATGACGTATTTTTATTACCATGTGGCGAACATCCCGATACCTTATAGGGGTAAGGGGTTCTGGAATCACATGATCTTGATTCGTGTTGGAGTACAAAGTAATCTTATGATGTTCCTTATACATGGGAAAGAAATTTTCACTTATTCCAAAAATGATTAAGCAGTGCCCTGGGTTTGGGGGTGTGGCCTCCAACCGGTGGATTGGGAGAATAAAGGCATCATCCAAGTCTATCCATGGGTTGGTCGTAGTAGTAATGTGATCAACCACATTAGCCTGTACCGACTTTAATTTCTCTTGTAATAGTTGGCATCCAAGTAATGGGACTCATAAGAAGAAAATAGAGATGCATCACCATGGAACACACCCACTCAACCATTGGGGGATTACTAAAGGCATTGGTGATATGAGGAAGGGACTATTGCATGCAAGTAGAGCCATGGTCTACCCATCAACGTGTTGTAATTGTTGTCCTGTGAGACAAACATGAACTAAATGTTGGAAAATAATCCACCAAATGGGTCTCCATACAGATCTTTACAACTGGTCTCTACTCTATCCTATCATTAATTTGAATTTTCAAGTTAGAGGGACTTAGATCTATTTCAAACAGTCCCAGCTTGCGGAGTGTCCAGGTCAGGATGAGATTGATCCCAAGACACATGTTGATAATACAATAGCAGACTTCCATGCCATTAAAATAGATAGTAATGTACAATGGGTGGATGTTACCATGTATGGGTGAACCCTAATAGTCTCCATAGAATGAAATGATGGCCTGAAATTCTGCATGTTTGAATTCCACTGCATGGAAGGCTTCTGAGGCTTCAATCTATGTATCAAACTAGAGGTGGCTTCATAAAGCCTCTATAAGGGATTCAGAATTGTCTACTGATAGGTTGAGATCATCGAGAATATATATACATGAAAGAATATTGGAAAGGTTCTTAAGTACATAATACTTTGATGTGAGGTTCATAGTTTTTTCGACATGAGGTAGTTCAGTGGCAGGAGGCATGATAGGCGCCACTGATCAAACCGGCGGATTTTAGAAGGTGCTAGGAATGTCCCACTACTCACTAGTCATACCACATAGAATGACCACTAGATAACAACCAAATGACTAAGGTCTGTCCTCAACTAAAAGTGGGTTTTTATGGCATGGTGGTGGTGGATCTAACTGATCAGGCAAAAAAAATAGTGGTGGGGGTGAATCTGATGAAATAGGTTGAGGAGGCTGTGCGTACTGAGCTCTATAATGGTCCTGCTGTCTGTTCTATGTGGAATACATTGCTTGGTTGGGAGCACTGGCATGATCATTCTATCAATTCTTATACCAATCATTCTGTGGACGCTATCATCGACTAGGGATGTTACGAGGGCCTGAATGGCACTCTTCGTCACCGAGTACCATTTAAGGGTCTACTAGTTTGACGGTATTCACTGAGGTGTACTCCTGTTCATCACATGAAGAGTCCTCCATGGCTAGGTGGATTCTGGGGGTAATCCCCATCTCTGAGGGCATAATGTCTTCAAAAGTACATGATGGATTTGGTATCGGTGGAGGGATTTTCTTTCCCTTACACTATCAAAGCTTTATCTCTTAAGTGGTTTAAGTCTGAGATGACGATGTAGAGGTAGTAGCTGAAGGTATCAAAGTGACTTCTGAAGGATCAATCTGATTTAGACATGCAAAGATAATACCATGAGCATGAGCGACTTCCCTATGAGCTATACAGTTATCGTAATTTTGAGACTCGCTGCTATAAATTTGCTTCTATTCACCCTCATTGTCACTATGATGCTTTCCAAACACACACACCACTTGTGCCAGGGCCGAACCCAATCTGATTTTTTTTATTGACCTAGTTTTGGAGATAGTATTTGATGGCATATAAATTCTTGAGGGTGTTCCCAAGGAACAAATTCTTGGGAAAATAGTTGGGGTGATCTGTGAGATCTACCTCTTCCAACCTCCTGCATTATGGAAACCAATGTATTCCCAGATCAATGGAATTCCAGAAATAGATGGGGACCTAAGACTAATTGAATGAGTTAGTCTGGTATCTTCAATCTGGGAAAGGGTATCTGAGTTCTTTTCACAGATGAGGGGTTGGAGGAGCTAGATGAGAAGGTGGAACTTGGTTGTCTCACCTAGGCGGTGGTGGTGTTTTACGTGGTAGCACCTACTCATTCTGAGGTGAGCGATTCTGAGATAGAGGCTGAGCATGAGGTGGTGTCCCTCAGTGAGGCTATGGAGGTGGCTCTATTGGTAAAAATTATTTTTGTCTAGGGGCCTCTATAAAATCAACCACAATAGTCTCCGCCTTGGAAACTCTTCTTGCAGGAGCTGCAATAGGAAACGATTATGCCTGTTTGGCTTGCTGCAAGGCTTCCCCAAGACATTGAGCATTGTCAAAGAAATCCTAGAACCCACATGGGAAGTTCTGAGTGATGAGAGAAGGAACTAATTTGGTCTTCAAATTCCTTACTCACATCATTAGCAATTTTTCTTGAGTTAGAGACATATCGAGTGTGTTTGTGAGGTCCTTCCACCTGGGGAAAAAGTTTGTGACTCACCCATCTGTTCTTTTCTTATACTTGAAGAAATCAACAATACTAGTTTTCTAGAAGGTGGAACTAAAATGGTACAAAACTGCCTGTGGAGATCCTCCCAACCCACTATAGACTGAATGGGTAACTAGTTGTACAAGACAAATACAGTTCCTTCTAGTGTTTGTTTGAAACACCAATGTTTATAGGCCTCCTACTATGCTATAGTTCTCAGGATGGGTCCGAAACATGAAATAAAGTGTTCCAGTTGTTGCAGAAGGATTCATGTCCTATTAAAAGGGGATAAGTTATGATTTTTGAAGTCTAGGGGTGCTGTAATATCATTCAACCATGAGGGATATGGTTTTCCATCAGATGAGATCGCCACCTGTTGGGTTTCTAAATCCTCGAGGAGAGAAATAAATGTATCCATCAAACCATATTGGCTAGGATTCATGTATTTATGAGGGTCTCGGGACACAAATACATTGGAAGGTTATTTAATGTGTTAAGGTGGTTGAGTGTGTAGTGGAGCAGTTGGTGGGATGTCCCGAGGGGCCGCTGGAGTAATCTTCAGAGCGGCTGGTAGAACCTAAGCTCAATCATAAGAAGGATTCTCGTGAAGATCGGGTGGATTCAGAGATACACACTATGATTGCTTGAAATTTACTCTGGATTACACCTGATCTAGATGGGAAGGGTGTCGAGATCATAAGGATGAAACGCATTGGGGGGAAGTTGTACCTGCCCCTACTACCCTAGTCTAGGATTACCATAATTTGACCACCATTCCGTGACACATTTGACGAGTATCTCATCAACCATCCTTCCTTTTTCAGTGAGATATTGATGTAACTCAAACTTTTTATGATCATCCTTTATCTTATGCTCTAAAACAGATGGGTCGGGGGGCTTGATGGTCCCATAATACTTTTTTTCCTTTTCTGGGGTCTCGACTGAGAGGCAATGACTTGGAAGGTCCCTGAAGACCAAGTGTTTTCCATCTTTGGTGAGTGTGGACACCTCCAGGGTATACTAGATGATGTACATACCCTATGGGTTGTTCATCTACTCCTAACCCTCTACCAATTCCCCCTTCCATGTATATCTCAGAAATGACCATGTTTACTGTGGTGATGGCCAAAGGAATATCCTCGATATCACCAAGTTAATCATGTTTGTGCTAGATAGGACTAAAATTTAGGGAATCATACTACCCCCCAAAAAGGATATGGACATGCGTGAAATCCTCCTTAATAACTCTATGGAGAAAATTAAATCTATGTATGAATTATTTTTGGAGAGATTAATGATAACTGGGCGATGTAGGGTGTTGAGACACATGGATTGCAGCTACTCAACTAGGCAGAACTGATGGAAAATGTCGTCGAAGTGTTCCTGGATATTTGGGTAATCTAACCATTGATAATGGAGATAGAATTTTTTCCCTAAGGATCAAAAGAATCACATAATCTCATCCTGGGTGAGGGACTCCAGAATTTCGAAGATTTTAGTTAAGAATGGCCAGAACATCTCAGGGAAATGGTCCACTATGAGAATTTCCCATAAACTTATTAGATCAAACTTAGGATCTGGCCCTTGGTTTCCCCATTAATAAACTGGGGGTAGTTGAGGGACCGATAATGGAACTGATATGAAACATTGTAGTGGTAGAATAGTTATTGTAGAGTATAATATGTGAGCTAAAAAACACCACATATAGGGCTATCTTCTGAAGAATTCACTAGCTGTATCACCGCATCCCTGCAGGATGGGGTACTGACCACTACTTATTGTACAAGGGTGGCGATCATCGGTGGTGGATCGTTCCAGTGCTCATCATCGACTGGTCCCCATGATAATTATCCACGATATATTATTGAAGTAGAAAATGATCCTACTAATGACAAGGATTATTTCACAATAAGAACTTATAAAGGAGAAAAATATTCCTTCTCATGTATGTATCTACGGAGGGATTTAGTGATCACATGCATCTCAATTTTTGAGAGGAAAAAGATGATATAACTAGTTCCTACCCTAGTTCCAGACACAAAGGAACGAGGTTATGGTTCCATCATCTAATCACAGTCCGCTTCAGAGTATGAAAGGTGGACTTGTTAGATTGTTATTAGAGGCTTCTTAGAGTTATTCCTTTGATGATGATGACCCTCCCTTGTACAACATGATGGATCTTCAGAACATGGTAGATCTTTGACATAGGGAGGACCTATTCATTGACAAGACGGGGTGAGAGAGGCACCCAAGAAGATGTTGAATGGAAAACAGAGAGGAAATCCATGAGTGAGAGTGTTGGAGCAGGGAGGACCTATGTTGGAGCCGGTAAGTTCATGGGGAGGACCTCCATGGTGGATGTTCATAGCACGGGGAGGACCTTCATGTCAGCCAACTCCAGTAAATGTGATATGAGGAGGGTCTTTATAATAATCATATTTTACAATAGGAAGATCTCTTTTTTGACTGTCAATGAAGTGGAGAGGACCTCCATGCTATTTGGTAATAGGGTGAGGAGGACCTTTGTGTTGATAAACTGGTATGTGGGGGAAATTTCCATACCTGAGATCATTAGAATGGGGAGGAAATTCATGTTTGTTGTCAACAAGATAAATTTGACCTCCTCTTGTAGTGATGATGGTGGAATGGGGAGGACCTCTATGCTAGTTGTGAGAATATGGAGGGCCTCCACTCTATCTAGTTACGGTACTGAGAGTACCCCCATAATAAACTCCGTTGTTGTGGGTCAGCCCACGATGACTACTGCTCACACCAATGACCAAGAGAGTGAACCCAACCTACCCATGGGGTGGCTGGTGCCTCAATCCCGACCAGGTATGGAAGCCCCCCTTCTCTATAGTAGATGGGTGCCCCTAATCTGTAGTAATAGGGAGTTGATATCATGGTCTAGTGGTGTCTAGGTCCACTAATTCCATATAAGATGATTCCCACTGGTGGGCATCCTCCAGGGCTTGCACCCGACATTGGCTTTGGGTCAGCCAAACTAGATTCGGTTGTGTAGGGGTATGAAATTTCAACTACTCAGCCTATGAGATCTGTTTGTTTCACTGATGTGGTCTTGTGAGAGCCCTCAGTGGTGGATCTCTAGATAAATTAGAAGCTGGGATGACCTAAACATCCCTTACCTCATCTGTGTAAGGGAGTGAGTCATAAGAGCATTTAGGGGAGAGGGTCCCGAAATTATTGTATATCAGAGTGGGGAGTAGTGAATCTCTACAAAACCCTTGGGGATGACTATGTCAGTGGGTAATATAAGCCTTTAAATCTTGACGTGACATATCCCTCATTGGGATGACCCCATTCTATTCGTCCCATTGAAAAAGAGTATCAATCACCCTCTATTGAATAAATTTGGCGGGTGATATGGGGAATGGGTACGCAGTAGCTATGGTCATGGGAGACATTGCATAAGTGGTGAAGACATGTGGGATTTCTGTATTTCTATCTCCCTTTCCCCTATGTCTGTGGGTGGGAGGTGACCAGTTTCATACATCTTTAGCTTGGGTCCTACAAAGCAAGAATATTCATCCATCAGTACAGATAATAGAAAAGTGATGCCCAGTGCCTCATCGTCATCCAATCTTCCATGACTGGAAAGAAAGATCCATGCAAACAACGTCATAGACTGGGATTCCCAATGATAAACTTCCCCATATCCTGGTGATTTTCACACCAAGAGAACTATTTTTTCAGTGGTACATGGTGCCGAATAGCTGGATCTAGTAACACTCTCATCTATTGATGCCCCAAACACTACTAATCCCTATATTGTGGAGTAGAAATTCACATCGGGTTCAAAATTTCTATTTTTTACTCTTTTTTCAGGGTGCACATTGTTTGTGTGGACATTTTTATTATTTACCCACATTCTCTTTTTCCAAAGGTAGGTGGTATTCATCACTTCTTTAGAGATGTATTCTCCTTGATTAAAATAGGATGACGGGATATCAGTCTCTCCTTTCATGGATTCCTCCTTGGAATTCGTCGCATAGTCTGGGTCTCCCTTAAAGATTAAGAATTTGTTCGACAAAATATTCTTAGTGCCATATCTTTTTGGACACTAGTTAATTACAATACTTCTATCATGACATTCAAAAGGGGGTTCAATTTAGGGTAGCAACCTTCGGTCAAAAGAGTAGTCATGTTGTGACATCGCTGGAATGTATGGTTTCTGAAACATAGGTACACCTGGATTTTCCCATGTTAGAGTGCTTCTTAAGGGAATGGATTACCAAGTCATCCCATATCGAATGTGGTGATTTATATGTCGGAGGCATGTCATAGAGTTTTTCCTCATCTTCACATGTTTAACACGGGTTATTCCTTGAATTTAATTTCTAACGGATACTAGCCATACTAATCGTAACACTGATGGGAATGGATCATATGGGTACATCCCTAGGAGGGAGCATCTAGAATTTTTACTTGATGAATGGGTCAGAATGACTAATAAGGACAGACCCTAGGTAGTGTTTTCCACAATGGGGAAGGTTTCACACTGTGAAGACTAATTTGGACACCACAAAGTGAAGATCAAAGAGGAGGATGGGTCCACACAAAGGGGACACCGAGGTTTACCATTTTCTAGGATTGAACCTTGAAGAGTATTACTACGTACCATGTTTAGAATTTAGGGATCAAAACCCACATAGTTCGAATGGAAGAGTAATGGGATTGAGGTGTACGCAATGGACAATAACCCAGAAGTGTTTTGGGGATTATGTGTGGTTAGTGACCTGGGTGCTACAAAGAGTGATGAGGTGAATGGGGATTACAAATGGTTATATTCTAGTATTTATGGAATTATTTCACCGGGATTTGGTGGCCTGAGTAAAATCAGGATGAATACAAATGAAGTGTCGAAGGATGGAATGAATGGGTATGGAATTGAGAATTGGTGTGAAGGTGCCAGTATTGGGATTGAACCTTAGGGAGGTTTCCTACGTATCCCAGGGGGAAGGGAATAAAAGTCCACATGGTTCTGGAATTGGGGTGATGGGTCACCTGAGGAGGCATCTTGTGAGAATGGATGCATGGATGGGGTCCTGAAGGAAATAGAACCAACAAGTTATGGCATGATTTTCACGAGGCACAAAGGCTCGAGGGAAAGACCAGGATAGGACATGTGAGATGGTATTGAATCTCATAGAGGATTCATATGTACCTTTATCAAAATGGAAAGGTTTAAATTTCATGCATTTCAGATATAGAGGGAATAGTATCGGGGTGTACACAAATTACAGCAACCTGAAGACATGTTGAGGCATATGTGTGGTTTGAATCCTATCGTGAGAGGGAAACTCTTGGTTGGAGGAGTATGGATTGAGTGTGGGTCTTATGCATGGTTAGGTTCCCATGAAATATCTGGACACCTCTAAGGGGTGGACCAAGGATGTGGGTCCCAATAATGGGGATGCTGAAGTATACCAGTGTTTGTCATTGATCCTCAGTGAAGATTCCTACGTACCCTTTCTAGGAGACAGAGATCAAAATCCATGTAGTTCTTAAGAATACAGTTTAATGTCTTGTGGAATGAATTCAAACCGGTGTGAAATGCACGGAATAGATGGGTGATGGTCTTGAACCATATGAAGGCTCTATACGTACCTTTCTTGAAAGTGTCAAAGATAAAAGTCTATGTAATTCTATATAAAGGGGAATGGGGCTTACCCATGGATAACAACCTAAATAAGATGTCTCGGTCAATGCTTATTCTAAGCCCACATGATTCATTCTCTATGTGAGAAAAAGTAGGAAAAAAATACCTGAAGATCACATTGCAAAAGGTGAATTCGCAAGGATTGGAGTGGGGCTTACGCGTGGTTAGTGGCGCAAAGAGGAAAAGGGGTTTACACATGGTTGGCGTCCCATGAGAAAAAGATTGGGACTTACTCTAGGAGGGAAGACCAAGGAGGATGTCTATATGTACAAGGATGATATGGTCCTTGTACAAGGTTCACCCTATCATGTTGGGTTGGGGATTACACAGAGACTACCTGAGGTGCGCATTGTGAAAAAGAACAAAGGGAGAGGTGGAGTGAGAGGGTGATGGAGCCCATCACCTTCATGGTTATCTTAGGATTTTCACTCACATGGTGGTCACTATTTAACATTATGTGTTAAGGATGTGGGTGGTTGGCAGTTTAACAACCAACAGCTCAGATGATGAGGATTCACTCCTCAACCCTAGGACATATATAAATAGTGCGCTTTAAACCTTAGTGAAGGGAAGGCACTAGCCATTATGTGGATTAATGAGGTTTTGGAGTGATCCGTTGTAGGGTCCATGTTAGCATGTCTATGTGAAGAAGCTATAAATGTTAGTGTGCCTATGCAAAGAAGCACATGGAAGGACAACGCTACATGAAAAACCACTCAGGGATCCTTGAAATCACTTTGTACAAGCCTTGAGGGCTACATGAGAGAGGGATTTTCAAAGTAGAAGACCTTGAAAAGAAAGGCTTCACGAAGATTTGGTGCATTTTGAAGAATATTTACTTTAAAAATATCTAGTTAGTTGTGAAGAGGATGGGTTTTGTGAATAAAATAATCTTCACAAAGGACCATTTCTTCACTAAGGGAGGTTTTCAATGGAGTAAAGATTCACCTCATCAGAGGACTCTTTATTTGAAGAGTGCTTCACGAAGGCTCAATGGTTCATGAAACCTTGAGCACCCTAAAAGGGATACCAACTTTGCGAAGGGAATGTTACTTCACAAAGGTCAAACCCACCATAGGTAGGGTCCATGAAGAAAAAAAGGCGGCATGGCTCATAGAGGCCAAGTACCAGTGGTGATCCATTTTCTACTTTGCAAAGGTCTTTACGGAATAGAATCATGGAAGAAGAAATGTCAGAGTAACGATGGTTTGAAAGGATGAGATGAGTCTATTTTTATAGGTAAGGAAGGTTGGAAGGGTTCATAGAGATCACTATTGAGAAAATCAAGGTTCCATGAAGAGAAGTTCACAAAATCGGACTCATAGAGGGCCTATCAAGGGGATGATCAAGGAGTTCAGCGTGGAGAAAAGGTGACACCATGGAGAGGTAGGGCCCCATAATGTAACATAAAGGGATATCTGAGAAGGCCATCATAGATCAGGCTATGGATTTCCTATGAAACCGCAAATGCATCGAGGTTATTTGGATTCATAGAGGGGTTTTCAAGGAAGATCGTGATCGCAGAGATATGACGACTCTATATAGTGTTTTTAGAACTAGGCCATTTGGAATAGTTTTAATGGATTTTAAGGACATTTTGAGTTTGGATTAACTTTAAACCCTATGAATTTGTTCCTAACTCAAGTGGCATGAATTATTGTTATAATTTACTATAATGATGGTTCCTCCAGTGTCTGTATCCTAGATATGTGGTGGGCCTTTTTATTAAAAAATCTACATCATAAGAGAGACCAATCAAATTTTATGATTGATTTCCATCCAAAAAAATGGGGATCAAAGTGATCTTTTGGATGACTGAGATTCCTAATAAGAGTTTATGAATAATTTGGGATATATCATCATGTATCATGAATATCAATGATGTTAAATGAATATTTGGATGGATTATAGGACAATATGGAAATTTCATAATCAACTCAACTGAGAGTAATGGGAATGAATTTCGATTGTTCTATATAAGTGAGAATAATGATCTCTAAATATGAATAGTTTATAGATGTATAGAATTGGTCAAAGTTTATTAATGGATTCTGGTTTCATAGATTTGACCATAGAGTGTTCCTTTTAATTTCTTTTTAAAATTATGAAATGGGTGGGTAATATTATTTAATGTAATCCTACTGAGAATGAATTAGATATTGTCTATTTTCTATGATAGGTGAAGGAAAAAAATGTGAATTGGGAATCCCATTGTGAAATATACAACATTATCAGAAGGATCACATAGATTAAGGTTTTGAAGTTCAGTTTAGGGAGTTAGTGGATTTTATGGTCATAAAATATTTACTATAAATTGTATACTACTTTTAGGTCATGTGTCTTTGAAAAATGAAAAAAATTAGGGTCAGGAAAAAATGATTACAAATATTAATTTTTAACATAACGTGATGATGAATCAGGGAACAATGACAGTTTATCATGTAAATGCTATTTTGTAATGAAACCTGATATGAGTTGGATGCCTAATGCTAAGATATATTAACCCAAATATATGTTCTCTTAGTTTAATGAATTAGTTCTCAAATTAGATAATTTCTATTCAGATCTATCTTAGGAAGAGGATATTGGGAGAATGTAATGTTGGGATATAAGTCATAAGGATAATTATACATTGTCTAATTATGAGATTAAAACAAGTCAAACCATTCACACAAATTTGGTTTATGCATGTATAAAGAGGCATCAACCTAGAGCATGACTAGGTAGAAGATGAACACGATATAAAGGAGAAACCCACGTGTTGGGATGGGATAAAGATGAAATTTATGGATGGGTAAATGAATATATACCCTAATTACACTATGTATTTAAAGGAACATTAATATAGATACACATTCTTATGTGGATGGTCCAATGGATATCTATTATTGAATTTAAGGTATTATTGATGACCAAATCTACACGGGGGAGGTCTTCATTAGAGAGGATAGAGGGATCACACATTTTTATGTCATGTGATAGGGAAAACAAAATAGTGTTTAAAAAACAAGAAAATGATATAGTCTTTATAGTCTGATGTAATCTATAGAAGACAATAAAGATGTCATCTAAATTATTCTGAAGAAAAAATGATCCAAAATTACCAAGAACATTTTAATCAAACTCAATGGGAGAAATAAGGGTAAATAGTAAGATAATAATGATTTTTGATTGTGAAAACCTAATATATGGGTTAAGTATGGAATTATTCATCAACCAATGAGAAAATATGATGAAATTAAGAGATCGATCGGGCATGATAAAATTGGTCCAGTTCACCATACCAATATTCACAATGGTACAAAAGGTTAACATATTGGTTTTTATTAAACATCTCGAGAAATTATAATATTGTGATTTTTATTTCTTCCTTATAGAACATAAACTGAATGTGAGTTGATAGATAAGACAGGGATTACTATTTACCACATTCAATTCATAATTAATTAGTAATATAATTTAGAATAGAGGTGATGAAATGAGGGTCCATCATTGACTATGTCTTCAAAACATAGGTCACATCATGATACTACCATGAATCCATAAAGACATGTTCCCTATATTAATTGGACATTTTTGTAATTTTCAAATCACCTTTATATATACCTTTTATAAATGAATGTTTGATGAGTCAATTAAACAACACTAACACAGAATGTAAATATGATATAAAGGACTAAAATTTAGGTTTCAAGACATTATGGCTATACAATCATTCATTTGGGAATATCAACATGGTAAAAAATGGTTAATGGAGTGGAAAAATGACCTTGGATATGTGAAAAATTCATTAATATACCTTAAAATAGACCAGATAAATTTTTATTATTGTATAGTTTAATGTTATATATCTTAGAATAGTTGGGGAGATCAGTATGGATCTAGGAAAAAAAGAAACCTCATTTGAATTATAGAGATAAATGTTGATACAACCCATCTTTAGAGACAAAGATAGAAAATTTAATTTCATAACGGTTTGAACTAGAAGTGAGGTTATATATATATATATGGAAGGTTAAGGTAATTAGATCGACATTAAATGAAAATATGATCCCACTACAGAATGAATAGTGATGCTATTCAAAAATTTTAAGGTCATTATCCTTTGACCAATGAGGAGTTCCATTTAATTTCAATCATAAAAAATAAAGAAATGCTTTTTTGAATAATACAATAGGGATGTTACACTAATTAGTTTTAAATTTATGTATTTATAACAGGGTAAATTTGTTTGGGGTTTACAGTAACATGTTCCTATGAAAATAGGTCAGGTAAGAATATCCAATATTTTTCTAGTCGTAAATGGTAAACTTAAAAAGGATTTATTCAATTTCAATTCATTATTTAGAAATTTACAAATCATAAAGGTTGATTAGTTGAAATTAAGAGGATTTATATTTTAAAATAACCTTTATAATTTTTATCCTGATAAGACTATGAATCTCTTATATGGGTAGAATACATTTGTGCTAGATGGTTTAAAGTGAATGGTATATGTTCATGTTAAATTGAAAAAGAAATATCAAGGATTTATGGTTGTACAACATTGACATTGTGATTATACCATCTTGGGGTTGTGAATCTTATACAGTAAGGGATATAATTTTAATTATTTTACCCAAATGAAAAAATAGAAAAAATTTTAAGGAGATGGAGTTTATAAGTATGGTGGGTTAATATACATGGATTAACTAGAGTAGTATAGATCTAAATTATAATATTATATCACTATATTTGTAACCATGGGGATGGATTCATAGAGATTTGGTACCTGGTTCATTGACATATCAGAAAATGAGTTTAGGGTCATCAAACATACACTATATACATATGAAAGAAACAAAACCATGACATCTGGGAGTTTAATGAGAACTAAATAATAAGGGTTATGTGTCATGAAAAGGAAAGGTGATGGGAGATTTGGGGAATATACAAAAATTTGGGATCTATATTTTTCTCAATATCCCACAGAATTGGAATGAAGACACAACTAACTCTATTGGAGTCCATGGTAAACCAAAATAACCAATAATAAATCACGGATGAGGAATAATATCATAGAAGAGAAAAATATTCACAAAAATATTACTCATGTACAAATTTTGAGTGATAATAGAAGGGGTGATCTGGTGAAAAAGTGGGGCCAATGTTGAACTAGAATCAATAAGAGTCCAATTAAAAAACAAAATATGTGATCGGGAAGAAATCCCCTGACTAGTCCTTGAATGATATACCTTGGATTCACTACATATCATGTGAGGTAAGAATTATTCCACATATATATATATATTGTGGTGTGGTAAGGCACTAAAAAAAACTAATGGAGAATAATCATGGATGACGATATAAAGTACCACATGTTTAAAGTCATATAACGGGGAATGTGGTGTATACTTTAATTTCATGTTCTAATAATTCTATACATAAATTTTTGCATTATTATTCATGTATGGAAAATTGGGGAGTTTGTTTCTGTATCCTAAATCGTAACAAAAACACTGAAATGTATGAAAGTCCACTGAGTCTAGTAAAAAAACATAAACCCAAAATGATGTGACCAATTTTTATGTTTCTAATGTAGATAGCATAATAGGAGAGCTAGTATATACTAAAAACTTTGATGATTAAAACCCGAGAAAGAGGATCTCATTACCGATGGTAATGTATGTATCCTCAAGGAGAGAAGTAAATTGTTTAAGGTGATGGAACATTGACCAATGATAAGGAAATATATACAGAACTAGTTGATGTAAAAAACCCCATATTAGTTATAGGGTATAATTCATAGGGAAATAGTAATTGAGGAAAAATAACATAGTTTAGGGTTATAGATCTTGGGAAAGGTATGAGATAGATTTAAAAGTGATATGGATTAGACTATTCTCATCTACAAGTTATATCAACTCAATGCATAATGGGGAAAGGAAACCCGACATTGAAATGCTTTTTTCCAAGAAAATTAATAAGTATTTTTGAACCTATGGGTGGGCCTTATATAAAAGATCCAGGTATCAAAATGAATGATGTGAGGTATGATGCAATCAACATATAGCACCCCATGGTTTTAAAAAATAAATTGAAATTAATGAAGCACTGAGTCTCTACACAATGTCAACTTTTTTAAGGAGATAGTATTAAACTAGCCGTTAAATATAAATTTTCCTCTTTTATTATTTGGAATTTGAAAAATTGGCATACATGGTTGTGATCAGTATGTTTTTTGGATTCTGATAGGACAAACAAAATTTTTAGCGAATAGTATCCTACCCTTATGAATAGTAATGTTAACACTCTGAATAGTAACATGACCAATTTAATAGTAACCTAACCAATGAATGTGTTTCTAATAATTTATGAGACCTTGATTAATTATTAAAGGTGCTATAAAATCAGTTATAGTTTTAAAACTATTATTTTTGGAATAAATTATAGTTTTATTTAAAAATTAATTTTATCATATTTAGAAAATTATGTTGATAAAATGGATTTTCTTTTTGAATTTTACACGTTGAAAAATGGTCAGGGCTAATTTTTTGGATTTTTATGAAATACTAGATTTTTTGTGAATAGTTAAATATGGTAATTTACCATATATATACAATATATGTTAAATATACAATTCCTAGAATCATGGATGAGGTAAGAACCCTTGGTTATAAATCACATGCAATATTTAATATTTTAGGTCACATGAATCAATACTATTCACAGTCTTAATAAAAATATTAAAATAAAGATTAAAATAATTGAAAATCCCACCTCTCCTCCACTATAAATACCACCATCACCCCCTATTCCTCTCTCACCTCTCAAGATTTGATAAGTGTATAAAATCATCCCAATACATTTCCCAAGTCGCTTTTCCATGTACAAGACCTTATGGTCTCACCAAAAGGACAAAACCAAAGGCCTTAATGATGATCTCAAGGAGAAGTGATCAAGAGGTAAAAATCCTCTTCCATTTTATTTTATTTTCTTTTCAATTCTTTTATTTTTTTAAACTCTCCTCACCTCCCCTTATCAAAGGGTTATGAAATATCTATTATTATATATATTCTTTATTTTTATCATGTTTATGGATAAATTAATCATTTTCTTCCTCTCCTTTCCCTATTATTCTAAAAATAAAAACATTATCCGTGATGTGTTGATTTACAGACATCATGGACGATGTGTATTAAATTTCATTTACTTAATTAAAAGCTGGTTGTATAAACATTTTAATGATTGAAAAAGATTTTAAATTGTATGATATATCCACTCTTACATTCCATAATCGACTTATATACATAATATTAAAGTTCTATGATGAAATAAGTTCGTGATTATCGAAGGAATACGAAAATGATCTAAATGAATATCACTAATGATTTATCTAATGATAAGTCCTCACGCCATATAACCAAAATTATTTATGGAAACATTTAGTAATATATAAACATAATAACACAATTTCATTCCACTTATGGATTTTTTCTTCCATTCTATATGAAAATCCTTGACAAACAGACCATGTAAATCATGTAAAGAATGCACCTGAAACAACATGAATAAAAAAATATTATTAATAAATGGGTTGAATGATGTTATAAAATGATCATATAAGGTGTTATAAACATTATTATTATTAATTAAAATATTATTAACACCATTTTAAGGATTATACATGAGTTTCAACAAGTTTTAAGTAAGACAAACCATAGGTAAGGGAATTCTTAACCCAATTTCTATTCTTTGGGTTAACCTTCTACATAATTAATTATATGATACCAAGTTTATTTTTGTAATGAATTTCATTTATATTATGATTTATTATGTGTATTTATAGTATATAAACATATTACTTTCATTCTATTAATTCTCACTTAAATTATTTGATATTTGTAAGGGACTTTCTTTAAAAAGCTGTCTTTAAAAAATCTATTTTATAAAATTTAAAAGAATTGTGTGTATGAAATTATTCATGTTTTGTGATTATTTTATGGTTATTGGGAATAAATAATGATTATTTTTGATACCTATATATCCCTCTAAGCCATTGGGTAAGTATAAGTTAGAGTTCAGATGAATGGTTACTTTAAGTGTAACTGCGATGGTTACGCCATTGGGTAGCTATGAGGCTTACATTATAAGGTAGTTGTGAGGGTTACATTTCATAAGGCAGTCTTGATGGTTACAATATAAGAAATTAATTCCAAAATATAAACCTATGGTTTTATATAGTTTCTTTAATGTATTATGGAAATATCATGTCTCATAAAGTAAGTATATATCGGTAAGAAATACATCTTTGTGAAAATTATTTCATATGTATATATATATTCATGAACTAATGGTTCCTTTCCTTATTTTTTATATTCATTAATAATATTTTTATGCTCATAAAATGTCTTGAAATGTTTTTTATTTGTTATAAGGATGTGTAATATAAATAAGGAAGTCAAGATAAATGTTATGAAGATTTTTCAAAGAAATCATGTAGTTGTTTTGTGTTAAAAATTTTATGTTTTGGAAGAAGTGGATACTATTTTAATGGTACCCACTTTGTATTCTTGTGGGATGATAAGTATGAGTTATGTAATAAAATTCTAAAACTATAAAACAAAATGATCTTTGGGAATGTAAATAAGTGAAATATATTCAAAATATCTAGATTATGTAATGTCTAAGGTCAGGTCTTTATAGTTAGTATTGGATAACAATTTAAATAACTTTAGGAGTTAGTATGATGTTAAGAATATACCTACAATATTATTCTTTAATTATTATATTCTTTCATACACATACCCTTATTTAGAATCAATCCTCAACCATTTCATATATTTCCTTTCCCAAATATTTAATTAGCTATATTATGATTGAAATAAAGGGATAGGATAAAAGGAATAAAGAAGTTATAAAAAATACAATATTGTAATTTATTTTTTCAAATGTAATGTTAAATTCAATTAAGTTAAATATATATATATATATATATATATATATTTCAAAAAAATTACCATATATCGAGTAAGAATATAACAATTTTACCTCCAAAAATAGGATATGAGGATTAGAGTAATTAAAGTTGACATGAGAGGATTTTTAGTAGAAACTAGGGGGAAGATATTTTGGAAAACATTGAATAATGAACCAAAACCTATTACCGAATTTGAGGACAAGTATTTTTATATGATAACTTCTCAATGGATTTTTAAATTAGATATTATGTGGTATACCTTTTAATAAATCCATATAAATATAATATTTGTGGATGTTGTTTTTTTCATAGATGCATTAATGTGTAATAACACCGATAAGAGTCAGTCAAGTATATCTAGACAATTATTCTAGGTCATGGTGAGTTTTCACTTACTAAACACCTATTTATAAACTATTAGGGTATATTATTTTGTTAAATAACATATTATTTATGAACAAGTAATATTTATTTGAATATATGAAAAGTAATCATTATCTAGGATAAAGCTAATGTGTTATAGATTTAAAACTAGGTGTCATGATTTAAATATTCAATGAAATATTTTGAGGGATGTATGATGGGAAAACTCTAATTAATTATTCTATATGGTCATGATAATCCTTTTTTATAATGGTATTGTAGATATAATAATTATATTGAAGTTGTGATTGGTATTCTTTAATATTAGAGTCTATTATTTGAGATTATATAAATAAATTCCATTATATCATGAAAATTATCTAGGAATGTTATTTCCTTTACTAAAAGAATAGATGTTTAGTTGGAGATAAAAAATCATAATATTCAAATGACTACATATCTTGTATATATTTCATTTCTAATTTATTATTATAGAAATAATATTCATATAAATCTTTTTATTTTTCTTGCAGTTGAATTTTCTGTAATTTTGCATATGGATTGGAACTCCTAGTATTGATCCCATATCAATTTTTTGTATGGGAAGGTATAATAAATATTTCAAATCAACATTAAATATTATATCAGTTCCAAAATAACATAAAAACCAAATTGAAATGAAAAACTTATTCTGAGATATTTTTATCTCAAATGGCCAAGGAGGAACACAAAATTGAAAATGTTTATATTTCTTGAGATTATGGTGATGTATTTCTAATGGAATTTTATAATCTCCCATCGAATAATAGAGTATAATTTTAAAATTAACTATTCCTTGGGGTTATACTATTTCAATGAATGCATATAGAATATCCTTGACTAGCATGGGTTAAGTGAAGAAGAATATCCTATAAAATCTATATATGTGATTCATTTAGAATTGTTCTTCACCATTAGTTTTTTATTTTCTTTTCCTTTTTAAGAATAATGTATTAACATTAATTTTAATTTATACTATATAACAAAACAAGATAACTATTAAAAATTTCTCTTATACCCTATTTATTTTATCTCGATGATTAATTATATATATGTCAATATTTTTAACTGATTGATCTTTGATCTATATATCATCAGGTAAGGATCCATAAAGAGGATATACCTGAGGCAACATTCTATTCAAGGTATATACTTTTCGAGTCTCTAGTAATTCCATTTTTTACATAACAATTATCATGCTATATTTTTGGATTTATGGGAAATATTATTTAGTGATTAATGTGATTAGTTTATGGTATTATTGATAAAAAATATTCTTATATATTCAAATAGAAAGGATGTCAGTGGATAATATTTTATAATCCCACAAAAGATGACATGGAAATAGATCTTGAATTCATAATTTTACAAAGTTTGAAATATGGATTTATAATGTTTCATTTTGGGTTCATATAATCTCACGTTAGGGTATATTAGTGGATCCACCACTGACAGAGTTTACTGAGAAATGTCCTAAACTAATAATGTTAACCAAAATCCATAGTTTTCTAAGGATATTTAGATAATAATGATAGTTTTACACATATTTCCAATGACTACCTTATCCTCTCACAAAGGTGAGTAAAAATGGTATTTGATTACTATAGAAAGATCAATGTGAAGAATTTTTCATACAATTGAAGATATGGTTGGTCAGCGTGCATATTCATACACAAACATATAATAGATAAGGGTTTATGATCTATTTTGATGCATCAAATAATTTTATGGGATGATTATTCTTTTAAAATTATATTTTGATAGTTTATTACTAATGAAATTAATGTTTTATGAGAAAAATTAAATGACAAATGATTTGGGGTCGAAAGTTTTAATTTTCTCATTGAAAATACTGATATATTATCATTATGGTGAATAATTTGATATATATATTTATATTAATCATAAAATAATAAAGTATAAATTTAAATATAATGTGTTGATTATTATAAAATTAATAAGGAATTAGTTTATGAAATATTATTATTTCTCAACACATTACCACTCTGGTAAGGTAAAGAAGGTGTCTGATGCTCTGAGTTAGAAATACCAGGATTATTTTAAATAATTAGTATTGAAATAGATCCGATATTTATGTATATTCAGAATATAAATCTTGAATTCAAGAGTAATGAGGAATAATAATATCATTATTGGTTGAATTTTCAACCATATATCAATGAATAGTTTAAAAAGGATTAGAAGGAATATGTTGAATTAAATAAGAATGTGAGTAATGTTATTAAGATCAACTGTGATCGTGCTATAATGACAAGGTTTGTGAACTGTGTATGCATCCAATCAATGAAATATATAAAGAAAGATCTATTGGATGAATAAAATGGTTTATCATTCTCTATTTATCCTTGAAGCACAATAATATATAGAGTTCTTGAAAAATATTTTTGTGGGACAATATGAAAATAGATATTTAAATGTATTCATCTTGGTTCATGGAATGATAGAAAATGAAAAAATATGAAACACAATTTTATGGGTATTTTAAACCCATTAAACATACCATAATGGAAATGGGAAAACAACGAAATGATTTTTTCACTAGAAATCCCAAAACCTCAAAACACCCTAATGATATTTTGGGTTATAGTGAATATCCATAAAAATTCATCAAAAATTATATTTGTCTTATATAATTTCTTAATTTATCAAATTCCAAGAGTATACATCAATGAGGTGGTTTGTCTTAATGGAGGAAAACATTTTATTTTATTTTATTTGGATCTAAGGTTCCACTCAATATTCAGGAGAAGTTTTGAGCATGCTTTGAATACATAGTAGAGTTTCAATTCTTCTTATTATCCTTAAAAATATAGTTAGTTTCCAAGGAATTATAAAACTATATAATACATGTTGAGATATTAATATATTTATTTGAAATTATTTTATGATCAATATGTTCCATTTGTGTAATTTTTATTATATAATAGATTTCACTCTAATATTTAAATGTATCATTTTGAAGACCACTCAGGTAGGAAATGTAGAAGTCCAACTTGTTGGTATAAGGCTAGGGAAAAGAAACTATTGAAACTATATCTATAAGAGAAAATAGAAAATAAGGTTTATGATATAAAAAAACAAACAATTGAAACTTAGATTTGAAAAGAAAAGTTTTTCAAGAAATATTCGATGAAATCTACACTTTGATGTTGGAAGAATGGAAATTATATGAATATATCCCTTGACGAAAGAAATGACATTTGGAATGAAGGGGAAATTGATCCATATATTTACCGATCACATCAAAATACATGATCATATCTATATAGTAGCTTGTTTCATGTAGATTTCACCAATTATCTCTCAATTTCACAACTAGCTCTATATATCTCTCTTTAAGAAGTAAATAACTAACCCTTCACATGTACTGAACTCAAGTCATTCCACTAGAGAAAGAGATATCTTATAAGGAACTACCAATATAGATTATAGACAATATAGATAATTCTCAATGAAAAAATTCCACTCTCTTAGTTAATATTTTGTGGAGAAATCATAAAATCGAGGAAGGTACATGGGATCCCAAGAATGTGATGGGATAGAATTATCTAGAGTTGATTATATAAAAGTGATGAAATATTGATATAGAAATTATGTTTGGGGTACATTATATCACACAAATAGATTATGAAATATCTATTTTAAATAAATATCACATTGTTATTATATATATTTCCACGCACTTCTATGTTTAAACAAATGGAAATATTCTTTTAAAATATAATTTTACCATTATATACCAGGCGTTAAAATTTTTGGGTATATGTAGGACCAAATAAAATAATAAAAATTAATTAATTATTTATATATAATTAATTCATTTGTTATCAATTGATTATAAATTAAAATAATAATATTTTGAATAAAAAGGGATGTTTTTTTTCTTCTGAAAAACTATTTTTATGCATGGAATTTGTTTTTTATCATAATAATTTAAAATTAATACTCTTTTTTAATTAGTTTTATTAAATTTATATGATTTATATTCAAAAAAATAATGTAACATTTATAGATATTTTTTACTATGAATTGGGTAAGAATAAATCCAATTTTATACATAAAAAAATGTATTTTTCTCAAAATGTATTTTTATCACATTTTTAACTTTTGATTAAAAATTAATTTCTAACACAAATATAAATATAATATGAAAAAGTAAATGTCATATTTGGAATCATTAGGTTCAAATTTTATGAATATTTACCTTTATTTTTTTTTATTATGAATAGAAACAATAGTAAAATTTATCATCTAGATAAATTATAATTCAGGATAACCTAGTACAAAACAAAGTGTCAATGTCACCATTCTTCATATAAATTATAATTAAATGGTGCAAGTTATACCATTAGCAACATATTAAATATTTTTTTATTTTGTGACACATTTTAATGAAATGTAAAATAATAATTCTCCCTATTTTAATTTTAAATATCTATTACGATTACACACAAGGAAAAAATAATGTTTTAAATGATTAAAAATGGTTATATTGAGAATATTATAATTATTTTCAGGATAATAACATATTTTTAATTTTATTGAATATATATTTAAGTTAAATTATTACACAATACTGAAAAAATTATTTCTTCAATTAATTGGAAAATAAATTTATTGATTTTAAAAATAATCAATGTAAGCTAATTTTAGTTAGTTATAGTATACAATAATTTTTATTTATAAATATTTCATATTAGTGATGATTTATAGGATTACATTTTCATTCCATCTATGTGTTAACTTTTATAATGTTAAACCAATTGAATACTTTCAAAAAAAACTTTAATGATATTTTATGGAAATAATAATTCACTAATTTATAAAAAATTCATACAAACATGAAATTAGATAATGTGGATAATATATATTCATAAATTTCATTAATTTTGAATTTTAGTTCCATGTGTAACCTTATATGTTACATTATAACCCTTGAATATATAAAAAATCTACATAATGGTTATGATTAAAATTTTTTAATTAAGGGGTTAAACAAACGATAAGGTTTAAAATAACCCCAAAATTACCTAAATTTATTTGGATGATGATATTTAAAAATTTTACTACTAATATTTGATTCTATAGATATTGTTAATCATTTTTATTACGAAATAAATAATTATATTCCAATTTGTATTTTTATTTCCATGTGTGTCATTTTCCTTCATTAGAAATGGAGTCCCCTTCACTCTATTCTTAATACCTCATTCAATAACCTATATATTCCAAACCCTACCAATTTTTATTCTAAACTAAAATATCAATTATATAGAGTATTTTCTATTCCCAATACAATAGCCATAGGTTCCATAATATTGGATTTAAAGGGGGTCTCTCTATAAGAGGAAGTCATCATACTTGACCTATTTAATATTTATTTCTTATTATAAAAAATTATTTATTTAAGATAATTTTTTTCTTATTAATATTAAATACAAGAAAATTTAATTAGGATTATTAGTCCACCATTATACAAAATATTTTTGATCATATGGGATGCCACTGTATCTCTTACGTTTATGTTTGGCTTGTCATCTAAAAAAAAATACTATTCAATTTGCATCACTATATTTTGGGGATCAATATTATATTATTTTTAATCATCATATATTATATTTATACAGAATTATTATTTTGGATTTATAGTATCAGGTCTACCCTTTTACCTTCCAATCCATTAGAATATGATAACATTACTCTTACATATATGTGGACTACATCCTACAAAAAGGGATATAATATTTTTTTCATTTCTTCAATAAATTTATACTAATAAGGATAAGTATAATGAATAAATAATATATATAAATATAATATGAAAATTATAATATAAATATGACTAATTATTTATCTTTGTTTTATTCAATCCATAAAAAATTTAATAAAGTGTTCATGCGTTGATATGAATTACCATCACCATAAATAGTTTAATTCAATATATATATATTATTCATGAATAAATATAAATATAAAATGGATATATAATATATTTTTAAATTTTTTAAAATTTAAGATATGATACATCCATGATCAAAGTAAAAGTACCACAACTATCGAAACCAAAAAATACATGAAATACAAAACAATGGTTACCCATAAAAATGATTTTAATAATGAATTGTTAATAAATAGGGGATAAAATGATATTATTAAATTACTATTATATAATATATATTATTATTTTTGTATAACTGATGTATATTATTTTTATATTTTATATACATGTTGTTTGAACATGTACAAAGGAAGTTGGACCAAAGCTAAGTGTTTCTCCTCTCAATTTTCCCATAATACATATACCATATTCACCAATTGTTTCAATTATGCGGGGTATTTACTAACCATTTGATATGATATATAAATATTCCATTCATATTAATAGTCTTTAAATTTATATATTTGTTATTATTTTCAACATGGGTTTTTTGATTAAAAGGATTCGAAAGTGGTTATGGCTTATTTCAAAATCTCATCATTATTAAAGACGATTTATATTTGAGTCTCTAATGGAGGAAAATGTTTGATATTTATTTCATAAACCAAATATATTTTATTATCCTATATTTACTTTTTAATATTTAAACAGTCACTACCATTTAACTCTCATTCAGTCCTCATGATAATTAAATAAACTTTTAATTGAAACTGGCTTTTTTTGTATACTCAATTAGGTATATTTCTAATTAATTATCATATTTTACTTAAAAAAATAATTTATTTATATATTTAACAATTAAATATTAAAAATACTAAAAATAATTTTTATTTCTTAATTATAATTTGAAGTTAAACTTATTTTCATTTTTTGAAAAAGTTTCTTATTAATTATTCTTAAAAAAGTATGATATGAATGATTTTTTAAATTATAAAGAATAAATTTTTTTTACCAAATTAATAACCACTTAATTCAATGAATATTCCTTTACATTTTCCATGATTCTTTTCAATGTAAATTTTTACCTAATTTTATGAGGTCTTTAGTATTTAATATCAAATATCAATTTAAATATTTTATATACGTCAAAATATTTAACGATATTTTTATGGTATTTATATTCATCATTGTCAAAAAACCTTTAATATAATTTTTCTCAATTAAGGATATATTGTAATGATACCATCATTATTCATCCCCCAGATCAATTCTTATCAGCTTTATTTGGTATTTCAATGAAATTTTGTTTTTTTTTCTGATTTGGATGATTACTGATTATAAGGAGAGTTGATTATGTTTTATTCAATATAAATATCATGAATTTACTAGAAATATTGTGTGATATGTGAGACTCAGAATTATATCTACCTTAGATGCATTATTGAGTCTCTCAAAAAAACTATTGGGTATTTTTACAAGGTATTACCTATTTATGTACATTTCTTAGCATGAATCCTTGATAGTATTTTTTGATATCATATCATAAGGACTCAATGTTATGTTTTAGATGTTTGACATTGTGATATCTATAATTATAAAAAAATTATCTAGATCAATGTGATTTTATGACTTTTTATGATGTCTATAATAATGATTTAATTTAAATTCATTATTTATGTGGAATTGTTTGATCATCATTTTTTCCTGACATATTTTTCGTTTCGTATTTACTTCAATTTTATATACACATTAATTGACCATATATGATTATATATTTTTACATATAATTTATACCTGATTTTAAGAAGTATATTATGATTTATATGCATGGATATTCAAATGTTAATAATTATATTTTATATGATAATTACATGATTGATTTTATGTTTCCATACATAATTTCAAATTAAAATATGTATATAATTTTCCTAGAGTTATAAATATTTCAATTATTTGGGATTAGATTTCTTGTGTCATGTTCCATTATAATAATGTATCCACTGGCTCTGGGAAACCATGGTTGAGGTATTTATTGAAACTATTATTTTTTAGCATTATATAACATATAGTAGAATTTTTATACATTATTTATGCTATACTTCTTTTATCCTAGATGTCATATAGGGGATGTTTTTTCCAGAAAGACTCAAAATTTATTGAAGTTTTCTTTTCTAGTTTGTGACATCAAATATTTTTTACACTATAACTTTTAGTTTATGGTCATGTGATTAGAACCAAATAAAATGTTGATTTATATGTTTATACTATTTTCACCTAATAAAAATTCAAACATTTTCATGAAATGGTAAATGAGTAAGATTTCACAAACACAATACTGATGGACAATAAAATATTGATACAACTAATATTTGGGATACCAGAATCCACCTGAAAAGTTTTATTATTATAGGTGTATGCTAAAACCTATTAACACTTGGATCAACCAAAGATGGGGATAGAAAAGAGTAGGTTGACCATTAGTAATAGGATTCATTGTCCATGTCATCCAGAGATAGTGTTTTTAAGGTGGAATTCCTTTAGGACATATTTTTATTCAAGGTAATACATAGAGTATATGGTTATCTTTCCACAATGTAATGAGGGCTTAATTTTTATTGATCGAAAACCTTGTTTTAATGTACCATCACTGAAAACTAAGAGGTTTCATGACCATGTTTATGTATGTGATTGGTGTGAACCATGTGTCCAAGTTATTAAGTAGGGTTATGGATAAAAATATACTCAGTGAAGGTGTGAATATCCTAAATGGTTACATGACTGTATATTGAACACTTTATCAATGATTTTCTGGATAAAATAATATTTTTTATTTTTTGGTCAGACAGGGACATTAAATTACGATTATGGTTGCATATATTTCACTAAATATGAGAATATATAAAATAATCCTAATTGAATATCAATTATTATACAGAGTTTATGAATATAAATATATATCACATGAGATTAGAAATTAATCCATATATATTATTTACGCTCCTACTACACAAACCTATTTCTTGAATTGATGATCAAATAATTTATCATAAATTTATGTTGGGTTTATACAAATTGGATTTAAAGTATCATAATATCCCAATATAATATGGAATCACGTGACAATATGTTCTTATGTGTGTTTTCCCCACATAAGGTTCATGATCATATAGATGATACAGAGGAATTTCTAAACATTTGTGACTCTGTGTAGAATATACACTAAAAGAGTCAAAACATATCCTATGATATATGAATCATGTTACACATAGTTCATAAAAAATAATCCTAGAAAAAAAATGAATCTTATGATTGGGAAAGGGATATTTTCTATAACGCACTTATAGTTTTTAAGAAATATATACTTTTTAATTTCATCGATGTCTTGCGTCATACGCAACATTGGCATAAATTATGTTACTCATAAAACTGAGTTTCAATAAAACTTCATTTAATTTTATTTAAATATCATAATAACCAATATGTTTATGATTATTTTTAACTAACTTATCAAAGTACATGGTTCATAGTATTAATTAATAAGAAAGGAAAATATACACCAATTGAATAATTTTTTTTTATGTTTATACTCCTAAAGATGTTTTGTCTAAATAAATTAAATAAATCACAATTATTAAATGATATTAATGAAATTTATATTTATATATTCAATAAAATAATTTTTATATTCATGCAATATATTTTATTGGAATAAGATAAAAAAATGTTTTTTTAAATAAAATATAGTTTCTTTTTCAGAAGCGTAGTTTTATCGCATTTTAATGGTGAACAAATTAATTTTAAAATTTCAAAGTTTTATATATTTTATTTGAATATATAAATTTAATATTTTTATGTGAAATATAAAATTTTACATTGGTAAAAATTTGGGTATTTTTCTATAATGTTTAATGTTTTGATGAATAGTGAAATACAAATTATTATAAAAGAAAATCTATTTTCCTTTAAAATGTTTACAATGTAAAATTATGTTTTAAGATTAGTTTTCAATTTTAAATAGTAAATTATTATTTAAAATAATACAATTATGGTTTTTAAAAGGATCTTATACAAAAATTTATTATAAAAACATTTTTTGTTTTAAAAGAGCATTTTTCAAGAAAAACTTTCTTCATGTAATTTTACCAGTTTTATGTTCTTTTAAATTATGAAACTTATATGTCTTGAATTTTTTAAAATAGATTCCAAATATATATTTAAAAGGACCAAATTTTTAAAATATTTTTATTTTATTTAAGGTGAATATTAATATTAATCATGGTAAATTTTATTACCACAGTAAAAGATTAATTGGGTAAATTAGGTTAAAAACAAAATGATAAAGGCTACAAATTAACTCAAACTCATGCCAAAATTTTATTTTATAAATAAAAAAAATCCCTCAAAACTTAAGTGTAATGTCTCAGATTTTGCGTGTATTATTTTTAAATATTATATAGAATTATTTCGAGATCGGGCGCGAAGATGGCACATCATTCCGAGGTCTAGTGAGACCGGAATGGTGGTTTGAACTTTTTTTAAGTTAAGTGAGTCATCACTTGTGTGTGGTTGTGGCAGTTTCCTAATGGATGCCCGGATTAAAAATCTGAGGGAACGGTTGTGTTCGGGATGATGACTTTACCTTAGAATGAGCCTAACCTTGACCGGTGTGGGTCAAGGGAAAAAGTTATTTTTCAGACATTTTTATTAAAATAAAGATAAAATAAATTTCTAAATGTTTAATTTATTTTTATGGAAACATCCGCTACAGCACAGGAACAAGTCAGCTGTTTCAGTCATTAATGTCATGTAATAATGACTCAGAAACAACAACGATGTCTCATCAATACCGCATCGTGTCTTAAATTCCAATCATGTTTCCCTTTTTATGGGTTAAGAGATTGGTGATCGTGGATGAACTTTTGGGAGAAATCGTTGGAGGATCCGCGGAGCGCTAGAGCGAACCCTCAATGGAGAACAATGACGGATCGAAGTTGAGAATCATTGCGCCAATGACGTTGAAGGATCTCGATGAAGGCGGTAGTGCGACACCTTCGTCAGCGACCGATCCCATCTGAGGTAGGGGTTGTTATTTGAATTCTTTTCCACGTTTTTGATTTTAAACGACGAACACGGATCAATCAGGAACAAGTTGATCTGCAGATTCGTTTGTTCTTACGGGAGGGTTTTATCCGGATGATCTAGGGAATTTATCCATGTTGTTCTGTTATTTTTTATCCTTTCTCCATTTAAGCCTGCTAACGGGAGCGGATCAACGCTGTGATGAATGACGACGGGGGTTCCTTCCTCACTTTGTTTATTTGATTTCTTCCTCTTTTTCTTTTCTTGCGCGCTCTTCATGTTCATCACAGGGTGATGAACAACAGATCGTTAAGCATCTGTTCCATGATGAAATGATCCCAAATCGAAGGTTCAGCACCGCAACAACCTTGAAAAGGTGCAGTGACGATGGCGGACGACGAATCGGACCAAATCGGAAAAGGGAGTTCTTCGAGCGTTCTTCATGCAGGAAGATCAAATTATGTTTTCGGAGCCGATCGAAGGTCCTAAAACATCGGGAGAAGCTTTATAGTGTCAAGGAGACCAAAACCTGGATGTTTTGTGGTGATCAGACGGTCAGATCGAAGAATGGATCATCACCGGAGGCCCGATGGCGGAAGTCTGTGTTTCTAGAAATTTCCAGAATACACGGCATGTAATTCCAAAGAACATGACGTGTAGTACTAGCGGCGGCAGCTATGGTTTTTGGGGTAAGAAAAGAACCACACAGCATGTGACCCTGGTCACACGGTGTGTTAGGCTTTCCCTGAAGATCAGTGTGTATTTTGGGAAATACACGGATATGGGATGGTCTACATGGCTTCAGGCGACACCGCGTGTACACCATGATAGGAGCGGCTACGCGGGACTCGACATGTATCCCGGGGATACACAGACACAGGTTAGAGTACAAGGGTTGACAACTGTGTACAGGTACATGGCCAGCATACACGGGGCCAACCCCAGTCTCTCGGACAAGGCGTGTACATCGTACTACATGCCATGTACTCAGTCTTTCTACACGACCAGCCTACGACACGGGCCGTTGTACACGGGTAGTACACGGGGTCAGACAACATGACATGTAACTTTTCTACACGCCGTGTACTTTTTAGAAAATGGCATGGTACTCTTGTTCACCGTATCTTGGACATCTTTTGTTTGGGTTAGTGCCCTTCTTTTCATTTCCATAAAGGTCAGACATCATTTCCTCACACAGGAGTATGATCCCTTCAGCCAGACTTTCTGTGATAGAGTCAGTCATCCATCCGAGAGGCCCGGATCAAGATCCTCTATCCACTTATAACCCTAGGTAGAGACAGGCATCAACATGAACAACTCTACCAGGTGTTTATCCTCTACCTAGCTGGTGTATCACCTAACTGGTGAATCCGGATGAGTTGCAGAATCCTCCATGGCCCTGGAAGTGATCCTCATTTGTGTATCGTGATCTTTCCAACTTAGGAGTGTGTCTCCCGTAATGAGTGCTTCTATCTATCAGAAATCTTCCCACTCATGAGTGTGTATCCCGTAATGAGTGTGACTACGTCTCCTGACAGTTCTCGATGAAAAATACTTCTCAGACGGACGTCATCAGTGCTATAAGACTCATAGAGTGTGTTCTCCCAGAACGAGTGCTTTGTGAAATCTTCAAACTGAATCCTTAGTGAGGGTATGCGGTTGTGAAACTTGTCTCTAGACTACGGGTCTGGGTTTTTAGTATATCTGGTTTGTTCTATATGTTCTTTAGACATATACTATGCATAGATGACTGTACCTTTACTTTGAGTACTGCTTTGTGGTTTTCAGGGTCCTCTACTGAGTATTGTTATACTCACCCCTGCATGAGCTTTTCCCGCACGTCTGGTGTCTTGTGCCGACAAGAATCATTTTCACAGAGTCCAGGGTAGACCAGGACAGGACTGAGCTTTCTGAGTTCCCTACATTCCGAGCCGTTCCTACGACTACGAGCAGCAGTCCCAGTACCTTTTGTGTTTATAGGTTGGACTTTTCAGTTTTCAGACTCTCTTGTTTTTAGTGGGATTGTATTCTGGCCTAGTTTACTTTTCGTACTATAACTTTCTTCGTACTCTGATGGTTGTGTTTAATTGTATTCATTCATTTTTTGTTCCTTAGTGTTTTTTACATTTCAGCATTGTGGGCTTGGAAATGTTTGTGTGTGTACAGGTACTTAGGCAATGCCTCCCATGATAGAAATATACCTACTCGGAGCTAGTCACCATCCCCTGGCCTATTGGAGGCGGGCTTGGGGAGTCACAGCGTGGGCCCCACTGGGACGGGTCGTGACAGAGTAGTATCATAGGTGGTTGGTTCTACCTTTGGACCAAGAGTCTAGGAGTTTGGTTTGGGGCAATTGTGTTGAGTGTTTTAGGTTCGGCTTTCAGGCCATAGAGTCCAGTGTTGGTGCAGTGGCCGACGTATCCATACACCAAGACTCTGATAACCTTCTTTTTGACTCGGTACATGGAAACACGGGTTGTGGGGGAATAAAAGTTACATGCATCATATCGGAATGGTTTGTGGTTTCCATGTCCTTTGTGTCAGCTATCCAGATATAATCTTTGACTATGGTACATCTTGTTTCCTTACAGGATGCCTCCGCGATGCATACCCGCTAGGATTCAGCAGCACGATCATGAGGATGACCCCCTTAGTGATGTGGATTCGATATAGGGACCAGTTCCCCAGGAGTTGCCACCAGGTGGTGCACCAGTTATGCCACCACTAGTGGAGCAGCCAGTGGTACCTATAGTACCGACCGACGAGGAGCGTAGGATTAGCGTGCTCCATGAGTTCCAGAGGCAGATACCCCTTCAGGTTCTGAGGCAAGCCTTCCCCTCAGGTGGCTAAGTACTGGCTTGAGGCGGTGACTAGAGTTTTCCGTCTAGTAAGGACACCAACGGACTAGATGGTGATCCTAGGAGAGAACCTTCTTTAGGGTTCGGCGGGACGATGGTGGAGTCTGACAACACAGACTCATGACGAGGAGACTCTTCCATGGACGGAGTTTGAGTGACTCTTCAGGGAGGAGTTATCTTCAGTTATGGTGAGAGATGTATGCATCCAGGAGCTTCTTTAGCTCCAACAGGGCATCATGTCAGTAGCTGACTATTCATCGAGGTTCACCAACCTCGCTAGGTACTTGATGGATATGCTCATGGATCTGTACTTCAGATATCAGACCTTCGAGCGAGTTCTATGATGAGACATCCGAGCTAGTGTCATGCCTCTATGCATATCAACTTATACTGGAGTTCTCGAGTGGGCCTTGGTGATCGAGATCTTCTTGGCGGAGCAGAGACAGCCGCCGACAGTCAGTAGCAGGCAGACAGGTGCAGAGACCCCGGAAGCAGGGAGTCAACGTCAGGAAGATGGACCTGTACATTGTAAACGTCACAGGAGGACCTAGGACAAGGGATCGATAGTCCAGGGGTCTCAGGCTGGATCTATTCAGACTAGGGAGAAGTGATGCTACACATGTGATGGTAGGGGACATCTCGCTAGAGATTTCCCAACCCGTTGATCTACTGATAGGGAAGTGGTGGATAGACCACCGAGGTAGAGGTTGAGAATGGAATAGGAAGACCCATCAGGTGACAGACATGGAAGAGAAGTAGGGAGAGCTACAGGTGGTGGCAGACACTTCGACTTACCTCCACCACCACCCCCAGGAGGTCCGCACCAGGCTCAGGGAGCTAGGGGACAGGGGCGGGGATAGCTGCATGTGGTTGAGGCATACAACCCAGGGACTCCAGGTATGATTCAAGGTACGATATGTGTCTTATCTACCTTAGATGCCTTGCTTATAGACACAGGTTCCAGTCATTCCTTCATAGCCACATGTCTTACACAAAACCTCGAGACTCCAGTAGAACCGTTGACTTTATCCTTACGCTTGGAGACACCTACGGGAGGAGACATGATGATCACACACCTTTACAGACAGTGTGATCTTACCCTTGGAGGTGAGAGTTTCAGTTGGAACCTTTTGGTGGTAGCATCGAGGCTTTACGACGTCATTCTCGGTATGGATTGGGTATCCTCGGTCCATGCCCAAATTGACTATTTTATGCGAAGAGTACGGTGTGTCCGCCGTGATGGAACGAGGTTTTCCTTTGTCAGAGAAAAGGAAACCCAGGCAGCACAGAATGGACATATGCATAGGAGGGTTCAGACAATCGCTCATGAGTTGGCTAGCCTTTCCCTCAGAGTAGAGGATGTTGTGAGCTCTCAGTTCCTAGCAGTAGTGGCGGAGTACGAGGATGTCTTTCCCGAAGATGTTCCAGGATTACCTCCCCACTGAGAAATCGACTTCTGCATCGACTTACACCCCGGGACAACACTGATTTCCTCATGAACATATCGGATGGATCCTGTAGAGCTTCGCGAGGTGAGGGTGTGGTTAGAAGATTTGCAGAGCAAGGGTTTCATGAGACCCAACGTCTCACCATGGGCGGACCCAGTCTTGTTTGCCCAGAAGGCAGATGGGGGTATGAGGTTGTGCGTGGATTTCCAGTGCCTGAACGAGGTGACGGTGAAGAACAAGTATCCACTGTTGAGAATCGATGACCTATTCGATCAGCTAATAGGGGAACAATGGTTCTCGAAGGTTGACCTTCGATAAGGCTGTCACTAGCTATGAGTGTAGGATGAGGATATACCGAAGACGACTTTCAGATGCCGCTACGGTCACAATGAGTACTTGGTGATGCCTTTAGGCATGAAGAACGCCCCCGCAATGTTCATGGGACTGATGAACCAGATCTTCCAGCCATACATGGACCGGTTCGTAGTGGTCTTTCTCAATGACATCCTTGTGTAATCAGTGTCAGAGGAGGAGCGCACAAGACACCTACAGACGGTTCTGGACATACTCAAGGAGCACCAACTTTTTGGAAAGCTCTTGAAGTTCCAGTTCTGGATTTAGGAGGTCCACTTTTTGGGACATGTCATCTCAGCGGATGGAGTAGCTATGGACCCAGCCATGGTAGAGGCTGTGTTAGCATGGGATCCACCTCGGAGCATGACGGAGGTGCATAGCTTCCTTGGGTTGGTAGGATATTACCGGAGGTTCATTCCTAATTTCTCTCAGATATCAGCACCAATGAAGACCTTGAACCAGAAGGTTCAACCCTTCATATGGACGATGAAGTGACAACAAGCTTTTGAGAAGATGAGACAGAGTTTGACGAGCGCCCCAGTCTTAAGATTACCAGAGGAGGGTGTCGAGTACGTAGTTTTCTGCGACGCATCAGGGACTGGGCTTAGTTATGTCCTGATGCGGTGGCATGCAGTGATTGCTTATGGTTCTCCCCATATTAGGCCACATGAGTATAACTATGTGTCCCATGATCTCGAGTAGGTAGCGGTGGTCTTCGCATTGAAGATGTGGCGACACTACCTGATGGGCGAGCGTTTTATCATCTACTCTGACCACAAGAGCCTCAGGTACATCTTTTCATAGAAAGATCTGAATCTATGGTAGATACGGTGGCTAGAGTTGCTCCAGGACTATGATTTCGAGATCATATATACTCCTGAAAAGAGGGTATAAGGTGGAAGATTCTCTTAGTAGAAGGTCGAGCTCACAACTGTTGAGTGAGGCGACACAATAGTTAGCCACGTTGCAGTTATCCTTCTTGGATGGAGAGGTTACAACTTACCTACAGTCGATGGTTTTCACCCCTCCACTCTTACAGCAAGTTAGGGAGGAACAACATGAGGCTGTCAACATTTTGGCTTTACGTGCTCAGTTATCCATAGGACATGATCCTGATGGATATTCACAAGGTGGTGAGCACGTACTTCTTTTCAGAGGATGCACTAATGTACCAGTGGCATTGTAGGAGGAGGTCCTAAGGGAGTTTCATACATACCCTTTGGTGGTACATCATGGGGTGGAAAAGATGTACCAGGATCTCCGATGACAGTTCTTGTGGTCAGGCATGAAGAAAGAAGTAGCGGAGTTCGTTTCTCGATGCCTCACATGCCAGCAGGTGAAGGCCGAGTACCAGGTTCCAGCGGGATTAGCTCACCCTTGAAGTTACAGAGTGGAAGTGGGATTAAATATCGATGGAATTCGTGACAGGATTACCATGGATGTCCAAGGGGCATGATTCCATCTGGGTGATCATTGACCGACTCACCATGTCGACCCACTTTCTAGCTATCAGGGAGCAGAGTTCCGTAGAGAGCCTGAGATGCCTCTACGTGTAGGAGATAGTTCAGATTCATGGAGTCCCCTTGACTATAGTCTTAGATCGAGATGACCGCATCACATCCCAGTTGTGGAAGGGATTGCAGGAGGCTTTTGAGAGTCCTCTATGCTTGAGCACAACATTTCATCCCCAGACTGATAGTCAGACGGAGATGACCATTCAGATTCTGGAGGATATGTTGCGAGCTTTTATCTTGGAATTTGGTCATAGCTGGGAGGACCAACTACCACTAGTAGAGTTTTCATATAACAACAGCTACCACTCCACCATTGGTATGGCACCATTCGAGGCATTGTACGGGAGACCCTGCCAGTCACCACTTTGCTGTACCGACCCTAGAGAGTCAGCACTCATGGGTCCAGAGTTGGTGCGAGCTACCACAGAGAAGGTGCATATCATTTGAGAGCAGATGAATACAGCACAGAGATGGAAAAATTTCTATGTTGACAGACAACGGAGGCCTCTGGAGTTTGATGAGGGAGACCAAATCATTCTTCGAGTCTCACCTCGAGGAGGGTTACAAAGATTTGTCCAAGGTGGAAAGCTATCTCCGAGGTTCATCAGACCCTTCCAGATACTGTGCATAGTTGGAGAGGTGGCGTACCGCCTAGCTCTACCACCACAGATGCATCAGGTACATGATGTCTTCCACGTGTCGCAGCTGAGGAGGTATGTCTACGACCCGTCACACGTCATCAACTGGGGCGATCTTGACATTGAGGATGGAGTGAACATTGATGAGTACCGAGTGGATATTGAGGATTGGTTAGAGAGGATCCTTCGTGGGCGATCATTTCCCTTGGTGCGAATCCGGTGGCAACATGGGAATATTCAAGAGAGCACGTGGGAGCGGGAGGCCCAGATCCCTGCCCACTACCCACATCTTTTTGAGTAGCCATTGTTCTGGCTTTTCGGGGATTTAAAGCCCCAAGGTGGGGAGAATGTAATGTCTCAGATTTTCCATGTATTATTTTTAAATATTATATGAAATTATTTTGAGACCGGGCGCAAAGACGACACATCATTTCGAGGTCTAGTGAGCCCGGAATGGTGGTTTGAAATTTTTTTAAGTTAACTGAGTCGGCACTTGTGTGCGGTTGTGGCAGTTTCCAAATGGATACCCAGATTAAAAATTTGAGGGCACCATTGTGTTCGGGATATTGACTTTACCTAAGAACGAGCCTAACCTCGACCAGCACGGTTCGAGGGAAAATGTTAATTTTTTGAGTTTTTTACTAAAATAAAAATAAAATAAATTTCTAAATGTTTATTTTATTTTTATGGAAACATCCATTGTAGCACGATGACAGGGCAGCTGTTTTAGTCAATAATGTCATTTCATAATGACTCATAAATAGCAACGCTGTCTCATTAATACCACAACGTGTATTAAATTCCAATAATGTTTCCCTTTTTATGGGTTAAGCGATTGGTGATCGTGGACAAACTTTTGGGAGAAATCGCTGGAGGATCCACGGAGCGCTGGAGCGAACCCTCAACGGCCAACGACGACGGATCAAAGTTGAGAATCGTTGTGCCAATGAAGTTTAAGGATCTTGACGATGGTGGTAGCACGAAACCTTCATCAGTGACTGATCCCAGCTGAGGTAGGGGTTTTTATTGGAATTATTTTCCCCGTTTTTGATTTTAAACGAAGGACGTGGATCAACCATGAACAAGTTGATCCGTGGATTAGTTCATTGTTGCGGGAGTGTTTTATCGGGATGATTCAGGGAACTGATCCATGTTGTTTTGTTATTATTGATCCTTTCTCCGTTTAATCCTGCTAACGGGAGCGGATCAACGCCGTGATGAACAACAGTGGGGGTTCGTTCCTCACTTTGTTTATTAGATTTCTTCCTCTTTTTCTTTTCTCACGTGTTCTTCATGTTCTTCGTGGGGCGACGAAAAACGGATCTCTATGCATATGTCCCACGAAAAAACAGTCCCAAATCAATGGTTCGACACCGTAATGACCTTGCAGAGGTGCAACGACGATGGAAGATGACACATTAGACCGAATTGGAAAAGGGCGTTCTTCGAGCGGTCATTGCACATGAAGATCAAATTAAGTTTTCGGAGCCGATCGGAGGTTCGAAAACATTAGGAGAAATTTCGTAATGTTTGGGTGACCAAAACATGGAAGTTTCACAATGATCGGGAATCCGGATCGATGAATGGATCATCACCGGAGGCGCGATGGAGGAAGTCCATGTTTCTGGAAATTTCCAGAATACACGGCGTGTACTTCCGAAGAACACGCCGTGTAGTACTGGCGGTGGGGGCTAGGGTTTTGGGGGTCAGAAAGGAACCACATGGCGTGTGACCCTGGTCACACGGCGTATTAGGCTTTCCCCGAAGCTCGGAATGTATTTTGGGAAATACACGGACACAGGATGATCTACACGGCTTCAGGAGACACGGCGTGTACACCATGACAGGAGTGGCTACGTGGGACTCGGTGTGTATCCCGGGGATACACAGACACGAGTTAGAGTACACGGGTTGATAACCATGTACGGGACCATGGCCAATCTACACGGGGCCAACCACAGTCACTTGGACACGGCGTATACATCGTACTACATGCCATGCACTCAGTCTTACTACACGACCAGACTACAACATGGGCCGTTGTACACTGGTAGTGCCCAGGGTCAAACAACACGGCGTGTAAATTTTCTACATGTAGTGTACTTTTTGGAAAACAGCATGGTCCTCTTGTTCACCGTATCTTGGAAAACTTTTGTTTGGGTTAGTGCCCTTCTTCACGTTTCCCTAAAGGTCAGGCATCATTTCCTCACACAGGAGTATGATCCCTTCAACATGACTTTATGTGATAGAGCCAATAATCCATCTGAGACGCACGGATCGAGATCCTTTATCCATTCTTGGCCCTAGGTCGAGTCAGACATCGACGTGACCAACTCTACTGGGCGTTGATCCGCTACCTAGCTGGTGTATCACCTAACTGGTGAATCCGGATGAGTCGTGGTATCCGCTATGGCCCTGGCAGCGATCCTCATCTGTTTATCATGATCTTTCCCACTCAAGAGTGTGTCTCCCATAATGAGTGCTTGTATCTATTGGAAATCTTTCCACTCAGGGGTGTGTCTCCCATAATGAGTGTGACTACCTCTCGTGACGGTTCCCGACAAACGGTACTTCTCAGACGGACGTCATCAGTGCTATAAGACTTGTGGAGTGTGTTCTCCCGGAACGAGTGCTTCGTGAAATCTTCGAACTGAATCCCTAGCAAGGGTATGCGGTTGTGTGACTTGTCTTTAGACTACGGTTTTGGTTTTTTAGTATATCTGGTTCATTCTATATGTTCTATAGACATATAATGTGCATAGATGATTGTACCTTTACATTGTGTACTGCTTTGTGGTTTTTGGGGTCCTCTACTGAGTATTGTTATACTCACCCCTGCACAGGCTTTGCCCACACGTCTGGTGTCTTGTGCAGACGAGCAACCTTTTGACAGAGTCCAGGGCAGACCAAGACATGACCTAGCTTTCTGAGTTCCCTACAGGCCGAGGCGTTCCAATGTCTACGAGCAGCAGTCCGAGTACCTTTTTTGTTTACAGGTTGGACTTTGCAGTTTTCAGACTATCTAGTTTTTGGTGGGTCTGTATTCTGGCCCAGTTTACTTTTCGTACTCTACCTTTCGTCGTACTCTATTGGTTGGGTTTAGTTGTATGCATGAATTTTTTGTTCCTTAGTGGTTTTTACATTTCAGCATTGTGGGCTTGGAAATGTGTGTGTGTGTACATGTAATTAGGCAATGCCTCCCATGAAAGCAATATTCCTACTCGGTGATTGTCACCAGCCCCTAGCCTATAGGATGCGAGCTTGGGGAGTCACGACGTGGGCCCCACTAGGACAGGTTGTGACATTATGTATCTAAATTATGTCATTGGATGGACACTTTTCCATGAAAATGACTAATATAATATTTAAATCAAAGGATGACACAAAATATTAATTTCTTTTTCAATAATATCTATTATTTGTACACATATAGACTAATTCATGTTATGAATTAATCTATATTTACATGGTTAAATTAATAGGCTGTTTTTTATATAATTTTTTTGACGTTTTGAGCCACTTGGATGAAATTATTATAATATTTTATTTAATAAAAATTTAAAGAATTCGCATTAATGATTTAAATAATATATCATTTTTAGTATAAGGATATACAATAGATAAATCTGACTATAAATATTATTATGAATTGTAAAATATATATATCCATCATAGTAATTTATTATTAATTACTAGTGAACAGAAAACAATGTTAAATTAATAAAAAACACTACAGTACCAATTATTTTATTAATGGAAACATCAAAGAAATAATATTAAATATATTAAAATAAATATAAAAAATATAATTAATGTGTCTAATTAATTTTTTAAAATATATTTACATTTAAGATATATAATAATTTTTTGGAAGAAAACTTGTTAACTAGAAATTTCAAAATCCAAGAAATAAATAGTTTCAAAATTGACACTATTGATATTTTATCAAAATAATGTTTCATTAAATTATTTACAAATAATAAGATAACTATAAATATACTAAAATAATTAAAATTTGTTCTATAATGTTCTATTTTTTTCATTTATGTTCTTATTTTCATAAAATAAGTAATAGATAAAATATTTTAATATTGAAAATGTAGTTATCTATGTTAAAATTAAAATTGGTTAACTAAGTGTTAATTAAAAAAATAAGGTCTAAATAAATACCAAAACTTGTATCAAATCTATTTTTTGATGATATTAAAACCTTATCACATATCATATTAAAATATGTGACATTTTGGTAGTATTTGGATTGTTATTGATATTAATATATATATTTTTAAAATTCCTAAAGTTCTCGAAACCTCAATTATAAAAGGTCACCCACTCTCTCATTTATTCATAATTAATTGAGCCTTAAATATCATCAATACCATGATAAATCACCTTATAATAATCCCTAGACACATTATATATGTTTTTTTACTCTCAAAATACCAACTAACGTATTCCTAAGAGGATACCTTACGAGAGCTCGATGAAGAAGAGGTATTCTTCTTTACCGACTCTCCAAAGATTATTTCTTATTCTAATTCTTATTAATTTGTTTTTTCAATTATAAAGTAATAAATAAAATATCAACTATATGATTATATATAATTATGATTATGGAACAACAAGAATTCATCTTATATCTATCCTATGAAAAATAAAAGCATGACGTGTGCGTATGTATGACATACCTTCTCCACCAAGTGGGGTAATTAATTTTTCATTTATAGTTTTCTAGGATGGGTGTAATGTTGTAAAAAATAACTATATATGAATATTATAACATTATATTTATTCTTTAAAAATATATTCACCATACAATTCAATAATATTTCACATTTAAGGGGATGATAGCGTCCCTCGTGCGTACGTACGATCTACCGTATCCACAAAAAATGTGATTCATTATCCATGATCACTATTAAAGAATTATTATATAAATTTAAATAATTAATAATATGATATATAATAATATAATATCATTTTTGAAATTAAATAACTATATTCTTTTATAGGAACTACAAGTTTTATGAAAAAAACATGTATAAGAAATGAAGTAGTTAACACCCAAAAGAAGAGTAATAATGAAATGTTATTAAGAAACATGTTATTATATGATCATGTATGCTATAATAAATAAAAATTTGGTTTTTAATAACTTAATAATATTCCTTAAACCATTATATAGGAGTTTTAGAGACTTACATAGGAAAGCAGACCTATGGATTCAGATTTTTTGTCTCACATTTATTTATGCGAGACACATGCCTTATACACAACATGTTTTTTCTACATAGTTTATATGCTACACATTAATATATTTTATGAGTCTTATAATGAATTTTTTAGTATTTAATATCATTTTTAGTTTATTTATTTTAGGAAGAATATGATTCTAATGATTATAATTTTCTGAGTATTTATTTTACAATGAATTTAATATTTTGGATTGTTTAGTTTTAATTCTCTATTAGGGAATATTTATCATTAATGTACATGTTTTATATACTAGTTTTGAAAAAAGTTTTAAAATTATCATATAGATGAATATAGACATTTTTACACATTTTTTACTTTTTTACTACACTTTTGAAAAGAATCTCTTATTTTAATCCTAATAATGTAGTTTTTTACTTATTTATAAAAAGTAAAATAATGATTTTTTTTCTTTTAATTTATATTGAATGAAATTTTTTTAAATCTTTTATGATGCATACATTGATTTTAGAATACATTAAAATTTTACAAGGTTATTTACAAATTAATTTTTTATTTTAATGTTTAATGGTATTTCAAGAATAGAAAATGTTTTCAAAGAAGAGAGGATATTTTAATCAAGAATTATTTTCAAGTAATCTCTCAAAATTATTTCCCATATAAGATAATATTCATTGATGCACATATTACATAATATGTATATTTTAAAGGATATTATCAATATTATTTCATCGGTTGGATTAAGTTTAGGATGTAATGATTTTAATGAAACCCATTTCATTTATATGGGTTATGTTATGATTGAATGAAGTTTATGAAACCCATTTATTTCCAGAGTTTTGATTGGATGAATGAATTATGTTCTTGTGGGACGAATATATATGGGTTTCATTATGTGAAATGTGTGACCTATATCTCTATCCGATTCATTGGGTAATGATTTATATCTCATGGGATAAACAAGACTGAAATAGGAATTGAACCCAGTTCAACAATATAGAACTTGAATGAGTGTAATCTTGGTTTAGTAATACAGGGATGGAATTGAAAGTAAACCTAGTTCAGTAACACAGGGATGGAATGAGGTGTAAATTGATCCCATAAAGTGATTTTTCCACAATGATGGTATTAGAAATGATCCCTGAATAATATGGAAATAATTTCATATGCTTATATTTTCCCCAATTCCATGTTTTGGATTAAATTTAGTTCTTTACTATTTATGTATTAAGAAATTTTTAGGGATTAATATTATGATCTTTGAGATACATGGTATAATTATCATATTATTATACTTTAATGTTTATGTTATGACTCATATCTCCCTTGTTTACCCTTTTGGAGAATATTGGCTCGCAATTTTCTTATATTATCTTTTCTGCTAGGTTATAAGGAAATGATTTAGGTAGAAGTAATAAATGGGATGTTCTTTATGGGAAATATTGATGATCATTCACTAGAATAGATGTTTTTGTACCAAATATCTAAATTCACTAAAATAATATGGTATTTTTATATTTTTTTATGTAATGTATGTGTATTATGTAAAAATTATGTAATATCCATATATGAAAATCTTGGGTTGTTATAGTTGGTATCATCTAAAAGGCTTCATTAACCTTTAGAAACTAGGATATGAAAATATTAGCGGCATCCCAATAAATATTTATAAGGATTTGTATAAGGATGTATCTAAGGATAAGTCAAAGTATAGGTTACAATCATAGTATTTTTTGACGATCATGAATGACCTAGGATTAAACCTTTGATATTATAAATTGAAGTTAATTTACCTTTATTATGAGGTTTTTACACTATTATTAGTGGTTTTAAAATTATATTTTTTGTTTTAGTTAATTGAGGAAACCAAAAAGAATTGGGTTAACATTGAATGTGACAAAAAATTTGTTGTTAAGTAGTAAAATTGGATGATCACTAGAGTAAAGGAAATTTTGGTTATGCCAAATCAGTTTTCATGGAACATGATTAACAATGTATACCGTAACCAAATCCAGACCTCACCAAAGAAAAAGAATATGTTTATTGAGAGTTTGGGTAATGAAGACCATCGAGGAAAGAATATTTAGTTTCCTACATGTTGGGTATGTTGGGAAGAAAGACCTAGGGGAATGTCTCAAAGGAATATGAAGTTGTTTTGACTATGGAAAATAAGGACACAAGAAAGTTACTACAAAGAGAAAATGAAAAGTTCATTTGACACAATGGATGGAAATGTTGGAATCCATGAGGTATTACTAAAAATTGAATTTTTTGATGGATTTAATAGGCATTATGAAAACCGATGTCCTAAGAGTAAATATCCTAAATGGAATCATAATTGTGGAATAAGTAATGATTATATTATTTATTATGATAAGGCTACATATGAAATGTGAAAGGAAATAGTTATTATTTAATAAGATGAGGTAGACTTGTTAATGGCCTAAGGACGATGTAGAATAATAGAAGTACTTATATATTTGGATTCAAGAATTATGAATGGTGAATTATCTAAGGATTTTTCAGTTTATGTTTTTCTCTATGGATTTACAAGAATATGTTTAATGGTTTTAATAGACTGGGAAATTGATTTAATGGAATGGTGATAATAACATTATAAAGGGAAATAAAATGATTAATATGTTCCTAATGTTGAGATAATGATGTTTGGATAAATATATGTTGGATATGGATAAGTAATTTGGGTTGTACTGATTACCTTGGAACTAATTAAGGACTTGTTGGAAAGTGGTTATGTTATCATTGATATAGTTGTAGCATTTTGTATTTAAATAATATACCCAATATGCTTTGGAATAAGAAAACAGTAATGGTTTCAATAAGGATGTTTATTAATTCAAGTTATAACCATGCTTCAAGAGAATATATGATGAATGTATTTACATGATCAGAATGCTAAAAAAATAGTTACATTATAATATATGGAAGATAAATGTTATGATGATTTAGTGTACTTATTTCCTACGTTTTTTATTATCATCTTTCAGAAGGATTGTAGGGTAATCAATTTATGGAATTTCTTTAAAATTTGAATAATTTTATGATATTAAATTAGTATCTCACTAAAGGGAGATTTATGTAACGCCCCGACCCTATAATCCTAATGTCAGTGTATTATAACATATCATTGGCATGATCACAAAAGATCAAGTCTCAAAAGACGGATTAGTTTAGTAGCCATGGAAGTAATAGATACATTCATAAGGTTTATATTACATCATAAAATGGAAAACTAGAACATTATTGTTTCCAAAGACAACACTGAGATCCCATAGACTGTCCCTGCAGGCCAGTCATAATATATTTCTTCGCATACTATAAAAAATAAAACATAGAAATGGGTAAGCTCAAATGCTTAGTAAGGATAAAAATATAGCAAAAACTTTAATAAATAAGCATAAACATTTAAGGAAATGTATAAGTCTAAAACAAAAGCCTTTTAAACTTGAACTTCTATATAACATGGAAAAGATAAAATAAAAATTCTGCCATTTACTTAATCATGTGGATATTCTTCTAGTTGAATAATCACATGCAATATCAATAGCCACTTTCACAATGATGGAATGCATAATGCCAGAATTTCATAACCACATAGTCAAGGCCTTGTGCCAAGACTACAAATAAGATTTTGTCAAGGCCTTGTTCTTAGAAACTAGTTTGTCTCATGAGACTTACCGATGCATTGAGAAGCTATAGCGGGATACACCCATCACTTACTAAGTCCAATGCATTCCTCATATGAAAAGGTTTAAACATAACATAAACCTTTGTATTAAAACTAGCATACGAAATGTCAATACATTATCCATAAACCATGAATGGTGTAAAAATAACACATCCACAATCAAACATATCACAAAATATTCAATACAATATGAAAGTTTTGTATCATAATAAATCAACTTCAATATGCTTAAAATCTATCAAAGGATGATGACATAGAATAAATGAAGACATTTTTTAGAGAAATATCTATTTCTATTTTGAAATCATTTAAGTAAAAATTTATTTGGAAAATTTTCTTATAAGCTTTTAGGGGAAGCTTAGATGATGTTATAACGGCGTAAAATAGCCGTACCCACTGTATAAGTTAAAAAAATACATTCTTACCTTAATTTTGTCTAAAAGGTTAAAAAGTACCTTGTTTGGAAAACAACATAAAGATTCCTTTCAAAACATTTTATAAAAAGTCAAAGAAGGGTATAAATTACTTTAAACCATAGTATATTAAATAGTAAAAATGTTTTGGAATACATTTTTAAGAAACATGGATGTGGATGATAAGGAGGTCCTAGTAGATACTTACATAAAAACAACCTCGAATAATAAGGAGATTGTGAAATTAACCCTTAACTTGTACTTTTCCTTGGTTGAGGGTAGGTTAACATCCTGTATAATGGTGAAATAATTTTTATTAAATTATAAAATAATCATATACATTAATATGATATCATATATGATCTTTTAACATTTCTTTGTTAATAATATCTTAGTATTATCGTCTTTTTGGGTGTTAGCTGATTCGTTTTCCTTTGTATTATTTGTTACGTAAGTAATGATTGTTATGGATAGGATGTATATTATTCATATTAAGAATGATATTAAGTATTTAAACATTATTTTTAATCATCTAATGAAATTTAATCTTGAATGGATATGATGAGGAATGAATCTCATCGCGTTCGTGGAGACGGTAATCCGTACGTATGCACGAGTGACAATATCATTCTTTTGGATATTAAAACAATATATAATTGGATGGTATATCATATATAGAGAATAATTACCATGTTATATTTATTATTTACATCAATTACACATCATTATTATACCCATCCAAATAATAATGTATTGAATAACAATTACACCACGATGTGGAGACGGTAAACCGTACGTACACACGTATGGTGACATGTCATTCAAAGGATGGATAGAATAATTAATATGGTTGTAACATATTTATAATAACATGAAAGTATATAGAATATACTGGAGTTATTATTTTAGAATGGAAATAACAAAGAAAGAGGAAGTGGAAGAAGAAAGGAACCTGAAAGAGGTGATGAAATATTTTCCTCTTCTTCGGGTTCTTCCTTTTGATTTGATCAAAAGGGCTACTTAGGTTAGCTTTATGACTAAAGGAAGGACTATAGTATAAAGGGAGGACTGTTGAGAGGGTATATGGGCAGGTTTTTTACAAGCCAAAAGGATTTGAAGATGTGAATTTGAGGGAAGGGGGAGTGCCCTTTTATAAGAGGGGTGAGGGGCACCTTAGGAAAAGAATGAAATATTATTTTATAATACAATCATTTTAGGTTTATAATGGCTCCAAAATGAATTATTTAAAGTATAAGGAGTGTATGAGTCAAACACCACTCAAACAATAGGTTTTAGACAAGTTTTGGTCACTATATTAACTTTATCTTTTAGATTTAACTCTTTGATAAATAGTTTGACATTTACGATGTCTCTTTGTATTTTTATATTATATGGTTAATAAACATACTATAAACTTCCACGAGAACCCCAAGTTTTTAATTAATGATAAAACTATCATTATATATGTCATTTTCTGATCCTTATATTTTTAGGAATATTATATCAATTAATAATATATATTTTTTAAAAAAACTCCTTTATGTCAATTTTGACACTATTTAATAATTGATTTTTGTTACAGTCCTATAAACTTTATTAATTAAAAATAAATTCATTTAATCAATAATGACATGTCATATTAACCTATAAAATTCGTGGATGGCATCGAAACATTCAAATTATATTTATTTTAATATTTATAATACCATTTATTTGATTCATTCATTAATAATTAAAATACCGTATCATCATTGTGTCATAAATAATCTTGATTATTCAATGTATAAAAATTATAAATAAATTACCATTATGTAGGAAATCTGTTTAACTTTATAATTAATATTTATAGTCTAATAGGTAACATGTATAACCCTATGTAAAAATTGTTTTACTAAAAGATATATGTTTATGTCATTTTTGTATTTACTTTAACTTAATTAATATAAAATGTCATTATCACTTACAAGTGGCTCCATGAGGTCCCAAAATCGACCCAAATATTACCATGGTCGGAAATTTTTCATCCAATAGGTTTGGAACATATTTTAGGGTAATTTAATAATATTATAATATTATTTTTTTACCCTTATATACCGGATTTACCCTTTAAGCATGGTAAATAAAATATTTACGGAAGTAATTATTCAAAATGTATAAAAATAAAAGTTACCTATTTACTCAATTTGGAACTCCTGATTATAAATATGGAATCTATTTTTCTAAATTCAAAACACAGAAGTGGTAGAAATTAATTTAAAATTAATTTCCATTGTCAAAACAAAAAAGCGTGTTTTTAAGAAATAATAACTATCAAAATATTGACAATTGATTATATCCAGTTTAAATGTGAAATTACATCCAATGACCAAAATTGGATTACAATTTTATAATATAATCTAATTATACTTTAAAACCAGTCAATAGTATAATTTATCACTATAAATTATTTTTATTAAGACAGTTGTATTTAATTAAAATTTAGTATTTTTCAATATTCATCAAAAATGAAATGTTTTCAGAAAATACCAAAAATTCACCCTAAGATAATTTCAATACTCCTAATCCAAAAATGAATTCCATTTTGAGAGATAAAATTTATAAAATTTCAAAAAGTGGGTATTACTATTCATAACGGCTAGTTTGATTGGTTGTGGTGTGTTATAACTCGAAGTTGCATACAACACACGCTATTGTATTATTCAAAGAGAAGCGTACTGGGAAAGATTGGGGTGTTATATTTTCTCCTCCTTCAAATAATTTCATCCTCAAAATTTTTAGTATATTACTACATAAAAATTCCTGGGTGGTTCATCATCATAAGTTCCCCGGGTTCCCACATTGCCTCTTCAATCATATGGTTTCTCCATAGAACTTTTACCAGACGAGTCGTCCAGTTTCTCACCACTTGTTCTCTTATATCAAAAATCGTCACATGATATTCACAATAAGAAAGATCGGGTTCCAGTTCTAATTCCTCATAGGTGAGTATATTCATTGGGTCATGCATTTATTTTCTCAACAGTGATACATGTAATACATTGTGAACATTGGAGAGACTTAGTGTCATTTACAAACGATAAGCTACAACCCTAATTCGTTCTAGAATTTTGAAAGGTCCGATGTACCTAGGACTCAATTTACCCTTCTTACCGAAACATATAGCACCCTTCCATAGAGATAAATTAAAGAAAAGATGATATCCTACCTAAAATTCCCAATCCTTCCTTCAGTTATCGACATAGTTCTTCTGCCTACTTTGAGCTGCTTTGATGTGCATTTGGATTACCTTCACCTTTTCTATCATTTCCTCCACAAGTTCTGGAGCTACGAGTTTTCTTTCACCAACATCATCCCAATAAGTTGGTGTGCGACATCTCTTTCCACATAACGCTTCATATGGTGCCATATGAATACTTTAATGGAAGCTATTGTTAAAGGAAAATTCTAACAGAGGTAAATATTGATCCCACATACCTTGAAAGTCAAGTGAGCATGATCTCAACATGTCTTATAAGGTTTGAATAGTCTGTTCTGATTGTCCATCAGTTTGGGGGTGGTAGGCAGTGCTCAAACAAAGTTCATTATCTAGGGTATTCTGAAGAATTTTACTAAATCTTGATGTAAAAAGTGAATCACGATCAGAAAAAATCATTAGGGGTACTCCATGAAGTCTCAAACCTTCATTAATATATAGTCTTGCTAAACGTTCAAGTGGTAAATCTTCTCTTATAGAAAGAAAATGTGCTGACTTGGTATGATGATCTACAATGACCCATATTTCATCATTCCTTCTAGGAGTCTTTGGTATTCCCATAACAAAGTCCATCGTGATATTATCCCATTTCCACTTGGGTATGAGAAGAGGTTGCAAGGCACTTCCAGACTATTTCCATCCAGCTTTCACTTGTTGAAAAACCATACATCTTGACACAAAATCAGCAATCTCCCTCTTCATGTTATCCCACAAAAAATGTTCCTTCACATATCTATACATTTTGGTGCTACCAGGATGTATAGAGAAATTGGAGCTATGAGCATCATATTATAATTACCATTTTAGATCAGGTATACCGGGAATACAAAGCCTCTTCCCAAATTTCAAAATTCTATTTTCATACACAAAGTCACTCAATATCCCATCATTCACATCTTTAATCTTCTTTTGAAACTCTTCATCATCGGTATGGGAACTCTTTATCCTTTCTATTAAAGATGGTTTGGAAACCATTTGAAAAAGTATTGATGTTTCATCTTCTTTGGTGATTCCCATATCCATCTTTACTAGATCGATGTATATAGGATCCTTCAACTATCATCTTGTTCAAAACCCAATGATCCTTTCTACTTAAAGCATCTTACACCTTATTTGCCTTCCCCAAGTGGTAAAGTATAGTGAAATCATAATCTTTGAGTAGTTCAAGCCATCTTCTTTTCCTCATGTTGAGTTTTTCTGTGAGAAAATATACTTCAAAATCTTGTGATCGGTATATATCTCACATTTTTTACCACAGAGATAGTGTCTCCAAATATTTAAAGAAATGATTATAGCTTATAACTCAAGATCATAAGTAGGATATTTTTACTCATCATTTTTTAGCTATCGTGATGCATAGGAAATAACCCTATAATTATGCATAAGGACACAACCAATTCCTTTCTTTGAAGCATCACTATAAATAACAAACCCATCATTCCCTGATGGTAGAGTCAATATAGGAGCATTGACTAATCTTCTATTCTGTTCTCCAAAAAATTCTTCACACTCTTTTGTCCAAAAAAATTTAACCCCTTTTCATGTGATCTTTGTTAATGGGTTAGCCAACGGGGAATATTCTGGACGAAACATCAATAATAACTTACTAAACCAATAAAACTATGTACCTCAGTTATATTCATTGGTGCTGGCCGTTCTTGGATTTCCTTGGTCTTAGAAGGGTCAATAGAGATTCCATCCTTGGAGAAAATATGGACAAGAAAAGAAATCTCTTGAAGCCAGAATTCACACTTGCTAAACTTCCCATATAATTTGTGTCTTCTAAGAGTCTTCAGGATAATAAGCATGTGATTTTCATGATCTTTGTAGATTTTGGATTATACCAAGATATTATCAATAAATACAACTGCAAAGTCATTAAAGTAATTTTTGAAATATCTATTCATTAGATCCATGAAGACAGTAAACTCGTAAACTCGTAATACCCGTACCTAGTTCGAAATGCTGTTTTCGGAATGTCTTCCTTCTTCACACACAACTGATGATATCCAGATCTAAGGTCAATCTTTGAAAAGTATTGAGCTTCATGAAGTTGGCCGAATAAATCATCAATGCAAGGTAGGGGATACTTGTTCTTTATTGTTATAGAATTGATATCCTTGTAGTCAATGCACAACCTCATGGATCCATATTTCTTCTTAACAAAAAGAAAAGGGGCTCCCCATGGAGAAACACTAGGGTGAATAAATCCATTATTACTCAATTCCTCTAGTTGTTTCTTTAGTTTCACTAATTAAACAGTGACCATTCTATAAGGGGTCTTCGATATGGGCATTGAACCAGGAATTAAATCAATGGAAAACTCAATTTCTCATTCTAGAGTATGTCCAGGTAAATCCTCTGGAAACACATCAACATATTCTTTCACAATAGATACATCCTCTATTTGAACATTCTGTTCCTCACCCACAGTTATTTCATTCTCTTCCTCCCCAATAATTGAATTTAGTTGAGCTACTGGGGGTGGATCTAGATAATAATTAGGTGGTTAAGTTTATATTCTAATGATAAGGTACTCTTTATCATTATAAAATTTTTTAACATCCTTCTTCTTACAATAAAAATTCACATCATAGTTCGAAAGCCAATCCATACCGAGGATTATATCAAATTCAATCATGGGTATGGTGATGAGATCGGTAGATAAATAATGTTTATATTCCTTAATGGGAAATGATTCACAATACATTTTTGCAATGATACTTATCTTAGGAGTTTTGAATGAAAACTCCCTTGTTAAATCAAATTGAAAATATCTAATTTTCTTAGAAAATTGGGAAGATATGAAGCAATGCGAGATCCAGAATCAAATAAATCTGTTTCTACACTTGAGGAAACCATTAAATTACCTACCACTACATCTTTCAGAGCTTCAACCTCAGCATTAGTGATAGCATAAGCTTGTCCTTGATCCCTTGTCCCTTTCTGAGGTAAGTTCCCCTTACTCTTAGGACATTCATTCACATAATTCCCCCTTTCTCTACAATTGCAGCATTCAACATCGACACCCTTTTTCTCCCCCTTGCAATCACGAGCTTGGTGGACCTTTTCACCACACTTGTAACAGACTCTCATTCCCTTCAGGAAAGTACTAGAGTGTTTTCCCCACATTTACTACAGGATGGATATTCAACTTTTCCCTTATTCCCCTTATTTTCATTTCTAGAGTGTTCACCAGATCTCTTCTTCTCTTGCTTTGCTTTAAAGTCATAAGAATTAGAGAATTATTTTTCTGTCTTGATAGAACATGAGACAATATATTCGTATGACGAGATGGATTTTGAGACTAATGATTGATGCATAAATGGTTTTAACGCATCAAAGAAACGATAAATCTTACTTCTTGGGTTATGTATATAATCTGCAGCATGCCTCGCTAACCTTGTAAAGTTAGCTTGATACTTTGTGACATTCTCATCCTCCTTTTTCCTTAGAATCAGAAATTATCTTTTCATATATGCTCGATTGTCATGAGGAAAGTATTTTTCTAAGAAAATTTCTTTAAACTCCCTCCATTCAATATTTGATACTTAATCATATTCCTTTGTCTTTTGAATCAATGACCACCATTGATCAACATCTCCAGTGAGGCGGTGAACTTCTAGGACAACTTTTTCCCTTTCACTAATCCCCAAGGAATAGAATATTTTCTCTAAAGAAATTATCCATTGCTCAACTACTAGTGAATTTGTATCTTCATTGAATTTTGGTGGTTGTTTCCTCATGAATCGATCTAAAATTTATCTGCCATGCTGCAGATCAGGGTGCTCCATACGGGTAAGGTTATTATTCATAACCTGAGTGAGTTGTCTCAATATAGTGATAAGCTGATCAGCACCAGTTGTATCATGAGCTCCACTATGATTATCTTGAGCAGGAGGGAAATACCTACATGGAGTGTGTGCATTGATACAGTTTCCATTCCTCTCACTAGGTGCCAATTCTAAACAATGGCATAAACTAGATTAGTTTATGAATTTCAATACATAAATCCAAACTTGTAAAACACCTAACATAAATTGAACAGTTTATGGATATAATACATAATCAGAAAAAATGTTTTATTTGAGGAATTATATACTCATAAACCCTTTATAATGGTTTGTATAGAAAATGAGAATTATCCTATGCATATCCCCCGGGAGTGTCATAACCAAAAGTGAAGCAAGGACCGTTGTCATGCACCAGTTCCCGTTCGAGTCTATCTCAAAGTGGTATTTTTGAGTTTTACCCCTAGGTACATCTGTGCCAAAGATGCCTCTACCGGCTCGTATCCAGACAGGGATTTATTGCTTAGAAAACTCACAAAATGTATGCAATACCAAAATTCTAAGAAGTTCTTCTATAATAATCCTCAAAGTCTATCTTAGGGTAATGTGATCTAATCAAATTTTTTCTAAATCTAGATTCCAACGTTTGTACTAAAATTCCTTTGATACCAACTGTAATTCCCTGAACCCAAAATCCCACAACTGGTGCATTATTACGTACCATTGGAATGATAAAAAAGATCAATTCTTGAAAGACCGATTAGTTTAGTAGCCTTGGAATTACTAGATACATTCATAAGGTTTACATTACATCATAAAATGGAAAACTACAACAACATTGTTTCCATAGAAAACACTGAGATCCCATAGAATATCCCTGCAGGCCAGTCATAATATAATTCTTCACATCCTAAAAAAACTAAAACATAGAAAGGTGTGATATTTGAATCCCAGTAATGATAAAAATATAGTAGAAACTTTCATAAATAAGCATAAACATATAAGGCAATGTATAAGAGTAAAACAAAATCCTTTTAAACTTGAAATTCATCATAATATGTCAAAGATAAAATCAAAATAATTCCATTTACATATTCACATGGATATTCAACTAGTCTAATAATCACATGCAATATCAATAGCCAGTTTCACAATGATGGAATGAATAATTCCAGACATTGATAACCACATAGTCAAGGAATTGTGCTAAGAATAAAAATAATATTTTGTTAAGGCCTTGTGACAAGACACTAGTTTGTCTCATGAGACCTACCGATACATCGAGGAGCCATAGCGAGATCCACCCATCACTTACTAAGTCCAATTCATTCCTCATATGAAAAGTTTTAAACATAACATAACCATTCGTATTAAAACTAGAATACAAAATGTCAATACGTTATCCTTAAAACATGAATGGTGTAAAAATAACACATCCACAATCAAAGATATCCCAAAACCTTCAATACAATATGGAAGTTATGTATCATAATAAATCAACTTCAATAAGCTTAAAATCCATTAAAGGATGCTGGCATAGATAAAATCAAATCCTTTTTTAGATAAATATATCTTTATATTTTGGAATCATTTAAGAAAAAAATTATTTTGAAAATATTCTTATAAGATTATAAGGGAAGCTTAGACGATGTTATAATGACAAAAAATATCTTCACCCGCCGTATAGGTTAAAAAAATACATTATTTCCTTAATTTTGTCGAAAAGGTTAAAAAGTACCTTGTTTGGAAAATGGCGGAAAGATTTCTTTCAAAACATTTTATAAAAAGTTAAAAAAGGGTATAAATTAATTTAACTAATAGTCTAGTAAATAGTAAAAATGTTTTGGAATACATTTTTAAGAAACATGGGTGTGGATGATAAAGACGTCCCAGTAGATACTTACATAAAAACAACCTCAGGTAATAAAGAGATTGTGAAATTAACTCTTACTTGTAATTTTTCTTGGTAGAGGGTAGGTTAAACTCTTGTATTATGATGAAGTAATAGTTATTAAATTATACAAGAATCATATACATTACAATGATATCATATATGATCTTTTAACATTGCTTTGTTAATAATATCTTAGTATTATCATCTTTTCGGGTGTTCGCTGATTCGTTTTCCTTTGTAAGCATTGTTACGTAAGTAATGTTTTTTATGGATAAGATGTATCTTATTAATATTCAAAATGATATTAAGTCTTTAAACATTATTTTTAATCATCTAATGAATATTAAACTTGAATGGATACGACGTGGAATGAATCTTATCGCATTCGTGGAGACGGTAATCCGTACGTACGCACGAGCGATAATATCATTCTTTTGATATTAAAATAATATATAATTGGATGTTATATTATATATAAAGAATAATTATAATGTTATATTTATTATTTTAATCAATTACACATCATTATTATAACCATCCAAATAATAATGTATTGAATAACAATTACCCAATGACATGGAGACGGTAAGCCGTACGTACACACGTATGGTGACATGTCATTCAAAGGATGGATAGAATAATTAATATGGTTTTACCATATTTATAATAACATAAAAGTATATATATGATACTGTAGTTATTATTTTAGAATGTAAATAACAAAGAAAGAGGAAGTGGAAGAAGAAAGGAACTTGAAAGAGGTGATGAAATATTTACCTCTTCTTTCGGTTCTTTCCTTTTATTTGATCAAAAGGACTCCTTAGGTTGGATTTATTACTAAATGAAGGCATCTAAAATGAAGGGTGGTAATTTTATAGGGTATTTGGGCAGGGTTTGGCTGAGACAAAAGGCTTTTAAGATGTGAATTTGAGGGAAGGGGGAGTGCCCTTTTATAAGAGGGGTGAGGGGCATCTTAGAAAAAACTAGAAATATTATTTTATAATAAAATCATTTTAGGTTTATAATGGATCCAAAATGAATTATTTAAAGGCTAAGGTGGGTATGGTTCGAAAAACACTCAAACAATAGGTTTTAGACAAGTTTGGGTCACTATATTAACTTTATCTTTTTGATTTAACTCTTAGTTAAATAGTTTGACATTTACCATGTCTCTTTGTATTTTTATATTATATGGTTAATAAACTTACTATAAACATACAAGAGAACCCCAAGTGGTTTATGAAATATAAAAATATAATTATATAAGTCATTTGGTTGAACCTTATATTTTTAGGAATATTATATCAATTAATAATTTAATGTATGTTTTAAAAACTCTTTTATGTCAATTTTGACACTATTTAATAATTGATTTTTTTTAAAGTCCTAACAACTTTATTAATTAAAAATAAATTCATTTAATCAATACTAACATGTCATATTAACCTAAAAAATTCGTTTATGTCATAAAAACCTTCAAATTATATTTATTTTGATATTGATAATACCATTTATTTGATTCTTTCATTAATAAGGAAAATACTGCATCATCATTGTGTCATAAATAAATTTAATTATTAAATATCTAAAAATTATAAATAAAATAAAATTATGTAGGAAATATTTTTATATTTCTAATTAATATTTATAGTTGAATAGATAACATGTATAACCCTATGTAAATTTTTTTTTACTAAAATATGTACGCTTATGTCATTTTTATATTTATTTTAACTTAATTAATATAAAGTGTCATTATCACTTACAAGTGGCTCCATTGGATCCCAAAATCGACCCAAAGATTCCCATGGTCAGACATGTATCATCCAATAGTTTTAGGACATGTTTTAGGTTAAGTTAATATTATTATAATATTTTTTGTTTACCCTTATTTTCCAGATTTACCCTTTAACCATGGTAAATTAAATATTTACCAAAGTAATTATTCAAAATGTCTAAAAATAAAAGTTACATATATAAACAATTTGGAACTCCTGATTCTAAATATGGAATCAATTTTTATAAATTCAAAATACAGAAGTGGCAGAAATTAATTTAAAATTAATTCCCGTTGTCAAAAAAAGCGTGTTTTTAAGAAACAATAACTATCAAAAGATTAACACTTGCTTATGTCCATTTTAAATGAGAAAATTTGTCCAATGACCAACATTAGATTAAATGGTAAAAAAAATCTAATTATACTTTAAAACCACACAATATTATAATTTATCACAATAAATTATTTTGATTAAAAAAGTTGTTTTTATTTAAAATTTAGTATTTTTAACTATTCATCAAAAACGAATGTTTTCAGAAAAATACCAAAAATTCAACCTAAGATAATTTAAGTACTCTGAATCCAAAAATTTAGTCCATTTTAAAAGATAAAAATTATAAAATTTCAAAAAGTGGGTATTACTATTCATAATAGCTAGTTTGATTGGTTGTGGGGTGTTAGAATTCGAAGTTATGTACAACACACGCTATTGTATTATTCAAAGAGAAGCATACCGTGGAGGCTTGGGGTGTTACAATTTATGTATATTATATAACTTTTACTAAGATATTATTGTAATAAAAACATATATAATGACCTTCTATCATATTTAAGGATCTCATTATCCACTAATGGTTCAGTAATGAAAAATTAACCTTTATTTCATGGAATAAGAAATGAAGTGGAAATGGATCAAGGAAACTAAAAGGGTGAGGATTTCTTGAAATAAAATAAGTATATCTTCACCTGAAAATTATTACACTTTAAAAAAAATGGTCTTGATATTAAATTTAGTCTTATTATCCTCATTATTGATCATATCAATGACCACATTTGTGCTTCTTTAGTCTATGGTTGAGTGATTGTTAGATTTCTCTAGATCACCAAATTTCTTATGATCTGTGATATTTACCAATATCTATGATTAATTGTGATTATCCTCCATGCACAATCTTTACATATGTTATCTTATGTGGAATCCCAGAAATGAGTTACATTGGGTAACCATTATGTTTCTAACTACCCTTTTTTAAAAGAAGGTTCAAGTATTCAATTTTACGATGTGAGTTTATATGAAAGAATCATTCAAGTATTAATAATTTAATAGAATAAAAAAAAATTTAAGGAAGAAAATAATTTTAATGGTGGTAGAATGTATCAACCCATAAATTTTAGGAAATATTTTTTAAATTTATTTTTTGTCTTGCATTATACACAACACCGACTTAGCCTGTGTTACACTCAAAATAGAGTTTCAAAAATAACACCATTTTATTATTATTATTTAAATAAGATAATTATCAATATGGTTATGATTATTATTAACAAATAAATGAAAATTTATGGTTCATAATATGAATTAAATCTAAATAAAAATATATCCAAATTGAATATAAAAGATTTTTTTTTATTTTTATACTCCAAAAGTAATTTTGTATAAATGAATTAAATGGAATAAAATTATTTATTGATATTGATGAAATATATATTTCAAATATTTAACCAAATATTTTTTGTATTCATCCAATGGATTTTATAGTCATATGATAAGAATAAATCAAATTCTGTTAATAAAAGATAGTTTTTTTTTCAAAAGGGTAATTTGATTGCCTTAAAATGGTGAAACCATTTAAAATAAAATATTTGACACTTTTATATATTATATTTTACAAAAAATAAACTTATTATTTTATACCGGAATATCATAATTTACTTTGGTTAAATTTTTGGTATTTTTCTAGAGAGTTTCAGATTTTGATGAATAGTGAAATACATATTTTTATTAAAGAAACTCTATTTTCTTTTAAAGTATTTACATGGTTGAATTATTTTTTAAGATTAAAATAAAATTTGAATTTATAAATTTCAATTTAAAATAATCCAATTATGGTTTTTAAAAGGATTTTATAAAAAAATTCATTTTAAAATTTTTTTATGTTCTAAAAGAACATTTTTTAGAAAATAGTTTTTCATTGAATTTTACTCGTTTCAAATTAATTTAAATTATGAAAAATCCTTGTATTAAATTTTTAAAAATAAATTCAAAATTTATAATCATAGATTCCAAAATTTTTATATATTTTTCTTTTATTTTTTATTAATATAAATAGTAACCATGATAAATTTTATTACCACGGTAAAAGGTAAATTGGGTAAATTGGGTTAAAAATAAAATGATACATAATGTAAATTAACTCCCAATCATTGCAAAAATTTTATTTTATGAAGAAACATCTACCCTTGACACTTAATTATCGATATTATGTCATTTAATGGACACTGGTCCATGAAAATGACTTATATAATATTTAAATCAAAGAAAGAGACAAAATGTCATTTTCTTTGTCTTTAATATCTTTTAGGTGTCCACATGAGGGAAAATGTGTTTTATGAACGAATAACAATGTAAATTTTTAAATTAATAAATATTTATGTATCATATAAATTTATGTTAAACATATTGAGGCACTTGGATGAAATTATTATATTTATAATTTTTTATTTAATAAAAATTTAAAGATGCCACATTCATGATTTAAATGATATATCATTTTTAATATAAGGATATATAATTGATATATATGACAATAAATATTATTAATAAATATAAAAGATAAATCTTTATTATTTTATTTTATATTTATTTTATATTTTGAAAAATTGTATGTCAAATTATTACACAACCCTAAGGTACTAATTATTTTATTAGTGGAAATATCAAAGAAATAATAAAAAAATATTGAAATAAATATTACTTTACATTATTAATGTATAAAATGAATTTAATAAAATACCTTTAACATTTATAGGTATAATAATATATATATATATTTGAAGATAAATTTTCATCTAGATATTTTTAGATATCATTAAATAAATACTTTCAAAATTGACACTATTGATATTTTATGAAAATAGGGTTTTATTAAATAGTTTAAAAATAATAAAACATCTATAAAAATATGTAATGAATATATTATGGTCTAGAATGTTATAAAATGTTAATTTATATTCTAATTTACATTGTATAAGTAGAATTTAAAATATTTTAATACTAAAAAATTTGTTACCTAAATTAAAATTAAAATTTGTTAACTATGGGTTAATTAAAATGATAAGGTTTAAATGAATAAAAATATATGTATAATATATATTGGATTATTATATTAAAAAAATTATATATAATATTCTAATATATGAACTTTTTATTGTATTTCAATTGATATTGAAATTATTATAAATTAATATATTCAGAAATTCCAAAAGTTCCCCTGAACCCAATTATAAAAGGGCACCTTCTCGCTCATTTTATCACAACTCATTGAGCCTTAATTCTATTCCATACCCAAACCATTTACATTATAAACATCCCTATGAAAATTCTAGAGGTTCTGGTTATCACGACCCATACCCCAGGGCCCGTACTGTGACTACCCCAAGCCCGCCATCCATAGGCCAGGGGATGACGACTAGCACGAAAGGTGTAATTCCCTAAATCTGGGAAGGAATTTCCTTCATAAATATAAATAAAAACACAATAGAGCACATATATGGATACAAAACACTAAGAAAAACTGTATAACAAGGGAGTTCTAAAAAGTAAAGGGGCCGGAAATACAAGCCCAACTATAAAGTAATAGTACAACTAAAAAGGGAAAAAACAGCTGAAAGATGAAAAGCAGCTCCTGGATCATCCACCAAAAATCCTAACTGAAGGGTAGGTATAGATATCCTCTTCATCACTCCACGTCCATCAGTCTCTTCTGGCTATCGACTCGTCGTGAGGTCCACCTCCATGCACCACCCAGTCCTAGTACACTCAACCTCGGTCAGCACTGTCCGTCGTTTGCATCCAACACAATGAGGTTCGGGAATAGCCCATGTAGGGTTGAGTATAACAATACTTAGTAGGGACCCCGAGACCCTCAAGGTCTCAAAAAATCCAAAAAGGATAAACCACAAGGTATGAAATCAACAAATAAACCTACTTAGGTATATGAAAGTATATATAACTAAGTTATCAAGTAATCCATCTCAATCATGAGGAAAACCCAAAGTTACCGACTTGGATCACAGAGGTATAAAACTTATGTAGAGATATAGATATGATTAGATGTAGCCATGGAATCAACTATTCTGTCGAACCCACACAGGATCCAGGAACAAAAATCAGAACTGTCGAACCCACATAGGATCTAGGAACAGTAAACAGAGTTTTCAATCCCACACAGGATCCAGAACTGTTCATTAAATCTATTGAACCCACACATGATCTAGAAACAGTCGTCAGTGCTATCAAAACCACACATGATAGAGGAACAGTCGTCAGTGCTGTCAAACCCACACATGATCCAGGAACAGTCGTCAGTGCACAACCATCCACAGGGTTTCGCACAAAGCATGCTTGATTTTGGGAGAGTCTGCTCCTCAATAAAAGTGTTGATACATAAACTATCACAAAAACCCATGTTAATGTATCCAAAATACCTGTCTTTCCATAATAAACTCAACGCGACATACAGTGCATCAATTGGACGCCCAGTCTGAGAGTTACTGGCATTTCCGTTCCGAGGGCCTAATTGTATTTACATTTGATCCAACCCAGATGTACACAGACTATTTCCAAACCTCAAGTGAGGTATACAAAAAGAACCGTATCCTTCCAAGGTTTCCATCTCCGCAGACGGTTCGTTTATCGGACACCCGTAGCTCAAGTTACGGGGAACCGAGTGGAAACAGGTCAAACGGGTCCGGGTTCGGTCTGGCTCAGTCGGACCGACCCAGCCCAACCCGGCCCGAACCGGCCCAACCTAGGTCCGGACTGGGGTCCGACCGAGTCCGAAGGTCCAACCCAATCTATGGTACCGACCCAGCCCATAGGTCCAACCCGGCCCGTGGGGGCGGCTCGGCCCGAGAGGGCGGCCCGACCCGCGCTCGGTTTGGCCAGCGCGAGGCCCGTGGCTAGCGGCCATGGGGTCCACCCTAGCCGCATCTAGGGGGAGCTGGTGCCCCCTAGATCCTGAATGGCTTAGATTTTTGGGTGAGTTCCAAAACCGGCACCATGTGGCACCAGTCCGTGTCACGTGGGACCCACACGGTGGGGTCTTGCTGCTCCCGGCTGGCCGAGCGGCCAGCCGCCTCCCGTGCGGTGCGGTTGCGCCGCGCCTCCTCTGGTGGATCGAGCCACTGGTCCTTCTCGCGTCCATCCTTGCACCGGCCGCCACTACATTTTTGCGGACAAGGGCCACAAAATTCTCCTCCAGTGGCACTGTTGTGCCTAAACCATCCACACGGTCGGCCGGAGCGCCGACCACCCTTCACTTCATCGCCGGTGACATTTGCCGGTTTCGACTGTCGGTGAATCTTTCGCGGGTCACCAGACGAGTTCCGGTGGCCCGTTTCTCATTCCGGAAGTGTCAGTGCATTCCTCGAGACATCGTCTTCGATCCGAAATCAAATTTTATGAGAATCTCTTATTTCGGTCTCATGCCGCGTTTAGCGTCAAATTCCACAAAGAAGGCAGATGGGTCGGGCTGTGTTTGTTTGGCCCGCACCCTCTACGTTAGGGTGATATCATGCGGCTTTGTATTATAATTCTCGATGGAAAATGAAGAACATGAAAAAATTAACAAAGATTGTACCCCTACCTCGGATTCATTGATGTCGGGAGAGAAGATGAAGAAGTTGAGGACGACGTCATCGGCGTTCTTCAAGGATGGCGCTTCCTCCCTTGTTCAGGTTGAAGATCAAAGAAGAAGATGACTGTCGTTGGAGGATGAAGCGTTCTTCATTCTTAGATGGTTGTTCTTCATTTGGAGAATAAGTTTCTCGAAGTTCTCTTCCAACCGCTCTCCCAACAAAGGAATGACCAATATAAATTAAATTATGTTTGAATAAATTAATTTTAATTGCAACATTAATTCAAGAGGTGCTGGCATATTAAATTAAAAAGGGGGGTGGCACCATTAATGGTGGGGAGTTTAAGAGGTTTAATCATCATGTGGTCCCCACCACAATAAACAAGAAGAGGAGTTTAGACCTCGAGTGGGCCCTACCTCCATAACCTCTCATTGGAGGTTAAGGTGTGGTGCCCCCCACCTCCATCCTCCTCATGGAGGTTTTAACCAACTAATAAAAAATAAAGTTTTCAAAACCTTAATTTTATTTAATTCATTCACTAAAACCTAAAAACTAACTTTTATTCTCGAACAAATGTCATCGAGGTGAAAGTCTTCTTTAGAGAATACCGACACTACGAGTTTAATGGTGCCCTTGGATTTCAATTATAAGTACTGATTCAAAATTTATAAAAACCCACTCGTACGTTTACTGAACGTACCTGAAAAAAACGTCAAAAATTGATTCTGGGCATACCGGGCCTTGGAATCACGCGCTGTCAGTTTTCGTGGACTCCTAAAATTCCCATGTATTTATGAAAAAATATTTACAACGAAATTATGGGTCTTTACATTCTCCCCACCTCAGGGATTTATGTCCCCATAAGCTACAACTTGAACTAAGGAAACAAGTGGGGGTACTGAGCACATATCTGAGCCTCACACTCCCATGTGCTCTCCTAGAGGTTCCCGTGCTGCCAGTGAACTCGCCACAGAGGTATCGACCGTCCATGTAGGACCCGCTGCTGTCGATCCTCAATCTCTACTGGCACCTCCATAAAAGTTTCCCCATCGTCAACATCCAGCTTTCCATGGTCGATAATGTGGGAAGGGTCATGTACGTATCTCCTCAGCTAAGATACGTGGATGGATTCATGCTCTCGGTGCAACTAAGATGGAAGATCCAGACAGTAAGCCACATCACCTACTCTACTGAGGACCTAGGAAGGTCTGATGAATCTCGGAGATAACTTATGCCTCGTCCAAATCTATGTAAACCTCATCGAGGTGAGACCCGTAGAAAGACGTGGTAGCCATCCTCGAACTCTATAGGTCTCCGTCTCCTGTCAGCATATGACTTATGTCTGCTCTGTGTAGTCTTCATCCACTCCTTGATGATATGCACCTTCTCCATAGTAGCTTGTACAATCTCTAGTCCCACTAATGCTGACTCCCCAAAGTCAGTCCAGCACAAGGGTGAACTACAAGGTTTCCCATATAACGCCTCAAAAGGTTCCATCCAAATGGTGGAGTGATATATGTTATTGTATACAAAATCTACCAATGGTAAGTGATCCTCCCATCTCCAACCGAAGTTGAGGAAACATGCACGAAGCATGTCATCGAGGGTCTGAATAGTCCACTCATTCTGGCCATCTGTCTGAGGATGGAAGCCGGTGATCAGACGAAGCTGCATCCCGAAAGCCTCCTCCAACCCCTTCCATAGGCAGGAATTAAGTTGTGTGTCACAAATAGAGCCAATAGAATAAGTTACTCCATGTAGACGCACAATATCCTACACGTAGAGGTGTCCCAAGCTCTCTAATGAACCCTGCTCTCTGATCGGTAGGAAGTGGGCCGACTTGGTGAGTCGGTCAACGATCACCCAAATCAAGTCATGACCCCTTTATGTGCATGCAAGTCCTGTCATGAAGTCCATGGATATCCCATCCCATTTCCACTTGGGGACCATTAAAGGATGAAATAAGCCTGCTGGTACCTTCTGCTCTGCCTTAACTTACTGACAAGTGAGGCACCGAGAGACAAACTCTGTAACTGCATTCTTCATCCCCAGACACCAGTACTATCTTCAGAGATCCTGGTACATATTCAACACTTCTTGATGTACCAATAGAGGGTATGTGTGGAACTCCCTCAACACTTCCTCCTGAAGTGACACTGGCACCATAATACGTCCTCTGAAGAGGATGATGTGCTCCCCACCTTCATAAAATCCATCTGGTGCCTACCCTGTGGATATCTGAGCATATCGTGTCTCACAGTCAACGTCCGCACGCTGTGACTCCCTAACTCACTGAAGGAGTGGGGGGGGGGACTGTAAGAGACTGAAGGAAGGCTACTCCATCACTATCCACAAATGATATCTGTAAATCATCTAGCTGCTCTGCCGCCTTGCCTAGAAGTTGTATACCAGACCACCTACTGAGCGCATCTACAACAACTTTCCCCTTACTAGGAGTATAGACTATATCAATGTGATAGTCATGGAGGAACTCAAGCCGACTTCACTATCTCAGATTTAGGTCCTTCTGAGATAATATATACATGAGACTCTTGTGATTAGAGTAAACGGTAAAATGATCACCCATCAGATAGTGCTGCCACATCTTCATGGAGAAGACCACTACTGCAAACTCCAGGTCATGGGTAGAATAGTTCTGCTCTTGCTGCCTTAGATGTTGTGAACCATAAGCGATCACTGCTCTCTCTTGCATCAGGACACATCCGAGTCTTCTCCCTGATGCATCACAGTAGACTACGTACCGAACGCCTTTCTCTGGAAGCCTTAAGATGGGGGCACTAGTCAGCCTCTACCTCCGCTTCTGAAAGAACTATTGGAATCTCTCCAACCACATGAAGGTTTTCCCCTTATTCTTCAAGGATGATAGTGGTGATGCAACTCTGGATACATCTAGCATGAACCTCCAGTAGTACCTATCCAAACCCAAGAAAATTCGTACCTCCGTCACACTCCTCAGTGGCTCCCAAGAAAGTATTGCCTCAATCTTCGCTGGATCTACTTTAACTCCAGCCTTCGAGATGACATGTCCCAAGAAGTGAACCTCTTGGATCCAGAACTAGAACTTCGAGAGCTTACCATAAAGTTGGTGCTCTTGGAGTGTGTCCAGTACTACCTGCAAAGGGTATGCATGCTCCTCCTCAGTATTCGAGTATATTAGAATGTCATCGATGAAGACTATGACAAAGTGATCGAGGTATGAATAGAAAATCCTGTTCATGAGTCCCATAAACACTATTGGAGCGTTGGTTATTCCAAAAGGAATAAACAAGAACTCGTAGTGGCTGTACTGACATCTAAAGGCCGTCTTCTTCACATCCTCATCTCGAACTCTGAGCTGGTGATAGCCCGATATGATGTCTATCTTTGAGGACCACCATGCTCCCTTCAGCTGATCAAATATGTCATCAATCCTCGAGAGTGGGTACTTGTTCTTAATGGGCACCTTTTTTAGGTGACGGTAGTTGAAAAAAAGCCTCAAGCTTCCATCCACCTTCTTGGAAAACAAAATCAGGGCTGCCCATGGAGAAACAATGGGCTAGATGAATCCCTCCCACTACAAGTCCTCTAACTGTACCCGTAGATCACGAAGCTCCACGGGATCCATCCAATACACTGGTGTAGATATCAGTACTATCCCAGGGTACATGTCAATGTATATTTCCACCTCTATATGAGGAGGTTGACCTGAGACATCATCAGGGAAAACATTCGCATACTGGTCCACCACTACAGGGTAAGTTAGACTCTCCACATCAACTGCTCTGAGGGTATGTCTAGCCAACTGATGAGTGATCGGTTGCACCCTCCTTTGAGTAAGTCCATCCTGCACTGCAAAGGCTCCCTTTTTTTCGGTGAAGGTGAACCTGGTCCCATATGTGTGAACACACAAAACTTTGTGCCTAATACAGTCGATCTGAGCATGGAGTGTAGATAACCATTCCATACCCAAGATGATGTCGTAAGGCCTCGACGCTGCTACTAGGAGATCCCAGCTGAAGCTCTTGCCTCCTAGAGTAATATCACACTGCCAACATCAGTGTGTAATCGTCAAATCTGCTCTAGTAGAAGTCTCTAGTTGTAAGGATCGAGCCAACGACTCCGTCAGAATCTCCGAGCTCCGAATGAGGGAAGTGGCAATGAAAGAGTGTCTAGAACATGTGTCTATAAGAACTGAAACTATGGTGGAGTAGACACAAGTCATACCTCGAATCATCTCAGAAGTTCCATGATTATACACCTCAACTACCTGGAGCTGATCTCTCCCCTATCCACCAGCTCCATGCGGTCAGGGTGGACCTCCTGGTGGTGGTGGTGGTAACACCTCACAACGTCTTCCACCGCCAGCTGTATGGCCAGATCCTCTACTATGTCTTCATGTTCCCTATGGATTGCCTCGATCAAGCCTCTACCTTTTCCTGGGAGGTCCCTCAACTGTCTGCTGATCATCTGAATGACGGGTTGGATAGTCATGATCCATGTTATTCTTCCTGCCGCATGTGAAACACTTCCTGTTTCTCAAATGGATGGCTTTGTCTCGTGTGCCTCTCAAAACCGAACCCGTGTCCTGAGGTTATGCACCGGATGGTCAGGTCCACTTGGACTTCTACGACATCTGTCTACTGCCAGCTGCAGAAGACTTTGCTACGTGATGCCCGGTGGTAGGTCTCGCTGCTGGTGACTGCTCAGCAAGGAAACTCTCTACTAAGAGGGCTCTCTCTAATACCCCCGCCTGTATCGGGATGCTGAGGGAGATCATTGAATCCTTGATCTCTCACCTGAGCCCCTGCTCGATGGTCCGGGCCCTAAATAATGGATCTCGTACCGTATCTGTTGAGTAGCATGAGAGGTCGGTGAACCTCACTGAGTATTGTGCCACCATCATGCTACCCTCCTGTAGATGAAGTAGCTCCTATATCCACACTACTCTTATGGTGGCTGGGAAAAAATCCGCCCGAAAGAGGCTCTCAAAGTCTGCCCAGAGTAGTGTTGCCTCGTCATGCACCTGGAGCATCAGGATCCACCATATTCCTGCTACTTTCTAATGGAGAGTTGTGGCAAGGATCACCATAAGGTCTGCTGGTGTCCCTACCAGTCTGAAGACTCTCACCAGAGCCTCTAGCCAATCCTCAACTGTCCTGCGGGTCCGTCTCTCCCATGTAACTGGGTGGCCTCTGGCATAGAAAATCATGAAATGCGCTTAGGCGGAGAGCACTCTCTGCTACTAGGGATAGTGGCATCGGTGTCCCAATGGGTAGTGGTACCGATGGTTCCTCCGTTGTGATAGGGATCTACCCTGAGGCCTCATTGCTCGGTAGGCTTCCATCTCGTACAATGTCTGGAACCCTGGATGGCTGTCTGTGTGGTGGCATCCTATAAAGAAACAGGTGCACCGTGGTCAAAAAGTTAAACCTTGTGAGCTGACTCAAATAGATCACAAAGAACACTCTTCAAAACATACATGTAATCAGTGTTTTCGTGCACTGAGTTAGAAATCAGAAGTCAGGGTCCTGGTGTATGGATACGTCAGCCGCCACACCAACACTAGACTCCCTGAATTGACACTCAGTAACCTTAGCACTATTACTTCATAGAAAAGATCATAGTCCTAAGTTCTCTGGTATAATTGACTCCTCTGATACCAATTTGTTGTGACCCATCCCCTTGGGCCCATTCCATGACTACCCCAAGCCTGCCTTTCATAGACCAGGGGCTGACGACTAGCACCAAAGGCGTAATTTCCTAAATCTGGGAAGGCATTGCCTTTATAACTGTAAACACACACACAACACAACACACAGTTTGATACAAAACACTAAGAAAACCTGTATAACAAGAGGGTGCTAAAAACTAAAGGTTCTGGAAATACAAGCCTGACTGTAAAGTACAAGTACAACCAAAAAGGGAAAAAATATATGAAAGATGAAAAGTATCTCCTGGATCATCCACCATGGATCCTACTCGAAGGGTAGGTACAAATAGCTTCCTCAGCACTCCACGTCTATCAGTATGCTTCGATTACTGACTCATTGTGAGGTCCACCTCCGGGCACTGTCCAGTCCTAGTACACTTAGCCTTGGTCAGCGCTGTCCGTCGTCTGCATCCAACACAACGAGGTGTGGGCATAACCCATTCAGGGGTGAGTATAACAATACTCAGTAGGGACCCCGAGACCCTCAAGGTCTCACAAAATCCAACAAAGATAAACCACAAGGTATGAAATCAATAGATAACTCTACTTAGGTATATGCCCATACATATACCAAAGTTATCAAGTAATCCATCTCAATCATGAGGAAAACACAAAGTTGTTGACTCAGCTCACACAGGTATACAACTTATGTAGAGAGATAGATATGATCAAATGTATCCACTGAATTATCTATTATATCAAACCCACACAGGATCCAAGAACAAAAATCAGAACTGTCAAACCCACACAAGATCCAGGTATAGTAAACAGAGTTGTCGAACCCACACAGGATCCAGAAATAGTCTTCGAAGTTGTCAAACCCACACAAGATCTAGGAATAGTCTTTAGTGTTGTCGAACCAAAATAGGATCCAGGAACAGTCGTCAGGGCTGTGAAACCCACACAGGATTCCAGAACAGTCGTCAGTGCACAACCAGCCATAGGGTTTCACACAAAGCATGCTTGATTCTGGGAGGGTCCGCTCATCAAGACAAGTATCCATACATCAACTTCCATAAATCCACAAGTTAATGTATCCAAAATATATATCTTTCCATTAGAAACTCAATGCGATAGATGGTGTGTCAATTAGACACCCGGTCTGAGAGTTTTTGGCATTTCCGTTCTGAGGCCCAGTTGGATTTACGTTCAATCCAACCCATCAGTACACCAACTATGTCAAAACCATGAGGGGGGTATACCAAAAGAACCATCTCCTTATAATGTTTCTTTTTTCCATAGATAGTTCGTCAATCGAACGCCCGTAGCTCATGTTCAGGAAAAAGAGTGGAAACAGGTCAAACATGTCCGGGTCCGGTCTGGCCCAGTCAGACCAACCCGACCCGAACTGGCCCAACCCAGGTCTGGACTGGGGTCCGACCCGGCCTGCGGGGGTAGCCCGACCCATGTGGGAAGCCCAATCCGTGAGGGCGGCCCGACCCACGAGGGCGGCCTGACCCACGCTGCATCTGACCCACACTGGGTCTGGCCCGCGTGAGGCCCGCGGCTGGCGGCCTTGGGGTCCACCCTAGCCACGTCCAAGGGGAGGCCACGCCCCCCTAGATCCCAAAATTCTTATCCGTTTAGGTGAGTTCCAAAACCGGCACCACGTGGCGCTAGTCCGCGTCACGTGGGTCCCACACGGTGGGTTCTTGCTACTCCTGGCTGGCCGAGCGGCCAACCGCCTCCCATTCAGCGCGGTTGAGCTGCACCTCCTTCAGCGACCCGACAGCTCGTGCCGCTGGTCCTTCTTGCGACTGGCCTTGCGCCAGCCGCTGCTACACCGCTGTGGCCATGGGCCACGACCTTATCCTCCGGCGATGTTGTTGCACCTCCTCCATCCACACGGCTGGTCGAAGCACCAACCGCCATCCACTTTGTCACTGGTGACGTTCGCCAGTTCTGACCGCTGGTGAATCTTTCGTGGGTCACTGGATGATTTCTGGTGGCCTGTTTCTCGTCCGTAAAGAGGTCGTGCATTCCTCAAGACTTCACCTTCGATCCGAAATCTAAGTTGATGAGAATCACTCATCCTGGTCTCATTTCACGTTTAGTGTCAAATTCCACAAAGAAGGTGGAGGGGTAAGGCCATGTTTGTTTGGCCCGCACCCTCCACATTAGGGTGATATCATGTGGTTTCGAATTATTATCCTTGACGGAAAATGAATAACATGCAACAATTAACAAATATTGTACCCCCACCTCGAATTCGTTGATTTCAAGAATGAAGATGGAGAAATTGAGGACGACGTCTTCAGCGTTCTTCAAGGACGGTGCTTCCTACCTTGTTCTAGTTGAAGATCAAAGAAGAAGATGTCTGTCATTGGTGGATGAAACATATTTCGTTTTTCAATGGTCGTTCTTCATTGGGAGAATATGTTTCTCCAAGTGCTCTTCCAACCGCTCCCCCAACAAAGGAATGGCCAATATAAATTAAATTATGTTTTAATAATTAAATTTTAATTGCACCATTAATTCTTGAGGTGTTGGTATATTAAATTAAAAAGGGGGTGGAACCATTAAAGTGGGGGGAGTTTAAGAGGTTTAACCCTCGAGTGGTCCCCACCACAATAAACAAGAAGAGGAGTTTAGACATCGGGTGGCCCCACCTCCATAACCTTTCATGGGAGGTTAAGGCATGGTGACCCCCACCTCTATCCTCCTCATGGAGGTTTTCACCAATTAATAAAAAATAATGTTTACACAACATTATTTTTATTTAATTCATTTACTAAAACCCTAAAACTAACTTTTATTCTTGACCAAATGCCGCAAAGATGAAAGTATTCTTCAGTGAATACTGGAACTACGAGTTCAATAGTGCCCTTAGATTTCAATTCCATGCACCAATTCAAAAGTTAAAAAAACCCGCTCGTACGTTTACTAAATGTACCCAAAAAACTTCATAAATTGATTCTGGGCATACCAGTCCTCAGAATCACGCGCCGTCAGTTTTCACGGACTTGTAAAATTACCCTGTATTTAAGAAAAAAAATCCAAGGAAATTACAAGTATTTACACTAGTTTTCTCAAAATATCATAACTTATATCCCTAATTAGAGATCTAGAGGGATCTTTCTAAAGACGAGGTGATCTCTTTTACTGACTCTCTCAACATCCTTGCCTCTTCTACTTCCTATTTCATTGTTGATACCATTATAATGTAATAAATATAGTGTCACTTATATGATAAAATTTTATTTTGATTATAGAAAAACCATATTCCATCTTCTATCCATCATATGGTAAATGAAATTTTAATGTGTGCGTATGTACGACCTACCATCTCCTCGGAATGGTGTAATCTATTTTTCATTACCACATTATTTGAATGGGTGTAATGATGGAAATAATAAAAATAAATGAATATTATAAATTTATATTTATTATGGAACAATATATACACCATCAACTTTATTACCATTCTACATTTAATGGAATGATATCACGGCTCGTGCGTATGTATGACATACCGTCTCCACAACACGATGCAATTAACTATCCATGATCACGATTAATGAATGATTATATAAATTTATAGAATGAATAATATGATATATAATAACTAAATATAATTATTTATATGACATGAAATTATTATATATGTAAGAACATGAACTTGTATGAAAAAAACATGTATAAGAAAATGAAGCACTTAACACCCGAAAGTAGAGTAATAATGAAATGTTATTAGAAAAGAGGTGATAAGATGATCATGTATGATATCATAAATATAAATTTATTTCTATATTAAGTTAATAATATTATTTATATTATTATATAGAAGTTTTGGATATGTATAAAGGAAATTAGACCTCATGTAAGGGATTTTTTCCTACATTTATTTTTGTGTGACACATGCCTTATACACTACTTGTTTCTTCTATGTAGTATATATAATTCCCATGAATGTATTTTATTTAAATTATCAAAACTTTTATGATATTTAATTTCCTTATTATTTTAATTATTTCATGAAGCATATAATTATACATATTATAATGTGATGAGTATTTATATTATAATTTAATCAATATTTGGGATTATTTTGTTTTAAGTATTCATTGAAAAATATTCATAATCAATGTACATGTTTTATAAAAATGTTTTCAATAATTTTTACCATTATCTTAAGTGTTATTAAATTAATTTTTACCCATTTTTTAAATTTTACTACATGGAGTCAAAATAATCTATTTTGGTTTTCCAATAATGTACTTTTTGACTTATCTAATAAAAATTAAAAGAAGAGTGTTTTAATTTAACTTAAATGGAATGAAAAACTTTTTACTCTATCATTTCACCTCATTTACTGGAATATTTCATTATAATTTTACATGATTATTTTTTAAGGAAATGTTTTATTTTAATTTTGTACGTCTATTTATAAAAAAAATGTTTTCGTAGAAGAAAGGATGTTCTCCTCATGAATTATTTGCACATAATATATCAAAATTATTTTCCATGTAAGATAATATTCATTGATCTAAAATATTATTTGATTGATATATTTTTATTGGATATTATATCTATTGTTTCTATAGTTGGATAATTTTTATTATGGGATGATATTAATGAAACCAATTTATTTTACATGGGTTATGTTATGATTGAATGATGTTTATAAACCCAATTTTATTTCATTGGTTCTGAAATGTTGAATGAATTATTTTATAGTTGCACACATATGTATGAATTTTATTATATGATTTTCATGACATATATCTCCCTCCAATGCATTGGGTAAACATTTATATATCAAGAGATAGAGAGTATTTAAATAGGAAGTGAAATTGGTACACTAATACATGTCTGGAATGGGTGTAATATTTGTTCAATAATATTGAGATTGAATAAGAAGTCAAAATGGTTCAGTAACATAGGGATTTAAAGAGGAGTGAACACATTTTAGTAAAGGTCTTGTCCACATTCATGGTCTTTGAAATGATCCTGGATTAATTTGGAAATGATTTTATCTATTTATGTCTTTTCCAAAATTCCATGTTTTATGCCAAAGTTATTCTTGTATGATTTATGTATGAACAAATTTTTATGATTCAATATTATGATATTTGATATGAAGGGTATAATTTTCATATTAATATACGCTTATGTTTATGTTATGACACATATATCCCTTCTTTACCCTTATTGAGTATCTGATATCAACATTTTTTTTATGTTTTATTTTCCCTAGTTTATAAAGAATGGTTTTAGATTTGATTACTAAAGGGGAAGATAATTGAGGGAAATGTTTAAGATCATTCACTAGACTAGATTTCTCTTGTTTCATTTTTTCAAAGGCATTATATTAAAAAAGTCTTTGAGAATGTGTTTTTGTAATGTATGGGTATTCCACAAAAACGATTTAATATCCATGTACATCAATATAGGGTCATTATATTTTGTATAAATGTGAAGGATTAGTCAAAATATATAATATTGGATGATAAAACTATAGTGACATCCCTAAAGATATTTCCAAGGATATTTCTAGGGATGTCTATAAGGATAATCCAAAGTATAGGTTACAATCCTAGTATTTTGGTAATGATCATGAATAAAATAGTATTAAACCTATGATAATACAGATTGAAGGTAATTTATTTTTATTATGTGTTTTTTACACTATATTTAGTGTTGTGAAAATTAGTATTTTAGTTTCATCCAATTGTTGAAACCACAAGGATCTGGGTTAATGTTGAATGTGATGAAATTTTTTCTAATGTGGAGTCAAATGGGATGATCACTTAAGTAAAGGAAAAAATGATCATGAATAATCAATTTTCATGGAACATGATGAATAATGAATACCTTAAGGAACTCTCAGAGTCACCAAAGAAGAAAAAGAAGGAACTCCCTAATATTTTGGGAAATGGAGAACATTGACAAATGAATACTCAGTTTCCTATATGTCAGGAATGTGGGAAGAAACACACAAGAAAATGTCTAAAAGGAACATGAAATTGTTTTGAATACGGAATAGAAGGACACAAAGAAAGTACTGAAAAGGGAAAATAAAATTTTCAATTTACAGAATGGATTAAAATATTCGACTCCCTAATGTATTTCCAATAGTTGAATGTTTTATGTGTGGAATGAATGACAATAATGTAAACAGATGTCTTTAGAGGAAAGATCATGAATGGAATCAACAATGTATTACATTTAATGGTTATATTGATGATGATGATGAGACTATAGATAAAATGTGAAAGGAGCTATTTATTATTTAATAAGATGAGGTTTCCTTGTTAATGGCTTGAGGATGAAGTAGAATAATTAATGTTTTTTATTTGTATTCGATAATTATGAATGGCGAATAATGTAAGGATTTTTAACTTTATATTTTTCATTATGGATTTATAAGAATATGTTTAATGGTTCCAATAGACTAGATATGTGAATAAATGGCAAGGATATCTTTAAGGTATTAAGGGAATGACATACCCTAATATGTTCCTAATTTTGAGATAACGATGTTTGGATAAATATATTTTGGATATGAATAAGTAAATTGGATTGTACTGATTAAATTAGAAATAATTGAGTACTTTTTGACAAGTGGTTATGCTATCATTAAAAAAGGTGCAAAATTTTTAGATTTAAGGAATATATCCAATATAATTTTGAATAAAAGAGACATTAATGATTTCAATAAGGATATATGGTAATTCAAGTTATTACAATGTTTCAAGAGAATACATGATTAAGGTATTCAAATGATCGGAATGTTATATCCAAGACCTACCTTATTTTATATTGTAGATTAATGTTAAGATGATTTAGTGGGATAATTTCAAATGTTTTGTATTTTAAACTTTTAAATGGATTATATGGTTATCAATTTGTGGAATGTTTATGTTAATATTATTATATGTTTGGGAGATTAATGTATTACCTCACAATAGGTGTATTTATTCATATTTGAAAAATTGTTTAATACTTTTGATGTGATAATTATAGATGGAGTGACCTACCATCCTATTTAAGGATATCATGATATGCTAAAAATTAAAGAATCACAAATTCACCTTTATTTCTTGGAATTATAAATGATTTGGAAATTGATCAAGAAACAACAATGGTTCAGGTTATCATGAAATCAATTTAGTATATATTCTCATGATAATTCTTGAACTTTATGAAAAGGGTCATGAAATAAAATTCTCTCATATTTTCCTCATTATTGATGATATCAGAGACCTATTTCATTCTTCTTTAGATTATGGTTTTGTTATTTTCAAATTTATATGGATCATCAACTTTATTATGATACATTATATTTACCATTATATAAGATTATTTAAATTTCTACTCCATTCCCAAATCTTTACATAGGTTCTCCAATGCGGAATCTTAGTAATGAGTTACTTTGGGTAACCGCTATCTTTTTAACTTTACTTTTTTAAAAGTAAGTTCTAGTATTCATTTTTATGATATAAGTTTGTATTAATAAAACATCGAAGTATTAATACTTTAATAACCCAGAATAATTTTGAGGTTGATATTCATTTCAGGGGGTAGAATATAACAACATAATATTTTTATAATATATATATATTTTTAGTTTCCTTTTTGTATTTCTTTATACGAAACACTATCTCAGCTTGTGTTACATACAACACTGAGTTTTGATGAAACATAAATTTTATATTAATAAAATAAAATAATATCATAAATGTTTATTTTAATTTTTATCTAACTTATGAAATTATATGGTTCATATGATAAATAAACTAGAAATGAAAATATACACAAATTGAAGACAATGCTTTTTTATTTTTTTGCTCCCAAAGTAATTTTGTATCATAAAATTAAATAAATTAAAACTAGTGAATGATATTAATGAAATATATATTTTATATATTCATATAATATATTCTATATTCATAATATAATAATTAATGTAATTTTATTAATAAAAGATAGAATTTTTTCCAAAAAGGTAATTTTATCGCTTTTTAATAGAGAACAAATTTTAAATCATATTTTTGAAAAATTTATATATTATATTTAACAAAGAAACTTATTCTGCTAAATAGGGATATAAAAATTTACTTTGGTTATTTTATTATTTTTCTATTAAGTCTCCTAATTTGATGAATAGCGCAATAAATATTAATATTAAAGAAAATCGATTTTATTTTAAAGTATTTATAAGGTCAAATTATGTTTTAGGATAAGTAATAATTTTTAATTAGTTAATATTTATTTAAAATAATCCAATTATGGTTTTTGAAAATTATTTTATTCTGGTATTTATTATAAAAACATGTTATATTTTAAAAGGGCATTTAAAAAAAACTTTTTTTCCGAGAATTTTTCCAATTTAATTTTAAAATAAATTCTGAAAATTATGTGTTTTGAAATATAAAAAATTTATTCCATATTTATATTAATTATTTAAAAATTTGGTTAATAGTTTACTTTTATTTTTGTCCAAAATTAATAGTAACTATTGTAAATTCTGTTACTACACTGAAGGGTAAATTGGATAAATTAAGTGAAAAATAAAATGATAAAGACTGTAAATTAACTCCATCACATGATTTTTTTTATTTTAATAAAAATGTAGACCCTTAACAGTTGAGGATCGAAATTAAGTCATTTATTGGACACTTGGTCATGAAAATGACTTATTTAATATTAAAATCAAAGAAAGACACAATATTTCATTTTCATTTCTTTTAATATATTTTATTTATCCACATGGGTAAAATGATTTTTATAAATGAATATCAATGTAAATTATTCACTTAATAAAGATAATTTTATAATAAAAAATTATTTCTGACATTTTGAGTTACATGGATGAAATTATGATATTTATAATATATTATATAATAAAAATATAAATATGTCACATTCTTGTTTTAAATAATATATCTTATTTAATATTGTGATACACAATAGTATATTAAAATATAAATATAATTCAATAATATAAAAGTTATGTATTCATCTTATTAATTTATTTTTAATTTATAGTGAGCAAAAAAGTATATTAAATTATTACACCACACTCACAAACTAATTATTTATTTAATGGAAGTATCAAAGATATAATATTAATATATTAAAATAAATAAATAAAATTTAAAATAATTAATGTATTCAACCATTTATATGAATTTAATTTATCATATAAATATATAATAATTTTTTGGTTCAATTTTAACGTGTTATATTGATAATTTTAAAATCCATGAAATAAATAGTGTCAAAATTAACAGTATTGATATTTTATCAAAATAATTTTTGACTAAATTATTAAAAAAATAATAAAAAATCTATAAAAATACTAAAAAATTATAATATTTCCTAAAAATTTCTTAATTGTTCATTTACATTCTAATTGAAATCAAATAAGTTAATTTCACAATCATTTAAAATTAAAAAAAAACTTACCTTATATAAAATTAATATCGATTAAATAATGGTTAATTAAAATGATAAAGTTTAAATGAATACCAAAAAATTCATAAAATATAGTATTTGATGATATTACAAATTTATATCATATTATATTCTAATATATTAAATTTTGGTTGTATTTATATTTATATTTAAATTATTATAAATTAATTTTTCTTTTTAAAATATAAAAGTTCCCTTCCCATCAATTATAAAAGGGAACCTCCTCCAAAATTCCATAACTACTCATTGAGGCCTACAGATTATCAATACCCCTCCCATTTCTTTTATAAACAAACCTATCCAAATTATAAATGTGATTATATTCTCAAAATACTAGCTCTAGTTTCCCTAAGAGGAGATCTAGAGGGAACTCACTGAAGAAAATTTAATCTCCACAACAAAATCTCTCAATATCATTTCTTCTTCTACATGATCTTAATTATTTGTATTTATTATAATTTATTAAATTTTATCACCTATATTATGATATTTTATTATGATTATGGAAAAATATGTTCCATATTCTATCCATCCAAGGAAAAACAAAATCACAACGCGTGAGTACGTATGAGCTACCTTCTCCACATCATGGTGTGATCTTTTTTTTTCAGAAACACTTTGCTTAGATGGGTGTAATAATGGAAATAATTAGTATATATAATTATTATATCATCATATTTATTATAAAATAATATATACTTCATCCACTTCAATACTACTTCACATTTAAGGGAATGACATCGTTGTTCATGCGTACACACAGCCTACCGTCTCCCCAACGCGATGTGATTAATTCTCCAATATCACAATTAAAAAATTATTATATAAATGTAGAGAATGAATAATATGACACATATTAACTTTATATAATTATATAATTTATATAACTATAATTTATTTGTTTGAACCAAAGCTTATAGGACAAAACATGCAAAATAAACTGAAGTAGTTAACATCTGATATAAGAGTAATAATGAAATGTTATTGAAAAATTGTTATAAGATTACCATTTAATATATCATAAATAAAAATATGGTAATGGAATAATTTAATAATATTAATTTATCCAATATAAAGGAGATTCAGCTATTTAGAAATGAAATTTGAACTAAGGAAAGGGATTTTTTGGTTTACCTTTATTTCAGTGAGACATATGCCTTTTACAGTACTTATTTCTTATATGTAGTGTATATACTACACATGAATGTATTTTATGAGTATTATATATAATTTTATGATATTTCATATCTATATTATTTTATTTATTTTATGACAAATAATATTCTACTAATTATATTGTGATAATTATTTATTTTATAATCTCTTTAATATATGGGATTGCTTCATATTAAGCCTCTATTTTTGACTATTTACCATCAATGTAAATGTTTTCAAAAACATGTTTTAATTTTTTTTACTATTCTCCTATCGATTTTTACGTTCATTTTGACCCATTTTTACTTTTTACTATATGTTTTGAAAAGAATCCTTTTTTCCAAATAATGTTCATTTTCACTTATCATACAAAAGTATGAGAATAAAGTTTTATTTTTAAATTATACATAATGAATGGGTTTTTATGCTTTCAATTATCCTCACATCCTTGTTTCTTCCCTTATTTTGTTCAAGGTTATTTTCAAATATATATTTTTTTCTTTTAAAGTCATATAAAATTTTAAGAAAATAAAATGTTTTCAAAGAATTAATGGATATTATCCTCACTAGTTGACTTCAAGTAATCTCTAAAAATTATTTTTCATCTAATATAATATTATTTGATGTTTCATTTTCATTACTATGGATATTTTTCAAAAATATTATATATATTTTTTCTATTATGGGATTATATTTATAATGGATTGATATTAATGAAACCTATTTCATTTCATTACGAAATGTTATAATTGAATGATGTTTTGGAAACACACCTTATTTCTGGGGTTTCTATATGATGAATGAATTATGTTCTTGTGAAGGGAATATGTATGATTTTTGTTATGTGATGGGTGTGAACTATACCCACCTCCAATTCATTAGGTAATTGTTTAGATCTCATGTGATAGATAGGATAGAAACGAGCAGCGAAATTTGTTTAGTAATACAGGAAACGAATGAAGGTAATATTGGATGAATAATATAGGGTTGGAGTGGGAAGTAAACCTAGTTCAGTATCACAAGTCAAGAATGAGAATTGAAATCGGTATAGTAATGAACTTTTTCAACTATGATAGTATTGGAAATAATCATTAAATAATATGGAAATGATTTTCTATGCTAGTGTGTTTGATGAAATTCCATGTTTTATGTCAAAATATTATTCTTTTATGAATTATTTATTGTGAAATTTTTATGACACAAGATTATGATATTTGATATAAAGGTTATAAATTTCATTATCATACACCCTTATTTTTATGTTTTGACTCATATCTCTCTTGTTTACCATTACTAATCATATTATATCACCCTAATTATCCAATAGAAATATATATTTTAATTACCTTTTAATGGTGTTAAATGTACATTTTTGATCTTATGGGCCTGAGTTAGTGGATTTTAATTTTGAACATCTATTCTTATCATTTGTGCACTTCATGCCTACTGTACACCAATTTAGGCCGAATTATTTATCTGATTTTATGTATTTTAATTATCCATATTTTAATTTGATATTTTGGAAACTGTATAAACACTTAAATATGAGAATTTTTCATTCAGGTATCAATAAAAGATTCATAAAGGATGATGGAGATATTTGGTGATGAATAGAATCAATTCTAGAGAAGGTAGTTGGGATACCATCCCACTTATGAGAATGTGGGAACCACATTAAAAACCCAATGAAGCCCAAATTTAGTGGGATTATATAAGAAATATAGAGGAACAAGTCATTCTTCAGGAACCAGTGCTAAGTCGGCTTCCATTGGGGTTATTTAGGCGGACCAAGTTGACGATAAAATTCTGGGCCAGATTCTACGGCCCAGAAAAACAGCCCACCATTTTACACATATATCATTAAGAATAATGAAATTTGGGCTGAAAATTTAAATAAGTGTAGGGGATATCTTTAAATTCCTTTTTTTCATCTATGGTGCTCTCCAATTATTCCATCTATAAGGTCTTAGAGAGGAATCTTTTCGGTGGATGCAAGCTGGCTGCCACCTCGGGTCAAGGGTGGAAAAGTCTCCTCTCCCTTACTTTCCACCACCCTAGGAGTACCATACTCAAGTGAGATCTTTTGTACTGTTCGAGGCTCGACCCAAGGATCCCAAAATTCCTATTTAAAGAAGTGGTGGTGGATTATTTTATCTTATTTTGTGTTTGGTTTCATTTTAGTGTTATGGTACCGCTTTGTTTTTGTAATCACATTTCTTTCTCATGTATGTTGTTTAATTCACCTTAGTTTCTTTAAAAAAGATCTTCCTTTACTCTTATTCTATTATTATACATATCACGTTGATACCATTGGTTCAAGGTGTGAATTTATTCACACCATACTTTGTGATATTTTTCACACAACGGTGGAGTGATCGATTTTAGTTGTAGTTTTTACTTCCTCAATTCCACCCATGTAAGTCTACATCCCACTTCCGTTGAAGACAAGGAATCAATGGAGGGCTAAATATTTTATGATTTGATCCAAGGGAGTAGCAAGGGGCCGGATTGGAAGTTATTTCTCACTCCATTAATTCTTAATAACTTCTTTAAAATGATATTTTTATTTGATGATTTTAAAACCTCTTCATCCTTATTGAATTTAAGGTCACACATTTCAAGTGATAATACGAACCTTTACCTTGGATTTCTCAAAACATTGATCATTCAAGTGTATAGGTGATTATTATTAGGGCGTGTAGGAATTAAACCAATGAGTGATGATTTTGTTTGATCTTCTTAAATGAACCCATCTCAAATACAAGAAATTAAAATCATTAAAAAAAGGAATTCATCCAATCCACCCCGAGCGATAACCTAGAATCAACTGATTAACTTAATTTTAATTAACTTAAATCTGTTAGTGATATTTTAAAACCATCTTAAATCAGCCCACGTTTTCCACCTCATAGCCAAAAACAATCCATAAAATATACATGTCTGTAGGTACTTCTTAGGTCTCTGAGGATTCGACAACCCAATCAAGACTATAAGGACTGTCCTACCTTCTTCTTTTGGGTAAATTTGAGCATGAATCAAATTTTGGCACCGTTTCCAGGGACCCAAGTAAGTCATATCAACACAAATTCTATTATCCCCCATTTCTTCTATTCTCACCCAAGATCTCTTATCTTGTCCCTTTCTCATTTTGTTTCTTTAGGCGCATGTCCGCTTACACCCGCAATCAATCAAACCGTCTAGTTAAGGTGGATAGTCCCGGGGTTGGGGAGTCAAGTACACCAAGGGAAATATTTCCATTAGATCCTAATATTCATAATACTCTAGAGTCAAAAATTGATCCCATTTTAATAGATGGTCTTCAAGGAAACCAACTCATTAACCCGGGTGGAAACCAAAATGGAAACCCAAATGAGGCAGCCCCAAACTTGGGGAATGCAGTTGATCAAACCATGAATGACTACCTCACACCTTCCTGGACCAATGCCCCCTCATGCATTAGACAAAACTCCCTAGGATATTTACAGTACATCTTTAAACCCCATGTCCTAAACCATCTTCCCACATTCCATGGAATGGAGTATGAAATTCCCTACATTCACATTAATGAGTTCAATGACATTGTGGAAACCATGTGTCCCCCATATCAACTAGAATCAGTTAAGATGATTCTATTTCATTTTTTAAAAGATAAAGCTAAAAATTGGATAAAACATTTGAGACCATCAGCCATCAACTCTTGGGACCAATTATAAAGAGAATTTTACAAAAAATACTTTCTCCACCACAAAACGATTGCACTTAAAAAGAGCATCCAATTTTTTTTGAAACATATGGAGAATAATTCTATGAAACATGGGAGAGGTTAAAAGACACTCTAAACATGGTTCCACACCATGGTTTTTCTATTCCTAAACAAGTGAGAATTTTCTATGAAGGGTTGTGTCCTGGGAATAAACAATTCATTGACATGATGTGGAATGGAACCTTTAAAAACGAAGACCCAAATGATGCTTACGAGTATCTAGAAAGCCTTTATGAAAAAAACCAAACATGGGAAGCTTCTCCTTATTCTGAAAATACACAAATAACTACTAGAATTTATACACTTATAGAAGAGGAAATACTTGGGGCTAAACTCGTAGCACTCTCTAGGAAGTTTGAAGAAATTGAACATAGGAATGTCCATGAAATCCATACTGTTGACCCTGTTTTCACAATTTGTGACAAACATGACCATAATAAAGACAAATTACCAACTATTCCATCCATCAAGGATGTTATTTTAGGCGGACCCCTAGCGAAATTAAATTCTTTGAACTTTCAAAATCCTCAATACCAAAACAACTTCAACCCAATGTATAATGACCACCAAGGCTTCCACTGGAAAGATAACCAACAACCTAGCCAACCCCAGGGACAAAATCCTAACCCCCATCAAAACAACTAAACCCATAACTAGTTCCAAATGAAACCTATCCAATACCAACAACCATCAGTCCAATTTCAACAAACAACCCCACAACCTGCACCATTTACTCAATGCATGAGGTGGAAAACAAAGCCTGAATTGAGTGAAACATTGAGGGAAATATTCTCACAAGTCGGATTGAACATTCCCCTTCTCGATTCAATCCAAACCATACCTGCCTAATCAAAGTACCTTAAGGACTTGTTCACTTTTAAAAGAAAAATTTCACATAAAAACCAAGTCCTTTTAGCTGCTAATGTGTGTACCACCATTCAATGGACCATTAATCCAAAGTTGAAAGACCCTGGTTTACCTTACATAAATGTTGAACTAGGAGAGAGAAAAGTTCTAAAGGCCTTGTGTGGCCTAGGTGCTAGTGTCAATATCATCCCCTATGCTGTGCACTTCCAGTTAAGCCTAGAAGAACTCCAACCCACATCTGTCACACTTCAACTTTATGATCTAACATTAGGGTTCCAAAGGGGATTTTAAAGGACGTTCTGGTAAAGGATGAAAACTTCATCTACCCTACTGACTTAATTGTCCTTGACAACCATCAAAACATAGGAAATAAGGAACAAACCCCAATCATCCTTCTTCTTCCTTTCCTTGCAATAATCAACTCTGTTATCCAAGTCTGAAATGGGAACATGACCATCACCTTTGGAAACATGAGTCTAGAATTGAACATCTATAACGCAAGCTCAAAAATAGGGGATGATGAGGACATTAATGAAGTGATCATGATAAGAAGAATTGATAATGAATCCATAGAACATCAAGGAAAATTTTATGGATGTTTAAGTCAGGATGAGATTGATTTCCTTTGTTCACATGAAGGAAGTTTATCTCCTTATCTTGAATCATTTTCAAATTGATCTTATGATGAAGTATTAGGTACAAAAATCAGTGAAACCATTCAGCAAACCAAATTCATGGAGACCAATCAAAATTCCTTCCCTAAATATGATCAAACTAATCTTGTAGATGAAACTTCTATATATGGGGAATAAATCCTATCCGAAACTCTAAAAAAAAATTGATATTGATCCAATGTCCCAATATTCTGCTGAAATTATAAACTAACCTGATCTTAAATTGAAGGAAATTTCTTCCTGATGTTAGACACTATGTGTTTGATGATCCATACCTCTATAAGTTTTTCCCTGACCAAGTCATTAGAAGGTGTGTCCCAGAATTTGAACAAGAGTCCATCCTTTAATTATGTCATAGTGAGGCATGTGGAGGTCACTTTTCCTCTAATAAAACATCTTCTAAGATTATTTAGTGTGGTCTCTTCTGGAACACCCTCTTAAGGGACTCCTACAAATTTTTTCAAAGCTGTCCTAGGTGTTAAAAAGTAGGTTCCATCACAAAAATGAATCAAATTCCACTCACTCCCATCTTAGTGATTGAAATCTTTGACTATTGGGGAATCGATTTCATGGGTCCCTTCCCAAAATCTAGGGGATACCTCTACATCCTATTAGTTGTTGATTATGTCTCAAATTAGGATGAATCCATTCCCATAAAGTCTAATGACCATCATGTTGTGATCTGATTTCTGAAAGAGCATATATTTTCTCGATTTGGAACTCCTAGGTCTATAATCAGTGACCGAGGAACCCATTTCTACAACTGTCTATTATCTACACTCATGTCTATGTATGGTATTTCTCACAAGGTTTCCACTGTGTACCATCTTCAAACCAATGGTCAAGCTGAGTTACAAAATGGGAAGATTAAGAATATTCTTGAAAAAACTGTTAATCCTTCTAGGAAAGATTGGTCTGAGAAACTATTTGATACTCTTTGGGAATATTGTATAGTATAAAGAAACATCCTAGGAATGTCACCATATAGGTTGGTTTATGTAAAATCATGCCATTTACCAGTTGAAATTGAGCATAAGGCTTTTTGGGAAATTAAGAAAATAAATTATGACCTGTCATTGGCGGAAAAAAAAGGAAATTAGATCTCAATGAACTTGAGGAACTAAGGATGGGGGCTTATGACAATTCAAAGATCATTAAACCTAGAGTTCAAGCCTACCAATCTTGTAATATCGAATTCAAACATTTTGAACTGGGAAAATTTGTGCTCTTGTATAGTTCAAAACATCATTTACACTCTGGAAAGTTACTGTATAGATTGTTAGGTCCTTTCATAGTGCATCATGTGTACCCCCATGGGGCAGTAGAAATTCAAGATCCCACTAGTGGTCACATTTTCAAGGTCAATGGTCATAGGTTAAAACCATTCATTGAATCATTAAATAAATAGGAAATAGAGGTTGAGTTAACTGAGCCAACCTATGAACCAATAAAAAATTCATAGAATTAGGAATCATGTTGGGCTAATGAAATTAAAAAAAAGCACTGCACAGAAGGAAACCCATGGTTTTCATGTCATATTTATTTTTCAAATAAGATTAATTAATAATTTTGATAATTGAAAATAATAATAAAATAGACTGTTGACCTGTTCTTCTATTATGCGTATGGATGGGTATGAAAGGAGAGCACCATATTCATCCGTGTCACGTGGTGTGATCCTTGAGTAATAAATTACCCAAAAATTTAAAAAGAAGACAATATATCACTAGTTTATTTTATTTTTATGTGTTTTTAAGTTAAAATGAAAATAAAAAAAACCTATAAATAAAAAAGGGACACGTCATAGGTCATGCGTCAAACCCCGTCACAACTGGTGAAGCTACAGAGAATCGAACCTGGGACCGAAGAGAGATAGGGGCACGCGCTTACCACTGACCTGTGACTTTTGGTGCTTCCTTATTCTATAATAGTTATATATATACTTATATTTTACTTTATATATATATACATATATATAGTTTTTATTGTTTGTTTGATTGTTTGTTTTTTTTCTCCACTAAGGAATTCTCAGAGTGACATCGAGATCAAGGGATTAAAAGGGAGCAACAAGAATTTCAACTTCAACCACTTGGTGACTTCATTCCATGATCATCATTTCCATTTTCCTTTTTGAACTCTCATTCTATACCTCTACCCCCTTCTAAATTTTCTTTTCTTTAAACACTGGGGATAATGTTATTTTAAGTTGGGGGGGGGGAGATAAAATAATAAATTATTTTGTGTGAAAAAAATAATGATTTGAAAAAAAATGTGTGTAAATGGAAGGAAAAATTCCTATAACTTTGAACATGGTAATACACATTTCACACTTTGAAACTGAATATCAAATAATTTATCATTCCTTGATTCTAATTTTAATCCATGTATAATTTCATGAGCATAGATTTTGGAAAGTGTGGCTGTCCAATGTGATATTTCATCATTTATATTTTCATCCAAATAAAAAAAGATCACAATGCACTTCCTTTGGATAGTGGGGTATTAGTTTGAGTTCATGGGGTCCCCCAAATAAATAGCATAGGTTTTGTGATCATTTTTGTTTTAATATGAGTATTCAATAAAAAAATTAAAAAAAACAATAAATTTGCACGTAGATCAATGAAATGACCTAATTCTTGGATTTCAACACTTGGGGATCGTGAATCCATAGTTTTCTGGACTAGAGTTAGTAATTTTATCTCTATTTTTGGTAATTTGTTTTTGTTTTTGATTGAGATAACTCGAGATTATTCTCGAGTATGTGGGCTTCACTTGGTGCCCTAAGGTATTTGAGCCTAGGAGTCATCAGAAAAGTCTTGCTACAGGGGTTGAATCTTTTGAGTGCAATTTCAATTACCATGGAAAAATTGTAAAAACAAAAAAAAAATAATAAAAAAAATAAAAAAATTGAATACTCATCTTAATATTGAAATGTGATTCCACCAAGCACTTCTGTCATTCCCCCCTTAAATAAAGATGAACCCCTTTGTCTATTGTGATGCACAACACATCCTCATACATAATTGATATTAGATAAAATATGGAAATGAATTTGAACAAAGGAATGGGCTTGGGATTGGTATCTTCTTCTGAAACTATATTTAATTAAAATATTTTGATGGGTTTTTCTGATTTTTTGTTATAAGGGTTTTGGTGATCATTGTGTATTAAAATGTTTTTGGAAAAGGGAATTCAAATTTCATATTTTTGAGATACATTTTTCTCGGGACTAGCAAATCCCAAGTTGGGGGGTACGATTAAAGAATAAAAATACACATTTTAATTACATTTTAATGGTATTAAATGTTCATTTTTGATCTTATGGGCCTGAGTTAGTGGATTATAATTTTGAACATCCATTCTTATCATTTGTGCACTTCATGCCTAATGTACACCAATTTAGGCCTAATGATTCATCTGTTTTTAAGTATTTTAATTATCAATATCTTAATTTTATATTTTAGGAACTGTATATATACTTAAATATGAACATTTTTTAGTTAGGTATCAATGTAAGATTCATAAAGTATGATGGAGATATTTGGAGATGAATGTAAAACATTCTAGAGAAGGCAGATTGGACACCGACCCAATGATGAGAATGTGGAACCCACATTACAAATGCAATGAAGAACAAATTTTGTGGGATTATATAAGAAATATATAGTAAAAAATTATTCTTCAGTATATAGTGCTAATTCGACTTCCATTTTGGTTATTTAGGTGGACCAAGTTGAAGATAAAATTCTAGGCTAGATTCTTCGACCCAGAAAAACAACCCACTATTTTACACATATCTCGTTAACCATACACTATTTTGGTATGAAACTATACATACTGTTAGGGGACATCTGGAGATTAATTTGTTTCTTCTATTTCACACTCCAATTCGTCCATCTATAAGGTCTTACATGAACATCTTTTTGGTGGAAGTAAGATGGCTTCCACCTTGGGTCAAGGGTGGAAAAGTCTCCTCTCCCTTACTTTCCCACACCATAGGCCTACCATACTCAAGTTGAATATTTTGTACTATTGGAGGCTCGACCCAAGGCTCCAAAAATGCCTATTTAAGGCTGTGTTGGTGGAGGAGTTTATCATATTTGGTTCTTGGTTTCGTTGTAGTGTCATACTGCCGCTTTGTGTTTGTAATCGCATTTGTTTCTCATGTAAGTTGTTTAATTCACCTTAGTTTCTTAATAAAATTTCTTCCTTTAATCTAATTATATTATTCTACATATCACTTTGATACCTCTGGTTCAAGGTGTGAATTTATTCACACCATACTTTGTGATATTTATCACACAATGGTGGAGTGATCGATTTTAGTTGTTGTTTTTACTTCTTCAATTCCACCCTCGTAAATCTACTTCCCGCTTCTGTTGAAGACATGTCATCAATGGAGGGATAACTATTTTTTGGGTTGATCCAATAGAGTAGAAAAGTTCTGGATTGGATTTTATTTCTCACTCCATTAATGGCTAATCACTTCTATTAAATGAGTTTTTAATTTTATGATTTTAAAACCTCTTCATCCTTATTGAATTTAATGTCACACATTTTAACTGCTAATACGAACCTTTACCTTGGAGTGGTCAAAAAATTGATTATTCAAGTGTATAGGTGAATAATATTAGGGTGTGTATGCATTAAATCAGTAACTGATGATTTTGTTTGACCTTCTTAAATGAACCCATCTCAAATACAAGGAATTGAAATCATTAAAAAAAGGAATTCATCCAATCCACCCGAGCAATAACCTAGGATCAACTCATTAAATTAATTTTAATTAACTTAACTCTATTAGTGATCCCTTAAAACCAACTTAAATCAACCCATTTTGGCCACTTAATAGCAAAAAACAATCCATATAATGTACGTGTATGTTGGTACTTCTTAGGTCTCCGAGGATTTGATAACACAAGCTAGACTACAAGGACCGTCCTACCTTCTTCTTTTGGGTAAATTTGACCGTGAATCACACCCTTTTCTCATGATTTAATTTCCCCTATGTTACAATGAAATATTTAGGTAGGGGTACTAAATGGGATGATATTTGTTGGAAATATTGAATATCTTTCACTAGACTAGAATTTTTTGTTCCAAGTATAAAAAGGAACTAAACTAATACTATATTTGGGTGTGTGTTTATGTAAATTATGTTTGTTCTAAAAAAACCATGTAATATAAATATACATCATGTTTGGGTCATTATATTTTCTATGTAAATGTGGTTAAATTAGGGAACCCATTCAAAAGACTCTTGAAAATATCTTCCACAAATATTGGATGGTGAAATTTCATTATTCAGGGATATGTATAGAGTGACTGGTAGATACTTAAAAATAAATACTTTAAAACATGAATCAAATCACACATATTTCTTAATATATATATATATATCCTACTAATGGATCTGATTCATGTACAATAGAACCTATGAAATCTTAAGGTTTATGACTAGGAGGATAGAAATTGGGTCCACATTTGAGAACATATATGTTACTATATATACAATGGTGATGGTAATAACACCTTGAAATTGTTCATAAAATGAGGTAACCTATCCATAGATGCATCAAGTGTTTATCATTTCTATCTTTCCCAAGACTATGAGATCTCATGAGTGACGATGTGTGTAATAAAAAAAGGTAATTTAGATGATTTCCCACGCTTATCTAGTTTATATAATTCATGGTAATGTGGAAGAATCCCATTTAATTTAATTTCTAAAGAGAATAATTAACAAAAACATTATCATAATTTTTTTCATCATGTGACTTGGATGATTAGGTCAAATATTTTGGGGAATTATTAGTTTGGGACATACACATGACAAGTAATGACCATAAAATTTACATGTCATATTCTAATGAATTAGAATTGAAATCATTTTATTTCATTCCCAATGATCATTTAGGTTTATATTTTTAAATAAATAATTCATAAATCTTACACAACAATCCCATATATAACAACGTGGAGAATTAATTTATGCAACCATTTCTTTCTATCAGACAAAAAATGTAAATGAAAATTATCTTCCATTCATGTAATATCATTAAATATTTTATTTGGATCTAATCCATTTCCTAATTCAATGATAAGAACTTTTGATCTTTTTTAAAATGTGGTATTAATACAAAAAATGTCTGTAAGTTACTTAAAATAATAAATAATTTACTACTGTGGAAAAAATCAAAACACATAATAGTTTACTATTATTTAAAATTTATTCTAGTGAATAAAATAAATCATTCATACTTGAAAATATTGAACAGTTTTTTTCTAATATAAAACCATTTAAACCTATAAGAATAATAAAAAAATATGTAGGAAAATTTTAGAATCATTTTTATTTTACACATATGTATGGAGTAACACTCATGGTTATATAAGGACTAAAAAGAATGGTTATACATCGAGTAAAAATCATTATCACACTTGAATACTTATTATGACCCACACAGATACACCAAAAATTACCCCAAAAATTATACATTTCAAAAACATAAAAACATATTACCATAATCACTTTGTAGAATCATAATCGTAGAGTTTGGATTACCATTCATATAAACTACACTAGGCTCCCATGTCAGCTATAACAGGGCTCAACCCATCATATAATAAACATTTGGCTCAAAAATTTTAGTAATATAATTCTCATTAACTATATCATGATTATTAAATTTATTACATAAGCATTTCATCAAAAAGACTTTGAGAAACACTTTTAAACCCATATGTAAAAAACTTTTGAATATCAAAATACTATTTTATTTTAAAAAATAAATTTCAATACCAAAATATCTAGAAAATTTAATTATGTATTTTATTTATATAAATCATAAAATATTTCAAAGGAATACAAACATAAAATACTGTTTTCATTAGAAAGAACTTTTTTTACATTGAACATGTTAAAATAATACATATTTTTTCTATTTTAGAGAAGGTAAAAACATTTATCAAATAGATTCCTTTTTAAAAACCGTTTAATAAAATTAAAATAAGATATAATATTAACATTATATTTATATTATTTACATAAAAATAATTCATTATAATATTTTTTTAAAATTATGGAAATTAATGATAAATCTTCTTTTAAGGTAATTTTAAAGGAATATATTTAAATGAATGTCCCTTACATTGAGTCTAAGTCATTACATATGTTCCATTTTCTCCTAAAAAATTTACATATGTTAATTATTTACATGAATTATACCATTTTAATTTTTATTATAGAATTTATCACAATTATTACCATTTTATATACAACTACATAATCATTTAATTTCATATTTGAAATTTTCATGATATTCATCTCAAATATAAAAAATGTATTTGTCAGGCTGACTATGGTCAATGTGGAAATTATCACAAAGTAACATAAATAATTAATGTGAAATAATTATAATTTTAATATGTAAATAATAATTCTAAAATAATCATAAAATATGGTTATAATAATTAACTATGTCGTAGTCATTGAGATGGTTGTCCATACGTACACGTGAGTAAAGATTCCATTTTTCAATGATCATTATAGTAAAAATGTATTTATTATTTTATCATCACAAAATTATCATTATATCAAAAATAAATCTTAATTTATTTAAATTTAAAAATATATATATCATCCATGTTATGTGGTGATGAATAAAAAACCACATCGTTTCATAGAGGTGGTTTTCGACACGTATACATGAATGATATTTTCATTCATCACTAAATGGAATGGTAATAAAGTATGTAATAAATTAAGATTTAAAAATTCTAAATATAAAATTAATTTCAAATGTAAACATTAATTCCATCCACATATACACCCATGATAGATTATGATTGAAAATGATTTAATTGGCCTATAGAGTAGTAGTCCATTATAGAGAAGAATGACTGATTGTTTTCCCATATAATTGAGGCAAGAGATGGATATAAGTAATTCAATTAAAATAATACCAGATCAGTATATGGGATATAATTATGGTTTTATATCATCATATATATTGATGATTTGAAGGTTATTTAAGAATAAATAGAATGAACATTCTTGATTAAAAATGATATCTCTTCTTCACAGAACCTCATATTCCATACACCCTATGACTTCTAAGTTTGGTATTTCGATGAAATTAAGGACAAAAATAACATGGGGAAATATGTAAGTAATGGATTTGGGTAGTTATTTTCTAATCCAAAACGTTTTTTAAGATATAATATTAGATCAAGAGATGGTCTTTTATAAGGGATGGAATTTGTACTCTTTGAATTTGAAACAATATTAATTTCATGAGTATTAATTTTGTCATCCAAATGAAATAAACTCAATATTATTTGAAAATATGATTATTAAAATTCAAATTTATATATATTATAAAAGTTTTACTTGTATGAATCACATATTTACCCTTATCATTTTTTCTAACCCCCTAATAACACTTTTAGCATTAACTATGATAACAATGTTTTTTTCACATTGAGGATCTGGATAGTTACTATTGATAGACATAAAGAAAATAACTCAACGTATAATCATATTATATATCATATAATAATCAATTTTATTAAGTTATTATTTTTATAAATTTTATATAGTTTAATAAATTATTATTTTCACAAAATATTAATAAAGGGAAATCTATATCTATTTACTTATATAGAATCTTATAACATTAATACCATAAAATAATTTCAATTAAATATTTTAATAAATTTATAATATGTATTTTTTATTATTATATTCATGTTTAACATTAATTCAATTAAATTACTCTAAATTTAATATTAATCATATAGTTTATTTTATTTTTCAATCTATTGAATAATTATAGCATCAAGATTGTGTATGCATTTAATGTAATTATTCATCACTAAAAATTAAAAATAAATCACCGTGATAAAGATAAATAATTTATATTTAAAAACAATATTTATAACATATCATATCCTTTGGTTGACCCAATGTGTAAAATATTTTCTTTATTAAAGACAAGAGTGTTACTATTTTGAATTTTCATTACATAAAACATTTTAAATTTCCAAATCATATCTAAATGGTAAAAAAAATTCATATAAAAAATATTGGATGCTTATGTAAGAAATAGACCCATCGAATCATATTTTTACATTTTTACGTTCTATTTTTATAACTGTAATTTATTTATAATATTAATTATATGATCTACCCTTTTCTGTAGTAAAAAAAATTACATGAAATAAATTTAAATAGAAAAAAATAAAGAAGGAAATTTTATCAAATATGGATATCCTTATTGAAAATAGGAAATTAATTTTTCAAAATACAACTCATGTATATGTCATACTTTAATATAAAATTAAATCTAAAAAACCAAATGAAAAAATGTTTTTCAGAAAATGAAAATTTTAAGTATGAATTTTTTTATACAAAATCCATGAACAAAATATATTTAAAATACCATAGTTGGATAATATTAAATAAAAAATAAATAATTTAAATTCAAGATTAATAAAAAAATTATTTTATCATTATAAATACTTTATACCAAAATATATTATTTAATTATAATAAGTATATTTCACTAGTCACGAAAGATAAATTTTTTTTTGAAAAATTATTTAAAACTTACGTTAAGATTATTTTTAAATTATGATTTAAAAAATGATATAATATATCTAAAATATTAGTTATAATATTTCCATAAATTATTTATAATATTTTTTTTATGAAAAATAAAAAAAACCATTTTTGAAGAAAACATATATTTGATTAATAAAATGAATTTACTAAATATCGAGTTATTATTTTAAAATAATTAATTTATACATTGGTATTTACTAAAAGAATTATCTACATTTATTAATATAGTTTATCTAGTTTCGAACCACCATTTTATTAGATAGGTTACGTCATTCATATTATTATAACAACATTTCATGGTACGTTTATGTTTTGTGTTGCGTGTAGTACACATTATTGAACATAATTTTCTTCATTTAAAAATCTAGAAATATTTCATTCTCCCACTATTAATAAATATTTTTCTCAAAATTTTAACATGATCATGTTAATAAAATTTTTTCATTCTGTAATACCTTTATTGAAATCCCTCATTCTAAAAAGGGTTAATAAAACCTCCTCTTTAAAAAAGGGAATGGGATGTATGAAGCTCATCTAGAATAACACATATTTGGTTTCCAAAAAGGATGACATTATTTGTAAGGGAATACATGGAAATGGATGAAAAGATTAATTTTAAAATAATTATGTTATGTAATAGGGATCATTGATCATAAGAATGTGAATGATCATGAGAAATTCAACACCAATAAAACAATGATATGTTAAAAATTCTATCAATTCATCAGAAATAATGGTATTGGGAAAACCATTTTTTAAGGATACTTACATTATAGTTCATCAATTCTTCAGCACCTTAATTTTTTAAATATAATAATATACTTACATGGACTATATAATTCCATAAATTAATCAATTTCTACAAAAATCTGATCTTTTCCTCCAAACAATGAGTATTCATGATGATTTTTTTATAGAAGCAGGAAATGAAAATTCTACTGAATAAATTAATACATAAGGTAATAATATGATACTCCTATCATTATAAATTTAACAAAAACAAAATAATTATAACAATATATATTCGTTTGCAAAATTAATAACCATTTATATAGTGAAATATTACATTAATCTCTAATATTAATTAGTAATAACTTATGTTTAACAAATTCATTCTAAAAATAATTACCATTAAAATTCAATAATATTTTTATGAATATGATGGATACCCAATGATTTTAAATATTTGACCATATATTCCTTCGTTATTTTTTAAACCACACTAATCACTCTTAAAGTCTAAAAAAATAACATAGTGATATAATATCCCTCGTATGTTAATTATTCATAAAATAATAATAATCACCATAAAGCCACCATAAAATCATATATACATCAAAAATATATTTCAACCTTTAACTATCAAATAGAAGCTGATAATGGTCTATTTACATAATTTATATAAGGTACCCAAAATAGTGTACTTCCAAAATGACACTAATCTCATAATCACCATATCAATTTCAAATCACATTATTATATCTAAAATATATCATATGTTCCCAAACTATAAAGAATAGGGAAAATAATATCATAAATAAAATAAAAACACATTTTCTAGTGGTAGGTGTTCACCCTTGTCACCCATGGTTTTTTGGTTGAATCCATGTGGCATTATAGGAAGCGATAGGTTGTTGCGCAGCCGGTATGTTTCACTTTTACGTAAAATATTTCAATATAATTTCTATATAAATCCCTAAAAATTGAAGAGAATTCTAAAAATAACCTTAATCATTAAGGATAACATTATCCCTAATGGTTATCAATACTGTAAAACATATGTCCCCAAAATGAAAATATAATTAATTATTATATGGTTTTTTCACATTTTAATAATAACAATTACATATAACTAAAAACTCTACCAAATGTCAATAAATGTATCAAAACGTATTCCCAAAACATGAAATTTATAAAGTGGTGTCTACTAATTTGAACTTATGAACAACCATAACTATACCACTTCTTCATAATTCATCCAACATTATTTATTAAAACCATAATCATTCAATGTTCTCTATTAACCATTCTTTTATATCATAATACATAATAATTATTCATATAATCAAAAAAATAATCATGTCTTAATATTGAACAATATCAATGAAATATGACATAATATAATCAATTCCATTCTTGTGTCATTTTAATTTTCCCCATCTTCACTAATAATGCCATTAGGCATTATAAAAAATTCATCTATACAGTATTTATGATCTTTTTCTTGATCATTACCCATATGAAATCAATATTCACAATGACCTAATTCTTTATATTGGAAACGCTAAATTAATTCATTGGGAAGAAAATTATTCCCCTTCATAGTGTTCATTGAATTATACCTTTTTAAATTTGAATATTTATTCTTTATTAATTTTATTACAACATAAAAAAACACCAAATTTCATTAATACATTCCCCATGGTTCTTCTTCCCACATTCATAACACCTTAGTTATTGAATATTTCTCCCTCAAGATATTTACCACCTGATCGTCCATGAGACTTCATTTATCTATTTTTCAATGCATTAGGAAACTATCTTGGTTCATGTTAGTAATCATAACCCATTATAGTTGGTTAATAAAAACCAAAATAGTTTTCACTATAGGTCTAATTTTTTTGGTTTCTTATTTTGAGGACCACCACATTATTCCTCATGTTTAGTTTTAGCTATTTTCCATATAGTACGACACATTTACATAAATAAGAAAAATTTATTATGAGTGTAAAATTATTACAAACCACATAATGATAATGATAAATAAAAAGATAACATTATCCATAACATTTTATATTAAACTCGATCAATTTGTCCAGGAAAACCATGCTTATTTAAAACAGACTATAAATTTTTGTTATATAGGAAATTTAACTTATAATCAAATAAAATACCAGCCTCTAATGTTATCTAAACAATGTTATGTTACCAATTGTGTGGACCCAAACATGATCATTGGATATTCAAATGAATTAAACTAGTGTTAATTTTCTTTCTTTCCAAAATATATTTTTTGTTTATGATTTTATATGATTATTTCATAACACATTCTTCACAATCACATATATTACAATGTGGGAACTTATATACAGTATCCATTTTTTCCACCAAAAAATCCAAAAAAGGTAACATGTTTTATTTTCGCGACATATATTAAAATATTTGATATTTAAATAATATATTTACCTATTCATCCATAAAAACCATTAAAAATATTTTAGAATATGAGATGATTATAAAAACTACAGTAAGTGGCCTAAACTGAATAAAACCATTGGTACAGTGAAAAAAATGAAAACCCAAATAATGTTTACCTTTACGTCAAAGTTCACTAGGAAGATTAAAGAAATAATTTTAATATGTAAATCACACACATATTTTTTCTCTATGAAACGAATTAAGAACTATAGAGATAAAAGATAAAACATGCAGGAAAGATGGGGAATTATTTTTATATCACACTGACATATGGAGTAACACTCATGGTTAATCATGGAATAACAATCACGAGTATATATAAATTAACCATCAGAGTTACACTTGAATACATTGAATAACCATCAATATTTCAATTGGAATAATAATCATGGTTATTTATGGATTAAGAATGGTACTATATTCCAATAATCTCTTAGGATAGGTCGAATCAGTTGACTTAATCTCTTTACCCAATGCATTGGAGAACTATAATGGGGCTCACCCTTCTTAAAATCTATATCTATCTCACCCATGATCCATAATTATCCTCACCCATCATATAAGTTATATAGGTCTCACCCATTGCTCATTCATAATGGTCAAATACCATATCATGAATATAATATTTTATTCCCACAATTTTCATTATAAAACCTTTGAAAAACTATTTTAAAACTTTATAAAAAACACATTCAGATATCAAAATAAAATTTATTTTTAAACCCTATTTTTAGTACTAAAATATAAAATGAGGAATATGGTTATTCTATGAATAAAAAATTAAATATTTTAAGTTAATTTAAACATTAAATAATGTTTTTACAAACAAGAAAATTCATGTATGCTGTATACATTAAAATAGAACATTCCATTTTTATATTGTAGAGAAAGTAAAATAAATAAATAAAAATATTAATTTTGGAAAAAAATAATAGAAATTAAAAGAGAAAAATTATATATAATTTATAATTAATTTTTCTCATATATATACATCTAATTTATTCTAAAAAACAGACATGGATAAAAAATGTATTTTTAAGTGAAACACTAAAAGTTGATTTTTAAATGAATGTTCCTAACCTTAAGAAAGATTCATCACTTATATTCCTTGTCATTCAAAACAATAAACTTATGTTATTTATTCAAATTTCTGTAAATTTATTTTTGATTTTTTTATTAACTTTATTTCACTTATTATCATGTAATATACAATTAATAAATCAATTAATTTCACATTAGGCGGTTTGATGATATTCGGGTCATATGTCCAAAATGGATTTAGAAGCTTCACAATGATCAGAGTAGTCATTAACGCACCATCACAAGAATAAGAATAATGGAATAATTATCATTTTTATAAATAAACTATAATTTTTAGCTATCTCTATTATATTTTTTTTCAATAATGAAATATGATACATTCTTTGTAACACTTTGAAAATCAAAATTAAGATAATTGAATTTGATAGCATGTATGACACGCAACACAAAGAACGTAAGAGAATATAATATCCCAAGAATTTATAATATATTTAAAATTATAATTAAATTAAATATAATTTGTAACATGGAATTCATGAGAAAATCAGTTATCATTTGTCACACTCAACAATTTGTTTCAGCAATGGCTTGAGTTTCATGCTAGACCTTGTTTTATCGAACAATAATATATTATTAAAATATTAATATTTAATGCAAAAAAATATAACCAAACCATTAAATTAGATTTAATGAATATATTAACTATCATTCGAAAATATATTCTTTACAAAATATGAAATTAATTAATTAGTAATTAATTAATTATAACTGAATACAAGAACCAATTGACTATAAAATGAATTGTTTTTACATAATACAATATATAAGTTCAAAAAATATATTTTATCTATATAAATTAAATTAACGTAAATTAGTGAGTGATAGTAATGTAATATATATAATATATATTTACTAATTTTTTTCATATTTATCCAACAGACTTGATAGAAATAAGGGAAAAACAAACACAATTTTACATATAAAATACTATATTTTTATTAAGCCATTCTAACAGATCTTTAATAGGGAAACTATTTTAATTCTATTTTATTTGGAAATTTTATAAATATAATATTTCAAAATAAATTTAATATTTTATGGATAACCATAAAATCAAATTTATGGTATGTTTTTGGAATTTTTTTTGTGAAGTTTCATTTTTAATGAATAATGAAAAATACTGAATTGTAATTCAAAACTTCCTTTTCATATAATTTATTTATAATGTAAAATTTTATTTTAAATTGTTTTTAATGTTTTATTAGACTATTTATGTATAAATTAATCCAATTTAGGTCATAATAATAAATTTAAATTTTAAATTTAATAGAAAAACATAGCAAAATTCTGAACATTTTTACTTCAAAAACCTGCATTGTCAGCCCATCTACGGGGTTATGTTTAAATAAATTTCTACGTATTAAGTTATTTAAATTTAAAAAAATTGATTCTATAATTGGAATAAAAATAATTTATAATTTATAATAAGTTAAACTTAGTTTTGTCCAAAAATATTAATGAACGTAATTAAATTTAATTACAATGATTAAGGTGAAATTAAGATAATAAAGGACTAAAACTTAAACATAAAGTCCTAAATGACCAATAAAATTGAAAAAATTAAATTGGATGGAAATATTACAACCATATAATCTCTTTTATTTAATTAGTGACATTATTAGATATTTATTAAATGGTAAAAAATTGGGTGGAATTCCCTTTTCCATTATATACAATAGTGGCACTCCTCCTCCACTATAAAAGGCATTATATCTTTTTACCACCTCCCACATCTCATGCCGATTTGGATTGAAAAATTTCAAACCAAATAGATCTAAAAAATCCATCCCATAATACTATAATACTCACCTTTTTTATAAAGTCATCCAAGTAATACATCTAGTTCAAACTAAAAGGCGTTACCCGATTAAGAGGTAACATCTCTCCTCAACATCGTTACTTGTATTTAAATTTACACCCCATCAAATCTTATTATTAAATTTATATATAAAAACTTGTATAAAAAATATAATATTATTTTTTATTTTAAGGGTTTTTATAGAACATACACACACTTCCATTTAATGGGTAAAAACATACTGTTTGTGTACGGTGAACTACTGTCTCGTGAAATGATGATTGTTCATTTTTCATTTACCACCATTACTGTTTGGGAATTACTATAGAAAATATATCTATATATTTTATATATTATATTTATAATGTATTTATAATCCTTTAGTTATTTTATAACACATAATCTCATTCCTTCCATTTTGTGTAAATAGGAGAATATCATTTGTTAGATGTGATTGATTCACGCTACAAATGGAATATATAAATGATGGTTTTATTAAACCAATTTAAAATATATGTCATTGATATGATACTTTATTATAATATATATATATATATATAAGTTTCTATTCATTGTTTTAGTATAATAAATAAATTAAAGGATCATTCATCTGTACATAAGACCCATCATCTCCATGAATGGTGCATTCCATTTCTTATCTCCAAATATTTTGGATTACTATAAATACATACATAATTAACATAAATTATTTTCATATCATGGATTAAATTATTTATATGATGAAACCATGATAGAAAAAATAATTAAAACTTAAAACAAACTCAACAATGTATAAAATTAACACCTAAAATAGTGAAAATAGTGAATGATTGTTATCAAATGTATGATAAGATATTAAAGAATATAATATATAATATTATAAACCACAATATAGTTCTATAATATGCTAATAAAACTCTTAAAACATTATAAAATAATTTAACAGATGTTAACTTGAAAGTAAATGAAACATAAGTGAATTCCATCTCACTTTTTTACATCCCTATGATATATTTCATGTTCACCACTTACTTATTCTATGTGGAGTATCTACTACCACTTTTGATATCATTTTTAATTAATCCATTTATAAATCATGGTGTTTAAAAAATATATATAATTTTATTCTTTTATGAGTCTTATGATTTAAAATGTGTCAAAATAGAATGAGATAATTTGGAAAATTAAAAAATTATTTTCCTTAAGAACAATTTTAATGATCTTTCATTTACATTTGAGGAAATTATATGAACATTCTTCCATAATAAATTCCATTTTCTAATCCTTTGGTTATTAATAACATTTTTCAGGTATTAGTACCATTTTTACACTCTTTGGTACTCATGATGATTTATAATATGTTTTTACAAATACCCATCTTCATTTTCTCTTTAGTAGAAGAACCCGTTTTCTTCTAAAAACCCTATTTTATAAAAAGTTTTCATAAATGATTATAAAATTTAAAAAAAAATTATCAGAGGAATGTTTCTGATTTATAATTTATTATATGTATTTTAAAGTGATTTTAAAAGATTTATTTCAAAAAGTAAAAAAGGATATTTTCCTCAAGAATGTTTTTGAAATTCTTCTTCCATTTAATTAACTAAAAACCCTTTATTTTACTCCAAATATGAAATGTTGTATTTATACCATCCTTAATAATCATATGAATGGTTTCTGTTTTATTTAAACGGTTTATGGGTTATTTCGGTCTGGAATATTTTTAATGATATTTCATTTCCATTCGAGAATATTATATGACCATTTTTACAGAATTTATTTCATTATACATACTCTATTTATTCATGAAATTTTTCAATTATGAGTACCATTTTTACACAATTTGGTAAAAAATATGTTTTAGAAAATGGTTTTAGGATAACTTGACTACATTTAGTTCTTTAGTTAGAGAACCTATTTTCTTCTAAAAATACAGTTTTATAAAAAATTAAAATATGTTTTTTACATTTTTAAAATGATTCATTAAATGAATTTTTACCATTTAAAATATGTTCTATGTTTATAAAATTTATTTCCAAAATAAAATTTATTTCAAAATGTTATTCAAAATATTGGATACTTTCCTTAATAATTTTTTTAATGTTATTCTTCTATTCCATCAATTACAACAACCCTTTATTTTACTTCACATGGGATATGTTGTATTGATTCCTTCTTTAATCTTCCACTAGATGCTTTATAATTTATTTAGACGTGGATAGTATTAAAATTCACTTATTTTTATCCTTTTTGTCACCTTGAAATATTCAATTTCCAATGAAAATGTTACAATTAATTTCCCCTAAATATCCATATGATTTTTCGTTATTATAATTATTTCCTAAACAATATACCATTTTTTGTATGGTGTTTACTTTTAATGTTTTTTTATTATCTTTATAAATATTCATAAATTTGTATCCTTTATTAAATATTGATATTTGATAGGGAATATTTTTAATTCGATATGAGGGATTCCTAGGAAATGGAATACATTGGTTGGGGGCCACTTAAAGAATTCATTATGAGTTTGGGGCTCGTTAATGTTATCCCCTCAATGCATCAATTATCTAATGTGATTAAATTTGTTATTGAAATATGATGAAATTTGTTTGAAAAGGGAATATATGGGGCTCTACCAGCATAATAGTTTATAATGTCTGGTGATTAGGTCTAGAAGGAAATGGTTCCATGTACCTAGGAAACATTGTGTTTGATAATTAATCATTATCTTCATTAAATTTAGTTATTATTTATCCATGTTATTTTTAATCTATATATCCATGGAGTAATTTTCTTCTATTTTCACTTACTAAAAGTAATGTTTTTTAGTTTTTTACCTTTATATATTTATTTTATATTATCTACGTGTTGAAATGGAATGTGTTTCTATTTATTTACCATTTCATTTGATTATTCTAATTGATTCATTATTTATTTTTCTTTACATTACCCTTAATTAGAATTTTATATCACCCTTAATTTTTACTTTCCCCAAAAATATAATAAATAAACTATGTAAGACATTTAGGGATATACTAGATGGGATAAATTTATCCTTGAAGGGAAAAAACAATGTTATGATTATAATATTTAGTTATAATACAATAGTTATGTATATATATGGTTCACCAAGACTAATAAACTCTTCAATAATGTGGGATTTTATTCCATGTTATCATTCCCATTTAATGGTAGTAGACACCAGCTCCGGGCTCCTGGGGGTTGGTTTACAACATTCTTGGAGATGGTTGGACATACGTTTGCATAAATAGCGTGGACATTTTCAATGATCACTATTGGACAAAGTATAGTTTTATTTAATAATTCAATAAAAAAAATTATATAATAAATAACATTATATTTCTTTAAAAATAATTATATATATTATACATGTGACATGGTAGTAAAAAAAAATCAAATCACTTCATGTAGGTGCTAGTCCACTCGTATTGACAAACAACATTATCTTTCTTTAGTTAATGTATATGTAATAAATTAAATGATATATTTATATTTTAAAATGAAAAATTTTCCATTAACATCATATATAAACCTTAATTCTCTCATTATAACCATCTATAAGATCCATTTATGGAAAATAAATTACATTGGTCCATGGGGTGAATGATTATGGTACACATGAGAAATGGATTCCATTCCCATTTGATAGAGGATTGAGATTTATATTAGTTCATACATTATAATAAAAATATCTATGGTTGTAATATGTATTGATCTTTTAATATCATTTTGGTAAATGTAGATTTGAAGGATATGGTGTAATTAAAAAACATATATTCTCACTTATGAACAATATATATTATTAGGAAAACCTCTATTTATTAACATAATAAGACCTCTATGGTTGATATTATTCCTATAATATGAAATCAATAATGTGGATTGGGATTTAATGATTTGATTTGGGAAGTTATATACTGAAATAAAATATTTTTATGTGTGAAGAAATGATAATAATATGTGATATTTTAAAAGAGAGGGGCATGTCACTCTTTGAATTTCTTATATTTCTATTTATTATTAATTTAATTTTAATATCCAAAATATTGAAATTAATTATAATAGAAGACAAATAATGGTTGATAATAAATAATATAATCCAATACATTTTTTATTTATTTTTATCATATTTTCCCTTATCTATTTTAACCCATTCTTAAACATTTTCTCACTATGGTAATAAGTTATTTTACATCATTAGGGTCAATTTAGTCACAATAAATAAAAAAACGTACCATATATATATATATATATATATATATCCCATAGTTGATATATTAAACCATATTCTAGTCTCTTGTATTAATATATGATTTTAATTAATTTTATTTAATTTATTAAAATATTATTTTCATAATGTGTCAATAATTTTAATATAGAACTATTCATTAGCATTTACTTTTATAACATCAAAGAGAAAATTGAAATTAGAATAAAATATTGTTAAAATTTCTAAAATTATATTATTTTCTATAAACTTCTTAGGACACATTTAATATTTCATAGTATATATTTTAAAATTATTTCAATACCCTTTATTTAATTTTTCCATTAATAAAAAAATTAATGAGTCAACATTGTGAAATCATTTAAGTTAAATATTTATTCAATAAAAATTTAAATATATTTTCCTAATTAATAGAAATCATATATATTTTTACATTTTATTTATAACCTATAATAATTTTTTGTTATCCACTTCTTGAAAATATTACAGTTATTATAAAATTTATTTTGACATTTTTGACTTTGATTTACATAAAAGTTTATAATTGTAAAAATAATTTAAAAATAAAAAATTCAATATAACCAAACCATGGATTAATATGGAATAAATTTGATAGTATAATAAATTCCTGTCATTATTTAGGGTCATGTTATTGTACTTATCATATTATTTTTAACATTAATTACCTTATTTATCCTTAAATTCTGGAAAAAATCTTCTAAAGTTACTATTCATATTGAAATAAAACAAAAGGGAAATAATTTAAATTTTTAAAAGTATTGATATAAAATATGGAAATCATTTTTATAAATTCAAAATCAATGAATTGTGAAAATATAAAATAAAATTAAATTATAAAAACAAGATGAAAAATAATTTTTTTGAATATTACCTTTATCAAGAATAAAAATATTGTATACTAAATAAATATATAAGTTACATATTAAATGTATTAATTTTATTATTCTAAATAATATGGAAAAAATTTAATTTAAAATATAATCCAAAATTTGAATTTATCTTTAGAAATACTATAAATGAAAAAAACATTTCATTAAAAATTATTATTTTCCACTATTGACTGAAAAATAAACCATTTCAGGGAATTATCATGATTTCAAAAAGATTTATTTATGAATTGATGATTTCAAAAAAAAAACTATTTAAAAAATAATATTTATAATAGTTCTAGAATTTCATTATAAAATTTTTTCTTAAAATTATATAAAAACCATTTTTGATGAAAAGATATTTTAGATGAATAAATTTAAGTTACAAGATAACAAGTGATTATTTTATTAGATTAAATAAAAAAATTTATAATTAATTGAACAATTAGATTTATATCATAAAAATTTTCATCCTATTCATACACAACAATTTAATTGATAGGTTATGCGAGTAACATTAAATAATAACATTTCATATTTTATTTATGTTCATTTTTTTCTATTATTCATCAAATAGAATACAATTTACTTCCATTAAAAATATCAGGATGTTAAATTATCCGCCATTAATAGAATTTTTTTCAAAATTTGATAATGTCTAAGGAAATTTATGAATACTTTTTGGTAATACCTTTCCTAAAATACAATATCATAAATAGGTATAATAAAAATTCCTCTGGAAGAGAGATAAAGGGTAGTATGAAGGTAATCTAAAATAACACATATTGGGTTTCAAAATAGTAGAATATTTTTAGTAAGTGAAGATATGGGAATGGATGGAATGATTAATTTACAAATAACAATATAGAATCATAGAACTAAATGATCATATAAAAGTGAATGATATTGATATATTCAACAACCATAAATGAAAGAGGAATGGAAAAGACCAAGAATTCATCCAAAATTAAGGTAATAGAATAATTTTGTTTCAACATATTTCTCTTACAGTTGAGGTATTACCTACCATCTTCACTCTGAAGATAAAAAATTAAACTTATATTAATTGTAGAATTTATTCAATTAATAAATTGCACTATAATCTCATTATATTCTTAAAATAACAAGTAATCATGATAAATTTCATTCTTAGTATCACTAAAACAAAAAAAATTGTATGGCATAATACATATAAGAATAAAATGATATTCCTATAATAATTATATATGTATGAAATCCAAAATAGTTATTAAAATTTAATAACATTCCCATAATCTATAATCCACTGTACGAATAAATTATACACTACTTTTAAAAATTCAATTGTAAGATCTAATTTTTATCCTATATCAATAGATAAGTAAAAATCCCTACAATTCATTAATATAATCATGAATTTTACTGAACCCTAATGATTAGAATTATTTGATCATATATTGTTATAATATTTATCTCTATATCACTTCAATATTTGATAAAGACTTAACTTAAAAATTAAATATTGATATAATATTAAATATTTATTAAACATTTAATAAATAATATGAATATCTATAAGGAAAATTTAAAATCATATATTCCACCAAATGATATATCAATATTTAATCCTCCCATAAAATCAAATTATGATTTATTTACCTTTATCATATAAAGGTCATAACATAGTAAATCTCTTCTAAAATAACATTAATCACCTAATCACATCATCTATTTTAAATATCATTGTTATCTATACGATATATCATATGTTTCCAAAATCATGATAATCCTAAAAAATATCATAATAAATAAGAAATCACATTGGCCAGTGGAAGGCACTAAAATTTTGTCACACATTGATTTTTTCCAAGGCTTATGATCTTTCTAGATGTGATAGGTTGTCATGAGGCTAGAGTGTTTCCTTTTTTACTTAGTTTCATGTGTAATTTATTCTACCACATGGTTTTTTACAATGAAAGCTTAACTTAGTGATTCATGTAATTAAATATATCAAAGAAATTTTATTGATTCAAAAAAAGTAATTCATATAAACTCAGTGTGTTACATTCTACCTCAATAAAATATGTTTATCCCTCAGAATTAATCACTTCAATTCAATGAAATGTATATACTTATTCCTCACCATATCCTTGAGTTCACATATAACATCTTCCAATAGGTGGACTCAATATAAAATATTGACAAGGTGAGTAGTTCTGTATCATAGATCCTTCTCTATATAATCTAGAATATGTACCGGTTGTTCCACATAAGAATGATATTTTTCAATAGGAATGACCACAAAAATTTCTTCATTTGAAGGGTCATGCATATACTTTCTGAAGATATATTGATGGAATACATCCTGAACTTGAGAGTAGTTCAGTGGAAGTGCCTACTAATAGGCTATATTCTTATTACGATCATGAATTTAACATGAATAATATTCCTATGATTGATATTACCTTTATTCCCTAATATCATAACCTTATTCCATAGAGAAATTAATAGACACAAATTATCACCAACTTTAAATTATATATCACGTTAGTGATTTTTAGTATATATTTTCAATGTACTCTGAGATACCTTGTTGTGTTGCTAAATTTCTCTATCGTTATCTTTCATTTGATCAACTATCTGAGGTCACAATAACTTTATTTATCAAACTTTATTCCAAAAATTTGGAGATATACAATTCCATCTATAGAGGGACTTATAATGATATATATTAATAATTTATTAAAATCCTATTATTTACAAAAATTAAACTCAAGGATAGAATTGATACCAACCACCTTTGAAATACAAATATCATGATATCTAAAAATATGATAAGGTTTCAATTATTCCATTAGAATTATAATATTTTAGGGGAGTATATGTAGTGATGGAAATCATCTATATATAATGATCTCACTGGATACTTCTCTAGAAGTTGTAGGTAAACCTTAGATCTTAATCATACCAAATTAACTATGGTACTCTATGAAACCTTTTTACTTCATTAATATATATCCTAGAAAACTGATCTAGAGATATGTATTATTTTATTATGATAAAGTTGTTGAGTTAGTAATCCCATCAAATATGAACCATAATGAATTATTATTTTTATACATTTTAGGGTGTCCTACAACAAAATCAATGGTGATTTCCTACATTTCTATTCTAGTAGGGATAATTGATATAACATCCATTAAGATTTTTTTTATTTAGACTTAACTTGATGACATACCAAGAAACAAGATACAAAACCAGAGATATATCTCTTAATTCCAACACATTAAAAGATTATTTAAAAATCTATATATATCTTCACACATCCTAGATGAATAGATAATTTTTAACTATGATCTTCCCCTAAGAACTCATTATTCACATCTTTTATAGATAGAACACTTACATGATTTATGAAAATTATCTTTCCAATATGATGAATACTAGTCCATATTTTTTTTCTAATCCCATTTTTTAATATCATCATCTTTCTTATGTGCCTCTTTAATCCCCACTCTGGTGGATGGTTAAAAATCTAGTTGAGAAATATAGGATTTCTCCACTTATATTGGGATTTCCAGATCCATCATTTTTGAATCTTGAGGCATTATAACTTTTTAATCCTCATCATGGATAATATATCATGATACTTTGGGCACATATCATTCTCCATCTTGATCACTTTCATCGGGGGGTATTTTATTTGGAATTCATAATCTCTAATACACTCTAACTATCTTCTCGAGAACATATTCAATACCTTATACATTAATATATAAAATAAATTGATATGATCGATATATATATATATATATCACAATTTTATCTACAGTGATAATGGATCCAAATTGTTTATGAAAAAAATAAAGCAACTTACTCTATTTTTTTTAATTTTTATCATGAATCCTCATTTTTTGTGTGGAAAAAGCTATAAGAATGTACTAATTCATAATAATTCATCCAAATATTTCAATTGAAGTGTCATAGTAGAATAAAAACCCTTCTCCACTTCCGGGTAATGTAGGCATAATATTTCTGACTAAAATTCTCTTCTGTTCTTTGAAGATTTCCTCAAATTATTTTTTATAGAGGATTTTGTCTAAATTTGAGCTTACTTAGTGAGTGGATTAGATAGTAGTGATAAGTTCTCTATAAACCATCTACAATATCTAGATAAACCAAGAAATCAATGGATATTGGTCCATATTGGTTGGTTAATGAAAATATACAATAACCTCTATGTTTAATAGATCTAATGATATTCTTACCCTAGAGATTATATCCCCAAAATTAATCCATTTATAGTCATAATTCACAGTTTTTAAATTTTCCACAAAATTTTCCCTTATTTATAGTTATTAGCATAATTATCAAGTTTTCATCATTCTATTTTCTTTCCCTTTTAATTGATAATAATATCATCTATAAAAATAACCACAAAGTGGTCAATATAATCTATATAGACTGTATTCATTTAATCCATGATGATAGAAGAGTAATTTGTAAGACTAAATAGTAATTTATATTTTCAATGTATCTATACATTTCACAGAATGATGTATCAGGTATATCCTCATTCATGAACCTTATTTGATGATATCCATAATGAAGGTAAATCATGAAAAATTATTGACATTTTCAAAGATGATCGAATTGGTCATCAATATGGGATTGATGATTCCTTTTCTTTTTCATGGTCATGTTAAACAACAAAAAATAAATTAAGATTCACATTGATCTATCATTATTTTATCAAAACGGACACGTACACCCCATCTGTTCCTTGACAATCGATTTTATTTTTATTTATATAAATAAGATCCATGCCTAATGTGACATCAAATTCCAACAGATTAGGAATGGAAATATTTTCAAGAAAACTATTACTATAAACCAAACTAGAGAGGTATCATAGATTTGAGATGTGATAATAGTACTATTATGGGGTTTCACTATAAATTAAATATCTAATCATTTAGGTGGAATCATGATACACTTATCAAATTCTTTATGCATGAATAAATTGGTAGATCTAGATTTAAATAAGAAATGAGATATTCTATAATGTATTGTAATTGTAACAATCACAACATCTTTATCTCACCCCTTTTTAAAAATAGTTATGGTATGACGTTCCCCACTATCCATTGGAAGAAGATGTTGATGATTTCAATCATTTTTATTAACCTTCAAAAATGTGTAATGGTATGTATAGTTCCCATAATCCATGCATTCAAAACTCTAGATTATTGGTGGGGATTTTTGTATAGCTTTCCCTCTATTTGAATCATAAGATAACGTCTTCCCATTGAATTGAAAATCAATTTCATGATAACCTTCCCTTCCAAACCAGAAAATTTTATTAGTCCCTATAAGAAAATTTACTCTATGTTTATTCTAACTCTTTGAGAATAAAGGAAATCTCAAATTATTGTAACCATATTTTTTAAATTTCCCTTCAAACTCCATCATTCATTTATTATCAAAACCATGTGATTGATACATAAATATAAAATCTATTTCCACTGTGAAAACACATTAAAAAGTATCTTCATAGTTAATAATGTATATTATGGATGAATATATTCATATTAATGGTTTTAAAAAACTTTTTAATCGATAAAATTTACATTCATATTGGATGAAAATAACAGAATTTATCATGTAAATCATGTGAGTTTTTCCTCTTAGTTACCAATAGATTCGTCATCATTTTTCTTTTTCTCAATGATTTCCTTCTCCTAATTTTTTCGTAAAATAAATGTAATTTACTTATTTTGTTTGAACATGTCCTAATCCATAGAGTCAATTTCATCCAGTTTCATAATATTCTTGATCAATGCCTATTATAGATCCATATTACCTTTCAAATGATATAAATCCAACAATACATGATCATGACTTGAAATATGGAAAATATTAAATATATTTTCAATTTCAATAATATATTCTTCAGAAACTAATGGATAAGTGATTCAAATAAGGTAAGGTGGTTGTTTCTTCATAAAGGACTCAATATAATTTTATTACCTCATTTCATCATTTTAAAATATAAAATAGTTTGTAACTTGAGAAAGGATATCGATCATAGAAAAAAATTATTCTAGATCACATAACGTTGGATGTTCTGAAGGAAAATCATTTTATTGTCTATGACACATAGAATTAACTTGATTTCTTCAAGTTCCATCCACTCACTAAAAAAAAAACAAACTATTAGAAATAATAATCATAATGGGAAAGTATATTATCATGAAAAATCACCTGTATGATGTGTAAATAATGAAACATAGTTTATTAATATTTGAAACCTTTTGTTTATCCTAGGTAATTCATAGTAATAATATATTTAAATCATTCATAATGGTTTATAAATAGTTTGTGAAGTATTATATCATATCATTCTCGAGTGTCAAACCAGGTGTGCATCAAGGCCCATTATCATGAACCAATTAACAATCATGTCCAACTCAGTGTTCATTTTTTAGAGTTATTACGCAAATGTACCTTTATATAGGATACACATACGCTTTTTGTATCTAGGTAGGTATGTAATGGCTTGTATAATACTCTCTCAGCATATTACCAAGATTCTAGGAAATTTTCCTATACATTGACTCATCCATAGACTAATCCGTAGGTATATCATTAAGGATGCAACTAAGGTTTCATCATCCTAGTTCCCAAAGGATAACTAAAAACCTCATATTATAATCACTATTGTGACCCAGCCTAATCATACATACATATTAAATCATTTTTAATTAATATTTAATACATTACACAAACACACATCAAGGGACAATAGTATTTTATTTCCTTAGGAATCTAGGGAAAAAACAATGGGAACATAGGTAGACTAAAAAATATTCCACTATATTTATTATAACTATCACCCTTCAAAGAAATATCACATGTAAAACATTTCCCCATAACCTAATGAAAGGAAACATAATAAATGGTAATATTAGATTCTTAGTTAGTATAAAAAAGGGAGATAAAAGAGAAAAACATGAGTATAAGTGTATGAGAAGATGAATATAACATTTAGAAATTGTACTCTTCATATCAAACATTGCAATCTTAGGTCATGGAATAATGATTAGTACATTATAATATTTGAATCCTAATTATAACAGTGAACATAACTACAAGATAATAACCTTGAAAGAAATCATGGAATTATTTTCTTTCACATAAGAATAGAAAATCATTTCCCTATTCATAAAGGCTAATGGAAATAATTATTATAGTAGAAGGGGTTCACTCCCCAAACCGTCATAGTATTCAAGGTTCACACCCAATAACATCATAAGAGATAAAGTCCCTTAGTGAATTAGTTTTACTCCCCATTCTATTCATTTTTATATGAAGAGATATAAATCGTTACCCAATGCACAGGAGGGAGATATAGGTTCCATAAATCTCCTAATGAAAACCATATTTATGTGTTCAACAATATCATAAAACATTCATAATATCTAAACCCATGAAATGAAATATATTTAATAAGAATTTATTTATATCATAATGTATATAAAAAATATATTTTTCATAACCATTTTCTCATTTCATCATAAAATGACCCATTGATAGAATAGTTTTTTTCATAATATTGTTATCATGGTATAACCAGTGGAAGAGAAATGGGTTTCATAAAAATCATTCCATCATAAAAATAACCCATTCAATGAATGAATAATAATTGTATCCTTGGATATTATTTTCTATAAGTAAATGGTATCATTTATGTATGTTACCATATATGTAAAATTATTTTGATATATTATTTAAAAGATTTTTTGAGGAAATTATTATTTTCATTTTGGAAAAATCTTTTTAAAACATAAAACAATTTAAAAAAAATTCTTTGAAAATAACATTGAAAAAAATTAAAAGTAATATTCAATGAAAATTATGGTCAAGATTATGGAAATTTTCATTTATGTAGTACATGTTGAAATAGTGGTTCCTTTTAGGTTTTAAGTAAAAGACAAATAGAAGTTATTTGAAAAATAAAATGAAAATTTACTAAAAAAATCATGTAAAATATAATTCATGGGAAAAATTTATTTAATATTCATAATAAAATAATTTAACATTTTGGAGAACATTTTTTGAAACCCTAGTTATTGAGGAAAACAAATTTACAAACAATGGGAGAAATAAAATATATTTTCTTAAAAATATTTTCATTATCATTTTAAGTAAAAATGAGTGTAAAAAAGGAAAAAGTAGACAAAAATATAATTAATAACTATAGGAGGAGAAATTTTGTGAGAATATTGATATATATATAATAATATTTTATCATCTGAAACATAATCATAAAAAATCCTATTAATTAATGAGATTGTAAAATAAAATCATTGCCAATTTGGTATCATTGAATGATTATCCCCCTGAATAAATAAAGAAACATGAACCATAAATTATCAAAATGAAAATAAATTCATGATATTATATGTCAATTGGTTTGTATATACACCTCACAAATTAATATAGGTGCATGACATAATGATTATCTCAAAGAAACAAAATCGAGAAAAAATATCTTATGCTAAATCTTGAATTATATTTAACTCATTCAAAAAAAATATAATTAATAAAAATTAATTTAAAATATATTATAGAAAAATATTAACATATATCATACCATATATGATTTTTTTATTATAACAAATGGGCCCTGATTACAACACATACTCCCTACCTTAACATGTCTGTCTGGTCTTGGCCTACCAGTTACAACTAATTTCTCCATAGATTGGTGGTCTGCACTATAGGGCCCACCCACATGCCCGAACAGGTCATATGAATAATTATAATCCCCACAGGCCAACACATGTCCTTTCTAGTGTGATTTTTCCTTACTCACACACATCCTAGGAAACTTCCCAGAAGGTCACCCTTCCTGGTCACTACTCCAAGCCAATAATGGTTAAATGTGGAGTTCTTATCAGGTAGGCTCCCGAAAAGGAAGGTGCACCTTGTTGACATGAGTCATATTATTTAGTCATTTTACCCTCTATCCTTTTGGGGTGTTACATTCAAACCCTTTAGAGTAAAATTTCCTCATTGTGGGACCTAAATATCAACCTAGGTAGTGCACCACAGTTAAGGCCAGGTATAACATCTGATAACAAATATAATAGTTGGGCCTTGTTGAAGCACATACACCCCTCATTAACATGACTGTCAGGTCTCGGATAGCCAGGTACCAATAGTTTTACATCAGACACGTGGCCCCCACCCTAGGGCCCACCTACGTGCCCAAACATGTCATCAAACTAATGAACCTCCACATAGGCTAGAACATGTATTTTACAATGTGATTTTTTCTCTCTCACACACACCATAGGAAACTTCCAAAAAGGTCACCCATCCTAATCACTACTCCAGGATGAGAATGCTTAAATGTAGAGTTCTAATCAGGTAGTCTCCCAAAAAGAATGGTGAACCTTGTTAACACGAGTCATATCATTTAGTCATTTAACCCTTTATCATCCTAGGGTGTTATACTTATGGGCGTTTTTTTCCATTTTAATAATAATTCAATGTTAATGTTACATTTCAGGTAGTAACCCCATGGTTCTTCCTATATTATTTAATTTATTATTTTTTTGTCCTATTAAAATGATTATTCTATCATAATTTCCAGAATATTAAAAATGATTTTTATATAATATAAATTATATATATATGAATTTAGAGTAATCGATAATATTTATATACTGAAAATGAAATTCATCATTCATGGAGATTAGAGGTCATACATAAACCTGAACAGTATTTCCATTTTCTTGTATAATTGAAGGAAATAAAATTTAATGACTTATATTACAATTATAGTGTAGTTTATATTTTATTTAAACCACATATTCTAATTTAACCCATAATTAATACATTCCATATAATGGATGAATGAATCACATTGCTTCATGAGGTAGTTGTCCAACATACCCATGAGGGACTTTATCATCTTTCCAAAAAAATGAGACTATGATGGTATTTGTAATATAATAATTAAAAAATGATAATAAAATAATTTATAGCATAAATAAATTTGAAATCCATTTTATAACCATAATTTAATGGAGGTAGTGGAAAATGAATGACATAAGTTCAAGAGGTGGTAGTTGACCATACACATGAACATTGACTTCACAATCCACATGGTGAAAGTGGATATAGTTGTATATCATGTACATATCATAGAAACATCACAATATATTTATGGTACATAGGTTATTATATATTAATGGTATAATAATAATTTATGAAGTGGTGGATGAAATAAAAAAACAGTCATGGATGAAAATTACCTCTTCTTCAATTATCCTCCATAGGTTTCAACAAAAATCCATCATATGATGGGTTTATATAAAAATATAGAATCCAGTACATGGTAAGTGATTTTGGGATGTGAATTGGTAAGTAATATCCCATCTAAAATTTATTTAAGGTGTGAATAATAGAAAAAATGGGTGCCTTTTATAAGTGAGGTGAATGAAACACATGTATTTTTTTGAAAAAAAGGAACTTCATCCATGTGATCATATTGTAACAAAACACAAACAATATAAAATTAATTATCATATAATATATAATGAATAAGTAGTTCAAGTTTTTTTCGAAAAGTTTTGTATAATTTTTTACCCTTATCCTTTCAGTGTAACCCCCAATAACAGCGCTATTACCTTAACCATGAGAAATAATTTTTTCTATTTTTACTATTCATTTTAGAAAAAAATTAAATTTATCATATAAGGTAATATAAAAAATTATGATTAAAAATTTTTAATCCATTTATCTAGATTCTATACATTGAATTGGATATTTTTTTTAAAAATTAATCCCAAAGAGGTGATGAGAATGCTGGGTTTAAATGAAAAATTGATCAAAAGTGTACAAATATTTTAAATAAAAATTCAATATGAAATTGATTCAAGTTAAAAAAATTATATTAGTTGTTATTTAGTTGAGTTACTATTACCATAAATCTAATTTAAAAATAATTTATCTTTATATTAAAAATTCAATGACAAGGACATTTTTAGTTAAAATTTTATATATTTCACTATTTATCAAAAATTGAATATTTTGTTAAAATCTTAAAAACCCCGTTATTATATAATTTTGAAATTTTGATTTATAAATTAGTTTTATTTTATCAAATTCATCTTCTAAATCTATGAAAAATTAATTATATTAATGACGAAAAAATAAAAAGATTTTTTTGAGAAAATAGTATCTATTAAACATATAAATAATTTTTAGAAAAGTACATAATATTTTATCAATATGATTCATTTATATAAAACATTTATAATTAATATTTTGATAAAATAATTTCTATTAATCTTTATATGTTTAATTACTATGTTATAATATTCACATATGAAAAACATTAATAATAATACATTTCCGTTTTTGTTAAAACATAGTGTCATGTGTAATACAAACTGACCATGTTTTGTGTGTAGTGTAAGCATAATATAGTGTTGCATATATCCCATACTATCGAAGAAATTTAATTTATATGAAAAAAAATCATAAAAACCTTAGGTGTTATTGAGTAAATATGTGCACCAAGAATGTTCCATATTTAATCAATCATGTTTCAAGTGAATAAAAATAAAAATGTATTCTTTAATAAAATTACTACATTAATAAATTAAAAACAAATCCTGGGAAAATTCAAAATGTAAAATTTTTACACGTGTTATCAACTACCATAATTTATTTATTATAAATAAAAAGAAATTATATATAAAACCCAACACCTCTAATTATTGAATCCATTAATAGAAATATACCACTAATAAAAAACATTGCATCCCAATGAAAAAGGACCATTTATCTAAATCAGAAATTTATATATTGGTAAAGGTGAATTATAAAAAATAAATATCTATGTAAAAGATTACCACATACCTCCTCCATGTCATCGTCTTGGTATAAAATTTTCCCTAACTCACATCAATATTAAGGAATAAAAATTCCTTGCACTGTTCAATAATAATCAAGAAAATAATGATTGGAAAAAAATAACATAAGAAAAATTAATATATAATCCAATACATACACCAATTCAAAACCTTACCCACAACATATTACCAAATTTAAAAATATGAATAGAATGACAACACATTAAATTCTAATATATTATATTTACTCCTCCATTTAATAACTCTATTTTTAACATTATTTGGAGTTTATCTAAACTATCCATATTTTAATACACTACCCTTATAATAAATAATCACGTAATAATTCGAAAAAATACTCAATTTTTAATATTATTTTTTATATCATCCCTCTTAACCCTCATCTAATATAGATCATCCCTATATACTGGTTCCATCCACCGTACTCAATTAAAAAAATAACCAACCTTTAAAATATTTCATCATTCTTTGATATTTATACTTGATTACCACATAACTTCCAATTGATAATGTTAATACAATATTAATTCATTTTGATTAATTGAAACTATATATTAAATTTTCATTAAAACTATGATATAACTCTATATTTTTAAACATTATATTATATTTCCATATTTTTATAATGTTTTATCCTTTTATTAAAATTGCCCAATCTTATTCAAAAAATTTTTATTTCATACTAAAAAAATAAACCTCCAACATGTAATTAGTAATTTGATGCATCCTTCAGAACAATATAGATATAGAAGTGTTACATATGAATTTTCAAGTAATATATCATTGTTTTCATTATCAATAAACCATTATATGATGTTACCATGACCACAAAAAACCACAAATATATGATAATTCTAAGAAAAACATCCCATGTTACTATCTAGTATATACAAAAATCTTAGAGAAGTAATAAAATAAGATAACATGTTTTTGATAGTTATCCATTATTTTTAATCATTTTCCACTCAAAATTAAGTTTCTACCAAAAAAACCACATGTTTCATTATCAGTGCTCATACAAAATTATTATTATTTAATATCCCACCGCAAATTCCGTAGTCATTTTCACATTAAATTTGAAAATATATGAGAGATGGTATGAAATGTTTTTTCTGTGTAAAATTAATTCTATTACATTCTTATCTAAAATCATGATAGGGAATATTAAATGTGACTATTTTTTTATTTCAATGTATATAATAAATTTTTTTCATTGATGTATAAGAAATTATGAACCATATATCTCTTGATAAACTATAACCAAAACCATAAAATCCTAAAAAAGATGACAAATATTATGTACCTTTCATCATTTCAGCCTCTTTTTCTATCTTCATCACTATGACATTAATTAAGTTCCTCGAATGTTTTCCTATATAATCTATCCTCTATGTTGAAAACAAGGGTTGATGGAATAACCTAATCCATGGGTTATATTATCCTTTAATCCATGGAATTATAGTACCGAAAATGGTAAAAGGGGAATAAGAAATTAGATGAAGGGATTATCAGATAGAGGACAAGAAATCTAAAAATAAAACGATCAAATGTTAGTAACCTCCTTATATAAAAACAAGGATTCCCCATTTTAATTTTATATTTAATAATATATTAATATTATATGAGTAACTTCTGTAACAATTTATGTAAACCTTAGTTGATTAGACTCCCATATGTTTCATGTTATGAAACATTTATTATAGATGAAAATTTTTAATGTGTGATGTTAAAATTGATATAAATTTAATGAATTTAAATCATGAAAAATTTAGGATTCTATTGTAATCATATAGAATAAATTTTATCATTTTGATATATCAAAGGGAATCACTCAATATCACTATATAATAGCTTACAATATGAATAAAATGAGATATATAAAACGATTTTGGAATGCATATTTCATACCATATGTCATATCTGTAAGATTCTATGTGATATATAGAGACCCAAAGCTTGATGTACATATACATTACATTACTTCTGCGGAATAATTAATACATAACGAAAACAGACACACAAGGACCCTAATAGTTTAATGTCTTTGGAAACTCGGAAAATAATCTTCTAATTTTGGTGAAAGATTTTCAACATCTCCCATAAAGATCTTCCCCTTTTGTTTTCTTACCTAAAATCTTTCTTTAAATCCTGGGGAAAAGAAAACATATAAAGGGTGAGCTCAAATGATCAGTAAGGGTAAGCATAGAGAACATAAAACAATCCATAAACATTTGATGCAAAAACATGAACATAAAATATTAACATTAAAATCATCAGCAACGACATAAATCTTGGAAGTACACAAGGCATAGATCATAAAGGAACATTAGTCATGATAAACTAGCATGGTAATAAAACATGTAATTGTGGCATCCATCAAGCACATGTTATGATTTCCAGAGTAGCCAAGGCATTGTTGCCTAGACTATCTTAGTGGACAAAGTCCCATTCTGAATCGAGTTCACTCCTCGTTCCAGTCCTGTAACACTGAACCAGATTAACTTACCGTTCCAGCCATGTCTAACTCATGAGATATAAATCTTTACCCAATGAATTGGAGGGAGATATATGTCCCACCCATATCATAATTAAATCATTCTTACTTGTTCCACAAAATAAAATTAAAACATTCATCATGACCCAAAAAATAAAATGGGTTTCATAAACATCATACCATCATCACATAATCCATATAAAACAAATGGATATTTCATCATAAGAAAAGTGAAACAATGTATATCATATATAAATTATTCTTGAAAGATACACATATGAAATAATTACATCTTAGATGGAAAATGGTTTTGATAAAACACTTGAAATGAATTCTTGGGGAAAATATCCTTTCTTCTTCAAAATCATTTTCTTTTCACAAAATCTTATGCAATTTTAAAAGAAAATTATTTTGTTGAAAATAGTCATAAAATCTTGTATAGTAAGCTTCATGAAAATAAGGCGTTATGAAACCATAAAAATCCGTTCACGCTGTATAAGTTAAAAATAACATTCTTCTCGTACTTTTTTCCGAAAAGTCAAAAAGTACCTCGTATGGTAAACAAAAGAAAGATTCCTTCCATACGATGTGGTAAAAGTAAAAAAGGGGTAAGAATGACTTTAAACATACATGGAAGAAAATTAAACATTTTATGAAAACATTTTGAGAACATATGGACATGGATAATAAATATAACCCTAGTAAATACTCACGAATAAAAAATCTCGGATAAGAAAGAGATTGGAATAATTATCCCTTAACTTATGTCTGATATGCTTTGTATGTATCAGAACCTCATGTATAATGATTTAAATAATTTAATTGACTTATTACAGAATCATATAGATTGTTATGATATCATATAAGGTTTACTTATGACTTTATATTACCCGTTCTTTTGAAAATTCGACGTAAAAGCAGCGATTTGGGTAAAATCGTTTCATTTATTGTAAGTGTTTTGACTTGTTGTTCTTGATATTATTACTTATATCCTGATTTACTTAATTCCAGAATGTAAAAAATTATTTATATATAATATATATTCAGAATATACTTATATATATGATAGATCGATAAATGGAATGAAATACACCGTTCATGGAGACGGTAGGCCGTACGTACGCATGAACGCTATTTTCGTTTCCTTATTGAATTGAATGGAATTAAGTAGATGAAATACATATATATATACATAAATCCAGTATCATTATTATGTCATATATTTCATTATTATTCATTATATATACTTTATAATCATTCATGAATGGTTAAAATGGAGAATGGATCTCATCATGTAGTGGAGACGGTAGTCCGTACGTACGCACGAGCGATGATATCATTCCCATGATCGTGGAATTGTATTGAAGTGTATGTATAATATTTAAGAATCAATATCACTTTACAATAATCATATATAGTTATTTATTTACACCATTATACCCATCCAATTAAGGTGGTGGTCGAAAACAGATTACACCACGGCGTCGAGACGATATTCCATACGTACACACGCGCGGTGATTTCGTTTTCCATAGGATGGATAGAAGGTAAAATAATGTTTTTTAATATATATAATAACATATAATTATATAATTAATACTGATTTTATTACTTTATAATGATACAACTAAAAAATAATAAGTAGAAGAAGAAAGAAACTTGAGAGAATCGGAAGAAGAGATTACCTCTTCTTCGACGCACCTCCTTTAAGCCTTCTCTTAAAGAAGTAGAGTTGGTCTTTTGAGAAGACCAGAACCTCCAGAATGTTTCTAGGGAAGTGTAGAAGAGAAATGGGATGGTTTTGGCCGAGCTTCAAGGCTCAAAATGGTGTGAAGAGAAGTGGGAAGGGGTTCCCTTTTTATAAGGGAGGAGAGGGGCACCTTTGGAAAAACATAAAATATTATTTTATAATAAAGTCATATACGGTTTATAGTAGCTCCAAATTTATTTATTTCTAAGATAAAGTGTGTATGGGTCGAAATCATCTCAAAAAATAGATTTTATACAAGTTTAGGTTACAATTTTAACCATATCATTTAGATTTAACTCTAAGGTAAATAATTCATCTTTTACCGTGTCTTCTTGTTTCTTACACTATATGGTTATTAAACTTACTATGACAAGACAAAAGAACCTCAAGGGGTTTATTATTAATATATATATCCTTATCTAAGTCATTTGGCCGAATCTTATATTTTTATGAATAAAATAACAATTAATAATATAATATTTGTTTTAAAAACTATTTTATGTCTATTTTGACACTATTTGGTAATTGATTTTTGTGAAACTCATAACAGAATGATTAGTTCGAAAAAAGTAAATTAAATCAATACTAACATTTCATATTAAACTATAAAATTATTTTAATTCATAATAAGTCTCAAATTACATTTATCTGGGTATTTATAATATCAATTATTGTAATATTTCATTATTTAGGTAATTACTACATCACCATTGTTTCATAAATAACTTATATTGTTTAATGTCAAAAAATTATAAAAAACTACCATTAGGTATGAAATCTTTTTATATTTCTAATTAATATTTATAGTAGAATTTATATTATGTATAACCCTATATTAAAAATGAATTAGTTATTAAACTTTGATTTTAACTATTTTAACCTTTCTTTAAATAAATTAATAATAAATGTCCTAATCTAATCCAAGTGGACCTAAATGGTCATATATTATTCAAAAGGTTGTTTTTGGTCTAATTACACTTATCCAATAGAATTAGGACATGTGTTAGGGTAATAATAATATCATTTTTACCCTTAATTACCCTATTTACTTTTAACCGTGGTAAATAAAAGTAAAAAGCTACTATTCACAAAAAATTATTTTCATATCATTGAACCAAATTTTAGTCCTTGATATTAACCATGTCTCTCAGATTTTTGAAATTCCACTCACAGAAGCGGTAAAATTATGTTTTATGTGAATTTCCAAATTCTCCTAGGAGGTGGGTAAAAGACGGTGAAAAGTTCAATAAAATTTTTATATATCTAAAATTATTATAAAATGACTCAAATGAATTAAATTAAACTTATATAGGTATTATTTATCAATTTTGACATAAAATAAATTTAAATAGAATAAATAATTATTTAAATAAAATGTCGGTTTTTAAATAGTAACCAAGTGTTTTCACTATTCATCAAAAATTGAGAGTTTTCAGAAAAATAAACAAAATTCACCCTAGGCTAATTTCGATATTGCAAATCCAAAAATTAAGTCCATTTCAAAAGATTAAAGTTATAAATTTTTAAAAAGTGGGCATGACTATTCATAATGGCTAGTTGATATAACATATCTTTGTTTAGTGAAACTCGGTATTGCGTACAACACACGCTATTGTGAAAGGTCGCGATTGCGTGTAATGAAAGCCAAGTCCTGGATGCATGTAGTTCAATCTTCTTTTTGGTGTAGCATACAACACAAAACATCAATAAAATTAAAAAGAATATTTTTCATAAAATCTCGGGGTGTTACATTCTACCCCCCTTAAAATGAATTTCTCCTTCGAAATTCATCGGGGTTATAAATGGTTTACTACTCGAAAGTTTCTTTAATAGAAAACCACATCATAAAGAGGAATACCAAATCCAATATTTAACAACTAAATTATGAAATGTATCGTTTAACCAAATTAACTAATCACTGGGTTTTCACATAGGAAAACATAGGTGAAAATATGGATACGGAAGAGAAATCTAACCATTATGTTTTGATGGAGAGTGGTATAGAACATGGCTATGAAAAATCCAACAATAAAAAAGCCATAGATTTGTGATGATCTAAGGTACCATATGATTCATCGGATATAAGGGCACTAGGACAACATTTTTGCTTTTCGAGATCATTTCTCTAAATTTGAAGAAATTGGAATTAGAAGAAATACTTTCTTGATTTTGGTACAGTCTCACCGTTGGTCGTTCCTTGGAGAATTTCCACTTCATCTCTTAAATAAATGAAGTTGAATTTTTCATTCGTGAAGTGTTAATAGATCATGTGATAGAATGATGTGTCATTCCATCCGTCTCAAATAAAAGGTTAGAAAAAGTTATCAAAAATACATAAGTCCATCTATAGTGAGATTAATCATATATGGTTCCTAAAATGGACTTATACTTCATATATCATACTGCTTAATATAATAAAACTAGTTTCTACTAAACAGGGACTTCCTGTAGGCCAGTGGTAGGCGATAAAGGCCTGTCACACTTCAGTTGTGGGTTTGATTCCCACATCCTTGTCCGACGCGGCAGGTTGTCGCCTGTTCTACAGGTTGCCCTTTTTCTAAAACTACATTATTATGACATTCCATAAATAATATCAAAAACAAATTCTAGCCTTAAACAATTCTATCTGATGTCCAACTTAATCCATTCCAACCTTTAAGCTTATGGAAAATACATCTGTCCAATCTCATAGTGTAAAGAAAATTATTACTTGAGAGGTCACATAACAAGCACGTGAATACCATCATTTATCCCCCATATATCATAAGATATATCTTGTTGGTCACATTCCAAACACGTGAATACCTTAATCATGTATTCTCTTGGAAAATGAATACCCATTGAACCTTAGTGAAAACATAAATGCTGTCAAAAGTTAACTCTTTCCACATACCAAAATAAAAAATATTCTATATACTCAAACCATGATATCACTTAGTCCTTATATCAATAATGAGCTCATGAATACTATCAAAAAAATGTATTTTCTCCTTATCCCTTTATTATGTGCATATCATCTACTTTCCAAAATATTTGAATCACTTTTCATGGTTGTCAGTACCATATTCTTATAGAAAACCACAATAGACCAATACAAAGATATTTCAAAATTCAATGATACTATAAATGAGATTCCATGATACTATTTTGAAATCCCATTACATAAACACTTAATCATTACACAACATCATTGTCATACTCAACATAAAAAATAGTGATCGCATGTGACATCCCTTTATCCTTTTCCTTAATAGGTTTCTCACGTTGATCATAATTAACCCTTATATTAGGGAATTGATTAGCATAAGGCCCCATTTCCTTGCACTTGAAGCATTAATGTGTTGGTGGTGCGTTCTCTGCAATATTTTCTTCATTCACATCATTAGAAACACTTTTTCCATTACTTCGACACTCAGCTGCTCAATGACATTATTATCCACACTTAAAACATTTTCTAGTCCCTTTAAGGCAATCTCCACCATGCATCTTTCCACACTTTGAGCATAAAGAAACATTCATCTTCTTTTCACCATTATTCTAAGATTTCTCCTCGAACTCCATCTTTCATTTCTTGTCAAACCCATGAGATGGGTATGTTATACCAACTACCAGTTCTACCTTAATAGCACAACGCCCGATTTCTTCATAGCTACTGAAGTCTCTTATAGCTAATTCCCTTCGAAGACTTGGTTTTAAGCCACTGAAAAATCAATCAACTTTACTTTCAGGTTAGATGATAAAGCCAGATGCATACCTTTCAAGGCTTGTAAAATTAGCTTCGTATATACAAAAAAATTCATCATACTTCTTCTTAAGCTCAAGGAACTCATTTTCCATCTTTGTTCGAAGAATACGAGGGAAGTACTTACTGAAAAAACAGTTCTTGAACTCGTCCCATTCCATGGATTCAATTTCATCTTGGGGCCTTGTATTCTTAATTAGAGTCCACCACTAGTCTGCTTCACCTTCTAAATGGTAAACAGATAAAATGACTTTTTCATGTTCTGAACAACGAAGTATGGAAAATATCTTTTCAATGGTACTGATCCATTGTTCAGCAATAAGTGGATCAGAAGACCCATTGAAAGACGGTGGACGTTGCCTCATGAAGGACTCAATAGAATATTGTCCCCTTCTCTGATCATTTCGAAATCCAGAATGATTCATAGCTTGTGTAAGTATAGAAATAATATTTTTCACTCTATCTCCCATCACATTTGGTTTCTTAGGAGGAAAACCATTGCATTGTTCATTACATAGATCAACACGGTTCCTTCATGTTCCAGCCATCGTCTAAATCCCAAAAAGAATAGTGTGAGAGGCAAAAATCATGCTAGGAAAACAACCTAACAAAGGGGGAGTAACTTCAATATCTAACATCTTAGGTTTAATTCCAATATCGTTACCATAATTCTAGGACTATAACCTATACTTACACTTAACCTTAGGGACATCCCTAGACATACCTTAGAACTATATCTAGGGATCTCACTAAATATTTCGCATCCTAGTTTCCAAAGGTTAAATAAACCTTTCCTCTGATACCAACTATAGAGACCCAAAGATTGACGTACATAGACATTACATTACTTTTGTGGAATACTTAATACATAATGAAAAAAGACACATAAGGACCGTAATAGTTTAGTGTCTTTTGAAACTCAGAAAATAATATTATAATCGTGGTGAAAGATCTTCAACATCTCCCATAAAGATCTTCACCTATTGTTTTCTTACCTAAAACCTTTCTTTAAATCCTGGGGAAAAGATAAAATATAAAGGGTGAGCACAAATTCTCACTATGGGTAAGCATAGAGAACATAAAACAATCCATAAACATTTGAATGCAAAAACTTGAACATAAAATCTAAACATTAAAATCATGAGCAATGACATAAATCTTGGAAGTACACAAGGCATAGATCATAAAGGAACATTAGTCATGATAAAATAGCATGGTAATAAAACATGTTATTGTGGCATCCATTAAGCACATGTTATGATTTCCATAGTAGCCAAGGCAATGCTGCCAAGACCATCTTAGTGGACAAAGTCCCATTCTGAATCGAGTTCACTCCTCGTTCCAGTCCTGTAACACTAAACCAGATTAACTTACCATTCTAGCCATGTCTATCTCATGAGATATAAATCTTTACCCAATGCATTGGAGGGAGATATAGGTCCCACCCATCCCATTAATTAAATCATTCTTACTTGTGCCACAAAATAAACTTAAAACATTCATCATAACCCAAAAAATAAAATGGGTTTCATAAACATCGTCCCATCATCACATAATCCATATAAAACAAATGGATATTTCATCATAAGAAAAGTGAAACAATTTAAATAATAGAGACATTATACTTGAAACATACACATATGAAATAATTTCATCTTATATGGAAAATGGTTTTGATAAAACACTTTAAATGAATTCTTGATGAAAATATCCTTTCTTCTTCAAAATCATTTTCTTTTCACAAAATTCCATGAAATTAAAAAAACGTATTTTGTTGAAAATATTCATAAAATCTTGTAGAGTAAGCTTCATGATAACGAGGTGTTATGAAACCGTAAAAATCTGTTCACGCCATATAAGTTAAAAATAACATTCTTCTCGTACTTTGGTCGGAAAAGTCAAAAAGTACCTCGTATGGTAAAGAAAAGAAAGATTCCTTCCATACTATGTGGTAAAATTAAAAAAAGGGGTAAGAATGAATTTGAACATATATGTAAGAAAAGTAAATATTTTTTGAAAAAATTTGGAGAACATATGGACATGGATAATAAACATAACCCCAATAAATACTTACGAATAAACATTCTCGGATAAGAATGAGATTGGAATAATTATCCTTTACCTTATGTTTGATATGCTTTGTATGTATCCGAACCTCCTGTATAATGATTTAAATAATGTCATTGACTTATTACAGAATCATATTCATTTTAATGATATCATATATGGTTTACTTATGAATTTATATTACCTGTTCTTTTGTAAATTCGATGTAAAAGCAGCGATTTGGGTAAAATCGTTTCATTTATTGTATGTGTTTCGACTTGTCGTTATTGATATTATTACTTATATCCTGATTTACTTAATTCCAGAATGTAAAACATGATTTATATATAATATATATTCATCATATACATATATATATGACATATTGATAAATGGAATGAAATAAACCGTTTATGGAGACGGTAGGTCGTACGTACGCATGAACGCTGTTTTCGTTTCCCTATTGAATTGAATGAAATTAAGTAGATGAAATACATATATATATATACATAAATCTAGTATAATTATTATTTCACATTTTTCATTATTATTCAATATATATACTTTATAATCATTCATGAATGGTTAACATGGAGAATGAATCTCATCGCGTCGTGGAGACAGTAGTCCGTACGTACGCACGATCGATGATATCATTCCCATGATCGTGGAATTGTATTGAAGTGTATGTATAATATTTTAGAATAAATTTCAATTTACAATAATCATATATAGTTATTTATTTACACCATTATAAACATCCAAGTAAGGTGGTGGTCGAAAACAGACTACACCACGGCGTGGAGACGGTATTCTGTACGTACGCACGCTCGATGATTTCGTTTTCCGTAGGATGGATAGAAGGTGAAATAATGTTGTTTAATATTTATAATAACATATCAGTATATAATTAATACTTATGTTATTATTTTATAATGAGACAACTAAATAAGAAGAAGTATAAGAAGAAATAAACTTGAGAGAATCGGAAGAAGAGATTACCGCTTCTTCGACGAACCTCCTTTAAGCCTTCTCTTAAGGAAGTAGAGTTGGTATTTTGAGAAGACCAGAACCTCCAGAATGTTTCTAGGGAAGTGGATAAGATAAATGGGCAGGTTTTGGCCGAGCTTCAAGGATCAAAAGGGTGTGAATAGAAGAGGGAAGGGGTGCCCTTTTTATAAGGGAGGAGAGGGGCACCTTTGAAAAAATGTAAAATATTATTTTATAATAAATTCATATTCATTTCATAATAGCTCCAAATTGATTTATTTCAAAGATAAAGGGGGTATGGGTCGAAATACGCTCAACCAATAGATTTTAGACAAGTTTATGTCACAATTTTAAACTTATCATTTAGATTTAACTCTAAGTAAAATAATTTAATTTTTACCGTGTCTTCTTGTTTTCTTACACTATATGGTTAATAAACATACTATAACAAGCCAAAAGAACCCCAAGTGGTTCATTATTAATATTTATATCCTTATATATGTAATTTGGCCTAACCTTAGATTTTTAGGAATAAAATAACAATTAATAATATAATATTTGTTTTAAAAACTATTTTATGTCAATTTTGACACTATTTGGTAATTGTTTTTTTTGAAACTAATAACAACATTATTAGTTCGAAAAAAGATAATTAAATTAATACTAACATTTAATATTAACCTATAAAATTAGTTAAATTCATAAAAAGTCTAAAATTACATTTATTTGGGTATTTATAATATTAATTATTTTAATATTTTGATCATTTAGGTAATTACTCCATCACCATTGTGTCATAAATAACTTAACTTATTTAATGTCTAAAAATTATAAATAAAATACCATTAGGTAGGAAATATTTTTATCTTTCTAATTAATATTTATAGTAGAATTTATCGTATGTATTACCATATATTAAAAATGAATTAGTTACTAAACTTTGATTTTAACTATTTTAACCCTTCTTTAAATAAATTAATAATAAATGTCCTAATCTAATCCAAGTGGACCTAAATGGTCATATTTTATTCTTAAGGTTGTTTTTGGTCGAATTAAACTCATAAAATAGAATTAGGACATGTGTTAGGGTAATAATAATATCATTTTTACCCTTAATTACCCTATTTACTTTTAACCGTGGTAAATAAAAGTAAAAAGTTACTATTCACAAAAAATTATTTTCATCTCATTGAACCACATTTTAGTCCTTGATATTAACCGTGTCCCCCAGATTTTCGAAATTCCATTCACATAAGCGGTAACATTAAGTTTTATGTGAATTTCCAAATTCTCCTAGGAGGTGGGTAAAAGACGGTGAAAAGTTCAATAAAATTTATATATATCTAAAATTATTATAAAATAACTCCAATGAATTACATTGAACTTATATAGGTATTATGTATCAATTTTGACCTACAATAATTTTAAATTAAATAAATAATTATTTAAATAAAAAGTCGGTTTTTAAATAGTAACCCAGTGTTTTCACTATTCATCAAAAAATGAATGTTTTCAGAAAAATACCAAAAATTCACCCTAGGATAATTTAGATATTCCAAATCCAAAAATTAAGTCCATTTAAAAAGATAAAATTTATAAAATTTTAAAAACTGGGTATTACTATTCATAACAGCTAGTTTATATAACATATCGTTGTTTAGTGAAACTCGGTATTGCGTACAACACACGCTATCGTGGAAGGTCATGATTGCGTGTATTGCAAGAAAAGTCAGGGATGCATGTAGTGCAGGCTCTTTTTGGTGTAACATACAACACAAGACATAAATAAAATGAAAAAGAATATTTTTCATAAAATCTCGGGGTGTTACATGATATATCATATAACACATCATATATGTAAAACGATGTCTCCATTATCTCTATTAGTCTCTAATATTCACTAAAGAGACATATAGTTTTTATTATTTCTCATTATATTTTATTATACTCAACAACCTATGACACCCTTTTTAAAACTTCATTTGGACATATGCCAAAACTATTTTGGAATGATATCATAAAATTCCTAATATATTAGATCATAAAAAATTCCATATAATTATACATCCAATATAAATTTTGGATAAACATTAATACCCATTTAGATTATCAGTCCCCATTAAAAATAAATTCCTTTTTTCGAAACTAAAAAGTGTTACATCATGGGCTTTTGTTCCATCAGCAGAAATATTCAATTCCTATATTAGTGAAATAAATTGAAGGGAATATTTTAGAATAAAATAATTATATTCTAGGTAAAAATGGATCTAACATGTTACCCATCATAAACATATATCTCTATAATTATGTCCAACATCTATATCTTATATAAGAATTATTTTTCATAAGATATATTTTCAATGAAATTGAGTATCAATTAGACAATGTGAATTTCAATCATGTATAGTTACTAATATATTACTAATTCCATAAAAATAGACAAAACTAGAGGATGAATATATAAAATTTCATTCATCATAATGGATTATCACATTGCAGGACCCCTCATAATGAATCGACCTGAGTTTCCCTAAAACCCGACACCTGACCTAATCTGCTACATACTCAAAGGGCATTCCCAGTCCCCACGGGCTAGCGACAAGCACTCAGACATCGAACAAATAAGAAGAGGGAATTATTTCTACTGACTTAAACCACCAAATAGAATATATATATATATATATATATATGTATATATATATTTAATGAAGGAGAAAATATAATACTATCTAATATATATTCCATAACATTCAAAAGACAACAAAAATGAACAATTGGAAAGTAGTGAAAAACTATAAAGGACAAGTCCAACTACAATGGAATAAAACCAACAACTACTCCAAGTGATATAATGAATGAACTCCCACCATCTCACCACAAGATAACCTACTCAACTAAAAAGAAACCCCACTACCTCACTGCGGTGCCATGCCTTTCCCTGCAATAGAAGACATAAAAAGGTCTACACACCACTAAATAGGTGCATAGGGTGCGAGATAACATGAAGAGTAGGATCCCAACAAGATGTTCAATAGAAAGTATCTTTATATAAATTAATTTATAATTATTTTAAATAAAACATGTAAATATAATAAGTAAATGAGTTTTTATAGAAAACATGGTAAATATTTCCATTTTCCAAAGTCTTAAACCAAAGTAGGTACAACATGCATAAAAAGAATAACTCAGAAAGAAAATTAGTCGAATACAAAAATAGTTTCACATGCATTATAACCAAGGAACACTGTACGTCATACTATCAAACTACTCATAAGAAAATAAAACATGTTCACAATCTAGTTTCTAGAAAACAAGACGGTGAAGTTGAGGAATACCCCATGAGTAAACCCCATGAAAATGTCACTATTCGTACCCTAGAACAAAGCGACTATGAGATAGGGAAAATCCCCATAAGAAAACCTACTGGTAATCACAAAAAAAGGACGATGGACTCAAGCTAAACCTTCCATATATATACCAAAGGTAACCCATATGCTCATTTTCACAAATCAATTTCAATGTTTCAACAGTACCCAATCCTTTTCATTTTTCAAAAACTCGGTACAAACCATTTCTCCTCAAAATACTTTTTTAACATTCATAAACAATCATTAAAATTTCTTTTATAAATAAATTTAGAAATCAAGATTGATCATGTTATTTTCATAGGCTAGAGACAGAACCACCCACCTCAAAGCTCAGGTCTTAATCACCCTCAATGGTGTTAACTAACAACGAAACCCAAAAACCCAAGTGGAGACCATATAATCTAATCAATACACCATAAAAATGATTTTAAATGGATTGAAATGGAATTGGGAAGAAGAGGAAACCTCATACCTCATGAACTAAATCCCTATGTGCCATAAACTACATGGAATGGCATCTGGAAGGAGATCACATAGTGGATCCTAGAAGAAAATAAGAGGAAACACCAACATATATCTTTGGATATGATAACACATCCTAAGGGATCTATAAAGATCAATAATAATGAATAATAATAAAGTATAATCACTTGGAGAGATGCTACTCAATTGAAATGGAGATCGAGTGCTGATTGAATCAATTTAGAAGGAGTGGAGTCACTCAAAAAACGTTTGGGAATGAACTTGGGTTGAGAGAACTGAAGATCTAGAGAATGAACTGAACCAAAATTTCTGCACACCTACTTTAAAAACTATATGAGGATCATTTCCTGAAATGTAATACAATTATAAAATGTGAAATCCATGGTGTAAGAGTAAGATGAAAAATACATCACCTCAGATTAAAAATACATTATTTAAAGAGTTCACGATGTGAAACCACTCTTCACGTTGTGAATGATTTTACAACCTTAATCCTCTTTCAATGCTTATACTTAGAAACCATTACATGATGTGTAACCGAGTTACAAAACATGTAATACTCTTTCAGCCTGTAGAAAACATTGGTTAAGGATGAAAGTACAAAAAATCCTTGACTTCACCATAATGAGGATCCTACCAATCTCAAAGGAGGGGAAAACTACAGTGAGGTTAAAGGGGTATCTGATAGATCATTAATAGGATGCTAGAAACTCCCCACCAAAAAGAATTTTCATCCCTAGGAATTCATGTGGAAGATGTTATCCCTAGAGAAAGATTAGTCCAATACTCCCTCACCAATTATTCATATTTCCAAGTCTCATGAGAATCTAATCCTTATTACCATTGAAATCTTACCAATGGAATGGAATTCCCACACAATACTTTCACTTGAGATTCAATGATCTTAACTTGTATCTCCAAAACAAAAACATCTTAATCTAACTCAATTTCATCCCAAATATGAATGTGAGTGGCATCATGATAATTTTTCCTAAGCTAAGACTTGTAGATAACATCATGAATACCCATCATCTAAACTACAACCGTTAGTCAATAAGAAAACTATCTGAGATTCTCAGTGGCCTCAAATGGTCAAACATATCTTGGATCCAACTTTCCATACTTACCAAGTTAAAGGTGCACCAGTTGAGGAGAAAATTTCAATAAAACCTAGTCACCTATGGACAATTACAGAGGTTAATGTCTTCGATTTGCATATGATTTCTATCAACTATGGTATGTAATCAGATATCGTTGTACATCCTGAATATATAATGATGTCTCCTGAACGAAACATGGTCTAACCAATGCTATTGCATCCACCTCTTCGCAATAAATAGGTTATCTATATGGGTGACCATACAATTCCTTACAGGAAGATATTAGTATTGACAACTGATAAATTTGTTAGTAAGAAAACTCTACCAGTCCCAAATGGATATGACATGATCATATAAAGTCCATGACATTGGAAGGAAGCATATCTTTCAGGATCTTAATTACATGCTCCGTCAAACCCTCTTTATAAGGATGGTAAAATGTGCTAAACATGATCCGAGTTCCCATTTCCTCTTGAAGACTCTTCTAAAACCTTGAGTAAATCCTAGGATCCTTATCTATAACAAAATAAGAAGGACTCCCATGTTACCTCATGATCTCTTACATATATAGATTACCCATAGATTCAACCTTAGTGGTGTCTTTGATCAAAATAAAATGATAAGATTTCATCAACTGATCAAAAACCACCCAGATAGAATTCTTCCTGTGGGAAGTCCTTGGTAATCCCACAATAATAACCATGGACATATTTTCCCATTTCCTAACTTGCACTGGGATAGGTTGAAGGAAACCATATGGTTTAAAGTGATCTTCATTTATCTGTTGGTATGTGTAATTGTGGGACACATAATCTGCAATTCCATGCTTCATAACCAACAACCATAATATTCATATCATCTTATAATACTTCTTTTTAGTTCCTAGATAAATGAACCATAAATATATGTGACAATCAAACAAGACTAAACTTATTACATATGTCAGAATGAAAACCCACTTCCTGAAGTAGATCACACCATATGAAGAAATAAACCGACTAGAAATAGTATCCGCACCATAAATGATTTATCGAGTCTTATTAAACTCATCATCCTACCATTGACTCTGAAAAATAGACTCCAAGATAGATGATGATAAATAAAAACCAATCAGAACCATACCTAAAACATTTTCTTGTGAATCCAAGTGATACTGAGCAAAATTTCCATAAGGATCCACTCCTTCAATTACATAAAATCATGTGATGGTACATTCTTTCTATGAGAGTTCATAAAGGCATTTAACATTCCTTTGTTATTGAAAATATCAATGTATAATTTCTGATGGTATTTTACCCATCATCTCTATTTGAGATTCAATTCCTTTTGAGATAAGATATAACTCAAACTCTTACGATCAGATATTATCATGAACATCTCCCCGAAAAGATAGTGCCACCAGTATTTAAGACCATCTATGACATCATTAAGGTCAATGTAGTGAGTGGGAAATCTTTTCTCATGTGGTCGAAGCTAATGAGATCCATAAGCCACCACATGATCATCCTTCAAAAGCACACATCTCGAACCAGCACATAAATCATTGAAAAACACCACATACCCCTTACTGGGCATAGTTATGATCATAATTGGAGCCGAAGTTAGATGCCATTCCAGTTCATTGAAATAAGGCTGTCACATCACATCCCTTGTGAATCTTTCCACTTTACTAGTAAGATAAGTAAAAGGTGACACGGGGTTATAGAAAACCAATAAAAACCATCAGTGGTATCTTGAATGAACATGGAATATTCATATCTAAAATAAATTTTATGGTTTCTTCCATAACGAAACAATCTTTATCTTCCCTAGAACAACTGATAATCCATTATCAAGAATCATGTAACCTATGGACATTACTTCCTGACTCCAAAAACTAAATATATAAATCCTTCCATACAAATGACGACTTCTATGAATTTCTAGAACCAAACAAAAATAGTTTTTTTCTCATGACCATACTTTGAATATACTAGAATATCATCCATAAACGCTACCATAATGTATTAAGATATTGGTTGAATATTTGATTCATCAAAGCCATAAAAACTAATGGAACATTAGTCAAAACAAAATGAATCACAAGATCTTCATAGTGTCCATACATTCTCCGGAATAAATTTTTCAGTATATTAGACTCTCAAACTCTCAGTTGATTTTAACCTGAACAAAGACCATTATTGGAAAACCACTTCCACCCCTTCAATTAATCAGAGAAATCATCCACACTAGGAATATGATATTTGTTTTTAACTATCACCTGATTCAAATTCTAATAGTTCACACATAACTTAGGTGAACTATTTGATTTATTTTCAATGAGCACATGGGATACCTGTGGAAAAAAACAAGGGCAAATGAAACCCTTTACCAATAGGCCATTAAGCTGAATCTTGATATCTTTCAACTCATATGGTTCCATATGATAATAAGGTATCAGTATCAGTTACATACCTAGGACTAGGTCAACTATAAACTCTACCTTTATTTCTATATTAAGATTGAATAAATCATCTAGTAAAATTTCAACAATGTATTGAAATACTATGGGATGATAATCAGTATAAGTAACTTCATCAGGCTTAATCCCAACAACAACTATCAAACTTCTAATATCTAGACCGTAAGTTTATGTATGTGACTATAAATAAGGTCCCAATTCCCCTAAAACATATGAGAGTTCCAATTGATAGCATGAAATAAGACACATTGATGATATTAATCAACCTCATCTAGATAAGTGACTAGAAAATACCAACATATTATGATGTCAAACAGTTTCCAGACCTGCATCGACTTCCATGAGAAACTCATCTACTTCGTGTATGAGCTTCGCTCTCGAGGCTTGTGTCAAGATCCCTATAGTCTTTCAAGATTCTGACTTCACCATTGTTGCCTATGTGGATGACAAACCTTGACCATAATGAGGTGTAGTCATACCCTGAAAGAAGATATGTAAGTGACCAATGCGTCCACAACTATTACACATCCTTTCAGGTATAGAAAAATAATGTCTAGTGTGTCATCCCTTTCCACACTGATAGTAGTTAAAAGGAACTTTTACATCTAAAATGGACTGTGCAGAGGAGGCTCACTGCTAAGACCCACCTCCACTACTTCTGCGATAATCCTTCCACTTCATCTTCTTCTCATGAATACCATTGAAGTTATAACTAGATGAAAGAGAATAGGTGGTAAAGATGACCTTTCATTCCATATTAATATCTTCCACCATATAACTATATTCAATATCCAAAAATGTAGAAATATTCAACATAAAAACCTGCGATATGATATCTGGTCACACACCCTTCACGTACTTTTGTTCCTTCAGCATGCCATTCTTCCCTATTCCCAGAGCAAAACAGACAAGAGAAAAAAATTAGTTTGTGTATTCCAACACAAAATATTATCCCTATGATAAATACTGGAACTACATATAATTTTCTATCATTAGGTAATTTGAAAATGATGTTGGAAGAATCAGGTTTTGAAACACTTATAATCCAAGTCCACATGTTCGTCTTCTAGGACAACAAAACCCCACCATTACGTGCTAGACCCCTCAAGTATGAATAGTGCACACATTACCCTAATGTTATCACATGTCTCCATAAAGATTAATATTTGATAGATCATATATATAAATTCCTCTATATCTTTAGGCCAGTCGTTCCTTTAATGGAGGTGTCTTCTCATTGAAGAATTCCTATGATCGATATCTATTTCCTCTATCTTCAGTTTTTACCTCAACAATTTGGTTCCGAACTCATGTACTTACTGATCAACATAAAAAACATTCAGTATGATAGTATTGATGGTATTATGATCAATAGGTGGATTCCATTGAGGTGGATCATCTGCACCTTCTTGAGGAACTCATGGAAGACATCTCAGAGGCGTACTGCTGCACACCGAAACATAAGAAAAACCACACAACAGAACAAATCTCAGTTCAAAATAGAAAACCCATAACCAGAAACTAATATTTTAAATAAAATTCCAACAATAGATATAGATATCCCTACATTACATGGAAACTTGAGTCACATTACAACAAGAGTTAGCTAGGCACTTATCGTAATATACCTTCCATGTCCCAAAAATACAATATACAGTCTAACATATGTCCCAAAAAAAGTACTGTTGGGGGAATAAATCATATGATACCAAATTGTAATGAACCTTCCTAGGATTCCATCAAAACTAGAATCCAACCTGATCTGTCACATACCCAAATGGAGTTCATGATCTCCAAGGGTTGACGACAAGCACCCGTGCATTGAACGACTATGTAGAGGGAATTATTTCTCCCAACCTGAACAACCACATGGAATATATATATCAACCAATAAAGTAAAAGTGGAATAATATTGAATATATATTCCATAAAAGTCAAAATATAGTAAAAATAAACAAATATATATTAGTTAAAAAATCCAAAGGATAAGTCCAACTGCAAATGACTAAAACCAATAACTACTCCAAGTGATGGGGTTGAAGAACTCCCACCATCTCCCCACCAGCTACAAAAAATATATGACACAAAACGTCTCTAAATCACTATGGTGCATTTATTTTACCTACATTCGAATACATAGAAAGGTATACACACCATGAAAGAGGTGTAAAGGGTGTGAGATAACATGCTAAGTAGGATCCCACCAAGGTGTTCCATAAAAATTATCTATAAAAAAATCCATGTATTCTTATTTTATATAAAACAAGGAATGATAAGTATTAAAGAACTTTTTATAGAAAACACGGTGATAATTTTCCTTTTTCAATGTTCTAAACAACAGTAAGTATACTATTCATATCAAGACTAACTTAAAAAGAAAAACTGTCCAATACTGAAAGAGCATCACCAACATCAATACCAAGGAACACTATTGGTGAATCTAGAAGACTACTTGTACCATAAAAAAACATGTGAACAATTTAGTTCATAGAACACATGCCTAGGAAGTAGAGGAATAACCCCTGAGTAAACCCCCTAACAATATCCACATCCACCCCCCAGAACAATAGGCCAATAAGGAAGAGGAGATTTCGATGAAAAAACCTCATGATAATCATAAAACATGGATGATGGACTCAATCTAAACCTTCCACCCATGTGCCCAAGGTAAGCCATGATCTAATTTTCACAAATCAATTTAAATTTATCAAAAGTACCCATGTCATTTTCATTTATCAAAAAACTAGGGAGAAACCATTTCTCTTCAAAAACCCTTTTTCAACACAAAAAAACAATCATGCTATTTTTTAATATAAATACATTTATAATTTAAGAGAGATTATTCTTATTATCATATACTATATAAAGAACCACCCACATTGATGCTTTGTTTGTACATGTATGCAATAGGATCAACCAACAATGAAACCGAACAACACTAGTGAAGTCCCTAGAACCCAATCCATACAACTTAGAATTTATTTAGATGGAATGAAAAGGGTTGACAGAGAAGAGAAAACCATATACCTCAAGAATGGAACCACACCACACCGGAACCAATAAGGAACAACCTATGAAACTAAATCCAACAAAGGATCTAAGAATAAAACATAAGGAAACACCAATATAGATCAATGGACTTGATAACACAACCATAGGGAACTAACATGATCAATAAAAATGAAGAAATGGAAAGACTACTCACCTGGAGAGACGAAACTCAACCTCAAGGGAGATCATGTTCTGATTGAATTGATCTAAAAGGAGTGGATTCTTTAAACAATTACTAAGAACATCCTTGGTTCAAGAGAAATGATGTTTTAGAGAAAAAATTGAACCAAAACAACCGAACGACTATTTTAAAAATAGTATGTGGATGGTTTCACGATGTGTAATATAGTTACAGGCTAAGAAATCCACAGTGTACAACTATATTTTATACTCACCATATGTGTTTGGTAAAATATGATCCTGGTCAATTTCTAACTAGTGATATCATTTGACAGCTTACCAAAAATTCCCTGATTAGTTAATACTCATGGATTTCTTAATATTGTTATTTATTTATAATAGTTTTAATACTAGGTAACTCACAAATTCAAGTGTGGAGAAATATAAATATGAATTTGGAACTCCAATTATAGAAAATAAATAGTGTATTTCACTAAATGTGGTATATTATGTTGGTCATCAAGTGAAAATTTTTTCTCTCAAGGATTGGTGAAAGGAAACTTTTTCATAAAAATCATCCCACACATAGGTGAGGGGAATGTTACTGTCACTATAAATGAAAACCAATTCATTTTTAGGAATAATCTATAATATCCTATAATATTAGTGACTAACTACTATATAATAAAATGAAAAAACAGTATTTTATAGATAAATAAAATCTAAAATGAATTAATTATGATCAACTCATATAAATACAATATCCAATGATAAATATGTAAAATACATAAATGGATCTACATAGGAATAAGACATCAAAAACCTGGTAAAACCCACTCTAGTTAAGGGATGGTTCACCCCTTTATAGTGTCTAATATAATGGAATATATCTATAATTATTATAGCCATAAACCATCCTCAAATATTTTTTTGTAGCTCATTGAACTCTATTGTCTCCATATATACCAATGACATATAAGAAATCTATTACATCTGCATAGAATTAACATGTTTCATCATGGTTCCCATGTTTGTGTGTGTATAATCATTCCTATTATTAAACTAAAAATGAAAATGAAAAGGTAAACCAATAGGTTATCTAAAACAGAAATACATCGAACAATAGATTATATTCCAAATAAACTAGATATACTCTAATGTCATGAAAAACAATAGAATTTATAGAAACCAAATATTCATAGATGTTAATTTCAAATAATTTTACATTACACAAATTAGTGATAGTTAGGATAACATAATACCCATAATACTAGAATTACATAGTACAACAGAACGTGTTTAGATAATGGTGGTCAAAAAATATCAAAACACAACTACTATATCAATAAAATATTTAAATCAATACACCATAAGTCCTTAGAATAATATTATACTATAAATACATAATTTTGATTATACCCCTTTGTAATTGTAGTAGGGACCACACCCGTTATGAAAAAAATCATGTAGGGAGTGTCTGAACCTCATTAGCGATTTTAAACTGATATATGGGGGAGTACCAAATCTATTTTTAGAGGATAATACTCCAAAATATAAGGAATTATTGACTTTATTTATGGAGTAAAAAACCTAAAAAAATGGGAGTTTTTCTAATAATTATATATCATATAGGTTATTCTTCCCACTCATTTATATTTTTTAAGGGGAGTACCTGATCCTCATACATAACATACCATTTTTTGATTCTCTAGGTAGTAAATTCTCCAAACATATCACTCGCCTCATTTAAAATTTTTATTAGATTTATTATCCTTATATTATTTAAAATATAACATAAATAGACTATATAAGATTATGGGGCCATGTTTCTATGATTTATATGAGATGAATCTCATATGGGACTAGTCAAACAACCAAAAATATCGTATGAGTGGGATGTAATGAATGATCTCATAAATATCCTAGAACCTAACATATAATGTTTAAAAAATGGAATTTAAATATCCCATGAATGAAAATTCAAGTACATTTAAGATTCAATCCATGAAATATATACAAACATATCATGTCTACTTTGGAACATGAGATGTAACATTTAGTGGAACTTGATTTCAGATAACGTATTATAACGAATCCTATATTTTTCATAAATATGATACATTGAATATATTTGGGATACATGATATTTATAACTATATTATATTAATGAATATAGACTCGATAGAAATTACATCTCCATTATAGAATACATGATGTTTCAATGGGATAAATTATGTGTTTGTATTATCTAGACATAGGGAATGCAAAAAATTGTATATAATGAGAAACTCAATATATAATACATGGAATTTTTTTATGAAAAAAATGTCAAATTATTCCATCTTGAATACATGTCACATACATAGTTATAGGAAAAATTATTGATTTTGAGTTATATGATGTTGGACTTAATGACACATGATGTGTGATATTTAAAACCAAGTAAAACCCTAGTTCCAGAAATCTTGAGTCACGCTATAGGATTATCATGGAGAGGGGGTCACATGCATTGTGTAATTTTAGATAATGTGGATTATTCAAATGTTGATATTGACCATAAATATTTTAGGAAAACAAAATGTGTCACGAACAAGGTCGGGTCGCCATCCAACACGGTGCTCGACCCTGTCCACAACATGGCCAAAAGGGCGTTCTTGATCCCCACAAGTTGGCATAAGTGCCCGGGTATCAAATGTAACATGTGGGAACATTTTACATAAAATAAAAGATATAAAAAAAACTAAAAAAATAAAAAAAAAGATAGAAAACAGAACCAAAAAATCCCTTAACATTGGACCAAACAAAAAATTTACAACTCCACCCAAAACTCTAAGAAGACTATGATGAAATGAAAACTAATGCATCTATCTGCACCTTCATGAAACATGAGAAGCCACCTCCTCAAACCATCATCATCATAACTACACGGGAAAACCATCAACAACCTAAACCACTATCACTAAGCATGATGCCTCAACCTAGGATACACAAAGAACCAGGTCTACATACACCCAAGGGTGTATTTAGGGTGTGTTCCAAGAGCCATATAGGATACCACCCAATAAAAAGGTTCCATGCCACAACATTCAAGAGATAATTTTAATATACTTATTCTAAGTTATACTTTTAAGATGATTTTAATGGAAAATTTGAAAGATAATGGTTTAAAAGGAACCCTTGAAGAAAACTATTTAACAAACACCATTTTAAAGAGGAAGAAAAAATTCATTAAGGACCCACACACACACATAATCACACACACATACACAAGTGGCCCTATATATTCCAATGGAAGGGACTAAATCATGGATGGTACATCACTATGGGTAAATCCCCTGAGGTTCATCTAGCTCGAGTGGGACCCTAGAACCTTGTGTCTTGGTGGAACGTTGATTAAAAATCATAAACCTTAGTAAATGTGGATTAGAAACCATGACTGTCAGTAAAGGTGTCTTAGAAACCACAACCCTCCATCAATCATATGTTTAGTTAGTTTTACAATTGTCAATCCAGCTATGTGAAACACGAACGATACCCCTCTGGATCACTAGCGCACAAGTTCTAGTCAGCCCACCTAGATACTCGGGGTTTTACCTTGTACTCAATAAATTTCCACATTCAAACAGTGCATCACTTTCAGATATCACAAACCAAAATAAACACCACACACGCAAGTCACCACTTACATACCCAAACACCCTTTTAAAAAACACATGCACACCAAAATACCTTTCCGAAATAAATTTTAAGTTACTTAATCTTTTAAAAAATAACTATTTGGAAAAACAGATAGATTACATTATTAGTTTTCACAACATAAAAAACATTATTAAATAACACAAATAGGTCTTACACAATAAACATACTACATTAAAAACAAACTCATATTCAACTATTCCAAAATACTACATTCGCACCATCTAAATAAGTTATTAAATCATTTAAACTATTTTCTAAATCATTCTAAGAAAGGCCAAGAAGACTTTGCACAAAAAATACATCCAAAATTCCCTTTTAAAATCAAAATCACACCCAATAACCTTTTAAAATATTCCTCACACCTCTTATAAAATTTAGCAGTTCATTTAAAAAGTTTCAAAAATAATTTCTGAAGAAACTACAATGTTTTACACCCGAATACATACTCAAAATTACATTTTTCAACCACGCATGCCGAAAAAATACTCTTTACATAATAATTTGCACCACATTCATGAATGCATAAGTTACATAAACGATTACTATAACATTTATAAATAGCATAATAAGGGATTTCACATGAAACATGTCGAGTTTCACATATAAAGGTCACTTTAAAAACTTAACGCACATTTAATCCTATCAAATACAACTTCTACACTCCATATATAATTTAATAAGTCCAATTTAAAAATTTATGAAACAACTAAAGTTAGAAAAGAAAATATTACACAAAATAAAGTACACTTGATTAATTCACACAAAAATGTCACTTTAGGAGTTTATATATTTTCATAAAACCTGATTCACACCTAATGATTTATACTTGAATTTTTTTTTCTCAAAACATCACACTAAACCACACACCGAAACTTTTTATTATTTTTTTCCTAAAAGAAATTCATTCACACTACATCGACATAACAAAAACTCAAAAACAATTTTTTCACTACACAGCTAGATCGTTGAACACTTTTATAAATTCAAATAATAATAAAAAATTTATCAAATAATGTGAAGGTATAAAACCACCTACCTCAGTTGGGGAAGCCCCCAAAATTTGGTGTACAACTCCAATCACATGTAATTCTACCAAAATTAATCCGAAATTAGACCATAAAATAAGAATTGAAAAAAATACCCCATATTAAAACCCTAATTGATGAAAACCTAAAACCCCACATAAATATGGGTCAAAACACTAGATATGACAATGAGGGTTTACTCGGTGTGGAGAGGGAGAGGCGAAAGTGATAAGAGGGTTCAAAAGGGGTGGCACATGACTAATGAGAAGACCGGCGAGGGAAGCGAGTAATAGGCGGGGTGCGAGGGGTTCAAGGGGGCTGGGTCACGAAACCAGGAGAGGAGGGGTTGGCCGATGTGAGGCATGCACTATGATGGGGCTGGTGAAGAGTGGGATCTAAAAGCTAAGCATCGTCGGATAGAGGAGTGGGATGCGGGTGAGCGGGCTGGCCAGGGAGCAAGGGCACGGTGAAAAAGTTTATCCTGGGAGCAAGGGAGGTCTAGTGTGAAGGGGTTCTAGGGGAGAGGGGAGGCCGTTGTGACCCAAGGTTAAAAGAGGGAGGGGGTGACCCGAAACCCTAACACAAAGAGGAAAATAATTAAATAGTATTAATAATAATAAAAAATAAATAAACTGATGGTAGATAAAAAACTAATAATAATATTATTATTAATATTAATTGTATTGTTAAACTAAATCCTTAAAAAAAATAATAAAAAAAATAATAGCAATGTAATAAAGTTATATCCTTAAAATGATAACATTGTTAATTAAAATTTTAACAATTTTAATGTCAATAATTAAAGATGATGATAATAATAATTTCTGGTGATAATAATAATGACATTAATGATATTAATAAAAGTGGTAACAAACTAACATACTATTATCAATAATAATAAGTATTAAAATATTAATGAGATAATAAATTTTATATTCTTAATTTAATAATAATAATATTATCAAACAATATTATTATTATTATCATTGAAACAAATTCTTTAATTTAATTATACTCCTTATTTTTATTTTATTTCTATTTTATCACTCATCATAATTTTATTATTCCTGTAAGTATTAATTTATTTTGAAAACCATGAAGGCCGCACGGTCTCAAAACCATGTTCTTCCCATGTTCCCGATGACGCTAAACCCAGGAAGAGTGTTTTTTCTCAACAAGACTCAAAACTTTTAAACATTGGATCACCCAAAACCCACAAAAAAAGTTTGCAGGCCAGAAAATAATGAAATAAAAAAAATTAAAAAGTTAGGGGGTGAAAATTCTCCCCACTATAATGCTTTCTATCCTCAAGAAGTCACAACTAAGGTTGAACCCAAAAGCAGAAACTGATACCCCCTTGAGGTTCAAAGGATCCCTATAAAAAGAAAGTTAAAGGAGGAAAATACACCATGCTTATAGAAATTGAATTACATTACAACCTCAAGAAACCCGTAAGACGACTTTCCACTAAGTGTCACCAACCCTAAAGAGTTATGACACCTCTGGTTGATCAATCAAGGAAAGGAAATCTCATACACATGGAAGACAACTTCACAAACCAAAACACCTTGAGCACTATTAAATGAAAATCACACCATTTGACTGGAACGAACAAACAAGACCCACCACATCCACAGAACACTCTTATCACCTACCACCATGTCATATCTAGAAACAGAACTAAGTGGACAACATGGGGAAAGCCCGAAGGGTTCCCAACTATTAGAAACTTACTGGCGCCTGAGATGAAACTGAAAAACTGACATGAGGAGGCCCAAGAAGACTCCCCACCACCATGAAGAAGGGCCAACACCAATTCATTCCTAATACATTTGTTCGAGACCCATCAGGTGTGTCCCCACCATTATAACTGACAAAAGATACAAAAAACTTCAAAAATATCCCAATAGTGACCAAACACCCCACCATAAGAGGCGGGGAGGGTGGGGCCCAACTACTGAGGCGTCAATACAATGACCAAAGAAAAAACAACATATCCACATCCCTTGATGAGAACTATTCAAATTTAAGACCAATTTACCCAAATATACCCCATAAGGACTGCAAAAAGAGATTACATCTTGTGGGATGCAACCCTCAGGACTCATGTAATGAGACGACCATGCGTCCTCATAGCCATGAGAAACCTCATGCACCCAATTGATCATTCAGAACTAATCGACCATAGAAAAAATTTAAAAACACTTTCACCTTCAACACCGATGAAAAAAATACGATTGGGGTCTCACACACTCTCGGGGTTCCTGACCATGTGTCAGCTTCACTCCATGGCCTATGGATGGAGCCCTAGGGTTTGAAGCATCTTCTTCCTTGTAGTTAGTCATTGAAGACTCCCGAATGGAGCTTCTCCTTTTGGTACCACAGACAACGACACCACAACCGATACAACACCCAAAAAAACAACATACCCCAACATTCAAATACTCCCTCATGACACACCCACAAAAACATGGGTTTAGATTATGTAGATGCATCATCTCTTCACCTTAACCAAGAAACTTAATAAGGAAAGATTCATGTCAAACACTCCCCTTTGAACATAAAAAAATAGAACTCCCTGTGAGGAAACAGTCCTATGAAAATAGGGATTCTCCAAGAGTTTTATGAAATTCATGTTTTCACTTCGAAGAGAATACACACTGAAAGACATCACCCAACATGACCCTTGTGGCCGATGAAATCACTACAAGCCTTTCAAGACAACATCCAACACCGATAAATCTGAACCGCCTTCACCCTTCCTCACTGTAATTCTTTTCACTGCTTCTAGGGGGAACCTTCAGATACAGCAGTGTCAAACTTCATACTCGATGACTCTGACAAGTCAAAGAGACCAAAAATACCTTCAAATCCCCTTGCATATGTCATCCTTTTTCTAGAGTATCCACTTATCCGAAAAGAAGAAAGGGATTGACATAACACTATCACTCAAAAGGGAGAGTCCTTACTTTAATCAACTAGAGGGTCAGACAACGATGAATTACCTGTGGCCACACTTCAATCGCATGTTAAATTTTTTGGGGGCATACACTAGTCTAGAATGAAAAACTTGGACCCAATAAAACTGGGCCAATGGCCAAGAAATTCCGCAATCAAACACTAAACAAGTAGGGGAACCACTACAAGGGATTCCTTAATCACTTTCCAAAAGAATCCACTAACCACAAAATTTTAGACCAAATCAAAAATAAGAATTCAAACTCAAGACACAAATCATTGAAAAAGGTTTCTCATCTCAAAACACCTCATATCCAACATTTCCTAAACAGGACACACCACAAAATCACCGGTTACTAAAATAAAAAATTTTCATTTAACAAAACATTTTGAAAATAAGAAAATATAGTGGGTTGTACAAACACCAATAGTGTCCCATGGGCCTCACACACATATGTTCTCAAGACACACCGACTCCCACCTCATGTCCATCTAGGAACTCATCCGCTCATGGAATTGACTATTTCATTTTTCCATATACATGCATTCATGTGGTTACCTATGATAACACCAAGAATCAAAACCAGACCTTTCCATTTTTCAAAACCAAAACATTCAACCCACACTTTTCAAACCATACACATCATTTTATTTTTAAAGTGCTTCATTTCAAATAATTTTCCAAGGCCAAATAAGTTTTACTTAAAAACCATATTTTAGTGAACCTAAAATAAATAGATAAGGAAAGATGCAAGTAGGAACTAGTGTCAACATGTGACTGTGACATATAGTTGGTGGCCATATGACAATCACGCCACCGCCACAAAGAGTATTCTAGGACAGTGTCCCTAGCTCCACATGTCTTCCCAGACCTTGCGAGCTCATTGGGACCACTGACCCCACTCCCTTTTCATTTCCCCTAGACAAGATTAACCACAATGAAAAAAAATTCAGACAAACCTCAACTTACCCTAGTAACTCAAGTCCACCCACATGGTGTGTTTTCTTGGAACCTTTCTCGTAGCTATAACGTCGAGTTCTAAAACCCTTAACATTGGACTATTTTAACTCTATCCAAAATAAACATGACCCAAAAAAGAAAACCTCATCAGATACCATTTTATCACAAACCAGGCTGGGTTGCCATCCGACCCGGTGCCTAACCCAGTTCGCGACATGGACCAAAGGGCATTTCAAATTCCCATGGGTTAGCACAAGTGACTGGGTATCAAATTTAACACATGGAAATGGTTTACCCAAATTAAAATAAAGAAGAACAACTAACAAAATAAATAACCAAATGTTAGAAAAGAGAACCAAACAAGCCCTAAACATTGGACCAAACATAAAATTTACAACTCCAGCAAAAAATATAAGAAGAATGCAAAGAAAATAAAACTAACACATCTATCCGCAACTTCATGAAATAAGAGGATCCACCTCTTCAAACCACCATCGTCAGATCTAAATGGGAAAACCCTTGAAAACCCAAACCACCATCACTACGCATGATTCCTCAACCAAGTATACACAAAGAACAAAGACAACATACACCCAAGGGTGTATGTTGGGTGTCATTCAAGAGGCCAGTAGAATACCACCCAATAAAAAGTTTCCATTCCCCAACATTCAAGAGATAAATTTAATATGCTTATTCAATGTTATACTTTTAAAATTATTTTTAGGAAAACATTTACAAGTTAAACGTTGAAAAGGAATATTTAAAGAAAAATATTTTACAAACACTATTTTAAAGAGGAAAAAAATTCATTAAGGAAACACACACATACTCAAACAAACACACACAAGTGGTCCTCCTTATGCCGATAGAAGGTGCCACGTCATGGATGGTAGACTACTCTCGATAAATCCCTTAAGGTTCATCTAGCTCGAGTGGGACCCTAAATCCTCATATCTTGGTGAAACATGACTTAAAAACCACGAACCTCAGTAAAAGTGGATTCGAAACCATGAACCTTAGTAAAAATGGCTTAGAAACCAAGACCCTCAGTCAATAATATGTTTACATAGTGTTGCAATCGTCAATACAGCTAAGTGAAACATGGACAATACCCCTCTGATGACAGAATCAAGTTCCATATTCATACATTGTATCACTTTCACATATCACAAACCAAACCAAACACTACACAGGGAAGTCACCACTTGCGTACCCAAACACCATTTTAAAAAAACATACACACACCACAATACATTCCCAAATTACATTTCAGTTACTTAATCATTTCACAAATACCTATTTGGAAACACTCAACAATGACATAAGAAGTTTTCAAAACATAGAAAACATTATTAAATAACACAATAAGGGATTACATAATAAACACAATACATTAAAAACAAACACATATTCAACTTTTCCAAAATAATACTTTCCCATCATCTAAATAAGTTAATGAATTATTTAATCTATTTATTAAATCATTCCATGAAAAAGAGAGAATACTTTGCAACAAAATACATCAAAAAAAATCCCTTTTTCAAATCAAACGCACACCTAATAACCTTTAAAAATATGCCTCACACCTCTTATAAAATTTAGTAGTTCATTTAAAAAGTATCCAAAATAGTATCTGAAGTCATTGCAAATATTTACACCTGAAGACATACTCAAAATCACCTTTTTTGACCATGCATGCATAAAAAACATTTTACATAATAATTCACACTACATTCATGATTTGCTAAATTAATTAAACAATTAATATAATATTTATCAATATCATAAAAAGGGATTTCACATGAAACATGCTGAGTTTCACATATGAAAGTACCTTTAAAAACTTAACACACATTTAATCCTATCAAATACAACTTCCTTACTCCACATATAATTTAATAAGTCAAATTTAACAATTTATGAAACACTTAAAGATAGAAAACAAAAGTTTACACAAAATAAAATTATCTTGATTAATTCATAAAAAATTCCACTTTAACATTTTAAATATTTTCACAAAACATGATTCACACCTAACGATTTAACCTTTAAAACATTTTTCACAAAAAATCACACTAAAATACACACACAAAAATTTATTCATTTTTTTCCAAAAAGAAATTCATTCTCACCACATCGACATACCAACAAATCAAAAAAAAATTTACCACACAACTAGATCATAGAACACTTTTTTAAATTAAAATAATTATACAAAATTTATCAAGTAATTTCACGGTATGAAACCACCTACTTCGATTAGAGAAACCCCAAAAATTTGGTTTGCAACACCAACAGCATGAAATTTGCAACGCAGAAATCCTAAATTAAACCATAAAACAATAATTGAATCCAAAATACCCTATATTAAATCCTAATTTTTGGAAACATAAAACCCCAAATAAAAAAGGGTCAAAACCCAAGATATGAGGATGATGGTTTACCTGATGTGGATAGGGAGAGGTGGCGATGCTAAGAGGGTTCGACAGGGGTGGCACGCGACTGATGAGAAGACCGGTGAGGGTGATGGGAAAGAGGCGGGGCACGAGGGGTTTAGGGGGGTGGGGTCATGATTCTGGGAGATGTGGGGTTGGCCATAGTGAGGAAGGCACTGCGACAAGGCTAGTAGGAAGAGGGATCCTTCAACATAGCATTTTCGGAAAAAAGAGTGGGAGGTGGGTGAGTGGGCTGGCTAGGGAGCAAGGGTACAATGCGACAGGATGGTCGAGGAGCACAGGAGGTCCAAAGAGGTTATAGGGGAGAGTAGAGGCCGCCATCACCTAAGGGGAAAAGAGGGATGGGTTGACCCAAAACCCTAACACAAGGAGGGAAATAAAAAATAAAAAATATTAACAATAATAAAATAAAATTAACTAATGGTAAAACAAAAACAAAAAATAATATTAGTATAAATAATAGCAGTATTATTAAACTAAAACCTTAACAATAATAATAAAAATAATAAGAAGAATAATAGAAATAGCATAATAAAAGTTATATTCTTAAAATGATAATGTTGTTAATTATAATAGTAACAATTTTAATGATAATAATAAATTACGATGATAATAAAAATTTATGGTGATAATAATAATGACATTAATGATATTAATAGAAGTGGAAATGACCTAACATACTATAAACAATAATAATAAGTATTACAATATTTATAACTCAATAGAATTTATATTCTTAATTTAATAATAATAATATTCTCAAACAATATTATTATTATTATCATTAAAAAAATTATTAAAAATTATTAAATTTTTTATTTTCATTTTATTTATATTTTATCACTCATCATAATTTAATTATTTATTTAAGTATTAAGTTATTTTGAAAACTGAGTAGGATATGAGGTTTCAGAACCATGCTCTGACCGTGCGCCCGATGACGCTAAACCTGAAAAGTGAGTTTTTCAAAACAAGACTCAAAAAATTTATACATTGGCTCACCCAAAACCCATGAAAAAATTTCTGGGCCAAACAATAATGAAATAAAATAAATTTAAAAATTTAGGGTGTGATAAAATGTGTAATAATAAATGTTCAAAATGTAATATTTTTTAGTTCAAAAAATTATCTTTTGTGACGACTTTTGTTTCCTATACATCTTATTATATAAAAAAATATTACTAAATATTTCACCCATTAGATGTAAAATTAACCTCAATTGGATAATATAATTTCTACCATGACATCCGTTGTATCTTCCTTCATTAGTTCAATAATCTATCCTAGAAACATGTACTCAAATAATTTCTAGGGTCCCAAACATATGATTTTTGGAATTTTTTTTAATATCATGATCTCACAATCATACTAAATCATGAAGAATGAGAGAACAATATTTAAGATGTTGGAGTATAGTGGAAGACACAACCATCTGATGAAAGGTTTGGATTTGAGTTAATAAAAGAACATGGGTATGTAAAATGATTATAACAACTTATCATGGTGGAAAACATGCCAAAAAATGAATAAATGATAATTGTTTTTATTTATCAAAGAAATAATAAATAATAAAATATATTTAATTGATGATAAATATTTATTATTTAAATTCAATTTCGTGATCAACCATCCATAGAATAATAAAAAAATACAACACATGTAAAAAAAATCATTAATAATATTAGGGCTTCGACTATACATTTATCCCATTAGTTGAAATAACTAATTAAGTAATTATTGTATCATAATGTAAGAAAAAAATATCATAATTAAGTATAAAATATTGTTCTTCATTAATAGAAAAATTATTCCAATTTAATTCATTATGGAAACTTTCTTCTAAAACATTAGTTATATATTATAATAATAACCATATAAGGGAAGTCATGAAACGAAATATACTTTGGATAGGTAGAATATATATACTATATGTTACATAAGAAGAAAATAATAATTTAATTAATTATAATTATTTTTCTAGCATTTAAATTTTAGATTCTCATCTCATATAAATATTCTCTTCGAATGAAAGAATGGGTTTTAAATAAATTATTAAAGAGATTTATTTTTTCTCTTTAATCATAAATAAGAAACATTTTCAGAAAAAATAGTAAATTTATTTATTTAGTTAAAATAATATCCTATTAATTTAAAAAATATAGTCGAACATTTTTAATTATTTTGGTATTTTATTTCATTTTGTTAGAGTTTTTTTTAAAATTAATTAGTAAATTGAAGAATAATATAGTATCCCAACACATATACAGGGAGATTGAAATAGTATTAATTTCATCCTTTATGGAGCCTATCCAAAACATAATTACCAAATCATTATCCTCAATCATCATGTAGACACTAATGTGATGAATTTGATGAACTTGAAGAAATTTCTGCTCAATAGGGATCCTTTCAATGTTGAGGAGAGTGACTGGAATATTTCCCCTATACATTATAAATTATTGAAATAATTATTAAGGTGGGGGAATGAATTATTCTTCAATATTTTCATATAACTCATATATTAATTTTACTAATTAAAGAAAAAATTAATTATTTCATTTTTTGAATGTAAACTCGCATAAAAAATATCGACCATTCAAAACTATCTCTATATAAATCATTAATTCCAAATCACTATGAAAATTCCTCTCCTCACCTCCCAAAACCTCATAATATAAATTTAAATATATTAATATTTGAATTTAAGCCCATAAAAGTTTGGTACTAGGGTTCAGAGAAAATCCATGATAATTATACATATCGTAGGAAAAAAATCAATTTTAATAAAAACTATAGTAGAAGAAATTTAATTATGGACCATTTTTATGGGTTATCAATATTTATATTATTTGTGGATTTATTTTATATAATTCGTAAATTATTTATTTTATTAATTAAAAACTAGTAAAAATAAACAATCCAATATTTCCACCACATATATAAATCTTATTTATTTAAATCAATATCTATACTGGTATATTCTTTCATCATAATCATAGGATAAATATTTATTTAATTAATACATGTTAAATACATTAAATAACTAAAATATCTCCCAATTTTACAAAAACTCGTACCAAGGGTAAAAACCACATTATCCATTCAATGGAATCATAATAATGTTTTTCCACAGTCATGCACCTGAGTAAATTTAAAATTTTATCCTATTTGAGTGGCCCAAGCTGTGAAACATAGAAAATGATTATTTCACCCTTACAAAAAATGGTTACTACCATATAGAACTCTATTATGATAATCAATTTGTTACAAATCAATTTTATACTTTTATTTCTCAATTACCATTTCGTTGTATTAAAAATATTTATTCCAATTAAGGATGGTGGGATCACAACCATCATATCTTATGAAATATCTATATAATTAATTATAAAAAATGAATGTCATTAAATCATAATATTCTTCCCATGTATGTTATTTAATATGATTAATTATAAACATGTATATGAGAAAATTCATCTCATATTATTAATAAACTCTTTGTAAATAAAAAAAATCTTTTATCATATGTGTGAAATAATATGATAACTCACATACTTTATTTAGAGCCATTTGAGAATGATATATTATTTTAAATTTAAAATCAACGATTAAAACCCCCTTTCAATATCAACTGAATAAAAACTACAGGCACACTCATTTTAATTTTAGATTTATAACATATGTATATTTATGAAATTATTAAAATAAGAATTTAATATACCTTAAAAAATATTTAAGTGATTTCTATAACACCAACCTATAAAATATACAATAAATTATGTTACTCAAGTCCCTTATGATATCCCAAATAATTCTATAACATGGATACAAATAACTTCATACTGTAATTTAACATTATGTTTTCTATGACCATGATAGGCTATTTTAATGAAAAATTATCAGACTATACAACTATTTTATTCTTCTTAATTGGAATGTTTCATACATTTACTATAAAAAGAACACCAGAACATGGACATAACATAGCATTGTTCATCTATCCTCAAATAATTAAGGAAATATGTTTATTATTTATTGAACTCAATCACATTGTCATTTAATTTCATTTGATGATTATAGTGTTAACACAATAAATAAAACAACCCATGATTGGTCATTATGTATTTAATTTTTATAAAAACTTTTCTAAATAGTTATATTCCCCTAATAAGCATGAATTATTTAATACTGCATAATTCTAAAGAAGATATTTATTAGGATTTTATAATGTTAGGAATTAGAATCTTCCAATATATTTTTAATGAGTGTTAAGTATTATTTTTTTAAGAGGGTAGTGCCTTGGTCAAATACCAATGCACATTTTATTGAAAAAAAAAACATCAAAGTTATAGGAGTCGAAAAGAAGGAATTTTTTTACAATATTTGTGAAAAATATGAAATAAATCAGGAGGAAGGTCATTCATCCAAGTCAAATCTTGGTGAACACTTTTGTTGGCAAGGGCATCAGCAATAGTGTTCACTTCACGAAAGGCATGAGTGTCAATGTAATTAATCTGCAAGAGTGAATCTAGAAAATTCATCCAAAGGGTGATAAGAGGCCAGAACAGATGAATCACAACATTCCAGAGCACCTAGACAATGGTAGTCGAATCAATTTCAATCCAGAGCTTCCTCTAACCTTTTTAAGGGAAAAATTGACAACATGAATTACACCCATCATTTCAGCTTCAAGTGACAAAACCATACCACATCTTCCAAAGAAGCAACTGTGACACTGGACAAAAGAATCTCTAAAAATTGAACCAAAGCCTAAAAGATATGGATTTTACTTTGAGGCTCCATCAACATTCACTTTGATCTATCCTGGCATCAGAGTTTTCCAAAAAAAACATCAATGGTGCGTTTGGGTTATCGATAGAGTCCATCTACCCGAAGTTTGCGCATAATCTCAAAATCATCAACAGTGTTGTTGCAGTGGGACTTTTGAATCGAAGAAGCATCTTAGACCAAAATGAGAATCTACGATTTTCATAAATTAAGATTTAATGAGAATTTATAATGAAGAATATCATTTCTATCATACCAAATATCATGCAAGAGCTCAGCAACAACAATGAGGAAAACATTTTGAATTTTCTGAGAAGCCTAATGATCAACACATTTCATTAAAAGAGAGAAGATCAAGTCAAGAATAAACCGTATACATTAAAAAATGTCTAAAATTTTATTCCATAGAGAAGCAGCTGTAGCACAAGACAGAAAAAGATGGTTATTATCTTTCCTATATTGATTACATAGGGGACATTTAGAACAGAGTTAGACACCATAATTTTTAAGGAAGACCTCAATGGGAAATCTACTGTGAGAAATACGCCAAATGAGAGTGAGCCTTGTAGGCTTGATCCAAGCCTTGTTAAAATAACTCAATCATTGAAAGTTAGATTCAGTGCTAAAGAAGTAATGATTGTAGAAATTATTATAGTTAAGGATTCCATTTGAAGCTGGCTCCAAGACAAGAAACTCATCACAGATAATGTAGGGATAATTATCAATGATCTGCACAATTCTATCAGGGATCTAATTCCTGTGAGAGTGGAGAACATCTTTAATAGTTTAATTTGTATTCTCAGGAGGATAGTTATAAGGTATCATGGAAATTAAAAGAGTAATAGTCCAATTATCAATCCAGAAATTCATGTTGGAGTTAGCGTTAACCATCCATATAGAGTTTTCCATAATATGATTTAAAGAATGCCTAATAGAGGGCCATATCAAGGAAGTAATATAACTTATGTTCCATATCTTAATCTTGGTGAGAACTCTGTGTTTGAGGAAGTCAATAGCATTAGAGTTGTTGTTAATTAATCTCTAAGTAAGTATAGCCTGAAGAGCATCATTAAAGAGTTTTATGTTTTTGATACCAATACCCCCCTTATGTAAAGGTTTGAAATAGGTATTCCAAGGAATGGTGACAAGTTTCCTTTCGATGATACTTCCCATACAAAAGAATTTTTTAATGTAGGTGTTAATTTTATTAAGAGTTCCGACATGCCACTTATAAATCATAATATAATAGACCATTTTCGAGACAATGGTCGATTTAACAAGATAGATTCTACCAGCCATAGAGAGGGACTTACCTTTCCAAGTAGAAAGATGATTAATAATTTGGTCAAAAGTGTTGGAAAAGTAGTTGTATTTGGGTCTTCCCCAAAAAATAAGAACCCCCAGGTAAGTGATGGAGAAGAGACTTTCTTTAATTATATGATATCTGGTGATAAAGTATTTTCTCTATGAGGGGAAATTTTTCCCAAAGAAAATATGTGACTTGTTCCAAGAAATAACCTCGCCAAAAACCTTTTCATAATGATCTAAACCATTTTTAAGTACATCAATATTCTTTTTATCACCTTGATGAAACAAGATTATATCATCAGCATATAGAATATGGGTAGGGATGTTGAGATTTCTGGCAGCCTGGATGGGCTTAAGTTTATTTTGATTGACAAGGTGTGTGAAGAATCTGCTGAGGTAATCTTCAGCATTGACAAAAAGGATGGCTGAGAGATGGTATCCTTGTATAACTCCTTTGGTTCATTTAAAATAGCCCTTGGAGGATCCATTAACAAAAATAGAAATCGAGGAAGATTTAAACAAGGTTTTTATTCTCATAAAAAAGGTATCATTAAATCCAAAGCTTTCCAGAACTTTGAAAATAAAACTCCAATATATAGTATCCAAATATTTTCAAATATCATTTTCTATAGCAACATTACCACCCTTAGTAGTTTTGTTTAGGCTATTAGTGAATTTTGAGGTAAGGAAAATACATTCTTGAATAGACCTACCTTTTATAAAACCAAATTGATTCCAAGAAACAATTTTATTTCATATTAGAGTAAGTCTATTAGGAAGAATCATGGTATTGATTTTGTAGAGAGTGTTTATCAGGGATATATGCCAAAATTGTTGGATCTCAAAGGCATTATCTACTTTGGGAATTAAAGTAAGGAATTTTGTATTAATCCCATGAGGGATAAAACCATTGGAAAATATGGACCTAACAAGATTTCACACATCCAAGTGAATGAAATCCCAGTGATGTTGAAAGAATATATTATTAAAGCCATCAGAATCGGGGGCACAATCAGGCTTTAGACTGAAAATGGTGTCTCTAATTTCATTATCTAAAGGGATGCTTAAGAGAAAATTATTGTCAATCACATCAACCATCGACAGGATGATATCAGGACAAAGGTCAATATTACCATCTGGACCATTAAAAATGTTATGAAATTAAAAGGAATCATGATTGGAAATGGCTTCCTCTGAGTCAACAAGCAAATCATCATGTAAAATCTTAGTAAGATGTCAGGAAGATTTTCTAACTCTTTGAAGAAAATTATGGAATTTTGTGTTCCTATCACCATCAGAGAGCCATTTTGTTTTGAATTTTTTTTGCGAATGTTTTCTTTAAGAGTGAGAAGAGAGTTGATTTTCAAGGAAATACTTATTTCAGGTTGAGGATCAATGATAAAATCAGAAATGGTATTATGAGTTTGCAAAGGAACTAGCTATTTTTTCAGAGAAGAAATGTCTATGTCAGTCTATTTACTTTTTGTTCTACACCAGCCATTAAGGGTCTATTTTAATGTTTTAAGCTTGAGAACATAGGCAAAATAATCATATGATTCATAGTTTCCAAAATATTTTTGATAAAAGAAACACAATCTGGGTCCGTAGACCAAGAATTGTTAAACCTAAAGGGGAAAATGGTTTTTTGGTTCTTAATGAGAAGATTGACCAGAATAGGATGATGATATGAGTTTAACCTCAAGGGGGTGATGCTAGATATAGTGTCCCATTTATCAAGAGTCTCTACAGTATCAAAATATCTATCCAGTTTACTGGCAACAAATATTTTTTAATGTATTTTGTACTAGGTGTATTTTGCACTAGTGAGGTTAACTTCCACCAGATTACAGTCTTCAATAGAAGCTCTAAACTCTCTTGAATATATTGATAAGTGTGAGGGTACAATTTTTTCACTGGAGGTGAGAATAGCATTAAAGACTCCTATCACTACCCAAGGGTCATGGATGTTATTGGACAAAATAGAAAGATCATGCCAGAGGGTTATTATTTCTTGGTATCTATTTTTGGCATATATCATCATAAAAAAAGTGTGTGACTTTCCCATAAGAAATCACAAGTAAAATTTTATTCATGACTTTTTATGATATTAATATTTTGGATAGATGTATGAAAAAATCCACAGAGAGTCAACTGTGGAGCCATCCTTACAGGAACCCAGAAAATTATAATTGAGAGAGTAGAGGTTTATAAATTTAAAAGTGAAATTAAATTTAGACTCTGATATAGAAAATATTGTAGGCTTATGAATTGTCAAAAACCTCTTAATAATAATCAAAGTGTCAGAGTTTGCAATACCCTGACAATTTCAAAATAAGAGATTCATTTTGACTTGTGTTTTGGGTTAGAACCCCCTTTTTAGATTTACCCAAGCCTTTCATTCTATCTGATCTTATGGAATCTTGAGAATATTTTGGTTTGGTTTTTTTGTCTTGGAGATTAATATTAGAGTTAAGAGCAGTAGACACTGCACTAACTGTATTCTACACAAGAGAAGGAGAATTATTAGATGATTTAGATATTCTAAGTTTGTTTACTATGTGTTCAGGTGAGTTGGAAGCATTATTTTGCCTAGATTTCACTATGTCCAGGTCTGAAACCGAGTCAGTAGCAGTTTCCAAGAGAACAGAGTTAGCAGTAGTAGTTTTACCTTGACTAGAAATAGGAGGGTTTGAAACATCAAAAGTTTTCATTGGCCTAGGTTCAATTATGTTAGGCGTTTCATGTATAATAACCATAGAAACAGTGGATAATTTCTAATTAGAAATATGCATGTCTGAAACAGAACAATTATCGAAAAAATTAGAAGCAAATTTATAAGAAGTATCTTGCAAAAAAACAGAAATATTTGAGCATTAAGAGTTATCAAATTCAAGAGGAGGGAGAGTACATGTACCTGGTTCAATATTAATTCACTTGGTACCTTGGGGTTCAACCAAAGATGCATCATCCGAAGAGTAGGTTATATGGGAAGCAACCAGAGTGAAAGGGGCGGATTTGTTCTGCTTTCCCAATGAATTCACCATAATTATATCTAGAGTTGTGTTCTCCTTTGGAATGGTCCTATTATCTATGATCATGTACATGGGAGGAAAATTCACCATGTTCTCATAAACAGGGTTAATATGATCAGAAACCTCCTGATCCTTTCAAGCAACTTTACAGTGGCCTATTTCACATAAAAGAGTTTCATTGGATTTCAACAGATGAGTAGGTGATAAAGTGGTTCTGTTCTTACTAATTTCATTGGAATACTAAGCTTGAAAGATCTCAAAGACCATTTATTTTATTTCCTTTACCAAATCCTTTTACAAGATAATTGATTCATTCTCTTCCACTAATTCTCCCCAATATTTATCTTATAAGGGGGAAAAGTCATTTGTTTTTTTATCCCAAATATCTTGTTTTTTTTCAGAGGTCACAGGAATTTTAGCTTGTGATTTATATTTCTTATTGTATCTAACCTCCTTCCAATCATTAATAAGTGGGGGAACCACTTTCTTCTAAACCACTATACAATTATAGAGGTTATGTCCTATGATTTTACAGACCTCACAAAATGGGTTTTTTTTCTCATATTCAACCTTAATTTTACTTTTAAACTCAGAAGCACTAAAATTGATAACATTAGGCATATTTGAGTAAAGATTCAATTCAACCATGACTCTAGAAAAAATACCTAATTCAACATTTAAGGTTCTTTGATCAATTTTAACATGTAATCTAATACAAGAAACAATATCATTAAGTATTTTGGGGCGCCAAAAAAACCAATTGAGGCCATGCAATATTACACAAATCTATACCATTGAGTTCCTGTGTGTGTATGGGTTAAAGGAAACATCCCGATCAGAGATTCTAAGAAACCCAGGCTGCAATTGTATATTCCCAGTTCTCCATACCTATTCCAGTTCCTCCTGCGAGTTGAAAATTATGTGATAGTAGCCTTTACCGATTGTCACTATCTTCTACTTCAATACGCCCCAGCAGTGTGAAATCCTGGATTTATGATCAGTTAAAGACTAGGGATGATCACCTTTATTGTATGAGACTCTATCGAGGACTGAATACTTGAACATCTGAGATCTTTGATGCATGACATCTGGATCAGATTCAACAGAGAAACCACCATCATCAAGTTTTTTGAAGAGTGGAGTTTGTGTCTCTATCAAGCTACACAGATCTGAGCCTTTGAGTGCATCTCGAAAGGCGACTGCATTTGGTCGATGTGGAATCTCCTGGTTGCGTGGATCTGTGCCTAGTGTTCCAGCATTTTGAAATGCGGGATTCTTTCCCTGGGGAGCAAATTCCCATTGCAGATTGAAACCGGCCATGGATGAATTAGACAGAATCAAAGAGGGGATTTTTTCCTGATCAACTTAAAATAATGAGTGTTAAGAATTATAACAGACTTTGAATTTTCTTATATTATGTTATTTATTTATCCAAGATTGAACTCAATTTTATATTTGACAATGAAGATAAAACATTTATATATTGATTATTTTATATGATATATATATCATAAAGTGAATTTATTATATAAATAAATTTACAATATTTTATCAAACTAAAATATTATGACTTTTGAAATTCATCATATCCATTACAAGAAGATATCTATATCAAAAAGTGATGATTCTACGTTGAAGTTTCTATAACTAATTATATATTTAGAAATACCATCATGGAAATCAATACTTATATTACTCTTTGATATCTGACTGGATAAATCCACATAATAATCTTTCCTGTCTATACACACAACATTATTTATTTAGAAACATTATTTTATTTGAGTCTCGATGCTATGCGTGACACAAATAAAAGGATAAAAACAAGATGCTAATACTTTAATAGATACAGATTACGTTGTATTATGAGAAAAGATAATCATGGGTCACCTCTCTTGGTAATCATATACTTGGTTGGATAATCATGGTATCAACACGTGTTTTTTATATAGATGAAGACACTTAGTATTTTAATGATGTTTTAATATAATGGTCTCATCTCAAGGTCTTTTTTACAAGTATGAATTAAACTAAATATATTTTTTTGGAATCATATTTCTTCTAATAATTATAATTGTTCAAAATATATTGATACTTAAACTTTAATAGAATCCATACCCTATGTTACTAACAAAATTAAGAATATAATTCTATTGGTATATTTAATAATAAATTTAATACAAAATATCAATGACACCTTTTTATATAATGTCATATAGTCATTTAAAATAAATAATCCCTACGAGTATAATAATGAAGTAAAATATATACAACCCTAAAATTTCTAGGCATGGTAAAATCCTCCATGTGAGTGAGTAGTATAACCAAAATTACATCTAAGAAAATAAAATTTACTTAAGCGAAACATAAATATCATCCCAATTCTATAACCACATATGTATAAATTATAAAATAACCATAAATTTAAGATCATGACCAAATATAAATGAATGTAAATATATATGAAAGCTAAAAGAATTATCATATGAAGCTTATAAATCCTTCAATGTATGTTTGAATATTTTAGAAGCATTTTAACTATGTCTACTAAACCATATAAGAAAATTAGAATTCTAAAATATTTAATCATGAATAATGATGTTTATAATACTAAACAAATTAATTATTTAAATATTAAGACATGAATTAACTTATTTATGATCAAATAGTAGAAATATATAATTTATAAACACTTAATAAATATCTTATGTATTAATTAAAATATATAATTAAATAATTATATACACATTTTATTCATTTCTAAAATTAATTTTAATATATTCATTTCATATTTAATTTAAGAATCATGTGAAATTTTATAAATAATGGAACTAGTAAAGTTGAAATAAATGGGTTCGAAAGTGCTGGTGTCTGATGGAATCCCATTGAATAGTGATGTTAAAATTTGGATATTGAAACATATGAATGAAAATAGGTGGGAATTTTCTTTATGGATAGCTATGCATACCTAGAGATTAGATATCATGTTTCTTTTTCACCAAGTGTAATTCATCACCACATTTTTTTCAATAATCCTTCTATAATATCTATAAAATTAATTAATGTACTAGTTAACAGGAGTTATTCCCCAAAAAATTAATAATGAATGAAAAAATTTAAATCCATATAATATATGGATTTGTTTTAGAGACAAATAATTAGGTGGTTATTTAGGATTAATTTGGAATATAAAGCTAAAAAATTCCATACAACATAGAATGAGTTGAATTCTAGTACTACTAAGCACAAATCATCATGAATGATACATCCCCATGTATTTTACAATTATCAGATGTTCTATAAATATTTTAGTTGAAATATATATTAGGTACCTTCTATGAAGACCATTAGACCTAGTTTTATTCGATTGTTCTTGTCAGGGGTTAGGAAAAATGAATGAGAGGGTTCCATATAGAATAAATACTGTATATACACATGTTAGTGAGATAAAAAACAAAAATGGGAACATTATATTTTATGTAAATGGTAAAATCCCATTTGTAACATCCCCAACTCGTAAGACACTAAACCAGTTCCCCTAACCGGGTTGATACATGAACTCATGTGTGCCTCCTTATATGCTAGATTCTTCAAACTAGTAGAGAGGGTCTAAAAGAACAAGTAGGGTTACTACATCATATTTATCATAGTAATCCAGAAAAAAATTATAATGATAAATAAATGAAACAATATTAAATAAAAAATATATGCATTGAAAACAATTTCCCACAAATGGGGACAATCCCATAACCAAATAGTAAATATATTGTCCTTTCATACAGTATCAATTTATAGAAAACCAAAAATATAAATAAGTAGATAAATCCCCAAAACTGGTACTGGAACTATTTTTGGATCCCTAATCCACGAACATCCCATGAACTATCAATAAACTGGCATATCAACCTTTTCTTTGACATGAAGGACAACAATAATGTATATACAGGTACCTAGAGGTGGACCGATATGGTTGTGAGTATAGATGAGCAGGCTACCACTACTAGTGTCAATAAAATATCTAGTCTAAACCAATAGTACATGAAAGTATTAAATAAATTATATTTTAACAAAAGATAATTCAGGTTCCATTAGATAACAATACTATCTTTAACCATTTTCATCATTTTTCCATGGGGTAGGAATTTACATCATTTAATCTACGACCTAAGATGGTCAATTTCTATTCATAAGTTTGTATTTCGAGTTCCCTATCTCCATAGGGACAAATATTTCACAAAAAATACAATAAACATACCTTGGAGCCTCAGTCTAGGTAGTCTCATCGATTGTAATTGTTATGGGCATAGATCCTCAGTCCCCTTACATAACACGCATATTATAGGGGTGGGGTTTAGAGGCCTAGTATAACCTAACATTTGGGCATAGATCATCAAATCCAATTCCCTATAACTACCATGCCATGTGAAAATGATTATTTATCCATTAACCACATATACTATATCACAAAATACACACATAACATTAACATTTGTTAATTATTCAATATGTAAATAAACATTAGTAGTTAACCCATTAGACCATTTTCCATTGACACTACATAGACAATTTATCCAATTTCCCTCTATCATGGTTTAACATATTAATCATATTAAAAATTTCTTATACATAATCCAAGTTATCATATTAAAAAACTAACATGATTTAACTTATTTAAAAATATCAACTACAAACTCGTAATCCATTTTTCAGAAACACATTATTTAATTCATCCCAGTCACATTTTACCAAACAATCTCTTATATAATTGACAATGGAATGACAAAAATATCATTACTGAATCTTTATAATTCAAGCAATCATATCAAAATAATTTTTTATGGAATCTATATCATCTTTAAAGAAATTCAATGCTTAACATTACCATTTTCCATGTTTGGGAATATTGGCACAACCCATGGGTGTCCAGAAATTGGTCTATTCAATATCAATGCAACCCATGGGGATCATGATATGTTCAATTCCTTATCTAGAAAACCATTTTTCAAAATGTCAATAAAGACATCAATTTCACAATAAGTGAGAATCTCTAACACAATCACACATGCACAAATCAACATCATGATTTTGGAGAATTACTTATAGACCAACTGCATCGATTTATAAGGGTAATTACTACATAACCACGCCCTTTCAATCAGATTAAAACACAATTTGAATCCCTAGAATAAGATCCACTAGAAAAATATGGTTTTTGGTATTCAAAAGAAGAAGAAAAAAACATTCCCAATTCTGGAATATAGATAAATGTGAAGTGTTAGAATCCCATAGGGCATCAATCCATTCCCAATAACACTCAAAACAGCCTAGAAACAATGGAGGTTGATCATTGGGAAGTCATGGTCATTTTGGTTCATCACGAGGGTTCATGGAGGAGAAATTGGAAAAAAATAAAGTATAATACTTAAAACCCCAACATGGAAAATGTTAAAAGAATAGATTTAATGGGTCACATGGTTTGGCCATAATTTGTTCTGAACCATGAACTAACGATTCCCCACCATATGTCCAAGATTGGTCCAGGTCATATAGTTTCACAGGGATCCTGCATGGTTTGCCAACTATGTGCCAACCGTGTGGAATGGCTCTATCCAAAGCCACCCAATTTGGCTTCCCCACTTTCATGGTTTAGTGAACCATGAGACCATCCTCTAGGATATCACAATTTGGTTTCACAATTACTACTAACTATGTGGAAATTGTGCAACAAGAATAGAATGGTCCAATTTTCCTATTTTTGTTGTCCCTAACCTTCAGAACACCCCAAGCCTCCTAAAACACTTGATAGACATTCTATTAATGATATATAATTTATTTAATCAAATATATAAACAATTATATACCTCCATGATGTTCAGAATCATTAAAATATCCCACATTATAGCGGTTCATCCTCGATCTGTAATTCCATGCATCACAGATCTATGAGGAAAACATATCAGGCCCTGGTCCTGCATATCTGTCTCCCTCTCCTATGTTTCTCCATGGTCATTACCATGATACTAGAAAACTCAAACCATTGGAAATTTATTACCTCAAAATGCTTTTCACTATGTTCTATAATATGAATCTTATTCCCCTTATAGTATGCAACAAAATCAAGCTCCACACCTTCAATATAAATCACAAGAAATTATTCAAGGAGATACTGCCAATGCCAGGACACATGAAAAAAAATCATGCATACCATTATAAAATTGTGGAAGAGCCAATAAGTACGATACCTGTCTTATCCTCTCCACAAGATCAAATGGACCCACATAATTGGGCACTAACATACCCTATTTCTGAATCCAATGGTGACCCAACCATAATGACTCCTTAAGAAACACAGGATCACCTACCAAAAACAAAAGAGGTCAACAACAATGGTAATCATAATAATTCTTCCTAATACGATTCATATCCATAAAAAAAAGTAACAACTAAACCCTCGTTGATTCCTCCTAGATGATACTTAGACCCAACGACTCCTATCCACCATCATGCATCCAACATAATAGAGACATACATAGCTTCTCAAAAAGAGCATCATGATATTCTATCTGAATCACAACTCGGTAACTATTGTTATAGGATAACTCAACAATTTCCAAGTTATTCTTCCATGATCAAAAAATATCTAATATGCAAGCTATCAACATGTCCTCTAGTATGTGAATTGTACCTTTTTGACTGTGTTTCCATCTATGTGTGGAAATACATACTAAAAACACATGTGTACCAAGTGACTCATGCAACCCCTACTAGAAGAGTGTTATAAAACATGGATCAGGGTATGAATCTATTGTTCACGGACCCATTGAAACCATAAAATTTCCTTAACATTCAACTGAACCAAATTATCAATGATGATGGAATATATAGTTGGTAATAAATGAGATACCTTGGTTAATTTATCCACAACTACATAGATAACATCATTCTTCTACGGCATCCTTGGAAGACTGATAACCAAATATATTTTCAAGTCATCCCATTTATATTCTGAAATTGGAAACTGTTGTAACAAAACACTCAGTCACAAATTCTCCTCCTTTACCTTCTGACAGGTATAACATCACACCATCAAACTTTCAACTTCATTTTTCATCCATGGCCACCATTACTTCTTACAAAGATCAAAATAAATATTGGTAAAACCATGTTGCACTGCCCACTTTGAGCCATATAATTCAAGCATTAGATATTCCCTTATATATGTTGGAATGAAAAAATAGACACAAACATAAACTATATCATCATTACCAGTAATTCATCCAAAAGGTGACTCCCCACAATCAAGACTTTTCCTCAGGAAAAAAACTCTATATCTTCATATTTTCTCTACATGATCTGATATAGAAGTGTGGGCTCACATCCAAGGCTAAGAGGTTCATCTTTACTTTTTTTCCATGGACATCTATATGCATCTCCAAAATCAATTCCATTACCCTCTAGTCAGATTTGGATCCGTGAACACCTTGGTTTTGAGATTTTTGGCTCAATGAATCGACAACACCATTCCCCTTTCCTAGTGTGTACATTTTTTTAAAATCAAAGGACTAGATTTATTCAACTGATATTCATTGGATAATATTGAAATCTCATTGGTAGAATATATACCTAACACATTTTGAATTGGTATACAAAGTAAACATCTCTCCCAATAAGTAATTCCACCAAAACATTAAGGAATAAACCACCACGACCAACTCGACATCATGCATATGGTTATTTAATTCATGAGGACTCAACTACTGTGAGTTATACACAACAAACTGATAATTTTTCATCAATACTACCCCATGAACTACACTAGATGCATCACAAAACCAGGTATACTCTTTTACACTACTCGGGTAAAATCAGAATCGGTGCAGTAGTCAACAACTGATTTAACTATTGGAAGGTATTCCCAAATTCGAATGACCATTCAAACATTATTCCCTTATTGGTTAATTGATAATCAAGTTTATCCAAATGGTAGAATTATTTGATGTACCTTTGTTAATACCTTGATAATCCTAGAAAACCATATGTATCAAAAACATTCTTGGGTTTCTTTTGAGACACAACTACCTAATCATTCTCTCAATCAACTAGCACAACTTCCACAATGATGATATGATCCATGAAATTTACATTTTTAATCTAGAAATTGAATTTGGAGAGATTGAAGTCTTTTCTATTCTCTCTTAGAGAAATATTGATGATTTCAACATGTTTGGAATGATTTTCATGAGTCTTTGAGTTCCCCAATATGTCATCAACAAATATAACTATGAAGTGATCCAGTTATGGGAGAAATATTTTGTTCATTAGGGCCATAAATAATGTTGGTGTATTGATTAACTCAAAAGGCATAAAAAACTCATACAACAAATAAATTCTCTTCAAGGAAGTCCATGGTATATTAAAATCCATCACCCCATAACCGGTGTTACTTTGATCTCGAATAAATCATAGAGAACACTGAATTGACTCTAAAATTGTCAAAAAGGTCATCAATTTTAAGAAGAGGGTGTCGGTTCATAACTGAAATGTTATTCAATGTCATATAATCATCCCAAAAGTGAAAAGTCCATTCATCATTCTTTGAAAAGAATAGTGGAGATCAGCAAGGTGATGTACTCTAAGACATAACCCCCATATTCTCTAGTTCCCCCAACTGAAATTTACGATCCTTGGGTTTGGTGGGTTCCATTCAATAAAGTTGTATAAAATATTTGTCTACCCCTGATAATAACTCTATCAAGAAAGTAATCTATCTCTTGGATGGAAACCCCATGAAATCCTTAAGAAACACATACTGAAACTGATCCACCTTAGGAGGGAATACTTTATCCCTATATCCTCACCATCATGTGTAAGACAAAAACATGGGCTATGAGTTGACCCATATAATGACTAAATGGACCTAAATGACTTACTTGGATATACCATTACTCATGGTGTATATATGTATTCCTCTCCAAGACTGTGAAAGTTACTATATATCAGTAACCATTAATATGTTCATGGTAAAACAATAAAAAAATGCAACCCAAAATCAAATCAAAGCCTGAATTCTATAGAAAAAACAATTCCCAAAGAAAACAGTACCCACCAACCTCAAGGGAACACCCCTTACATTGCCATATATTTTTTGGTCCCACCACTAATGGTTATTCTTTCCTCATAAACCCATATATATGTTTCACTACTAGTCCTAAGACACTCATAAACACAAAATACATAGATGAATGAAAAAATCCTCTATAAAATAATGAAGTATAAGTCGTGGAATCCATAATAATCATACCTAGAACAGTCAATAATACATCAACATAACCTTGAGGTCATGGATGAATGACTTGAAGCTATCCTGCACCTATATTATAGTTTCTGGTTTGAATTCCTGGAAATGTACTAACCTACTAATATGTGTGCTCTCACATCATATGACCATGCTCGCCACCCCGAGTTGAACATATAGTGAAACTCTAACCCCCTTCTTGATATGGGTGACTGACACTCTACATCAACCTTGATACTTCATCTGTTCTTGGTTATCAAGGGTTCCTACAAAACTTCTTCACATTCCCCATCTATCCACATGATTGACACACAACTAGTGGTAAGGGACAATGAACAAGCATGTTACCTATCCTTCCACACTGATATAAAATCAACTGATATCCACCCTATGAGACTATTCCACTCCACTAAGCACCCTAAAAACCACCACCCCAGTGAAGACTCTCAATGTGAAGCTTCCTACGCTAATAAATCACTCCATTGGATAATCTATCTAGGTCTAAACAACCCCAATAGAGGCCTCCATCAGGTTCCTCTATTAAATAAGGGCTTGATCCACAACCTCTGAAAAACACCTTAAAAAAATTTGTTTATCTAGGACCTAATATCGCATCTAAGTCTATCCTAGAAACCTCTTTCCACAGAGGCCTCATCCCATGCCAACACTAGGAAAAATAATCACATGTCTGTGAAGAGTCCATCATAATCCATCAGTCACATTATCACCAAGTTCATTCTTATAAAATCTATTACTTTCCCATGTTTCAAGGTCTCTAGATATAAGTGTTCTAGAAACATATCATAAAATTCCTTCAATAGAATACCATTATCTTGATATGTATTAAACTAAATATCCCACCAGTGATTTCCCAACACTTGCAACATATAAGCTTCCAAGATGAATCTCTTCTCACGAGGAATCTCTATGTGATCCCAAATTTTTTAGATTGAATCTGTCCAGAACTCTATTTTCTTAGGAACACCATACATAGAATACTTTGGATGGTGCTGCAAGTGAAACACTATAGTCAAATCAAACATACTAGGAACTTCCCACCCTAAGTCCCATTCCATCATCTATATAAAATGATAAAATTTATCTCTACTCTTATCTATTACACTAAACTAGTAGGATTTCATCGCCTAACTCTGGAGGTGCATTCTCAATAAAATCCTTCTGTCACCTAACCAGAACACATCATCTTGGAGCAATTTTTCTATGATTCCAAACACACATTTCATAAATTTTAATATAAATGATCCACAATATTCAAGAAAATAAAGTTCTATACTAGCCATAAACAACACATACTGTATATACAATTCCAATGTAGGTAACCACATCCCAATCACCACCACAAGACATCCCTATAGTGGGTCATGGTTAACATTTGGTAGATCAACTCACACACCAAAAAAGTCATTTCATTAGTTCCCCATTTTACTATTTTCACTATAAAACATACATCTCCCTATTTTAGGCATCACTCTAACTTTCTGCCTCATCTCAACAAGATTTGGAAATATTTATGACTATTAATTAGGAACTATTTCATTATCCATTAATTCACAATTCCTTTCATTTACCCATCTGCATCATCTATATTAGAAACCATTTCTGACATATTTTAAATGAAAATGAAATTATTTTTATCCCATATGTCTCACACATCTTCCCCATGTGTTCCTACAAGGATTCATGTCACCTATTTCCCTAGGCTATTGGAATGAAGCATGAATGCACAACCTCATTTCATTTCAAACATAAGAAAAATGTAAAAAAATAGTGAAATATCACAAAGAGTGCAACACCCAATGATGAAATATCATTGAACCATACCAACACACACCAAGAACAACAATATCACCAAATACGTGTGGGTTTCCACCATTAAATTATTTTATACTCATAATTATGAGCCAATTTGAAAGACCTAATAAAAAATAATCTCCCACATTCCATCCCCAAATAATAATACCACCAAAATAACATCTCAAATACAACTTTGTAGCTTACCCAACATAGAATCAATTAATTCGGTGCCCCATGCTGGGTCACTACATGACCCAGGTGCATCTCCCCATATACCAAAGGCTACATACTAGCATCGAGGATTTTAAAACCACATGGGGAGAGTATAACTTCATTATCTGAGTAATACACAATAAGTAACAAGGATAAATAAATAAAAAATAAAAAATAAAAAATAAAAAATAACCAAAAAACATCCATTGAAAAATGTTTCCCAAAAATGGGGATAGTCCGAAATCCAACTAGTATATATTCTATGACATGTCATAATGTTTCAAGTGATAGAAAACCCAAAATAAAATTAAAAAGATTAATAAAAAAAACCTGTCTTAAATCCCAGTCTGAATCCCTCTTCCCTTCCCATCCCATGCCTAATCAACCCATAAGGGTATAGAACTTTCCCTCATCTAGATTTGCAACCATAAATTCTTCACTGGCACCCAATAGCGACATGCGAAGGGTGTGAGTAAAACAAAATAGGCCACCACCAATGGTTTTAAAAAATATCTAGTATAAATAGACTGTGCATGAATTTATTAAATAAATGGATAGGTAAAAAAATATAACGCTAGTTTCATTAGTTAAAAAATATTCTATTTAACCATTTTATTTATTTTCTCATTGGGGTAGGAATTTACATAATTTAAAATATGAGCTGTTGCTATAAATTACTAAGAATAAGGGAGTAAGTCAAGTTCCCTATCCCACCAATGATAAAAATTTCAAATATATATGTATATATATATATAATACACTTAACATGGAGCCTCAGTCTTGGTAGTCTCATCAATTGAAACCTTTTGTGGTATCAAGACTTAATCACCTTCACTAACTCATGCATTATAGGGGTTGTGTTTAGAGCCTCAATATAACAGGACCCAAGGGAATAGATCCTAGAGTATAATACCCCCCAAATACCAAGCCATTTTTAGATGATTATTTAGTCATTTACTACATATACCATATCAAAATCAATAAACATCACATTCACATTTCAAAATTATTCAACATATAAATAAAATTTAAGCTTTAATCACTTAGAAAACTTACTATTTACATTGAATATCCCATTAATGCATTTACCTTTATCATGGATTAACATATTGATCGAAATCAACAATTCCAATACATATTCCCATCTAAAATATTCATTAATTCACATGATTTAACCAATTTAAAAATTTCAATTACAAAATCATAATCCATTAGTCACATTCACTTTATTCCATTTTTAAATTTCACATTATACCATTAAATTTTGTAGGTTATTTAATATAATAGGATCCAACTACCATTATTGACACTTTATATCTCAAACAATCATATGAACATATTTTTTATGGGTTCTATCTCAACATACATCAATTCAATGCATAACATTACAATTTTCCATGGTCAATAATATTGGAACACAACATGGTTGGGCCAAAAAGGATTCCTATTTTGTTCAATGCATTCCATGGGGATCATGAGATGTTTAATTAATCATTTAGATTTTTTATAAAATCCCAATAAATGAATTCATTTCACAATAAAAAAATAAATAATATAACCACACATGCACAAATCAACTTTCAGATAATGGGATATAATTTGTAGACCACATACCTAAATTTAAAATATGAAAACATGATTTACCTAGGACATTGACTCATATAAAAATAGATGTTAAATCCAAAACCTTTGATCCCTTGTAAAAAATGGGTTTTAGGTGTTTGGAAGAATAATAACCAAACTACAAGACCCAATTTGGAAAAGATAGAAAAAGAAGTGTTAGAGTCACACAGATCTTCATTATGAACCCAAATTCACTCCAAATGGACTATAAATAAAGGAGACCAATTCTTGATAAGTATTTGTCATTTGGGTTACTCACTAGGGTTGATGGAAGAGAAATAGGGTATGGAATCAGGTAGAATAATTAAAATCCTAAGGGGGGAAATGATAAAAGAACAATTTATTGGGTCACATTGTTTGGCTCTACATTTTTCCAAACTGTGTACCAATAATTCTCTCACTTAATTCAAAGAGGTTATAAATCACAAGGTTTCTTGATGATCATGAATAATTTACCCTTCACCCTTTCACTGTTTACTTAACTATGCACCCATCTTCATAGCTGGCATGATGTGGGATCCGAGTTACTACTAATCATGCTCTAACCATGCAGCATGAAATAGATGACACAATTTCCCCACCTAATGTATCATGAACCCATGGAACACACTTGAGACTCCTCATACATTTGGTAAACATTCAAGTAACCCAATTTAAGTTATTTAAACCAAAATTTAAACAAAGACATTCCTCCAAGAGGTCTAGGCTAGTATACCATGAGCACTAGTAATTTTCATCATCTAGTGAATATTATATAATCCCTAAACTTGAAATAAACAACACATTATAGTCTAAAACCTCACTAGATATCGTGACAAAATTTTGAGACCAATTAGATTATAATTTCTAAAGAGTGTAGAGATAAATTGAGATAACCAGTCAACTCCCAAGGAATTTTTTTTGAAAACATCCCTAGTCTAAATTGATAAAATTATGATCATAATTACTAAATATTAAATTCAAAGAAGAAGAATATGTTTAATTCTAGGGGGATAACTTTTTTTAACAACATATTATTTGTAGTGATAACTCAATTCCTTATAGTCTAGACTAAATTAATAAAAAATGATAATATAGTTTTACTCGATATTTGTTTATCCCTGTACTTCTAAGAATGAATTAAATGAAGGATTTTACTATACCATATGGTTTAGAACCCCTAAATATAGTGGAAGAAAGGAAATGATCTAGCTCATAGGTATTATGATGTTGGAAAGGATGGACTTGTGATCTTCATATAATATAGTGTAATGTCCTGGTTTCAGAAGCCAGCCAAAGACACCCTATAAAGACGCCCCGTTCCCGGTTGGTCACATGACCTCAAGTGCATTTCCCTGAACGCCAGAGGTCGCAGACTAGCTGCGAGGGCCTTAGGTGTGATAGTGGTGAAACTATTCCCTCGTTTTTAGAGTAACACAACAGAAAAAAATAAATATACAATAGCGAAATTAGTAAATATCAAACAATAGTAAATAACCGAAGACTATAAGTAATAAACTGAAGTACACACACACACACACATATATATATATATGAATGATGCATGGTACATATGTATAGGAAAACAAAAAAACAAGCCACAATGATAGAATAAAAATAGTACTAAAAAAGTATGAAAGAAAACAGTAAAAAGTTTCTCAGCATCGCAAGCCTCTGCTTGGTCCCATGCTCTCCAGCTCCACAGCAAATGAAGTGCGTAAAGTATAAGGGCACTTTCTATTATCTATACCTGCAGCAATATAATCTGTTTGGGCCCAAAATCATGAAACAAACAAGGCGTGATACTAAATCCTAGTAGGAAACCACCCAAAGATCTATTCCTAACATTCGGTGAATATATATGGTAGTTAATAAGAAAAGATGCAGTAAACAAGAAAGTACTCGACAACAAACAGTTCCACATATCAAATAAGCAGCTAATCAACCAAGGTAACCCTCTAGGAAGTACATGCAGCCTATCCCCTTAGGTTCAATCATAATAATATATAAATACTATCTAAGGAAGCTCTCACAGTCAACTCCCCTTATAGTCAAAAGTGATTCAAGACTCTCTGAGGAAGCTCACACGGTCAATTCCCCTTATAGTCTAAGGTAGTCAAGGACTCTCTGAGAATGCTCACAAGGCCAATTCCCCTTATATCCCTAAGTTGTCAAAGAATATTTGAGGACACTCACTTAGTCAATTCCCATTATATTCTAAAATGGTTCAAAGACTCTCTGAGGAAGCTCACTTGGTCAATTCCCCTTATAGTCTAAAATGCTCTAGGTCTCTCTGAGGAAGCTCACTCAGTCAATTCCCCTTATATTCTAATACACCAGGTTCTCACGGCCCTATGTAAGTCCATGATCATAGTAATGCAATACATACAAAGTAAACATCAAGAAATACTTGGCTAATCGGTCTATATCATATCAATCATGTAAAAAAACTAATAGTCCACCCTCCAACACTAGGCATGGGAAAACAGGCAAGGCGGCCAAAAAGGCTAAGCAGGACCAAATGATCGTAAAAAGAACATGAATTGGAAAACACATTTGAAACATAAAAATAAACCATATTCATATCCAAATAACCTCTACTCAATCATACACGCATGACAGGAATTTAACAGGTGTAAAATGGTAAACACACGGTACCCCGATTAAGGGTATTAGCCAAAATTGCACATATAACTCAAATAATTTCAACGAAAAGGAAAAAACCACCTACCTTAGTGTAGGGAGATCAATATACTCCGTCATCGACCCTTGGATCAACCTATGATGTAGTATATCTACAAAAACGTCTAGAATTTTCAACCCGCAATATCTCACGAGAGTGGAGAAATCAGAAGATGGTGCTCTAGGAGAAAAGAGAACTCACCGATGCGATTCCAATGAAACTGATGGTGTTCTATTAGGAGGAAGGATGCTCTCTAGAGGGTTTGTTGAAGATCCATGTCCATAAAATGCTGCTGGATGAGACAACCAAAGAGGGGGGTGTTTCTGCCGATTAGACATGACCCCGATGCATTTAATGAAAAAAATAAAATACACAGCGTGTATTTTTTATTGACACGATGTGTAATTTCCGTTTCTGTACTCCAATTTATGTGGCCTCTAGGTTACCCCCACATAGACGTGTGCATGGCCGCTACACGGCCAGCACATGACTACCTTTGGTTACCGAGTACACGGTGTGTACTCATAAAGTACACGACATGTACTTCAAAAATTTCTAAAAATTCATCTTTTTATCAGAAATGACCAGAAAAGTAAAACATACCTGAAAATAAGATCCGAGATCTTACAAACTTCCCCCCATAAATAAATTTATCCCCGAATTTCCCTAGAAAGGCGGAATAGAAGAAGAAACCTCAAACAACTCCGACCAATGGGCACGTACATCAGCCTCTCTATCCTAAGTCTCATCTTGTACTCGCCCATGCTGCCATAACACTCATAATAGAGGAACATACCGACCATAGAGAACCTTTGTACGATGATTGAAAATCTAGATAGGACGCTCTTTGAAAGATGCATCCACTTCCAACTCAACCTCATCGGGTTGGAAAACATGAGATGAGTCTGAAAAATAACGTCAAAGCTGAGAATCGTGGCAGATGTCAAGCATATCATGGTACCTATGAGGTAACTACAACTGATTGACAACCAGCCCAACTCGCTCCAACACCTAAAACGACCGGAAATACCTCAAACAAATCTCACCTTATATCCTAATCCTTCTGTGCCCCAACCTCAGTGTGACATGTAGAAAAACCTGATCCCCAACCTCGAACTCCAGAGGTCGTCTACGATGATCAACATAAGACTTCTGTCGAGACTATGTTGTATCCACCCTCTTCTGAATCAACTCTATCTGCTCTCTGGGCTCCTAACCAAGACAAGGTCCCAACAAAACTGCCTCTCCTGCCTTTATCCAATAAGGGTGATTGTCCTGGCCTACCATACAATGCCTCATAAGGTTCCATCTGAATAGTTACTTAAAAACTATTATTGTAGGAAAACTTCACAAGAGGTATGTGCTTTTCCCAAGAACCTCCAAAATCCATAATGCATACTCGAAGAATGTCCTCATGCACTTGAATTATGCTCTCAGATTGGACATCTGTCTGGGGGTGGTATTCTGTACTCAAAAGTACCTATTTACCCAACACCTTCTGAAGCCCCTACCAAACTTAAGAAGTAAAATGGGAATCTCTATCTGAAACAATGGAGTGTAGAACTCCATGTAAGTACAAAATATCTTAGATATACAACCAACCCACCTCATCAACACTGAAGGTCTCCTTGATCGGCAAGAAGAGAGCAACCTTCATGAGTTTGTCAATGACAACCCAAACTACATCATTCCCTCGAGGCGACCTCAACAACCAGTCACGAAATCAATCGTGACATCATTCCACTTCCACTCAAGAATGGGAAACTGCTACAAAATACCTACTGGTCACTGATAATCCACCTTAACCTACTAATAGGTGGAACACCACATTGAAAAACCATCAGCATCTCTCTTTATGCCTAGCCACCAACACTGACGACGTAGATCATGATACATATTGGTGGTGCCAGGATGAACTGCCCAAACTGAGGAATGAAAGTCCCGCATCATCTCCTCACGTATGTCTGCTGGCACCCTTATGTGCCCCTAGAAACATAAGATCTCATCCTCTCATATGATTCATCCAGGAATAGGTTCCTCTCCTGACACACTTTCCCACAGGACCAGGCCTTCAGAAGCTGATAGTTGCCTCACTGTTACTTGATCAAGACGGGTAGAGGTAACAACTACAAAAGAAAGGAAATTCTACCCCTATATGTTGTGCACCTCTAAATGAATCCTAGAGAACAGATCTATAAGTTTCCACTCACTGCTAGCCTCCTAAACTACCTGTATCTAAGTCTTCCTGGTCATCGTATCGGCCACTGCATTGCCTTTCCCCGACGTATAGGCAAGCTCAATGTCAAAGTACTGAAGGTACTCAACCCACCTTCACAGTTTCAAATTTAGAACACTTCTAGTGAAGATATACTTGATACTATTGTTTTTGGTGAAAACCACAAAATGCTCTCCCATAAGATAATGTCTCCAACAATGTAAGGCATGAAAAACTACTGCCAACTTGATATCATGCATCAGGTAATTCCTCTCATGTGGCCTCAACTGCCGAGAGCCGTACGCAATGACTCCTTCTCCCTGCATAAGAACAAATTTTAGACCGATACATGAGGCATTACAATAAATAGTATAGCTCTTGACTGGCTCTAGAAAGACTAGTAATGGTGCTGATGTTAGTCTCCCTTTCAGTTCTTGAAAGGCTGACACACAAGAATCTGACCACAAGAACTTTTCACCCTTCTTAGTTAGACCTGTCAGTGGTGCTCCTAAGCATGAAAGGTCATGTATGAAGCATCTGTAGTATCCAGCCAGCCCTAGAAAACTTCATATTTCAAAGACTTTCTTCGGATTCTCCCAGGAAACTACTACTCTCAGTTTCTATGGGTCTACTAATACTTCTTTCTCTGAGCTGACATGACCCAAGAAGTGAATCTGATCAATCCAGAAGTGGAATTTTGAGAGCGTAGCATATAACTGATTCTCTCTTAGTGTAATCAGAACGATCTCAAGATTTGTGGCATGGTCATGTCGAGTGTGAGAGTAAACCAATATATAATTCACAAAGACCACTACGAATGAATCCAAGTATGGATGGATCACTCGGTTCATTAGTGCCATGAAAACTGCAGGCACATTCCTGACCATATACTCATATAGACCATACCTGCTCCGGAAGGCTATGAAATGTATATCAGATGGTCTAACGCAGAACTGATGGAAACCAGATCTCAGGTCAATCTTTGAGAACATTCGGGCTCCCTGAAGCTGAACAAAGAGATCATCAATCCTAGGCAAGGGATATCAGTTCTTGACTGTGAACTAGTTCAACTTCTGATAATCCACGCAATGCCTGAGGGTACTATCCACCTTCTTCGCAAATATGACAAGAAAACCCCAAGGAGAAGTACTGAGTCACATGAAACCCTTTTCCTGCAACTCCTCCAACTGTTTATTGAGCTCTAGTAACTCTAGTGTATCCATCCTATTAGGAGGAATGGAAACTGGTGACGCTCCTGTAACAAGATCAATAGAAAGTTGTACCTCTTGCTTCGGAGGAAAACCTGAAAAGTACTATGGGAAGATGTCCTTTAAATGATCCAACACTAGAGGAAAGTCTAACTATGAAGTCCCCTGGTCATCCAGGTATAGACTAGCAATCTGGGCTGTAACTCCTCCCAACCCATGATGCTCGGGTCCTACTCTGCTCACCTGGACATCCCACTCGCCCCTATTAAGAAAAGATCTTCCCTCTAGTGATGTGAAACTCACCCTACGACGATAAAAGTTGACGACTGCTTGGAAGGGAACTAACCAGTCCATCCTGAGAATGAAATCATATCCTGTCATCTCTAATACATAGAGGTCCTACAATAAGTGACACTCATCTACCTATGAAGGGAACTCCTTGCACTGGAATAAACTCACCGTTATAGTCCCTAATGGATTATCTAGCATCAAGGTATCTATTTTTGGCATATATCATCATAAAAAAAAGTGTGTGACTTTCCCATAAGAAATCACAAGTAAAATTTTATTCATGACTTTTTATGATATTAATATTTTGGATAGATGTATGAAAAAATCCACAGAGAGTCAACTGTGGAGCCATCCTTACAGGAACCCAGAAAATTATAATTGAGAGAGTAGAGGTTTATAAATTTAAAAGTGAAATTAAATTTAGACTCTGATATAGAAAATATTGTAGGCTTATGAATTGTCAAAAACCTCTTAATAATAATCAAAGTGTCAGAGTTTGCAATACCCTGACAATTTCAAAATAAGAGATTCATTTTGACTTGTGTTTTGGGTTAGAACCCCCTTTTTAGATTTACCCAAGCCTTTCATTCTATCTGATCTTATGGAATCTTGAGAATATTTTGGTTTGGTTTTTTTGTCTTGGAGATTAATATTAGAGTTAAGAGCAGTAGACACTGCACTAACTGTATTCTACACAAGAGAAGGAGAATTATTAGATGATTTAGATATTCTAAGTTTGTTTACTATGTGTTCAGGTGAGTTGGAAGCATTATTTTGCCTAGATTTCACTATGTCCAGGTCTGAAACCGAGTCAGTAGCAGTTTCCAAGAGAACAGAGTTAGCAGTAGTAGTTTTACCTTGACTAGAAATAGGAGGGTTTGAAACATCAAAAGTTTTCATTGGCCTAGGTTCAATTATGTTAGGCGTTTCATGTATAATAACCATAGAAACAGTGGATAATTTCTAATTAGAAATATGCATGTCTGAAACAGAACAATTATCGAAAAAATTAGAAGCATATTTATAAGAAGTATCTTGCAAAAAAACAGAAATATTTGAGCATTAAGAGTTATCAAATTCAAGAGGAGGGAGAGTACATGTACCTGGTTCAATATTAATTCACTTGGTACCTTGGGGTTCAACCAAAGATGCATCATCCGAAGAGTAGGTTATATGGGAAGCAACCAGAGTGAAAGGGGCGGATTTGTTCTGCTTTCCCAATGAATTCACCATAATTATATCTAGAGTTGTGTTCTCCTTTGGAATGGTCCTATTATCTATGATCATGTACATGGGAGGAAAATTCACCATGTTCTCATAAACAGGGTTAATATGATCAGAAACCTCCTGATCCTTTCAAGCAACTTTACAGTGGCCTATTTCACATAAAAGAGTTTCATTGGATTTCAACAGATGAGTAGGTGATAAAGTGGTTCTGTTCTTACTAATTTCATTGGAATACTAAGCTTGAAAGATCTCAAAGACCATTTATTTTATTTCCTTTACCAAATCCTTTTACAAGATAATTGATTCATTCTCTTCCACTAATTCTCCCCAATATTTATCTTATAAGGGGGAAAAGTCATTTGTTTTTTTATCCCAAATATCTTGTTTTTTTTCAGAGGTCACAGGAATTTTAGCTTGTGATTTATATTTCTTATTGTATCTAACCTCCTTCCAATCATTAATAAGTGGGGGAACCACTTTCTTCTAAACCACTATACAATTATAGAGGTTATGTCCTATGATTTTACAGACCTCACAAAATGGGTTTTTTTTCTCATATTCAACCTTAATTTTACTTTTAAACTCAGAAGCACTAAAATTGATAACATTAGGCATATTTGAGTAAAGATTCAATTCAACCATGACTCTAGAAAAAATACCTAATTCAACATTTAAGGTTCTTTGATCAATTTTAACATGTAATCTAATACAAGAAACAATATCATTAAGTATTTTGGGGCGCCAAAAAAACCAATTGAGGCCATGCAATATTACACAAATCTATACCATTGAGTTCCTGTGTGTGTATGGGTTAAAGGAAACATCCCGATCAGAGATTCTAAGAAACCCAGGCTGCAATTGTATATTCCCAGTTCTCCATACCTATTCCAGTTCCTCCTGCGAGTTGAAAATTATGTGATAGTAGCCTTTACCGATTGTCACTATCTTCTACTTCAATACGCCCCAGCAGTGTGAAATCCTGGATTTATGATCAGTTAAAGACTAGGGATGATCACCTTTATTGTATGAGACTCTATCGAGGACTGAATACTTGAACATCTGAGATCTTTGATGCATGACATCTGGATCAGATTCAACAGAGAAACCACCATCATCAAGTTTTTTGAAGAGTGGAGTTTGTGTCTCTATCAAGCTACACAGATCTGAGCCTTTGAGTGCATCTCGAAAGGCGACTGCATTTGGTCGATGTGGAATCTCCTGGTTGCGTGGATCTGTGCCTAGTGTTCCAGCATTTTGAAATGCGGGATTCTTTCCCTGGGGAGCAAATTCCCATTGCAGATTGAAACCGGCCATGGATGAATTAGACAGAATCAAAGAGGGGATTTTTTCCTGATCAACTTAAAATAATGAGTGTTAAGAATTATAACAGACTTTGAATTTTCTTATATTATGTTATTTATTTATCCAAGATTGAACTCAATTTTATATTTGACAATGAAGATAAAACATTTATATATTGATTATTTTATATGATATATATATCATAAAGTGAATTTATTATATAAATAAATTTACAATATTTTATCAAACTAAAATATTATGACTTTTGAAATTCATCATATCCATTACAAGAAGATATCTATATCAAAAAGTGATGATTCTACGTTGAAGTTTCTATAACTAATTATATATTTAGAAATACCATCATGGAAATCAATACTTATATTACTCTTTGATATCTGACTGGATAAATCCACATAATAATCTTTCCTGTCTATACACACAACATTATTTATTTAGAAACATTATTTTATTTGAGTCTCGATGCTATGCGTGACACAAATAAAAGGATAAAAACAAGATGCTAATACTTTAATAGATACAGATTACGTTGTATTATGAGAAAAGATAATCATGGGTCACCTCTCTTGGTAATCATATACTTGGTTGGATAATCATGGTATCAACACGTGTTTTTTATATAGATGAAGACACTTAGTATTTTAATGATGTTTTAATATAATGGTCTCATCTCAAGGTCTTTTTTACAAGTATGAATTAAACTAAATATATTTTTTTGGAATCATATTTCTTCTAATAATTATAATTGTTCAAAATATATTGATACTTAAACTTTAATAGAATCCATACCCTATGTTACTAACAAAATTAAGAATATAATTCTATTGGTATATTTAATAATAAATTTAATACAAAATATCAATGACACCTTTTTATATAATGTCATATAGTCATTTAAAATAAATAATCCCTACGAGTATAATAATGAAGTAAAATATATACAACCCTAAAATTTCTAGGCATGGTAAAATCCTCCATGTGAGTGAGTAGTATAACCAAAATTACATCTAAGAAAATAAAATTTACTTAAGCGAAACATAAATATCATCCCAATTCTATAACCACATATGTATAAATTATAAAATAACCATAAATTTAAGATCATGACCAAATATAAATGAATGTAAATATATATGAAAGCTAAAAGAATTATCATATGAAGCTTATAAATCCTTCAATGTATGTTTGAATATTTTAGAAGCATTTTAACTATGTCTACTAAACCATATAAGAAAATTAGAATTCTAAAATATTTAATCATGAATAATGATGTTTATAATACTAAACAAATTAATTATTTAAATATTAAGACATGAATTAACTTATTTATGATCAAATAGTAGAAATATATAATTTATAAACACTTAATAAATATCTTATGTATTAATTAAAATATATAATTAAATAATTATATACACATTTTATTCATTTCTAAAATTAATTTTAATATATTCATTTCATATTTAATTTAAGAATCATGTGAAATTTTATAAATAATGGAACTAGTAAAGTTGAAATAAATGGGTTCGAAAGTGCTGGTGTCTGATGGAATCCCATTGAATAGTGATGTTAAAATTTGGATATTGAAACATATGAATGAAAATAGGTGGGAATTTTCTTTATGGATAGCTATGCATACCTAGAGATTAGATATCATGTTTCTTTTTCACCAAGTGTAATTCATCACCACATTTTTTTCAATAATCCTTCTATAATATCTATAAAATTAATTAATGTACTAGTTAACAGGAGTTATTCCCCAAAAAATTAATAATGAATGAAAAAATTTAAATCCATATAATATATGGATTTGTTTTAGAGACAAATAATTAGGTGGTTATTTAGGATTAATTTGGAATATAAAGCTAAAAAATTCCATACAACATAGAATGAGTTGAATTCTAGTACTACTAAGCACAAATCATCATGAATGATACATCCCCATGTATTTTACAATTATCAGATGTTCTATAAATATTTTAGTTGAAATATATATTAGGTACCTTCTATGAAGACCATTAGACCTAGTTTTATTCGATTGTTCTTGTCAGGGGTTAGGAAAAATGAATGAGAGGGTTCCATATAGAATAAATACTGTATATACACATGTTAGTGAGATAAAAAACAAAAATGGGAACATTATATTTTATGTAAATGGTAAAATCCCATTTGTAACATCCCCAACTCGTAAGACACTAAACCAGTTCCCCTAACCGGGTTGATACATGAACTCATGTGTGCCTCCTTATATGCTAGATTCTTCAAACTAGTAGAGAGGGTCTAAAAGAACAAGTAGGGTTACTACATCATATTTATCATAGTAATCCAGAAAAAAATTATAATGATAAATAAATGAAACAATATTAAATAAAAAATATATGCATTGAAAACAATTTCCCACAAATGGGGACAATCCCATAACCAAATAGTAAATATATTGTCCTTTCATACAGTATCAATTTATAGAAAACCAAAAATATAAATAAGTAGATAAATCCGCAAAACTGGTACTGGAACTATTTTTGGATCCCTAATCCACGAACATCCCATGAACTATCAATAAACTGGCATATCAACCTTTTCTTTGACATGAAGGACAACAATAATGTATATACAGGTACCTAGAGGTGGACCGATATGGTTGTGAGTATAGATGAGCAGGCTACCACTACTAGTGTCAATAAAATATCTAGTCTAAACCAATAGTACATGAAAGTATTAAATAAATTATATTTTAACAAAAGATAATTCAGGTTCCATTAGATAACAATACTATCTTTAACCATTTTCATCATTTTTCCATGGGGTAGGAATTTACATCATTTAATCTACGACCTAAGATGGTCAATTTCTATTCATAAGTTTGTATTTCGAGTTCCCTATCTCCATAGGGACAAATATTTCACAAAAAATACAATAAACAAACCTTGGAGCCTCAGTCTAGGTAGTCTCATCGATTGTAATTGTTATGGGCATAGATCCTCAGTCCCCTTACATAACACGCATATTATAGGGGTGGGGTTTAGAGGCCTAGTATAACCTAACATTTGGGCATAGATCATCAAATCCAATTCCCTATAACTACCATGCCATGTGAAAATGATTATTTATCCATTAACCACATATACTATATCACAAAATACACACATAACATTAACATTTGTTAATTATTCAATATGTAAATAAACATTAGTAGTTAACCCATTAGACCATTTTCCATTGACACTACATAGACAATTTATCCAATTTCCCTCTATCATGGTTTAACATATTAATCATATTAAAAATTTCTTATACATAATCCAAGTTATCATATTAAAAAACTAACATGATTTAACTTATTTAAAAATATCAACTACAAACTCGTAATCCATTTTTCAGAAACACATTATTTAATTCATCCCAGTCACATTTTACCAAACAATCTCTTATATAATTGACAATGGAATGACAAAAATATCATTACTGAATCTTTATAATTCAAGCAATCATATCAAAATAATTTTTTATGGAATCTATATCATCTTTAAAGAAATTCAATGCTTAACATTACCATTTTCCATGTTTGGGAATATTGGCACAACCCATGGGTGTCCAGAAATTGGTCTATTCAATATCAATGCAACCCATGGGGATCATGATATGTTCAATTCCTTATCTAGAAAACCATTTTTCAAAATGTCAATAAAGACATCAATTTCACAATAAGTGAGAATCTCTAACACAATCACACATGCACAAATCAACATCATGATTTTGGAGAATTACTTATAGACCAACTGCATCGATTTATAAGGGTAATTACTACATAACCACGCCCTTTCAATCAGATTAAAACACAATTTGAATCCCTAGAATAAGATCCACTAGAAAAATATGGTTTTTGGTATTCAAAAGAAGAAGAAAAAAACATTCCCAATTCTGGAATATAGATAAATGTGAAGTGTTAGAATCCCATAGGGCATCAATCCATTCCCAATAACACTCAAAACAGCCTAGAAACAATGGAGGTTGATCATTGGGAAGTCATGGTCATTTTGGTTCATCACGAGGGTTCATGGAGGAGAAATTGGAAAAAAATAAAGTATAATACTTAAAACCCCAACATGGAAAATGTTAAAAGAATAGATTTAATGGGTCACATGGTTTGGCCATAATTTGTTCTGAACCATGAACTAACGATTCCCCACCATATGTCCAAGATTGGTCCAGGTCATATAGTTTCACAGGGATCCTGCATGGTTTGCCAACTATGTGCCAACCGTGTGGAATGGCTCTATCCAAAGCCACCCAATTTGGCTTCCCCACTTTCATGGTTTAGTGAACCATGAGACCATCCTCTAGGATATCACAATTTGGTTTCACAATTACTACTAACTATGTGGAAATTGTGCAACAAGAATAGAATGGTCCAATTTTCCTATTTTTGTTGTCCCTAACCTTCAGAACACCCCAAGCCTCCTAAAACACTTGATAGACATTCTATTAATGATATATAATTTATTTAATCAAATATATAAACAATTATATACCTCCATGATGTTCAGAATCATTAAAATATCCCACATTATAGCGGTTCATCCTCGATCTGTAATTCCATGCATCACAGATCTATGAGGAAAACATATCAGGCCCTGGTCCTGCATATCTGTCTCCCTCTCCTATGTTTCTCCATGGTCATTACCATGATACTAGAAAACTCAAACCATTGGAAATTTATTACCTCAAAATGCTTTTCACTATGTTCTATAATATGAATCTTATTCCCCTTATAGTATGCAACAAAATCAAGCTCCACACCTTCAATATAAATCACAAGAAATTATTCAAGGAGATACTGCCAATGCCAGGACACATGAAAAAAAATCATGCATACCATTATAAAATTGTGGAAGAGCCAATAAGTACGATACCTGTCTTATCCTCTCCACAAGATCAAATGGACCCACATAATTGGGCACTAACATACCCTATTTCTGAATCCAATGGTGACCCAACCATAATGACTCCTTAAGAAACACAGGATCACCTACCAAAAACAAAAGAGGTCAACAACAATGGTAATCATAATAATTCTTCCTAATACGATTCATATCCATAAAAAAAAGTAACAACTAAACCCTCGTTGATTCCTCCTAGATGATACTTAGACCCAACGACTCCTATCCACCATCATGCATCCAACATAATAGAGACATACATAGCTTCTCAAAAAGAGCATCATGATATTCTATCTGAATCACAACTCGGTAACTATTGTTATAGGATAACTCAACAATTTCCAAGTTATTCTTCCATGATCAAAAAATATCTAATATGCAAGCTATCAACATGTCCTCTAGTATGTGAATTGTACCTTTTTGACTGTGTTTCCATCTATGTGTGGAAATACATACTAAAAACACATGTGTACCAAGTGACTCATGCAACCCCTACTAGAAGAGTGTTATAAAACATGGATCAGGGTATGAATCTATTGTTCACGGACCCATTGAAACCATAAAATTTCCTTAACATTCAACTGAACCAAATTATCAATGATGATGGAATATATAGTTGGTAATAAATGAGATACCTTGGTTAATTTATCCACAACTACATAGATAACATCATTCTTCTACGGCATCCTTGGAAGACTGATAACCAAATATATTTTCAAGTCATCCCATTTATATTCTGAAATTGGAAACTGTTGTAACAAAACACTCAGTCACAAATTCTCCTCCTTTACCTTCTGACAGGTATAACATCACACCATCAAACTTTCAACTTCATTTTTCATCCATGGCCACCATTACTTCTTACAAAGATCAAAATAAATATTGGTAAAACCATGTTGCACTGCCCACTTTGAGCCATATAATTCAAGCATTAGATATTCCCTTATATATGTTGGAATGAAAAAATAGACACAAACATAAACTATATCATCATTACCAGTAATTCATCCAAAAGGTGACTCCCCACAATCAAGACTTTTCCTCAGGAAAAAAACTCTATATCTTCATATTTTCTCTACATGATCTGATATAGAAGTGTGGGCTCACATCCAAGGCTAAGAGGTTCATCTTTACTTTTTTTCCATGGACATCTATATGCATCTCCAAAATCAATTCCATTACCCTCTAGTCAGATTTGGATCCGTGAACACCTTGGTTTTGAGATTTTTGGCTCAATGAATCAACAACACCATTCCCCTTTCCTAGTGTGTACATTTTTTTAAAATCAAAGGACTAGATTTATTCAACTGATATTCATTGGATAATATTGAAATCTCATTGGTAGAATATATACCTAACACATTTTGAATTGGTATACAAAGTAAACATCTCTCCCAATAAGTAATTCCACCAAAACATTAAGGAATAAACCACCACGACCAACTCGACATCATGCATATGGTTATTTAATTCATGAGGACTCAACTACTGTGAGTTATACACAACAAACTGATAATTTTTCATCAATACTACCCCATGAACTACACTAGATGCATCACAAAACCAGGTATACTCTTTTACACTACTCGGGTAAAATCAGAATCGGTGCAGTAGTCAACAACTGATTTAACTATTGGAAGGTATTCCCAAATTCGAATGACCATTCAAACATTATTCCCTTATTGGTTAATTGATAATCAAGTTTATCCAAATGGTAGAATTATTTGATGTACCTTTGTTAATACCTTGATAATCCTAGAAAACCATATGTATCAAAAACATTCTTGGGTTTCTTTTGAGACACAACTACCTAATCATTCTCTCAATCAACTAGCACAACTTCCACAATGATGATATGATCCATGAAATTTACATTTTTAATCTAGAAATTGAATTTGGAGAGATTGAAGTCTTTTCTATTCTCTCTTAGAGAAATATTGATGATTTCAACATGTTTGGAATGATTTTCATGAGTCTTTGAGTTCCCCAATATGTCATCAACAAATATAACTATGAAGTGATCCAGTTATGGGAGAAATATTTTGTTCATTAGGGCCATAAATAATGTTGGTGTATTGATTAACTCAAAAGGCATAAAAAACTCATACAACAAATAAATTCTCTTCAAGGAAGTCCATGGTATATTAAAATCCATCACCCCATAACCGGTGTTACTTTGATCTCGAATAAATCATAGAGAACACTGAATTGACTCTAAAATTGTCAAAAAGGTCATCAATTTTAAGAAGAGGGTGTCGGTTCATAACTGAAATGTTATTCAATGTCATATAATCATCCCAAAAGTGAAAAGTCCATTCATCATTCTTTGAAAAGAATAGTGGAGATCAGCAAGGTGATGTACTCTAAGACATAACCCCCATATTCTCTAGTTCCCCCAACTGAAATTTACGATCCTTGGGTTTGGTGGGTTCCATTCAATAAAGTTGTATAAAATATTTGTCTACCCCTGATAATAACTCTATCAAGAAAGTAATCTATCTCTTGGATGGAAACCCCAAGAAATCCTTAAGAAACACATACTGAAACTGATCCACCTTAGGAGGGAATACTTTATCCCTATATCCTCACCATCATGTGTAAGACAAAAACATGGGCTATGAGTTGACCCATATAATGACTAAATGGACCTAAATGACTTACTTGGATATACCATTACTCATGGTGTATATATGTATTCCTCTCCAAGACTGTGAAAGTTACTATATATCAGTAACCATTAATATGTTCATGGTAAAACAATAAAAAAATGCAACCCAAAATCAAATCAAAGCCTGAATTCTATAGAAAAAACAATTCCCAAAGAAAACCGTACCCACCAACCTCAAGGGAACACCCCTTACATTGCCATATATTTTTTGGTCCCACCACTAATGGTTATTCTTTCCTCATAAACCCATATATATGTTTCACTACTAGTCCTAAGACACTCATAAACACAAAATACATAGATGAATGAAAAAATCCTCTATAAAATAATGAAGTATAAGTCGTGGAATCCATAATAATCATACCTAGAACAGTCAATAATACATCAACATAACCTTGAGGTCATGGATGAATGACTTGAAGCTATCCTGCACCTATATTATAGTTTCTGGTTTGAATTCCTGGAAATGTACTAACCTACTAATATGTGTGCTCTCACATCATATGACCATGCTCGCCACCCCGAGTTGAACATATAGTGAAACTCTAACCCCCTTCTTGATATGGGTGACTGACACTCTACATCAACCTTGATACTTCATCTGTTCTTGGTTATCAAGGGTTCCTACAAAACTTCTTCACATTCCCCATCTATCCACAAGATTGACACACAACTAGTGGTAAGGGACAATGAACAAGCATGTTACCTATCCTTCCACACTGATATAAAATCAACTGATATCCACCCTATGAGACTATTCCACTCCACTAAGCACCCTAAAAACCACCACCCCAGTGAAGACTCTCAATGTGAAGCTTCCTACGCTAATAAATCACTCCATTGGATAATCTATCTAGGTCTAAACAACCCCAATAGAGGCCTCCATCAGGTTCCTCTATTAAATAAGGGCTTGATCCACAACCTCTGAAAAACACCTTAAAAAAATTTGTTTATCTAAGACCTAATATCGCATCTAAGTCTATCCTAGAAACCTCTTTCCACAGAGGCCTCATCCCATGCCAACACTAGGAAAAATAATCACATGTCTGTGAAGAGTCCATCATAATCCATCAGTCACATTATCACCAAGTTCATTCTTATAAAATCTATTACTTTCCCATGTTTCAAGGTCTCTAGATATAAGTGTTCTAGAAACATATCATAAAATTCCTTCAATAGAATACCATTATCTTGATATGTATTAAACTAAATATCCCACCAGTGATTTCCCAACACTTGCAACATATAAGCTTCCAAGATGAATCTCTTCTCACGAGGAATCTCTATGTGATCCCAAATTTTTTAGATTGAATCTGTCCAGAACTCTATTTTCTTAGGAACACCATACATAGAATACTTTGGATGGTGCTGCAAGTGAAACACTATAGTCAAATCAAACATACTAGGAACTTCCCACCCTAAGTCCCATTCCATCATCTATATAAAATGATAAAATTTATCTCTACTCTTATCTATTACACTAAACTAGTAGGATTTCATCGCCTAACTCTGGAGGTGCATTCTCAATAAAATCCTTCTGTCACCTAACCAGAACACATCATCTTGGTGCAATTTTTCTATGATTCCAAACACACATTTCATAAATTTTAATATAAATGATCCACAATATTCAAGAAAATAAAGTTCTATACTAGCCATAAACAACACATACTGTATATACAATTCCAATGTAGGTAACCACATCCCAATCACCACCACAAGACATCCCTATAGTGGGTCATGGTTAACATTTGGTAGATCAACTCACACACCAAAAAAGTCATTTCATTAGTTCCCCATTTTACTATTTTCACTATAAAACATACATCTCCCTATTTTAGGCATCACTCTAACTTTCTGCCTCATCTCAACAAGATTTGGAAATATTTATGACTATTAATTAGGAACTATTTCATTATCCATTAATTCACAATTCCTTTCATTTACCCATCTGCATCATCTATATTAGAAACCATTTCTGACATATTTTAAATGAAAATGAAATTATTTTTATCCCATATGTCTCACACATCTTCCCCATGTGTTCCTACAAGGATTCATGTCACCTATTTCCCTAGGCTATTGGAATGAAGCATGAATGCACAACCTCATTTCATTTCAAACATAAGAAAAATGTAAAAAAATATTGAAATATCACAAAGAGTGCAACACCCAATGATGAAATATCATTGAACCATACCAACACACACCAAGAACAACAATATCACCAAATACGTGTGGGTTTCCACCATTAAATTATTTTATACTCATAATTATGAGCCAATTTGAAAGACCTAATAAAAAATAATCTCCCACATTCCATCCCCAAATAATAATACCACCAAAATAACATCTCAAATACAACTTTGTAGCTTACCCAACATAGAATCAATTAATTCGGTGCCCCATGCTGGGTCACTACATGACCCAGGTGCATCTCCCCATATACCAAAGGCTACATACTAGCATCGAGGATTTTAAAACCACATGGGGAGAGTATAACTTCATTATCTGAGTAATACACAATAAGTAACAAGGATAAATAAATAAAAAATAAAAAATAAAAAATAAAAAATAACCAAAAAACATCCATTGAAAAATGTTTCCCAAAAATGGGGATAGTCCGAAATCCAACTAGTATATATTCTATGACATGTCATAATGTTTCAAGTGATAGAAAACCCAAAATAAAATTAAAAAGATTAATAAAAAAAACCTGTCTTAAATCCCAGTCTGAATCCCTCTTCCCTTCCCATCCCATGCCTAATCAACCCATAAGGGTATAGAACTTTCCCTCATCTAGATTTGCAACCATAAATTCTTCACTGGCACCCAATAGCGACATGCGAAGGGTGTGAGTAAAACAAAATAGGCCACCACCAATGGTTTTAAAAAATATCTAGTATAAATAGACTGTGCATGAATTTATTAAATAAATGGATAGGTAAAAAAATATAACGCTAGTTTCATTAGTTAAAAAATATTCTATTTAACCATTTTATTTATTTTCTCATTGGGGTAGGAATTTACATAATTTAAAATATGAGCTGTTGCTATAAATTACTAAGAATAAGGGAGTAAGTCAAGTTCCCTATCCCACCAATGATAAAAATTTCAAATATATATGTATATATATATATAATACACTTAACATGGAGCCTCAGTCTTGGTAGTCTCATCAATTGAAACCTTTTGTGGTATCAAGACTTAATCACCTTCACTAACTCATGCATTATAGGGGTTGTGTTTAGAGCCTCAATATAACAGGACCCAAGGGAATAGATCCTAGAGTATAATACCCCCCAAATACCAAGCCATTTTAGATGATTATTTAGTCATTTACTACATATACCATATCAAAATCAATAAACATCACATTCACATTTCAAAATTATTCAACATATAAATAAAATTTAAGCTTTAATCACTTAGAAAACTTACTATTTACATTGAATATCCCATTAATGCATTTACCTTTATCATGGATTAACATATTGATCGAAATCAACAATTCCAATACATATTCCCATCTAAAATATTCATTAATTCACATGATTTAACCAATTTAAAAATTTCAATTACAAAATCATAATCCATTAGTCACATTCACTTTATTTCATTTTTAAATTTCACATTATACCATTAAATTTTGTAGGTTATTTAATATAATAGGATCCAACTACCATTATTGACACTTTATATCTCAAACAATCATATGAACATATTTTTTATGGGTTCTATCTCAACATACATCAATTCAATGCATAACATTACAATTTTCCATGGTCAATAATATTGGAACACAACATGGTTGGGCCAAAAAGGATTCCAATTTTGTTCAATGCATTCCATGGGGATCATGAGATGTTTAATTAATCATTTAGATTTTTTATAAAATCCCAATAAATGAATTTATTTCACAATAAAAAAATAAATAATATAACCACACATGCACAAATCAACTTTCAGATAATGGGATATAATTTGTAGACCACATACCTAAATTTAAAATATGAAAACATGATTTACCTAGGACATTGACTCATATAAAAATATATGTTAAATCCAAAACCTTTGATCCCTTGTAAAAAATGGGTTTTAGGTGTTTGGAAGAATAATAACCAAACTACAAGACCCAATTTGGAAAAGATAGAAAAAGAAGTGTTAGAGTCACACAGATCTTCATTATGAACCCAAATTCACTCCAAATGGACTATAAATAAAGGAGACCAATTCTTGATAAGTATTTGTCATTTGGGTTACTCACTAGGGTTGATGGAAGAGAAATAGGGTATGGAATCAGGTAGAATAATTAAAATCCTAAGGGGGGAAATGATAAAAGAACAATTTATTGGGTCACATTGTTTGGCTCTACATTTTTCCAAACTGTGTACCAATAATTCTCTCACTTAATTCAAAGAGGTTATAAATCACAAGGTTTCTTGATGATCATGAATAATTTACCCTTCACCCTTTCACTGTTTACTTAACTATGCACCCATCTTCATAGCTGGCATGATGTGGGATCCGAGTTACTACTAATCATGCTCTAACCATGCAGCATGAAATAGATGACACAATTTCCCCACCTAATGTATCATGAACCCATGGAACACACTTGAGACTCCTCATACATTTGGTAAACATTCAAGTAACCCAATTTAAGTTATTTAAACCAAAATTTAAACAAAGACATTCCTCCAAGAGGTCTAGGCTAGTATACCATGAGCACTAGTAATTTTCATCATCTAGTGAATATTATATAATCCCTAAACTTGAAATAAACAACACATTATAGTCTAAAACCTCACTAGATATCGTGACAAAATTTTGAGACCAATTAGATTATAATTTCTAAAGAGTGTAGAGATAAATTGAGATAACCAGTCAACTCCCAAGGAATTTTTTTTGAAAACATCCCTAGTCTAAATTGATAAAATTATGATCATAATTACTAAATATTAAATTCAAAGAAGAAGAATATGTTTAATTCTAGGGGGATAACTTTTTTTAACAACAGATTATTTGTAGTGATAACTCAATTCCTTATAGTCTAGACTAAATTAATAAAAAATGATAATATAGTTTTACTCGATATTTGTTTATCCCTGTACTTCTAAGAATGAATTAAATGAAGGATTTTACTATACCATATGGTTTAGAACCCCTAAATATAGTGGAAGAAAGGAAATGATCTAGCTCATAGGTATTATGATGTTGGAAAGGATGGACTTGTGATCTTCATATAATATAGTGTAATGTCCTGGTTTCAGAAGCCAGCCAAAGACACCCTATAAAGACGCCCCGTTCCCGGTTGGTCACATGACCTCAAGTGCATTTCCCTGAATGCCAGAGGTCGCAGACTAGCTGCGAGGGCCTTAGGTGTGATAGTGGTGAAACTATTCCCTCGTTTTTAGAGTAACACAACAGAAAAAAATAAATATACAATAGCGAAATTAGTAAATATCAAACAATAGTAAATAACCGAAGACTATAAGTAATAAACTGAAGTACACACACACACACACATATATATATATATGAATGATGCATGGTACATATGTATAGGAAAACAAAAAAACAAGCCACAATGATAGAATAAAAATAGTACTAAAAAAGTATGAAAGAAAACAGTAAAAAGTTTCTCAGCATCGCAAGCCTCTGCTTGGTCCCATGCTCTCCAGCTCCACAGCAAATGAAGTGCGTAAAGTATAAGGGCACTTTCTATTATCTATACCTGCAGCAATATAATCTGTTTGGGCCCAAAATCATGAAACAAACAAGGCGTGATACTAAATCCTAGTAGGAAACCACCCAAAGATCTATTCCTAACATTCGGTGAATATATATGGTAGTTAATAAGAAAAGATGCAGTAAACAAGAAAGTACTCGACAACAAACAGTTCCACATATCAAATAAGCAGCTAATCAACCAAGGTAACCCTCTAGGAAGTACATGCAGCCTATCCCCTTAGGTTCAATCATAATAATATATAAATACTATCTAAGGAAGCTCTCACAGTCAACTTACCTTATAGTCAAAAGTGATTCAAGACTCTCTGAGGAAGCTCACACGGTCAATTCCCCTTATAGTCTAAGGTAGTCAAGGACTCTCTGAGAATGCTCACAAGGCCAATTCCCCTTATATCCCTAAGTTGTCAAAGAATATTTGAGGACACTCACTTAGTCAATTCCCATTATATTCTAAAATGGTTCAAAGACTCTCTGAGGAAGCTCACTTGGTCAATTCCCCTTATAGTCTAAAATGCTCTAGGTCTCTCTGAGGAAGCTCACTCAGTCAATTCCCCTTATATTCTAATACACCAGGTTCTCACGGCCCTATGTAAGTCCATGATCATAGTAATGCAATACATACAAAGTAAACATCAAGAAATACTTGGCTAATCGGTCTATATCATATCAATCATGTAAAAAAACTAATAGTCCACCCTCCAACACTAGGCATGGGAAAACAGGCAAGGCGGCCAAAAAGGCTAAGCAGGACCAAATGATCGTAAAAAGAACATGAATTGGAAAACACATTTGAAACATAAAAATAAACCATATTCATATCCAAATAACCTCTACTCAATCATACACGCATGACAGGAATTTAACAGGTGTAAAATGGTAAACACACAGTACCCCGATTAAGGGTATTAGCCAAAATTGCACATATAACTCAAATAATTTCAACGAAAAGGAAAAAACCACCTACCTTAGTGTAGGGAGATCAATATACTCCGTCATTGACCCTTGGATCAACCTATGATGTAGTATATCTACAAAAACGTCTAGAATTTTCAACCCGCAATATCTCACGAGAGTGGAGAAATCAGAAGATGGTGCTCTAGGAGAAAAGAGAACTCACCGATGCGATTCCAATGAAACTGATGGTGTTCTATTATGAGGAAGGATGCTCTCTAGAGGGTTTGTTGAAGATCCATGTCCATAAAATGCTGCTGGATGAGACAACCAAAGAGGGGGGTGTTTCTGCCGATTAGACATGACCCCGATGCATTTAATGAAAAAAATAAAATACACAGCGTGTATTTTTTATTGACACGATGTGTAATTTCCGTTTCTGTACTCCAATTTATGTGGCCTCTAGGTTACCCCCACATAGACGTGTGCATGGCCGCTACACGGCCAGCACATGACTACCTTTGGTTACCGAGTACACGGTGTGTACTCATAAAGTACACGACATGTACTTCAAAAATTTCTAAAAATTCATCTTTTTATCAGAAATGACCAGAAAAGTAAAACATACCTGAAAATAAGATCCGAGATCTTACAAACTTCCCCCCATAAATAAATTTATCCCCGAATTTCCCTAGAAAGGCGGAATAGAAGAAGAAACCTCAAACAACTCCGACCAATGGGCACGTACATCAGCCTCTCTATCCTAAGTCTCATCTTGTACTCGCCCATGCTGCCATAACACTCATAATAGAGGAACATACCGACCATAGAGAACCTTTGTACGATGATTGAAAATCTAGATAGGACGCTCTTTGAAAGATGCATCCACTTCCAACTCAACCTCATCGGGTTGGAAAACATGAGATGAGTCTGAAAAATAACGTCAAAGCTGAGAATCGTGGCAGATGTCAAGCATATCATGGTACCTCTGAGGTAACTACAACTGATTGACAACCAGCCCAACTCGCTCCAACACCTAAAACGACCGGAAATACCTCAAACAAATCTCACCTTATATCCTAATCCTTCTGTGCCCCAACCTCAGTGTGACATGTAGAAAAACCTGATCCCCAACCTCGAACTCCAGAGGTCGTCTACGATGATCAACATAAGACTTCTGTCGAGACTATGTTGTATCCACCCTCTTCTGAATCAACTCTATCTGCTCTCTGGGCTCCTAACCAAGACAAGGTCCCAACAAAACTGCCTCTCCTGCCTTTATCCAATAAGGGTGATTGTCCTGGCCTACCATACAATGCCTCATAAGGTTCCATCTGAATAGTTACTTAAAAACTATTATTGTAGGAAAACTTCACAAGAGGTATGTGCTTTTCCCAAGAACCTCCAAAATCCATAATGCATACTCGAAGAATGTCCTCATGCACTTGAATTATGCTCTCAGATTGGACATCTGTCTGGGGGTGGTATTCTGTACTCAAAAGTACCTATGTACCCAACACCTTCTGAAGCCCCTACCAAACTTAAGAAGTAAAATGGGAATCTCTATCTGAAACAATGGAGTGTAGAACTCCATGTAAGTACAAAATATCTTAGATATACAACCAACCCACCTCATCAACACTGAAGGTCTCCTTGATCGGCAAGAAGAGAGCAACCTTCATGAGTTTGTCAATGACAACCCAAACTACATCATTCCCTCGAGGCGACCTCAACAACCAGTCACGAAATCAATCGTGACATCATTCCACTTCCACTCAAGAATGGGAAACTGCTACAAAATACCTACTGGTCACTGATACTCCACCTTAACCTACTAATAGGTGGAACACCACATTGAAAAACCATCAGCATCTCTCTTTATGCCTAGCCACCAACACTGACGACGTAGATCATGATACATATTGGTGGTGCCAGGATGAACTGCCCAAACTGAGGAATGAAAGTCCCGCATCATCTCCTCACGTATGTCTGCTGGCACCCTTATGTGCCCCTAGAAACATAAGATCTCATCCTCTCATATGATTCATCCAGGAATAGGTTCCTCTCCTGACACACTTTCCCACAGGACCAGGCCTTCAGAAGCTGATAGTTGCCTCACTGTTACTTGATCAAGACGGGTAGAGGTAACAACTACAAAAGAAAGGAAATTCTACCCCTATATGTTGTTCACCTCTAAATGAATCCTAGAGAACAGATCTATAAGTTTCCACTCACTGCTAGCCTCCTAAACTACCTGTATCTAAGTCTTCCTGGTCATCGTATCGGCCACTGCATTGCCTTTCCCCGACGTATAGGCAAGCTCAATGTCAAAGTACTGAAGGTACTCAACCCACCTTCACAGTTTCAAATTTAGAACACTTCTAGTGAAGATATACTTGATACTATTGTTTTTGGTGAAAACCACAAAATGCTCTCCCATAAGATAATGTCTCCAACAATGTAAGGCATGAAAAACTACTGCCAACTTGATATCATGCATCAGGTAATTCCTCTCATGTGGCCTCAACTGCCGAGAGCCGTACGCAATGACTCCTTCTCCCTGCATAAGAACAAATTTTAGACCGATACATGAGGCATTACAATAAATAGTATAGCTCTTGACTGGCTCTAGAAAGACTAGTAATGGTGCTGATGTTAGTCTCCCTTTCAGTTCTTGAAAGGCTGACACACAAGAATCTGACCACAAGAACTTTTCACCCTTCTTAGTTAGACCTGTCAGTGGTGCTCCTAAGCGTGAAAGGTCATGTATGAAGCATCTGTAGTATCCAGCCAGCCCTAGAAAACTTCATATTTCAAAGACTTTCTTCGGATTCTCCCAGGAAACTACTACTCTCAGTTTCTATGGGTCTACTAATACTTCTTTCTCTGAGCTGACATGACCCAAGAAGTGAATCTGATCAATCCAGAAGTGGAATTTTGAGAGCGTAGCATATAACTGATTCTCTCTTAGTGTAATCAGAACGATCTCAAGATTTGTGGCATGGTCATGTCGAGTGTGAGAGTAAACCAATATATAATTCACAAAGACCACTACGAATGAATCCAAGTATGGATGGATCACTCAGTTCATTAGTGCCATGAAAACTGCAGGCACATTCCTGACCATATACTCATATAGACCATACCTGCTCCGGAAGGCTATGAAATGTATATCAGATGGTCTAACGCAGAACTGATGGAAACCAGATCTCAGGTCAATCTTTGAGAACATTCGGGCTCCCTGAAGCTGAACAAAGAGATCATCAATCCTAGGCAAGGGATATCAGTTCTTGACTGTGAACTAGTTCAACTTCTGATAATCCACGCAATGCCTGAGGGTACTATCCACCTTCTTCGCAAATATGACAAGAAAACCCCAAGGAGAAGTACTGAGTCACATGAAACCCTTTTCCTGCAACTCCTCCAACTGTTTATTGAGCTCTAGTAACTCTAGTGTATCCATCCTATTAGGAGGAATGGAAACTGGTGACGCTCCTGTAACAAGATCAATAGAAAGTTGTACCTCTTGCTTCGGAGGAAAACCTGAAAAGTACTATGGGAAGATGTCCTTTAAATGATCCAACACTAGAGGAAAGTCTAACTATGAAGTCCCCTGGTCATCCAGGTATAGACTAGCAATCTGGGCTGTAACTCCTCCCAACCCATGATGCTCGGGTCCTACTCTGCTCACCTGGACATCCCACTCACCCCTATTAAGAAAAGATCTTCCCTCTAGTGATGTGAAACTCACCCTACGACGATAAAAGTTGACGACTGCTTGGAAGGGAACTAACCAGTCCATCCTGAGAATGAAATCATATCCTGTCATCTCTAATACATAGAGGTCCTACAATAAGTGACACTCATCTACCTATGAAGGGAACTCCTTGCACTGGAATAAACTCACCGTTATAGTCCCTAATGGATTATCTAGCATCAAGATATCAGTAGAATAAAATATGCATAGCCCAAGGCTCCCCACAAAAGCAACATATATAAAGCTATGGGAATCCCTGTATCTAAAAGAGGAGAATCTAAAACTGAGGCTACTAAGATCATACCTAAAACTATAGAGGTTCTTGGATCCTGCTCCTACTAGGTATATTCCACTGTAGAAGTTTATCCTGCATCACAGCCCTGTGACCCTGCCTGACCACTCTAAGCTGATCCACCCTGTTGTTGCTGAAATCCTAGAGAATGACTACCATGTCCACGACCTCCACCTCATCCTGAATGGCTGGAAGAACTCCAATTCCCCGACTAGTGAGAGACTAGTGGCACTGCTCTTCAATGAGGAGTCATATAAGAACCCTTATCACCAGCTACTAGTGAGAAGTTCGGACAGAAACCCTGAAGGTGACCCATCTTGCTGCAAGATCTGCATTCCACTTGGTCTCTTGAGAAATGTAGTCTCATATGCCCACTCTTCCTGCACTGGTAGCACACCACCTGGCTACAAGAAGATGTATTCCACCTACTTAGATCTTCACGTGCAGTCTCCCAGTGGCGCTTCCAACTATCAGTAGGAGGAATACTAACTCTGGATGCTGAACCGCCCTGGACCACAGCTCCAAAATCCCTCAAATTATGCTATGTAATCAGTTCCTGGTTTATGAAAGAGGATATCGAAGTCAACCTAAATATGTTCACCTGAGATTAGACATCCTTCCTAAGACCATCCTCAAACTTCTGTGCAAGGAATAACTCATATCCCCCTAGAAAGGGTGTAACGTGCTGAAGCTCGATGAAGTTAGAGGAATACTCCATAACCAAAATAGGACCCTAATCCAGAATTTTTCACTCTCAGACTCAATCTTCCCTCAAGGTAACCAGATAGAAGTAATCATAGAAGATGCGCTAAAACTCATCCCAAGCCATATTCTGCTAGCATCCCGCCTGTGAGACCACATCACACCACCTCTTAGTGGAGTCTCAAAGAATGTACATAGCGAGATTCAACCTCCTTTCTAAAGATATATGTAGATGTTCGAAGATCGTCAGCATGGATTCTAGCCATGACTCTGTAGCCAGGGGTCCTCCACCCCCGGAGAAGGTGGGAGGATGATTTTTCTGAAAGACCCTCATCAATTCTGCCATTGACGGGGCAAGAGGCGGCACTCCCTGATTCCTTCTACATGTTGAAGCCACATAACTCTATTAAGACAAGACTACACAATATGTTCAAGATAGACATGGCGTGTTATAAATGAGCTTCACCAACCCTCATTGTTAAATACATGGTCTTATACAAGTCTCACACTACACGACATGTTCTAGATGGAAATGGCATGTACTAGGAAAGACTTCACCTGTCCATGTTGTTAGTTACACGACATGTTACATGGCTGACACTACATGGCGTGTTCTAGGAGAACACGATGTGTACAAGAATAGATAACTCTGACCCGTGTTATTAGTGATACGACCGGGTACCAGAATTATACTACATGGTGTGTTCCGTATAGACATGATGTATATTATAAAAGACTCATCCAACCTGTGTTGTTAGCTACATGGGGGGGGGACACGAGGTTAACACAACACACCATGTATGGATGATACACGATGTGTTCACCCAAGTATTTCCATATCCCATGTCTCTGCCCACACTGCCTATGAAACGGTTATAGACTACACGGCGTGTATATATAGTACACGACATGTACTTAAGAAAATTGTTTCTTCCCGAACAGAAGAACATATGGTGTGTAGTCTAAACTACGTAGCATGTATTCTGGGTTTTTTGGATCGTAAGCCTCAAAAACTACTCTGGAGCACAGAAAACACTAAAAATGTCCCATAAGTGCTAATTTCTAATCTTTTAGGGCCCATAATCCCCACAAATCAAATCTTGGCATCTTATACATGTTATAAACAAGCAAAAACAAGGCAATGATCCACCAAGTTCCGGTCCATGAGGGCCTTTAACACCTCAGAAACCAATTTTTTTCATTCATTCAAACAACCCTTACAAAAATGATACCTTATCAAATAGCAGGTATTTTATCAAGGATACTACCACAACAACATGCATATATATCACACCATATATCACAACAACATGCAATCACTAATGCACCCGAAATGGCGTGCCAAGTATGCCTGACATGTGATTTATAACAAGTGCCAATATGATGCAAGAGATGGAATACCCTCATCTCATCAGGTTGCAATAGAAATAGAACCTTAATAACATCAACAATAATAGCACAAAACATGTGAGTCACCCAACGATGAAAATCAGATTAACCATGAATTTTCAAAATCAGAAAGAAAGAAAAAAAATATAATAAACGAGGTAGATTGGCTTTCCCATGTACACGGGTTATCTACTCCCAGTCACTGCTTATTGCCAAGTACCTATTCCTTCATATCCCTGGATAAAGGTTCCAAAGAGTAAGTCAAGAGAAAATAATTCCTCTGATTCCATTTTGTAACATCACGATTCTGGAAGCGGCCCAATGATTCCCTACAAAGACGCCCCGTACCCAGTTGGTCACATGACCTCAAGCACATTTCCCCAAATGCCAGAGGATGCCGAATAGCAGAGAGGTCCTTAGGTGTGATAGTGGGGAAACTATTCCCTCATTGGCAGAGTAACACAATGAATGATAAATAAATATACAATAGCGGAAGCAGTAAATATCCAACAATAGTAAAAAGCTGAAGACTGGAAGTAATAAACTGGAGCACACACACAGATATATATATATATATATATTAATGATGCATGTAAATATGTCTAAGAAAACATCAAAACTAATCACAATGCAGGAATAAAAATAATACTAAAAAAAAGTTCAAAATAAAATAGTAAACAACTCCTCAACATCGCAAGCGTCATTTTGGTCCCATGATCTCGAGCTCCACATCAAATCAAGTGCCTGAAGTTGAAGGGTGATTGCCCATATCTATACCTGCAGTAATATAATCTGTTTGGGCCCAAAAGAAGGACCCAAATAGGATGTGAGACTAAATCCTTGTAGGCAACCACTCAAAGATCTATTCCTAATAGTAAGTGAATATATATGGCAGGTAATAAGCAAAGATGCAGTAAACAAGAAATTACTCAACAATAAACAGTTCCACATATCAAATAAGCATCTAATAAAGCAAGGTAACCCTCTAGGATGTACACACAACCTATCCCCTCTGGTTCAGTCATAATAATATATAAAGACTCTCTGAGGAAGCTCTCATAGTCAATTACACTTATAGTAAAAAGTCATTCAAGACTCTCTTAGGAAGCTCACACGGTCAATTCCCCTAATAGTCTTAGGTAGTCAAGGAATCTATGAGGAAGCTCACATGGTCAATTCCCCTTATAGCCCCAAGTGGTGAAAGACTCTCTGAGGAAGCTCAGTGAGTCAATTCCCCTTATTGTCTAAAATGGGTAAAAGACTCTTTGAGGAAGCTCACTCGGTCAATTCCCCTTATAGTCTAAAATGCCCAAAGACTCTCTGAGCAAGCTCACTCAGTCAATTCCCCTTATAGTGTACTACACTAGGTTCTCATGGACCTGTGTAAGTCAACGAGCATATCAATGCAATACGGCCAAAGTAAACCAAAAGAACTAATTGGATAATCAGTCTACAACATATCAAGAATGTCAGCAAACAAACACTCCACCCTACAACACTAGGCATGTGAAAATAGGCAAGGCGACCAAAAAGGATAAACAGGACCAAACGGTCATAAACAGAACATGCATGGGAAAACACATTAAAAAAATATAAATCAACCCTATTCATATCCAAATAACCTTTACTCAAGGATAAAATCATGGAAGGAAATTAACAGGGGTAAAATGGTAAACGCACAATGCCCCAATTAAGGGTATTGGCCAAAATTGCACATATAACTCAAAGATTTTTAACGGAGAGGCACAAAACACCTAAAATAGTGTTGGGAGATCGATATAATCCAATTTCAGGCCTTGGATTGACCTAGAATGTAGAATATCTACAAAAATTCCTAAAAAGTTCAACCCACGATATCTCACAAGAGAGGAGAAATCAGAATTTGGTCCTCTAGGAGAAAAGAGAACTCACCAATGCAATTCCAATTCAATTGAAAGTGTTCGATTCAGAGGATGTACACTCGCTTGGGGGTTCATTGATTATTCGTGGCCATACAACCCTACTGGATGAGACAAATGGAGAAGGTGGTGTTTCTATTGATTTGACGAGACCCTAGTGCGTTTAATGAAAAAAAAAGAAAATACACATCATGTACTTTTGTAGTAAATGACGTGTAATTTCCGTTTTTTTACTCCACTTTAAGTGGCCTCCAGGTCACCTATACATGGATATGTGTATGGACACTACACATCCAGTACACAACTACATGTGTTAACCGAGTACACAACGTGTACTCATGAATTACACGACCTGTACTTCGAAAATTTCCAGAAATTCATCTTTTTCTCAGAAATGACCAGAAAAGGAAAACATACTTGAAAATAATATACATGTTCTTACATATAGTGATATTAATCCTTGGCTATGTCATGGACTCTTAGAATGACATGTTGAGATATAAACATCACCAAAATCTCATACATATAAGATATATCACATAGAATCTATTACATAAGGACCTTGGATCCTATAATATTTTTCGTTAATGTGTTTATACCACATCAGCTACCACATCATCCTGTCCCAAGACTATTTATCCTACATCATCTTCATGCTTCAATAATAGATTCTACTATTATTCTAATCTATTAATGTTAAAAAATTAAATATTTCTTATATCATTAATTTAATATAATTTAAAGCACTATCATTTCAATGATGAATACTCCCTCTAATGTGTTCTAAATTATTTATTTAATGATTCATCTTAATTAAATATGTTTAAATTAAATATTATGTATAGTTCATGATATTAAATATAAAAGCTTTTATGGTCAATATATTTTGAGGGGTTTATTTGTTGTATATTATATCAAAAAAGTAATTATAATTCCCTATAACACCAAATTATGTATTTGATTCATCAATTTTGGTTTTCACATTTTATCATTTCATCCAAACTAAAAGTGTTCCAACAAGGATGTGGTATGTGAATATTATTATTGCAAGAGGAAACATGAGAATAACCATGATCTCAAGAATAATGTAGATAAATATTAAAAAATAAATATGATATGTTACACAGAGGACTTCTAGGAACAAATCCATTCATTAATGTGTTTCTCAAGCATTATAGTTTCATGAAATTGGAAGATTGTGGTTTTTTGGTGGTCCCTAAGCCACATGATAGTTAATATAATATTTATATATGTAATTTTTGTATCCTTGAAAACATCATGTACTCAAAGTTTTATATGACCTATTCCAATAGAGATATCAAAGAAATAATCTCATATTTATTGGGACATAACAACAAGAAATAGATCTTTATTGGGAAAAGATACATAAAAATATTTTGGGAAGAAAATTGGAGATGAATTTATTTTGTAAAATAGAAAATTTTAATCAAAAACTAATCATCCATATAATTTATATCTGGGATATCAATTTCAGCCCCATTAAGAAAAAAATTCTATATCTCAAATATTTTACAAGATATATGGCTTATGATAGGTTGTTTTGGATTCTAAAAATTATTAATGACCATGCCCATTGCAATGTGGTTCCTGTGAAGTTAGATCACAGAACACATAATTGTATGTCAGATTTATATGTTAGGATTATTTTTGATTACACCATAGTCTCAGTGAAACATGATCTGATAAAAATCATTTGGAATGAAGATATGTATGATGTGAAACTAGAATATGAATATACTTCTCTTTTATGTAATGATTACATATTTATTAGAAACACTATTAAAAATTTCATATTGATTCAAAAATAGGTTAAAACTGTGAATGACACTAATTCTTTGAAATATGAACATAAAATCCAAAAAAGTACAATAATTTCCATGTAAATGGTTGAGCATATCAATGAATAATGAATCTATGAAATGTGTAAAAAAATACAATATACTTAATCATAATGCTACATACTGAAAGACATGGGTTGTAATGGTTGATGAAGAGTAAACTGAGGGAAATCACAATAGATTAGTTTTGGATCTAAAAAAATTATGTCTACTATTTAAGAAATGGAAGGCCATAAATCAAATTGAAGTGAAAAAAAAAATTCCCATGATATTACCCAGGACATCATATATATTGTCACTAATCCTCAGGTTATTAATGATTATGAAAACTTTTTCATCATAAGGGATATCAGTGAATCTTATCCCTGTAAGATGAATGGGAATATGACTAACATTTGAATTAATGGAACATTATTAAATACTCACCAAAACACATTTAATTCTGATGATACTACAACCACTGATTTGGATTCCAATAAAGGTAAAAAAATTATTCATGATGAAAAGGAATATGATGAAAGGTCTGAGTATAAATATGGTATGAAAGTTGATTCAAATGTTGATAATAATTTTTCCAAAAAATGATTTGTGAATGTAATTAATTTTTTTACTAATCACGTTCTAAAGGATATATAAAATTTCATTGATATGTATAGAGAAGGATCTCAATGTTATATGAAGAATCACAAAAAACATAATGACAATTATATTGTTCGTATGTATTGTGATGACGATGAAAAATACCAAATTCTAAAGATCTATTGGTGTGAAACCAATAAAAAACTTATCTTACGGGCCTGAAAAACAATGATACACCTACCACAAATTTGTAAAATGTTTGTACCCTAATAAAATCAGGAATGAAAAATATCACGTGGGAAGAAAAAAGGGGTTCCAAACCCAACACAAATATAAGTTAAAATCCTTTTTAAATAGTTAGGGATAAGAAAACCCTAAGATATCCAATTATCTCAGGATCATAATAAAAGAACATATTCTTATTCTTTTGGTTCTATCTAAACCTAAAATTATTATCTCTACCAAGGTTTCCTCTCCTGGAAACATGGGTTATCACTTTGTTGACATATTTTAGGCCTCTATAAACAATAAAATATTTTGGGTCTTAGTTCATTTAATAATGGAAGACCTATCTCCCATAAATTACTAGTGAATTTCAATTATAAATTCTTTCTATATAGAATTTATAAAATTTAATTTATTCCTTCAAATGATTTTGATATTGAATCGATTTATAGAAAAACTCAATGAAATAATTTATTAATAAATGGATCCTAGATCCTTCTTGGAGACATAAATTCTATTATAAAAATTTATTATAAACAAATTTCATTTTTAATAACCCAATTTCAACCATATAATTTAAAGATAGTATTAAATACAAGAGCCTCTCTGATGTCATCTTGGGGGTGAAAAATACACTTTTGATAGAATAAATATTAATAAAAACGTACCCATAAAAATTAGATAGTGACCTTTTCATTGAAAAATCCTTAGATGTTTGGTCTTCAATATCATATACTTACCATAAAAATATTAGTTCTGACCATTATATATAATTGGATTCTATTTTTACATAGGATGTCTCGAAACCTCTTCAGTTGAGATTCAATATTTTTTTGCATTACAACCCAAATGTTATAAGTAGGTATAGGATAGGTGGGTAAATGTTAACTATAAGGATGATTCCATGGATTTTATATTAATTATCATATTGTTAAAGGGAATCATAAATAAAGTATCAATGAATATATTGGTTCTCTTGATAAAAATAATGAGTTCTATGAATCCACTCTACATAAAACTAAAGAGAATAATAATTATATTGATTTATACTCAAGTATTGAGAAGGAAAATGTTATCTCCCATGAGCTTAGCAACCTTTTAAAAATCAAGGAAATCATATAGAATTAATATTTTAATGTGAAATATATAAAGAATGATGAAATAAATTACGTGTTATTTAATTCTCTTCATAGATCATGGAATATTAGTAGTACCTTAGTAATTCAAAATGGGAATATTATTTTTAAAAAATATAGAATAGATTTATACCCACAAACTATCATAATATAGAAATTTATTCAATGGATCTTTCCCAAATTTTGATTTTATATAGAAAAGTATCACTATTATTGTAAATAATGAAGAAAATGAAATGATATATACCTCTCCTCTTGAATGTTGAGGTTACAAATTCTAGCCTTGGAATCAATACTTGTATCTCACCTATCCCAAATGGGTTCACCAACTATTTCTTTCTACCCATTTACGAAATTATTTTTCAATATTTTTATATAATTTTCACTGATTTTGAAGGGGGAATATCACTAAATGTATTATTGATAAATTTTTTTACTTCATTCATAATTTTTAAAATTATAATGATATTCACATTTTTCCTATGGATCTTGTGACCACAATATACAATATCATTAAGAAGATTCCTACTAAAACTATTACAATCATTTGAAACAAGATATTATCATCCAATTGAATTGGTTTTATTAATGGAATTATCATATATGATTTTATAATCAAATTTTTTGATTTTTTTATTTCCTTAGTAAATAAACCAGCATTATAGACATTTCTATATGGAATGATGTTAAAAATAATTTTTTAACAATGGTATAGGTCTTAATTTTTAGGGTCTTAAAAAAAGTTGGTTTTAATAAGACATTTAGTTTATGGATAAAAATCCAATTTAGCTTATCATATGTCTATGTTATTACGAATATATCTCTTGATAGTTTCATTAAACATTTAAAAGATATCAAAAAAGGTGTTCCTCCCTCATCCTTTTTTAACTATTATTGATGACTATCTATGTGTACTCCTCTGTAACAATATGGACAATCGAAATCAGAAAACCATTAAAGATGCAAAGGGGTTTGATTTCCCCACCAATTTACTCAATGATGATGATATCAGACCTCTGAATCATATAGACAAACTGAATCTCAATAACATCAATGAAATTATTCTTTATTATGAAAAAGTTTTTGGCTAACACATTTGTTGGGAAAATATTTTTTATTATTTGGAAAATAAAATACTTCTAGCCAAAAAATAATATATTATCGATGAGATTTGAATCAGAGAGTGAATATTCTAATTCACATATCTTGGTGTACCATTATTTTATAAAAAACCATGATCTTGTTATTTTATTTATACCTTAAAAAAGATTAGTAATTAGTTGGATTCTTGGATGGGAAATTACTTATTGTTGTATGGTTTGATTATTATTTTGAATGATATCATTTTCTCTATATTCATTTATTCATTCATGGTATTAAAATGGGAAGATACCCTTATTATGAATATCAATATTTCTTTCAAATACATTGTTTGTATTGGGATATTTATTCAATGGAAATGAATACTTTTCCCATAGAAGTAGTGTTTTTATCATTTTGAACCTAGAGAACTTATGATACAAAATATTTTCAACCTCAAAAACTCTATCCATGAATACATTATACTGAGGGTCATCATTTGAAGGGAAGAGATTATTGGTTTTTTATAATCCAAATATTCGATAAAAATATTCATGATACATAAAATATTAAAATTATAACTATGTGAATTATCTTACATGGAATAATCTCAAGGAAACCTTCTCTAAATTTTCATCATATTCCTAATTTTTTGTAAATATGAATAGATGCCTCAATAATTTTCTGAAAAAATGGATAGGTAACTTCTCTAAATAGTATTTTACTAAAATAATCCATCATTAGATAAAAATATATTGATTATGGAGTAAATAGAGAAATATTTGGAGCATTTTCCTAATGAATTTTCCCATTGTTCTCCAATCACAACTTCATCAACAATGATGGAATACAAATATAATAACCAACCACTAGTGGAAGGCTCTCCACCAAGATGGACTATCTAGATGTTGCACATGGGAAAAAGAACACATAGTCTATAAAAAATAATAAAAGATGGATGTTACAGTGTAAATTAATTATTATTTAGAGGGTAGTTCACTATAAGATTCAAATTAATACTTTTATACAATCAGTTGTTATTAATATTTTCCTGAAGTGTGTGATGTGTAAATAACACAGGGATGTCCAGAATCACCAGTTTTCTATTGTGTAACTAATTCAACATTGTAAAATATTATGTAGAATTTTTGTGTGTGTCAAGATTCATTATATTGGTGATGTAATGGATAAATATAAAGGTTATTTAAATCTTCTACTTTCTCAAAAACTGATCAACCTCTTATATGTTACAGGTTATAATGTTATTTATATCATGTGTAATTATTTAAGTAAGACTATTCATGATGATTTTCTCTTCATGAAGAAAAAAATATATTGTGAAATTAATTGTGGATAAAAAATATAATGAATAAACTACAAAATGGTTGTTTTAATAACTAAATCCATTATTATACAGTTTATAAAAGTCTTGTTATTACATGAAATATTTCCTCCTAGAAGATTAAATATAATATTGATCCCTATATTATATGTATTGAATAAATAAAAAATATATGGGCTTTAAATAGGATATCCAAGACCTTATAAAATTGAATTTGACTTTATAAACAATGAAGGAGGTTCCTTAGGATATTTATATAGTCTGTGTGGGATGTCCACATCTCTTGAAGGAGAAATGTTGGGTATCATAAATGTTGTTGAAATGGAATAAAAAAGTGGCTAGTGTTGATAATTTTTGGATTTTGATTCAACCATTTATTAAAATATACTATAAATGGAACTACTGACCTTTCATTGAATTTATCCTATAGGGGTGTTGAATGAATTGAATCTCTATCAACAATGATATATATCACAATAAATACACATGGTGATGATGATTTTTTAGTTAACGGGTTTCAAAATATTATTTCAATACTGATGATCCGACCCATATCAATGTTTTACAAGATATTTTTTCATTTATTACGAAGATATTATTGTAAAATTACACACTTCAAATTATTGAAATGTTATTTTCCCAAATAAAATATAATTTTCGAGCAGTAAAATATCTTATCATTTCACTGAAAAAAAGTTATATATTGTTTCTTGGTTTTTCTAATTTATAAAAATATTATAAAATTAAATTATAATTTCTATATTAACCATTTATATAAATTTTACATTTCATTCCACATAAATTAAAATTAAAATTAAAATTAATAGTTCTTATTATTTATTTTTATTTAAGATATGTATTAAAAATATAATATTAATATATTATAAACAATTATTCATTATGTAATTGGAAAAAATTTATTGAAAATAAATATCCATAAATACAATTTTATATATTTTTACAAAAAACATAAAATCATTTAAATGAAATCATAATTAAAATTTAGAAAAAAACTAAAATTTTCATGATATTATATTTTATGATATAATTTATAACATAATTTGTAAATTTCATCATTGTAAGTCATAATTTATGCTAGAGATATTTCATAAATTTATATAACCAACAATGAAAATTGTTTTTTATGTAAAGCTATCACATATATCATAAGTGTGATAAGATTCCATATTAAAAAAACATATCAATTTTGTTTTCCCATATCTTATCCCCAAATATATGATATGATACAAGAAATACCAATGCAATTAAAATTAGTACCTATTAATGATGTACATATCATATGGAACCACTATATAACATTATACAATATTACATATCATATTAGAAATCAAAACAATAATTTCCAATCATTTTTAATGATAAAAAAAATTCAATCCTTGTTATTTATTACTTTCTGAATTCAAAACCATGATTTTTTCAACGAAATAACATTGTTATTATCCGATACTGATGAAGGTGAGATCAAATTACTCATTAAGAGAAGTCCATTTTTCCTTCAATATGATCCAATCAATGAAATAATGTGACCCAAATCTTTGTTATATGAAAATAATTATATCATTAATAGAAATTTGGAGATGAATGATATACTTCATCAATATTTATGTGTACAATTTTTGAGGAATGAGTAACATATTTAAACTTTTATTGAATATATAAAATGGGTTTCTATGGATCGAATTACTCTTCTTCTAGAAAATAAAAGTAATTAAAAACCACTTTATCATGATAAATAGTTCTTGAAACCATAACCATGTATAATCCAAAATAAATAACATTATATACCTCCCATTAGTTTAGCCTCCATTTTTTTCTTCATCACAATGGTTTGGTAAAGAATGTTAAGTTTCCACCAATAGAATCCCTAAATTTGGGTACATCCACTAGTTGAATCAATAATCTAATACACTAAATGAATATCCTTTTATACACAACATGCAAGTAACAAACACAGTAATGGATGAAGACAAAGATGTCATAATTGAGTATTGGTTGGATGATAAGAAATAATGAATGAACATCATCTTACATTGATATCCCCTATATATAACCCTTTATTCCCCTACCCAGGAAATCATTGATAACCATATATACTGATAATGTATGAATAAATACGATTAAAACAATTTAAATCATTAAATTATCAAACCCTCAGTCTTTCATCTTAGAAATTATTAATAATATCAGTAATAATTTTCAGAAAAGGAATAAAATGTTTTAATATATTATTTTTATTCCATTATAATCATTTAAATATGATGTGAGAATAATAATATGAATTTATGCATTATGATAGAGTTAACGTGTTGTCTTTGAAATCATAATATCATATCCAATTACATATAAAAAAATATCATAAAAATGGATTGGGTTTATCTATTCCATAACAAAAAAGTTTCTATATTATCTATTTTTATCGAATCTATGACATTTCATATCTATAAAATGATTTTGGGAAAATCAATATCTCATTTATTCTATTTAAATTCAAACACCCAAAACAATTCACAATGATAAACCACATCATCTTTTTTCAATTTATATTTTTATTATTTACAAAAATGTACACCTCAATCAATCTAAATTATCAATGAAATATTTATAAAATCAATGACACGTACACTAAAACCATGAAAAATATCATATTTCATATTTTTTATTAAGCAGACAAGTAATAATTTTATCAAATCAAAAAATATATATTTTAAATCATCCATTACTAGAACGAACAACACTGTGTTAGTAAAAAAACCTAGTAGAGTTTTCATATAATATTTATTTATCTTAACATAACATTGTAATTTTTCTTTCCATCAATAACACATATAAAAAATATCTAGTAAAAATATAGTCATTTATGGAAATTATATGAGATAACTCTCAAATTACTTTCATCCATAAAACTTTAAAACATATAATTTAAAATTATAATAAAAACACTAATAAATATCAACCATTATTTGTGATTCTTTTAAAATATTTACATTATTATAAATGAAAACAATATAAATTTAATAAAAAGTTTTAATAATAAACATAAATAAAATAATATTTATTCATGAAATTATTTTGAAAAGAAAAAAATTTAAAAATAATTATAGTATTTATCCTTTTATCAATAAATATATAACATAGGTACATACCTCTATGAAAAATACTATATAATACCCATACTAAATGGATTACCCATCAATAAAACAACTTCTCCCAATGATCATGAGTTTCCACAATCATCTCAATAAATTTTTTTATCATTCTCAATATGAGGGACACAAAAATAAATTAAATGAGAGTCATTAAGATGATACCACTAAAGATATGTTATATTCTTGAGGTCATGAACTCATTTTAATTTCAATTAAAGCAATTAACAATAATCGTTTCCACCTATACCACCAATTACTTGAATAATATGAAGACCCCCAATGAAATATTACTTTCTCGATCAAATTTTTTGTTTCCATGCTAATTAAATCCATTAAAAATAAAATTTTCACAAACCTGAAAATCCAAAAGTATATTAAATAGATCAATATATGATTTATAATGACTCTAACCAATCCTTATCTATAATTAATTCTTTCAACCCTTCTAAATAATTGCCAAAAAAGTATGGTCCATGTTGTTTCATCTAACTTTTTACAACCTAATTAATGGATAGATTATACAATAAAATAGAAATCATAGTAAATAGTTCCATCTAAATAATTGGTTTTGTTTATTATTTTACAAATGTAAAAAATATAATGGTTATACCCATTATAAAATTATTTCAAAAAGGTAAATTCTCAATAAATCCTCTAATTTTGGAAGAATCAAAATGGTTTTATAATCCTTTTATAACAAAACATAGTGATAAAGAAAAAAATAATAATATTTTTTTACTATCACATCAATATATGCATTGTAAACTAAGGTTTATTATATGGAATAATCATTAATGAAACTATATTTAGCATCAAAACATCCTTAAAATATGGTAATTTAATTTCATCCTCTAAGATTGATTCCTAGATTGGTATGAAATGACTTAGATTTATCAAAAATTAAATAATGACTCAAATTCATTCATGGAAATTAAATAATAGTGTTTACTTATTACAAAGTCTATAAATGCGTCCTTCCATTTACATTACAAAACATTCAAGGGATATAACATTCATACTAAAACATATTGTTCAGATATCACTTGAGAACATATAAGATGTATTGTTAAACAATGTAACACTCCATTCATAATAACACCATCCCAAAAGTAATTATTAAAAAAATTATATATATATATATATATATATATTGGAATTCATTTTTTACATTTTATTTTGAAAAATGTAATTAAGTCAAATTTTACTCCCATATAATTTTATGAACATAAAACATCACAAATAATAACACTTGATGTCCCTAATCTTCCACCCAATTATAAATATTATCTTCATTTTCATAACCATAATATAAATAATCCAGTTAAATGTATCATATATGTGACCCCCATCAACTATAATAAATTAGAATACATTTTCACCTAAATAAAACAATTTTCATGTGTTAGTTAATAAAAACTTTATAATATTGGGTTAAAATAGAAATCACGGTGTAACACTAGATGTGTCGTAATGAGGTAATAAAAAGACGTGTCTAATATTTTTTGTAATTTTTTTGAACATTTCATAATTCATGGAATAATTGTATATAATAGTTTTATTATTATATTATAACATGTGGGGTCTATTTTAATTCCTAAAAAAGCATGCATCTGACCCTGGAAAACTTTTAACAATCCATGATCATCAAAAGATCCTAATAACTACATCACAGTAATTGTATAACATATTTAGAAAATATTTACAAACCATGTATAGAAGAGGTTATTCTTGTGTGTAAATATTTTTTATTTTAAAAAAATGTATATTAATATACTAAATGGGTTGAAATAATTCCCTCTATGATTTATTAGATCTTCAAGAATAGCCATGAGAACCAATGTACACTCATTTTGAGAATTCATGCATCACATAATGATTATATCAAAAACATTATAATATTAAACTAAATCATGAGAAAATTTATTTCATTTTTATAACCTTAAATATTTAAATATACAAATAAATATTCATGTTGAAATTGAGTCATTTTAAAATTATAAGGTACGAAAAGTTTTGGATGTTTTTATTGAAAATGTTTTATAATATACCCCTTGGGATATCCTATAAGAATAACATACACATCCTATATGCCTAATAAATACCTTAAATAATTATTTATGATGATACAACATAAAATGTACTCATTTTTAATAAATAGAAACACGATCTATTGTAGTCTATGAATGTTTCCATAGAAGATGGATATTGTGTTTATAAATCGATCAAATATTTTTCTATATTTAAAAACTAATGTCTTAGAATTTCATTTGATCTAATTTTCCCTTAATAAAATAAAATCATATAATTCTAATGATGAGAACATTTTAATAGAATGATTGTTTTGGTATGGATATCTACCTACAATATAGAAATTTTATCATCTTTTATGATAGGTTATTATCAAATAAATTAACTACTATGAATATATAGTAATAATTATAATACATATTCATATTAAAAGACATGATATTATCTATCACTAAAGATAACTTAATAGGGTTTTCATTGGATACAATTGGATAATCCAAGATCACATCTTCACAAATTCCATCATATTATCCCATAATTTAAATAATTATTTAAATGGAATGTTCTTATATTTTTGTAAAATTACGAACTATAGGCCATTATTAAAATCTATATATTATTGAAAATTATTCAATAAATTGGTTTTATGATGTGGTTTAAGAGAATAAAAATCATTTTTCATAATATTTTCATAATTTTATAGCCATGATATTTTCTTATTCAAGAAATTTATAGTCTTAAAATTAATTTTAAATCATTTAAAAATCATTCTTAACTCTTTATGTGTTTTATAGTTTAAAAATGTCCTATATTTGTTTTTCACTACGATAAAGGGATTGTTATAGGATATTTGATAATATAACTCAACTCAATAATTTATTTTATTTATATTATTGGTTTAAATTCAACCATAAAATTGGTTTTGTCCATGATTACATGATTCAATCCTAGTCATTGGTGTCCCACTTCATATGGGTATTCTAAAATTCACTTTTTATATAAAACTAAATATTTTCCGTTAATTTGTATCTTATCATGAATTGAATTTATAAGAATCAATATTATTTGAGTTTGTATGGATAATCTTGTATTTTTATTTGATTTCTATTTATATATCATTAATATAATTTAAATTAATCCAAAAAACAAACTATTAATATTATCATTGACTGTTTCCAATCCATTAATTTCAATGCATTTTCCATGATTCATTATAAAAATATTCCAAAATATAGTTATTCTTTGATCATGTATGATCAAATAGAAACAAATCATTTAAAAATCAGGGGTTATTATATTTATTAATCAATTCCATAAATTATGATATCCTTGAAATGTATTTATTTTTATAGAAATAAAAGACATTATAGTACTTAAATTATGAAATCATATTTAATATATGTAAATATATCACAATAGACTCTCCCTTCCTACCAACCAGAAAGAAAAATTGTTACTCACATTCATAAAGGTTCTATTTCTTATTTTGTTTAATCCATAGAATATTAAATTATAAATAAAGAAAAAAATTAATGTATAGTCTTAATAGTTGTAATCTTCATTAATTCATTTTATAAGAACCACATTCCAATACTCCATTTTTACTTTCTTGAGTCATCATATATTATAATGTGATAACTTAGCATTCCACTATTCATTTGAGTTTACAGTTCCATATCAATTAAATTTCCATTAACAACAAAGAAAAGGTTGCAACAAAAATGTAAGATACTCTTTAAGAGAGGGTGACTTAGTTTATTTTGTCATTATCATCTTCCATATGTTCCTATTATTGTGTATGAATTGTTTATTATAATCTTTAAACTTAATTCATACTCAATATCTATATATAAAAAATAAATATATTTACATAATTAATTTACATGTTTCACCATTAAGGGGTTCCCCAATAATTATTGTTGGATGTTCTATTGATGTGAATATGTATTTAAAAAAAACATTTTAAATGATAATTTTTATTTCAAGAAAATATAATATTTATCGAATTGTAACCCCTCTTTCTTTTTTATCCAATTACATATTCAAACTTGAGATATAATGGAATAACAAACCTGGTGATTTCTGAAAAAATATTTACAATAGATAAACACCAAATCAATTGAGGTGTTATTATTTCATTTTTTTCTTCTCATAAAGTACACATATTCGATAATTATTTACATAAAAATACTATTTAAATTTGTCTAGTTCTATTAATAATATTATGATTTATCTCAAACTGGGTTCTTTATTATATTTTTTATACATCATAAATGTCACAACTATCTTTATCAATTCTCTATATATATCCAATGAATATTCAAAAAAATAAATAATTTTGTCTCATTTTTTAGAAGTATATCATAAGTGATCCACTGAATATACATCATTTAATAATATTCCAACTTTTAAAAATTTATAATTCCGTCAAAAAAACATTTATATTAATTCATCATAACATACAATGTAGTCATTTCAATCAATCCTTCATGATATAAAAAAATTGAATCTGATAAATTGGAACACATTGCTTATATTAATTAGATGGGATACATTGTATAATTATCTCCCCAAGAATAATATATTATATCCATTAAATCTTATATAAATACATAACATAATATTTCAAATAATTCATATAATTATTTCATCAAAAAAGTTTATGGATGTCATGTCCGGCCCACCTTGTCCCACCTGGATGGTAATAAACTGCATGTGAGTACCCAATCAATGGCATTAATAGGCAAAGTAAAAGTCACTAGTGAATTCCCCAAGACTATTGGTGGTGGGAATGTGATAGTCACCCTTTTATTATCATTATAAAGTCCAACCCCGGTGGTTCATGTCATGAGAAAGTGGTATTAGACTCAGTGTATTCTTAGAATCAGAGCATATATTTTGTTTGGTCTAGATATGAGTTTAGTTTTGGATTTACGGAAGCAATGTTAAGGTGTTTCAATTTTTGATTCTAGTCCAGGGACTCCACTGTTAGTTTATGGGATGATTTTACCATTCCCGAAGACATTGATAACCTTCTTGTTGCCTATGTACATGTAGACACTAGATTCTAGAGAAAACTTTGGTACATGCATTATATAGAAATTAGTTTTGGATATCATGTCATTATTTAATCAACTCCCTAGATATATTCACTGGGCTTGGTGTATCTTGTTTATTTTAGGATGTCTCTATGAAGAATACCATCAAAGATTCCACTACATGGTCATATGGATGATTCATCAAGTGAAGAGGTCTCAGTACTAAGGCATATATAGGTGATAGTACATCAATGTGGTTTTCTAGTTACTCCACCACTCATTCTAAAACATATAGTTCCAGAAGTACTTATAGAGGATGTACACATGTGGAGTTCACTACACATGTTTATAAGGTAATGGCCTCTTATGATTCGAGGTGAATAAGACCCTGACATGATAGACGAATTCCGTGAGAAAGTCACTATAACACCAAAAGATTTTATGATATGTATGTTCTTAAATAAATTCAATTTATTCGATATCATACATTGCACGCAACACAAAACATAAATGAACTGTGATAATCTATTTAATATTTACATGACTCTTTAAATACTATTGCAACTATTAGTAATATTAATGTTTCCATTGGTATAATAACCTCTCTTATGAAAGTATAAATAAAATATCGGTATCTCATAAATGAAAATTTAATAAATTTATATCATAGAATAAGTAAGAAAATGTTTCAAAAATGACAAATTATGTGTTGGTATTTTTTTGAAATGTATGTATTAGTTTTAAATTTAATAATTAATATATTGATATAAAATGAAATTTATTTTCATAATATAGAATAATGAATTTATGTTTTGTTGTATTATAATTATAAGATATTTTTTTTACCATAATTAGTTTTTCAAAATGCTGTAAAATATTTTATAATATTAGAGTTGGTATTTTTTTAATATGTTTTTATTTTAATTAAAATTAAATTTCACATCTATAGAAAATAATTTTTATACAATGGAGTCCGTTTTGGGAATCTAAATATTGAAAAATGTAAAGGGTTTTATCATCTCACTTTTACTTTAGTGAGACATATGCCTTATTCACAACTAAATTCTTTTATAGGGATTATGGTTAATTCAATTTGATATATGATATCACAAATATCATTATATTTATTTTAATCAATGTTTAATTGGATTAATATTACTTTTATGGAGTATACAATTCTACTAATTACAATGTGGTTAGGGGTTTCTCATATAAATTTTATTTCAACGGGATAAACCTTATTAACCACTTATTTCGTGTGTATGGTGTATGTATACTTCCCTTTGGATATATCATATAATTAATCTCTTTATCTTAATGGTATTCAATGTTTTATTTGATTATTATTAATTTTATGGGTGATAAGATTCAAATAATTACAAATTAGTGACGGTTTTCTCATCACACTTTTAGTTTTGTGATAAAAATTCCTTATTAAACAATTATTTATTTTGTGTCGTATACATAAATTCATTTATTATATCATGTATTGAATATAATTATCTTCATGGTATTAAATTCTTTATATAATGATCATTAATTATATGGGACATATGATTCAACTGATTATAAAATTATAAGGGATTTCTTAACATGATTTTCATTCATTGGGATAAACTTCTATTTCATTTATTATGTCATGTTAAGGATATGTGTAAATTTTATTTTTATAATATAATTTTTATTTCAACTTTTTTATGTGGATTTATATTGAATACACAAAATTCATTCATTTCATTAATTATATGATCCTTTTATGGGACTTTGTCTCAATTTTCATTCATTGAGGATTATTTTTTATGTAATAAACCTTTTTTCTTCTCCATGTTGTATATCCATAACCTATCATTTATGATCATAAATCATTTAAGATTTAATTAAATTCCAATATTTCCTCAATTAAGGATAATATTTTTGTCAATGTTTTATAACATCTTTAGATATGGTGACTACATTGATTGTTATTTTAGGTGGGAAAATAATAATAATCATATATCCTTGACCCAATAGGTATATCTTTGTAAGTCGTATTATTAATGAATTAAATCTATTTATGAATAATTATTTGAACATAATGATACAACTGGGGAATGAAATTATATAGTTTTTCGATGCATCAAAATTTCTCATGAGACAAAAAGATGGTGACCAACCCTTCATGTTTCTCTCAAAGGAAAATTAGATATGTTTCTACCCACATACATAAACCATCTTGTGAAAGGTATTTAAAGTATTGGTTTATGTTTTAGATACATTATTTCCAATAATTAAGCAGTCCTTTCATCCAGTATTCAATTATTACTACCCATTATATTTCCACTATGAAAAATTCTATAAATTTTTTTTATTCTTAGTTTACTGATTAAATTGAATGTGTTTTTAGTTAATTTTATTTTAATATTTATAATTAATTAATGATTATTCTTCATTTATTTTTTATTCATGTTTCTACTATATATAACCCTTACCAAGCATTTGAGATCACCCTTTTCTTTCTTTTCCTTTCCCATGTCATAATGATTAAATCATTGAACAATTGGAAAGGATGAAATTTATTTTCCTTTGTTATGTTTTAGTTTTAATTACCAATTTAATAAGTGAACCATATATTTATCCAGTTGTTTAAGTCAAATAATACGATCAGTAGTTGATGATTTGATCTGTTGTATCTATTCCACTATAATAAAATAACCACATCCTAGGGGATACTAGGGTTTGGGTCCTTAATGTTGATATCAGAGATTTTTTATTAGAAAACTTTTTAAATATATTTTAAGAAAACATCTAACATGATAATCATAATAATTCCTTATTGTGATATTTTTTGTCTTAATACTGATTATTTTTATGAGCGAACTCGGTGTGTACAATTATTTAGTGATGGTGCCTAATGGAATTAAAGAAATTAATAACCTCATGAAATGTTAGGATTTCCCACTGAGAAATTCAACATAGTTGGTGTTGGAGATGAAAAAACCATGACCATATTATGATAACCTACTCAGACTATGATGAATAACCACACTAAATGTATGTTGGATAATTTCATATAGAATATGCTCGTATCTTTTTGTGAGACTATTAATCCAGTCATCAATGAGAAATGTATCTCATCCCTTGAAAAGAGATTTTGGGCATTGGGATATAATGAATGGGAAAAGGTAGTAATAGTGTTATATTTCTTAAAGGGTGATTCTTATCAGTGGTGGTCATTTATCTAATGTATTATATAGAATGATGAAATATAAGACATATTATTGATATGTTTTTAGGAAAAATTCTTTGAGAAACACTCCCTCTAGAGAATCAAATAGAAATAAAGAGATAATTACTTATCATAAAGAAAACAGATGAAGATAGTGTTGCAAAATATAAGGATAATTTCATAAGGCTAACCAGATATGCTATAGTTTAAAAACATGATTCAAAAAAATGTTTTCTCATTTATTTTATGGTTTTGTTATTATTTTCCAAAGAGAACTATCTCCTCAAACATTTTGATCCTATAATGAACTAGTATTTAGTTCTATAAGAATGGAGAAGGAATTTGACAGATCTTATATACTCATGGGAATCCAAGTGAAGAAGAGGTCTTCTAATAACTATAAAAATGATAAGAATCAAATATTAATATAGGATCAATGAAAATATAATTTTGAAATTATAATGGAAGGATTTATATTGGGTAATTCTGGAAATTCATGTGATTTTTTTTATAAATGTGCAGAAAACAGTTATCTATTTAATAAAAAAAGGATAAGAAAAAACAATGATGTTCAATTTTTCAATTTTCATGAATAGGGGAATTATTTTAATCATTTTTCCCAAGCGTCATGGGAATCCACCACAGAAGTGTCCATGGGGAGATTACTAATCTTATTAAACCATCATAGTTGAATTATATGTAATGAATGATATTGTGGTATGTGGGTTATTCCTATCATAAAATGTAGTGAATGATTTTTTTGATTCTGGATAATCACACTGTTTTATATAAACCCTATTTTCTAGGAAAAGTATACTCTTCCCTTTTTATTTAATAAGGGAGTTATCAATTAAAACTTATAAGGGAAGTCTCAATTTTAAAAAATATTTTTCGAGTAGTCCCCATTATGACACATAATCATTCTTCATTTTTTGACCTCATCAACATGTATATGGTTAAAATTTATATAATCCATAACATGGATTGGAATTGAAAATATGATTTTGTAATTTATTGAAATATAATTAAAATTAATTTTTATGAGGAATATGTTGAATTATATATCTTTATAGAAGAAACTATATCATATAATTCTAATCTAGATCCTCCTAGAGTAGCTCTACTGAATTATTTTTTTTGCTAGGATGAGAAAACAACATCTAGGGATGAGTAATGTAATATAAAAATTTAGTATGCACATAATTTAAAATAATACATTGACATATTTCATGAGGAATCACTCAGAGACCCCCCCCCCCAGAGTGTGAATTTCAGTTTCCCATTGATTTAAACTCTGGTGGAAAATCAATATCAATGACTCCATAAAGTATAATCACTGTGGAATTAGTGTAGTTAAAGAATAAACTAGTGTATATGATTAATAATGTATTTATTTTATCGAGTTTTTCTCCGTGGATATCTCATATTCTCAATATTAATAAGAAATATGGATCCATGAATTTGTGCATTTATAATAGTGAAATGAATGCTATTAAAATAAATAACAAGTATCATCTATCTAAAATTTATGATTTAGTGGACAAACTTCACTGAGAGCAATTTTTATCAAACATTGACCTTCATTTTGGGTATTATCAATTGTGAGTAACAAAGTATGATATTACACTAAAAGATTTTATGATGTGGAATGGATATCAGAAGTTTACAGTAAATCCATTGGGAATGACTAATGCACCATTGGTTTTCATGTATTTGATAAACATAGTATTCATGGAATATCATTATGATTTTTTGTAGTATTAATTGATGATATTTTGCTTAATTATATAGGCTATTAATACCGTTATAATCACTTTTGGACCATTCATGAGACTCATGGAATGAAAGAGTTATATGGTAAATTCAGAATGTTGGAATTCTAGATTTAAGGAACTTTTTTATTTCCCACATCGTCACTAAAGATGGAGTATTAGTTGATCCTATAAAGATAAAGTAAATACAATAATTTATTACTCCAACTAACATAACATAGGAACTTAGATTCATTGATTTATCATGTTACTATCCATATTTCATTCATAATGTTTCTTGATTGGGTATCCTATTAACAAATGTGACACATAAGGGTTAAATAATGCATAGACCAAATATTGTGTATAATGTTTTGAATAATTAAAGCTAAGATTAGTCAACGCTTATAATTTTACTCTACCATTATGAAATTATTATTTAGTGATATATAATGATCAATCAAATAACTGACTAAGTTGTATCAGTATGAAAAATGATAATGTTGTTGTATATGCATCATCGAAGTTGATGATTCATGAACAAAATATATCCAACCCATGATCTTGAGATGGAAGATATACTATTTTATTTAAGATATGGATACAATATATCTATGGTGAAATATGTGAGATATATATAGATTACATGATTTTGAAATAAATCATTACTCTAAAATATATCAACATGAGGCAACAAATAAGGATCTAGTTACTAAAAGATTATGATTTCTCAACAAACAACCACCCATGAAAATCCAATAAGGTAGTTGATTAATTAATTAAAAATGATAAAGGATGTTTGAAACCAATTCCGATTATGTGAGATCCTATGTTCATGGATTTAGTAAATATGGATATGGGAATTGTTAAGGAAGGGGAAATATCACTCCCTTTTCAAATGATTATCACAATCTAATGATGATAATTTTCAAAGTAAAATAAATGTCATTAAGGAATTAATATTTGTAGACTTCTTGTACGAGTATCCAATTATAATATTTGGAAATAGGTTATGTGTTCCACCAATACCTGATCTAAAAAGAGAACTATTAAATGATGTTCATATGTAAAATTTCTCAATATACCCTCATAGTACCAATATATATAATGATTTAAAGGTATTTTTTTGTGGGATAATATGAAATTATAAATTTCTTACTATGTGTCATATTTTCTAGTACTTCAACAATGGTTAGTTGAGAGATAAAATTTGAGAGGATTCATCAAAACTATACTTATTCCTATGTGGCATTGGGATGAAATTACTAAGGAATTTTTCATTATATTACCAAAGACCCCTAGGAAGAATGATACAATATGAATTATTATTGAACACCTTACAAAATCATCACATTTTATTACTATAATAGAATATTTTCATATTGAGTTCTTAGAAATACTCAATATTAATGATGATGTAAGACTTCATGGTGCACATCTATCGATTGTGTCTTATTAATATCACTACTTCACATCAACATTATCGAAGATTATTTAGAAGTATTTGTATAGTAAGAATAATTGCATCACTTCTTATCACCCTCGAATAGTTGGATAGTCCAAATTAACTATTCAATCATTGGAAGACATCTACAGATCATGCTCACTTTACATTCTAGGTATGTGAGGTAATTATTTACCATTGGTTGGGTTTCCATACAATAATAGTTTCCATTATTATACTAAAATAGAAAAACATGAAGCATTATATAGAAAGGTATGTTATACTCCAACATGTTGAGATGAATTAGGTTAGAGGAAACCTAGAGGCCAAGAACTTATTAAAGAAACAACGATAATGGTAATGATTATTCAAGCTCATATTAATGCAGATCAATGTAGGAAAAAGAATTATAATGACAAGTGGATAATGGATTTATAATTTCAAGTGGTAGACCATGTCATTAAAAATTTATCTCCATTTAAGGATGAAATATAGTTCACTAAGAAATGAAAGCTAATCCCCTAGAACATTGATGAATTCAAAATTTAGGAAAGGGTTGGATCTATAGCTTATCAATTAGAATTTCCACAAATTTTGTCCAAATATCATTGGGTTTTCTATATATCATTATTAATATAAGTACAATAAAGACCCAAATTTTTTAATAAAATTTTAATAAATATAACTTAAACATTATATGTCCCCCTTTTAAGAACCTATCATGATTCTTCACATTGGAGAACATGTATTGAGAAATAAGACAACTAGGTTACTATATGTAATTTATTGAAAACATAAAATGGAAGAAGAAATGTAAGAACATTAGGTTGTTATGAATAAAAACCACTCTAATATGCTTAGTAGGAAATATTAATGAAAAATTTCAAGAAAGAAATTTTTAATGGAGGGAAGAAGATATCACTATAGGATTTTATGGTATGTATCTTTGTAAATAAATACATTTTACATGATAGCTTATGTTTCACGAAACCCCAAGATTAAATGAACTGTGATATAATATTAAATATTATCTTTACTCCTACACTAGTAATGTGATATTAATGAATTAAAATATGGAAATTATAATAATAACCCAACCTTAAAAATTACAAATAATATTTCGGTATCTCAAAAAAATATTATATATTAATATCATTGAATAAGTAAATAAATGTTTTAAAAATAATAAATGAAGTATTGTTATTTTTTGAAATGTAAATGTTTATTAATAAATTTATAATTAATATAATTATTTAAGAGAAAATTAATGTCCATAAAACATAATCATAAATTAATATTTTTTATTATAATTATAATATCATTTTGTAAGACCATAATTCATTTTTCAAAGTGTCATAAAATTTGTTATAATATTAAAACCAGTATCTAAACAATAAAAAATTATTTTAATTAGAAATTAAATTTATCATATTTAGAAAATTATTTTCATGAAGTGGATTATATTTTTTAAATCTACATGTCAAAAAATGGTAAGGTGTTACTCATCCCACTTTTACATCAATGGGATATATGTATTGTTCCCCACTAATTTCTTCAAGGTGGTCAATGTAAATTTTCCTTTGATATATTATATCACGAATCACATTATCTTCATGGTATTAAATATTTCATTATATAACTATTAATTTTACGGTGAATACAATTTGAATTATTACTAAGTGGTAAGGGGTTTCTCAACTCACATTTACTTCGATGAGATGTTGTTTATTCAGTACATATTTCTTATCTATGGTGTATGTATACATCCATTTTTATATACAGTATCATAAATGTCATTATATTTATGTTATTAAATTTTTAGTTTGATTATTATTAATTTTATGGGGCATTTTATTTTACTAATTACAAAATGGTAAGTGTTTTGTCATCTATCTTTTACATTTGTTAGATTTATACCTTTTTCAACCCTTATTTCTTGTGTGTGTTATACATACATCCCATTAATATATCATTTCATGTATCTAAATATATTCATGGTATATAATATTTCATTTCATGATCACTAATTCTATGGTAAATACAATTAGATTGATTAAAAAGTAGTAAGATATTTCATAACTCGATTTTCAATCATTTGGTTAAACATCTATTTCATTGACTATATCATTATAAGGTTATTTATAAAATGAATTTGGATTATATTATGTTGAATATAAAAATTATTTACGTTTATTTACAATTAATACACATTTCCCATTCATTTTATTTATTATATGATCCTTCAATGGGTATTTGTTTCAATTTTATTTCATTGTGGTGCATTTTTGATGTTATTAAACTATTTTAATTCAAATGGTGTTTATAATGACCCTTTTATTTATAATAACCATTAATGTATTATTTCATTAAATATAAATATTTTTTTATCATTGATATGATTAATTTATAATACATATACCATTTTTACACAATGTGTTTACATATAATGTCACTTTCATTGGGAAAATATTAGTAAATTTGTATCCTCTACTCAATATGGCTATCTTAATGATTGGTATTCTTCCTGAATTAAATATTTGTATTATGAACGATTTGGATATGAAGTGATGGGTGGTACCTAACTTTATATATCCCCTTTATGCATCTATGAGTCTCATGAGATAGATATTATGCAACAAACACATCACTTTTGTTTCTAAGAATAATTAGATAAGGACATACCCACAGAAATTAAATATATTGTGGAATGTATTGACAGTAGTGGTTCATATCCCAAATACATGAATTCCAATAATTAATAATTTCCTTCACTAAGTGTTAATTTATTTATATACAAGATATTTTTATTATAACCAAATCTATAGTTGCATTTTCATTCTTAGTTCATGGATTAAATGAAATGTTTTTTTTGTATTATTTACCATCCTATATTGATTATTACTTATTGATTATGCTTTAATTTTTATTTACTTATGTTTCTAATGTATGTTTCCTTTACTGGGCATTTGAGATCACCCTTTTATTTGTTTTCCCACCCCCTGTTTTGAAGATGAAATGTTTGAATAAATGTCATGGAAGTAGTTTATTTTCTATTTTTATTTTATTATTGTTTAATTAATAGTGTAATAGTGGAACCATATATGTATCTATTTCATCAATAATAATAAAAATATTGATCCATAGTGGTATGATCTATTTTATCTTTTTCATTGTTATAAAATAACAACCAACTCTAGAATTTTGGGTCATGATGTTATAATCACCAGAGTTTTCATTCATGTGTAGATGTATATCGATTAGATATAATTAATTGATATGATTATTATTTACGTATTTACAGGGTAATAATGGACTTTGGTGACTCAGTCACATGACAATATAGATCACTATTGGTAATATTTTATGAAACTATTTATGGATTAGTTTTATCCATCCATTTTGTGATCAATGCATATCCATGAGATTTCATATTTACAGTTTAATTGTTTTAACATGGTAGAGTGTTCATTGTAATTTAATGATCTATCAAATAAAAATCATGATATATAGAAGTATATGTTATTTAAGGAATGTATAATAAATAAGGTATTATTCTGAGATACCAGGGCTTCAGTGATATCTAATTACATTATTACCTATTCTTTAATGCTTTTGAATGTCTTAGTAGTGGAGAGAATCCTAGAATATTAGAAGCCAATTGTGTGTGATAGTAGTGGGTACCTAGGAGCTAATACCTTTTTAGTTGGTTACCAAAGACAGTCATAATCATCTTATAAAATTATTCAAGAGTTGATCCCTGGAAATAACATTAATATCGCATGGTTCTTAGGATTGATCATGTTATTCATGAAAGAGGTGGTGCTTCTCATGAAATGTTTGGGAATATTTCACTATGGGTTGCTTGATCCATCATAATGTTAATAGGGAGACTATAAAAGTATAACATAGGTAGATATAGAGGTATGAGAAAGGTGGTACTCAAGGTGGTGGATGTTTTATAGTGGATGGTAGAGTAGAAGGAGGTGGGATGAAGTATGAAAAATTGTCAATGCCACCCCTAGGTGGTTTGTGCTAATATTAGGGAGTTAGTGGTCTGGAATGTGGACAACAACAGGTCATTAATTCATATAATCCTGATTCTACAATCGTGATTAGAGGTATAGACTATTTATACTATACTATTTATATAACACCAATGGAAATTCTGGTGACACTCCATTTTTATTAAAATTCATAAGGTCCTGGAATATATATTAATGTTGACTAATTGGATTGACTATTGTACTTGGATACTCTAAAATGAGGTTACATAGAAATAACACAATTATATTGAAAATGTGACATGATTCTTGGAAATTATTTTTTCTTATTGTATGTTTTTATATCATCGATAAGTCTATATAATGTGTTTTTTGTTATGGATAATATATCCATTGTTCATAACTAGATTGACTATTTCTGGTGAAGGATGTGGTGAATTCATGGATATGTGAATGTTTTTCCATTATGGATGAGACGGATTATTAGGAAGTTCTAGGTGGGATCATATGTATGAGAATTAAAAATATTAATCACTATTTGGAATGAATGACTCTTTGAATAGTGGATTCCATGGGCTCATAGTTTCTTATAGTGGTGTTATGGTACATGTACGTCATTCCGATGTACGTGTCAATCTTACTTCCTCACCAAGTGATGGACTTCTACATTGTAATTAAACTTGGTAAGGGCCCAATATATAAATAATAATATCATATAGACCATGAATAGCATCGAGAACTAAGGGTGATGTTGGAGGAATTTTACAGAGTCGTGTTTGTGAGAACCATTGTTTCCCCTTGGGTAGAGCATGTTTGTTCACCAAAATAATAGTTGGGGGATTGTGGTTTTTTGGATTATCAGTTCATTTACCTAGTGACCAGGAATAATAAGAATCCACTAATTAATACCTTTTACCACTTCAGTCAGTTGGGAGGGGTGTGATTATTCTCGAACACTAACCTCATATATGGATATTAGTAACAGTGAGTATGGGATGTGGATGTTCTGAATATGAAATTATGACGTTGTTACAGCCAATATTATCTTATTGTGATGAAATTATGTATGAATAACATCCCAATAGTGTTCATGGGACTCATGAATGAAATCAGTTATCAATTCATAAATCGTACCACAATGGTCATCATTGATGAAATCATAGTGTACATAGAGACTGATAAATAAAAAACAATATAATTGGGCATCGATTTTGACACAAATTGAGAGTACCATCTTAAATGAAATCTCCCAAAGTGTTAGTTCTGGATTATAGTGGTTATTATTGCAGCACAAATCATTTAACATGATGGTTTAGTAGTGGAATTGGAGAACCCATCTAGAGATTACTAGAAGATAGTTTCAACTATAAAGTGTTTTGTGGTGCCTCCTAGACCAAAAATGGTTTTATAATAATGAATAGGTAGGTTTTGATTTCCCATGTGTTTTGGTAGGTGATAACAAGAAATTAAAACTAAACAACCCATGATCTTGAGTTGGAAGTAGCAGTTTTCATCATAAAGATGTGAAAATAAAAACTAATTCTTGAGTTGTTTATCATATTCATTGGCCATATCTGTCTTATGTAAATAATTTTCTTGACGTATCTTAAATAAAGATAGTGGTGATGGGTAGAGATACTCTATGAAAATAACTATCAGATATTATATGCTTTTGGGATGGGGAATGTTGTATAATTCACTCTCATAAGGATATATTATTAACATTTCTTGAATGCAGATTCATAGCAGTCTGCCCCATTGTAGTTTTTGTTAGGGGAAAATAATGTTTATTCATATCTTATGTTGATGGTTGATACACCACCACTTCAACAACATGTTATAAAATATCAATAGTGAGATACCAATATTGAAATCATACATACTGAGATATCCATTAGACATGATCATTATTTTTTTTATCATGTTGTGTAGAATGTTAACCTTTTCATAGGATATATCCAATAAAAGTGTTGTTGTAGGAGGAGGTGATGGGTAAGTTCCATACATCCCCCTTTGTGATACTTCTATGTTTGGAGATGTGGTAAAAGGACCTCCACAATCAGTTTTGGTTTCTAGGAATTAAGAAGGGTGTGTATATGGTTTTCCTGTGATTCCTCACTTTTTAGTATATGAAGGATAAACACTATGTTCCAATGGTTTTAGTTAAACCCCTTGAGATGAAATAATGGAAGTTTGATTGAATGTCCTTGTTCATCGTGATGGGGTTTATATGTATAACCCGATGATAGAAAGCATTCCAAGTGATAATAAAACCAATCACCTTGTCAGAATACTTAGTATCAACCCGAGATCATAAGTCATTAGGGATATTGTGATGAAATTATGTGAAATAAGTGGTCTAGCTCCATGGAGATTCCTCAATGATCATTTCCGACCATGATTCTTGAGAAACTTTATGATTATCAAGTGGAATACTAGAAACATTTTTCAACTTATTTTCAATTTATAACAACATTTCATCAATAGAGTAGTGTCTCGACTAAGGGGACAACACATGTTGTGGAGAACATGTAATAGGATTTCATGTTGGACTTTTGAAGTAGTTGGGAAGATAACACACCCTTGGTAGAGATTTAATTCAAAAAAAGTTACTATTTAACCATTATAATGGAAGCATTTGAGGCATAATAGGTTTTAACCTATGGTTTACCACTATATTGGACTAATCTAAGACATTAATCACTCATGGGACAAGATTTTATGCTAGCTAAGATATATAATGTTTAGGTGATCTAGGAATGGATGATGATTACACATATTCATCAGAAGTACTATAAGGACTGATGATAATGTCCTTTTATTACATCGAGGAGAGAGAACATGTTTTTTCTAAAGGTCTCACCTTGATGTAGAGTAAATATATTTTTATAGTGATGTAAGCTATATCGGAGATTCATTTTCCATTTCTAGATACTTCTGTCACAACTTTTTTTCTAGGCCCATGTCGTGACTACCCCAAGCCCACCTTTTATAGGCCAGGGGCTGGCGACTTGCACCGGAAAACTGTATCCCTAAAAATGGGCAGGCATTTCCTTTAAACCTATACAAACACAAAGAGTAGAATGAAACAAGAAGAAATTGTGAAGTAAAATTTTCTAGTGAAAGAGTGTTGAAAGTAAGGGGCTAGAATAGTAGCCCAACTGGAAAAGTAGAAGTATAACTGAAAAGTACAAAACAACTGAAAAGTGAAAAGCAGCTCATGGATTTCACACCACGGATCCTTCCTGAAGGGTAGATATAGCTCATGATCAGTATTCCCTGCATCACATCACACCAAATGGTCCACCTCTGAGAACTATCTAGTCCCGGCTCCCTCAAACCTCAGCCCAACTGCTCGTCGTCTGCACAAGACACAACAATTTGTGGGCGAATCCCATGCATGGGTGAGTATCAAAATACCTAGTAAGGACCCTGAGACCCCCGAAGGTGTCACAGAGTTCCAAAAAGGATAAAACGCAAAGGAAACACCACTAAGGTAAGACCTTGAAGGTAAAGTACCACACATTAAGACTTAACTAAAACCAGATATACAACTTAGAGAAATTGGATTATGTTGATGACCCACACAAGATCGATATGAATGCTGATATACAACCGCAATATTCTCTAGCTATATTAACAAGTAACATCCCTAGTAACAACATCGAACAACTTGGCTGCTGGAGAACTCCTCCTATATTTAGTACAGTTGTCCAGTCGGGTCAAACAGAGTCGCTTCCCACTAACCTTGGACTGCTGAGGTACTCCTCCTGTCGAGTACCATGGGTCTTCCACATCACATAGAGGCGCTCCCCATTGTTGCCTACTGAGGTACTCCTTATTTCAAGTACTTTGGGTCTACTGCGTCACATAGAGGAGCTCCCCACCATGGCCTACTGAGGTACTCCTCTTATCAAGTACCATGGGTCTGTTACATCACACAGAGGCACTCCCCACCATAGCCTACTGAGGTACTCCTCCTGTCGATTATTACAGGTCCGCCTCATCACAAAGAGGTACTCCCCACTGTGGGTTTGCCGTGTCAAATAGAGGTGCTCCCCACTGGGCTGTCGAGTCACAAAAAGTCGAAAAACCAGTAGTCATCAAGTCTCATCCAACTGCAGGGTTCCTTACATAGCACACTTGGGAGAACAACTCCTCAAGACATCGGTCATATAACAACTAGAAAAAAGTCTAAAAAGGTGTAAACTTATTATTCTCCATGTCATAAGGTTTCCAAGGCAACAGACAATGCATTAATTAGACGACTAGACTATGCATTATTGGCATTTCAGTGCCGAGGGACCGATTGGATTCGGGTATGATCAAACCTGGTCAGACAAAAAGTTTCTCCAAAACTATCATGGAGTATCTAAAAAGGACTGCCTTTTCATAGGGATCCCAACAACGCATATGGTTCGTGAAACAGACATCTCGTTATCAAGATATGGACCTTTAATTATTTCTGGGCTCAGTTGGGCCCGGGTTCGGTCAGACCCGGTCAGACAGACCTCGCCCACAAGGGGAGTTGAACACAAAGGTGGCTCACAAGGGAGGCTTGGCCCGCAATTGGGTAGACCGAAAATGTGTCCTGCAAGGGTGGACTTACCTGCAAAGGGGCGGCCCGCAAGGGGTGGGATGGAAAGTGGTGACCCCCAATGGGTGCGCCGCAAAGGGGTGGCCCACAAAGAGGAGGTCTGGACTGTATGGGGTGGCCCTAAAGGGGTGTCCTAGATTGTATAGGGTGTGCCCCATGAGGAGGAGGCCTAGTAGGGAAGCGACTCTCTAGGGCGGCGACCCGATATGGGGTCTGCCCTAGCCGGCGTGGGGGGTGTGACCCCCCGGTCTCCCAAACTCCCAAACGGGCTGGAGGTCGTTCAGTTTACGAAGTGGTGACGCCACATGGGCACTGCTTAGTCACCCCAGAAACCGTTAGTGATGCGGGTTCGACCCTCATCGTGGCTTTGGCCGTGACTTCTTTTCTACCAGCAGCGCGCTGGTCATGCCGCCTCCTACTCAGCGGTGTGGCGTTGGTCATGCCACCCATCCTACCGTGGTGAACCGAAGTGCAGGCCACCTTCTACATCCGTTACGGCTAACGAGCTGGAATTCTATACTCACCAATGGTGTTCTGCGGCTTTGTGCCGAGACCTCCTCCTGTGGCAGGCATCGACGCATTATTTCCAACGTTGCTGGTCGGTGTCAGCGCGCTGGCAGTCATCCATGGAGGTGCAAGAATATCAAGATATAAGAGGGTTTGGGTTGGGTTTATGAGGGTCGCGCCCTCCACGTTAGCTCTTAAACATGAGGGGGATTAAGGGTTAAATAATCAATTCAATTAATAACTATCAAAACCCTAAAATATACCCCACAATAGCCTCCCACAAAAAATAATGAATTGCAGATCAAATTATTAGTTGGTTGTCTGTGTTCTTCATATTATTCGAGCATGAGGAAGAAAAAATCATTTAAAATGCTTAAACAAATAAACCCCCTACCTCGTAAACCCATTGGAGAACATTAGTTCTTGAAGGTGGGTTGAATTCTTCATTCTGGAAACAAGTTTCCAACGATGCCGCTCGTACGTCGCCTGTCGTTTTGTGTTTCAATGTCAACCGTCACCTCCCACTGAGATTGGATCCACCCTCTAAGGGTCTAACGTCATAGCACTCCTTCAGCACTTCGTTTCTTGGAAAAGCTGTGCCAGTAACTCTCCCCATGCTCCATATATATAGGAGAGTGGGAGGGTAAGTAATGACGTGGGGAATTAATGGGGGCTCATAAATTAAAAACCATCCTTATTTCCCAACAACGTTGTTATATAGGGATGACATATCAAACAATATATTGTATTGACACATCACCAACCCCACACACCTCTTTTCTATTAGAGGATATGAAAGAAAATAAAATAATAAAATTATTTTGTTTCATTTATTTTAAAAAGTCACAACAATTTCCTCTTTCTCCAAACCTACTACAGTCAATGTAAAGTCTCCCTTAAGAGAATCTCGTCACTGGGGATTTCATGGTTCCCTCATATTTTTTATCAGAGCACCAGTTCAAAAATTAAAAAACACTGCCCACGAATTTATTGAACGCGCCTTAAAAAAAGTTCAATAAATTAATAACGTTCACCCTCAACCCACGCCGATCAGGATTAGGCGCCACCTAAGGTAAAAACACCCCGAAAAAACTTAATGGTACCCTCAGACTTTCAATACGATTTACCTTTTAGATGTTATGAATTTTAAAATAAATTAATAGTCACTTAATTATTTTATTTACGACCAAAAAAAAACTTTCACTGGTATATTACCACGACCAATGTTAGTATCAGCCTAAGGAAAGAATACCCTCACGTGTTTAATAGTGGTATCAGATTTTCAATCTGAGTTACCGTTCTTGAGTTATAATCATTTAAAAAATAAAATAATTTTATTTAATAATTTTATTTATGGTTATTCCATTTTCGAGTTTTCTCACAGGATTTCCATGACGACTAATATTAAGTCACACCTAGGGTAAACCCACCATTCTGAATGCAAAGATGTCCTAAGATTACTAATCTAGGTAACTGTTTAATATTTATTTTACATTTTTAGGAAAATTGCTTACACGTGCTAATTAAAGCTTAACAAAACTTTGACGGATAATTCTGGGCACTTCGGGCCTCGAAATCATGCACCATTAGATTTTGATATCTCATAATAATTCCATATAATTAAAAATATATATATGCAAATTTCGGGACATTAAATTCTTCTAACCTTAGGGATTTACGTCTCTGAAATCCAAAACAAAGGAAAAACAAACAAATGAGAGTAATAAGCATGAATTTGAGCCTCCCGCTCCCATGTGCAGTCCTGGAGGTCCCCATGTTGCCACCAGACTCACAACAAAGGGATCGACCATCCATGAAGGACTTGCTTCTTTCGATCCTCTATCTCCACCAGGAACTCCATAAAAGTCACCCCATCACCAAATTTCAACTCTCCCTAGTCCATAACATGAAATGGATCATTCACACATCTCCTTAGATGCAACACATGGAAAAAATTATGCACCTGGTGAATCTGTGGGGAAAGAGATAGATGGTACGACACCTCGCCCACATTGCTAAGAATCTAGAAAGGTCTGATGAACCCCGGAGATTGCTTACCGCTCCAGCCAAACCTCCAGAATCTTCGTCGGGGTGAGACCCGTAGGAAGACATGGTCTCCCTCCTCAAACTACAAGGATCTCTGTCTCCTATCAGTATAAGACTTCTTACAGCTCTGGATAGTCTTCACTTACTGACAAGTGAGGCACCATGATACAAACTATGTCACTACTGCCTTCATCCCTGGCCACCCGTTTTGACACCGGAGGTCCTGTTACATCTTCACCACTCCGGGATGTACAATTAAATGGAATGTATGGAACTACCTCAACACCTCCTCTTGAAGAATCACTAGTACTGGGTTACTCCCTCTAAAGAGAACGATGTGCTCCCCACCTTCAGATAATCCTTCAGGAGACCGTCCAGAGTATATCTGAGCATGTCAGGCCTCACAGTCAAAATCCAAAGTTGTGACTCCTGAAGTGTCACTAAAGAATTGCGGGAGTGATAGTCATAGACTGGAGTTAATCTACTCCATATTTGTCCACAAAGGATATCCGAAGCGCGAATAGCTACTATGATTCCTCACTCAGTAGATATAGACCAGACCTCCTACTTAGTGCATCTGCCACCATGTTATCCTTATCAAGATTATAGACTATCTCAAAGTCATAGTCCTGGATGAAATCTAGGCATCATCACTATATCACCTTCTGAATGCTCTGCTAACACTTCTCTATCCACATGAAAGACTTACCCATTCTTCTTCAAAGTTGACAAGGGTTCCACTACCTTGGAGAAGTCAAGGAAAAAACTACGGTAGTACCTAGAAAAAGTATAAGTCCCTCCCTCTTCAGGGAGGTAATCCTGGAAACATATTTTGAAAAGATGTGTCCACACTCTACCACTCTTGTTGGGAACTGAAAACCCAAAACTCCCGCTGCCATGAGAGTAAGTCTGGCCTAATGAAGAGTGATGAGCTACACCCTCCAATGCATGAGTTTATCTTGTGCTCAATGGGTTCTCTTCTTCTCCAACCAATAAAAACCCCATTCCAATGTTGTAGATAAACAACAACCCTTTTTCCTAATACATTCAATCTGAGTATGAACTGTGGATTCCCAGTTCATTCCCAATCTAACATCGTAAGGCCTCGACGCTGCCACCAAGAGGTCCCAACCGAAACACTCACCTCAAGGGTCAGATCACACCGTCGATGTAAGTGTGATTATATATTCTCCTCCTAAAGGTATCTTCAGACATGAGGGTCAAGTCAACGGTTTAACCAGAAACTCTAGGTCTTGGACAAGATTTGTGGAAGGAAGGAATGATTGGTACCTATGTCTATTAATTTGGTAGCTATTAGTAAACACTAACCATACCTCAGATCATTTTTAGATCCCTTGGGTCACAATCCTTGACTGCAAGAAGCTACTATGTTCTCCTATCCTCCAACTCCCATAGCCTTGTGGGGACCACAAAGGGTGGTGGTTTTAACATGTCGAAATGTATACCACCTCATGCTTCTCTCCTAGCTCCTCCTCCAAATCTAAAACCCCAAAGATTCATCTACCCCTAACACTTCCTCTTCAAAAAACATTTTACACAACCAAGTCTCTATGTCCGACCTCAGTTTCCTACTTTCCCACTATTAACATTCACTGGTTGCATCTGATCATCCAATTTTTCTAACCATAATGGTTCTTTCTAGAACCCAAACATAAGTCAGAATGCATAGAGTAATATTGATGGCTTGGATATTCATAAACACCCCTTGATCAGAGGTCTGAGCCCTGAAGCACTGACCGTATTATATTCATCAAGTACCTAGAATAGTCGGTATGCCTCGATGAATACTTAGCTTCTGACATGTCATCCAACCAAAGTAGTAGAAGATATCTACTAGGACTTCCATATGATCGAATGGTGCCTTAGATAGATGGAAAATTGACCCCCTCTTCAAGCCAGTCCTTGGCCGACTGTGAGTTGGGATCACCTCAGAACCTGAGGGGTATCTGATATTGAAACTTGTGTAAGTCACTAATCTTACTTGTGTCCTCTACAAGTACCACCAGCTGTAACTGCTGACCAACGTGCAGTGACATAGCTGGAATGATATCTGAAGTTACCATATCGAGTAACGGTCCATGTACCAAAGCCTTATCACCATACAGACCATCCTCACAGTCAAACACTGATAAACACTAGTAGCTATGATCCTCATCTGGTCTTCTGGTGTCTCAACTTGGTGGAAAACTCTAGTCACAACCTCTATCTAGTTCTCCACTACCTGGGGATCTATCTCACCTTAGAACATTAGATTCCCATACTTCTGAAACTCATGCAACACGCTCAGTCGGCGTGCACCCTCTACTGGTGGGGATGGTGGCATCTGCTGCCCAACGCATGGTGGTGCTACTATTGCACCACCTGAAGGTGATAACATTGTAAGAGGGACCTACACCGAAGACTCATCGCTCAGTGGGCCATCATCACGTACTCTCTCGGGAATCCTAGCTGGTTGTCCATGTGGAAACATCCTGAAAAGGAACAGATGCACCACAATAAATAAGTTATACCTGGTGAGCTGACACAAGTGAAATCACAAGAAAAACTCTTCAAAGACACAGACAATCAGTGCTTCCACGTACTGAGTCGGAAATCAGAATTCGAGGTCCTAGTGTATGGATACGTTGACCGTTGCACCAACACTGAACTCCTCAAAATGAAAACCACACTAATAATATTTAACACTTTTACTACATTGATGAGATCAGAGTCCTAGTTCTTCAGTAGAACTAACCCCTCTGATACAACTTTGTCACAACCCATCCCCCGGGGCCCGTGTCGTGACTACCCAAAGCCCTCCTTCCATAGGCCAGGGGCTGGAGACTAGCACTGAAAAGGCGTATCCCAAAAAATAGGACGGCATTGCCTTTAAACCTGTACAAACACATAGTGTAGAACACAACAAGAAGAAACTATGATGTAAACTGCTTTGGTAAAAGAGTTCTGAAAGTAAGGGGCCAGAATACAACCCCAAATAGAAAAGTACAAGTACAACTGAAAAGTACAAAACAACTAAAAAGTTAAAATTATCTCCTAGATCTCCCAACACAGATCCTACCTAATGTGTAGTTACAGATCTCAATCAGTAGTCCCTACATCACGTCACGACAAATTGTCCACCTCTGAGCACCGTCCAGTCCGGGCTCCCTCAAACATCAGCCCAACTGCTCGTCATCTTCAAAAGACACAACAAGGTGCGGGAGAAGCTTATGCATGTGTGAGTATAATAATACCATTTAGGGAACTAAAGACCCCCGAAGGTCTCCTAGAGTTTCAAAAAAAACTACAATGGTGACACCATGAAGGTAACACCATGAAGGTAAAGTACCACACAGGTAAGACTCAACTCAAACCAGGCATACAACTCAAAGAAACAATATTATGATGTTGAACCACACAGGATCGCTATGAATGTTGCCTGCTAGACCCATGATTCTCTAGGTATAGTAACAAGTAACATTCCCAATCACAATGTCAAACATCTCGGCTGATGGAGAACCCCTCCTCTATCGAGTACAGTGGGCATGGCGGGTCACACAGAGCCGCTTCCCACTAACCTTGGACTGCATAAGTACACCTCCTCTCGCGTACCATGGGAATGCAGTGTCCCACAAAGGCGCTCCCCACCGTGGGTCTACCGTGTCACACAGAGGCTCTATCCACTGGGTCATCGAGCCACACAGAGTCGAAAAATCAGTAGTCGTCAAGTCTCAGCCAACCGCAGGGTTCCGTAGGTAGCGCGCTTCGGAGAACCGATCCTCAATCTATCGGTCGTATTAAAATAGTAACAATGTCTCAAAATGGAGTAACCTAATGATTCTCCCTGTCATAAGGCTGACAATGCAACAGACAACACGTCAATCAGATTCTCAGTCTGTGCTTTATTGGCATTTTAGTGCCGAGGGCCCAGTTGGATTCGGGTATGATCCAACACAGTCGTACTCCAAGTTTCTCCAAAACTATCATTGAGTATCTCAAAAGGACCGCCTTGCCCTCAGGATCCCAATTTCGTATACAGTTCTTCAAATGGATGTCTGGTTCTTAAGATATGGATCTTTAAGTGTATCTGGGCCCGGTTGGACCTGGGTCCGGTCCGACCTGGTCAGACCGACCCAGCCCAACCCAGTCTAGGATGGGTCGTGGGGGGCTCAGCCCACTAGGCTGAGGTCCAACTCGGACCACAAGGGGGGGGGAGGAAAAGGTGGCCCACAAGAGAGGGATGACCTGCAAAGGGACGGCTAACAAAGGTGGCACACAAGGGAGGCCCGACCCGTCCCATATAGGGCACATCCCGCGAGGGGCTGGCCCAGTAGGGTGGAGACCTAGTATGGGGTATGCCGTATCTAGCATAGGGGGTGTGACCCCCCTGGTCTCCCAAACTCTCGAACGGCCCGAAGAACATTCATTTAGCGAAGCAGTGACGTCACATGGGTGCCACTCGGTCACCATAGAACCCACCAGAGGCATGGGTTCAGACACCACCTCAGCTTCAGCTGGGGATTTTTGTCTGTCGGCGATGCACTGGACACACCGCCACCTGCTCTCTAGCTACACATTGGTTGCGCAACCCATCCTTCCACAGCCGGCTGAAGCATCAAACACCTCCTCCGTCCGTAGAAGCTGATGAGATGCAACCTTCTACTCACCTACGGCGCTCCGTGCCTCCTCCACGGCCGGCCGGTGTCATCCACTCTGATTACCACCATGGATTTGTGTCGCGACTTCCTCTTTCAGTGTGCGTCGATGCGATATTCCCAACATAACATGTTGGTGTCGCCGTGCTGGAAGTCTTCCATAGAGGCACAAAGATAGAATGATAACAGAGGGTTCGGTCTGGGTTCGTTAAGCCCACTCCCTCTACGTTAGCTGGTAAACATGAGAGAGATTAAGGGTTAAATAATCAATTGAATTAACAATAATCAAAACCCTACAATGATACCCCACAATAACCTCCCACAAAAAAAAAATCACAGATCATCCCATTAGTCGGTTGGTCTACGTTCTTTATATTATTCAATAACAGGGAAGAGGAAATCATTTAAAATGCGTACACGAATAAACCCCCTACCTTATAAACTCGTTGGAGAACATCCGCGAATGAAGGTGGGTTGTGTTCTTCATTCCCGCAATAGGTTCCCAATGACGCCACTCATACGTCTCCCTTCGGTTTGTGGTTTGGTGTCACCTATCAACTCCCACTAGGATAGGATCCATCCTTTAAGGGTCAGGCATCGTGACTCTTCTTCAGCACTTCGTTGTTTGGAAACACTGTACCAATACCTCCCCCCAAACTTCATATATATAAGAGTGGGGGAGGGTAAGTAACGACATGGGGAATTAATGGGGGATCATAAATTAGGAACCCTCATAATTCCCCAACGATGTCATTACTTAGGATTGGAAGGTCAAGCAATTTATTGGCATGACAAATCGCTGGACCCACACTCCTCTTGTCCCTTGAAGGATATAAAAGAAAATAAAATAATAAAATAATTTTATTTCATTTATTTTTAAAAGTCAAAAAACATAAATTTTTCTCCAGACCTACTACAGTCAATGTAATGTCTCTCTTAAGCGAATCTTGACACTACAGATTCAATGGTGCCCCCATAATTTTAATTCGATCACTGGTTCAAGAGTTATAAAATGTTTCCCACACGTTTGCTGAACGTACATTAAAAAAATTCAATAAATTAACAACGTTCTCCCTCGACCCATGCTCGTTGGGGTTAGGCTCTGCCTAAGGAGATCATGCCCAAAAGAACTCAACAGTATCTTTGGATTTTCAATCTGAGTTACCGTTTAGATGTTATAGATTTTACAATAAAATAATTGTCACTTAATTATTTTATTTATTGCCAAAAACCAACTTTCACGGGTGGCCCGCATCGGCTAATGTTATTATCATTATAAAGAAATCATGCCCTCACAATTTCAATGGTGGTATCAGATTTTCAATCTAAGTTACCATTCATGAGTTATAAGCATTTGAAAAATAAAATAATTTTATTTAATAATTTTATTTATGGTTATGTCATTTTCTGGTTTTCTCACAGGAGGCCCGCGCCAACTAAAATTAACTTGTGCCTAGGGTAAAACTGCCATCCTAAACACAACGGTGCCCTCAGATTTATAATATGGGTAAATTTTTAAGAGTTATTTCACTTTTTTAGGAAAACTACTTACACATGTTAATTAAAGCTTAACAAACCTTCAACAAATAATTCTGAGCACTCCGGGCCTTGGAATCATGCACTATCAAGTTTCGTGGTCTCAAAATAATTCCATATAAATAAAAAATAAATATACAAAAATTCTGGGACATTACAACTTCATAGTGTTGGTGTGATGGTGTACCACATGGCTCTACGAACGTAGTTAGATAGGGTACAAAACATATTCCTTGTTTCTTATCTATGGTGGTAGCTACATTACATGTTACATTGTATCAACTAATATGAAATGGTCATCATGGATGAAGATATCAATGTCAAAATCTCAGTCAATAAATATGATTTCTCTGATATTATCCAATTTGGGTGAGCTATTCTTTTGGTGTATGATTAGGGGAATCTGATGAGTCTTTAGGAGAGAAACAAGAGGGAGACCATGATTTTATATTTTACTCACATCATTTTGAGTAGTACCTTTTTATTTTCATAGAAATATTCTCTATTGTGTTTGGACCAATAGGGGCATGTATACCCTGAGAGGGGGGGGGGGTGAATTAGGGTATGGATATTCTCTTTCAAAATTCCTCCTGCCCCACTAGATCTTGACTGATTTATTATAAGGGTCACTTTGTTTTCACTTGTGTGTTTATTATGACCACTTCTTTCTTCTTTATATGATGATGATGCTTTAAATACAATGAAGGTAAGTAAGCAGGAAGACACAAAGATTTTTACTTGGTTCACCCTCACTGGGCTACATCCAAGGAGCATACAACGACGATGTGCCGTTGTACCAAATCCACTAAAGCACACTACTATTTATAAGGTTCAGACTAGATTCTATGACCAGGATCACTACCTTTACATGGTTTATGCTTAGATCACTACTTTACCAAAGGGCCACTCCCTATCTCTCTATCTATGGCTCACTACCCGTGGAGAGGATCACCTTCTTCCTCTTCCTTTTTTCACTGCTTTGGAAAGGATCCACTCACAGTTTATAGACCAGTAGGTCCCTTTATTATCACTAATGAATACATCCCCTATTTTATTTGGATACTCTGTTGAAGTCCAACTTTCACCCGTAGATGAATCTCTCTTTGCACCAAAGGTATCGGACAATCTTCCAACTTCCTCGCAGACCTGAACCACTTCCATGAAACAACCTTACGTGGTTCCCTTCTCTAAGACGGCGTGCAAGTCTCGACGTGAAAGTCAAAACTGGAATGCAATTCCTCCTCAACCACTTTCATGACACAAGCTTTTGCAACTACAAACTTGCACGACACACACCCTTTTACACCCAAACCAATATTGGCGCGCAACCAACAACTTTTGTGCTTCTTCACAATATTGAACGCAAGTGTCACCAAACCACTTGCATGGAACCTTCTTTCATAACTCCAAACTTGCATGACTCACTTCTTTTCTCACCCAAACCACCTTGGGCGTGCAACTATCACATGGTGCACAACTTATACTGGTGCGACCACACACCACTTGCGGGACCACCATACTTGCGTGACAGGAGCTCAATTTATTCTAAGTGTTGAACTCTTCACAGAATGAGGAGGGGTCGACCTGTATTTATAGGAATTTGGACACCCTGCACGATGGTACACAAGTCTCCCCTTCGTGAGCAAGTTTCGGTGTTCACGTCTCCGCCGCAGAAGTCACTTGCGCAACCAACACTAAAACTTGAACAACCCTTTTTCCTTTTCCATATTTTGATGTTCTGATCTTGAAAAACATAAGGCACACAATTTTCCTCTCCTTCAATCCAACAGTGCGCAAGTCTCTTTTCCAATACCAATTTTCTCCATTTATCGATTTTCAGGCCCATAAATTTTGCAAACACCGGAAAATGGCGCCACCGTTTATCTACTCTTTTTGTACCTCCTCCAGATCATTCAATCCTTTGTCATCATTCCTGAATCAAACATGAATCGTTAACCACAACCCATGAACTCGACATGCCACCATGAAATCTCCTTTGTCAACAAATTTTTATGTCATGGTTTTCTTTGTCAATAATCACAACACATATGTCCAATTTGTCCACAAACACAATCATCTCAAAAATGCTTCAATGATGCCTTGAGGGATGTTTTCCCAACAATGTCCCCCTTTGGGTTTGTTGAAAACTCTTCCATAAAAAGATACATCATTAATTCTTCAGCAACCATTCACCTATTGTGATTTCAATAACGATCAAGGATTTACCCAACACATACTCTAAGCCCAGATGAGAAATTCTCGGTGTGAGAAACAAGAGTAAATGAAAAGTTAATCAATGAATCACTTCAACTCTAACACCCACTGTTGACACCAAAATGATACCAATTTTTGGAAATATTCTTACCACATTCCAACACCACTCTTTGGCTTTTATCACGATCCTCAGCTATCGTGATATCTATTCTTTGATTGATCACTTCTAGCATTGTCAGATTTTATACGCTCCCTCTTTCTCATTGCTCCCCCTATCTCGCTGCTCCACCTGTCAGCTTCTCCCCATATCATTCATGATTTTTCAAATAGCCACACTGTCACCCCCTTGAATAATCACTATTTTCTCCCCCTTTGTCAACGAACCCAAAGGTCACTCCTTTGCAGTATGTAACAGAGTAGAGAACACATATCAACACATTAGGAAAAACACATCATACCTCCGGGAGAGGGGGGGGGGTCCTACATCCATACTCTTAAGTGTGGGGAGTCGACTAAACTCCCATATCCAGTCGATGCCTTTTAAACACATCCTTGGGTATGGCCTTTGTTAGAATATCTGCAACATGTAGCTCGGTAGGCACATACTCCAACTTCACAAGCCCTTACTCCACTTTATCTTTGATTAAATGATATTTGATCTCAATGTGCTTTGTCCTTGAGTGATGAATTATATTTTTTCTAAGATTGATAGCACTTGAGTTATCACACAGGATTTCGATCGGATACTTCACTTCAACTCCCATATCTTCAAGATGATGCTTCATCCATAATAATTGTGTTCAAGCTTGAGTGGAAAAAATATACTCAACTTCTGTGGTGCTTAATGAAATGCAATCCTGGTTCTTTCTTAACGAAGAAATACATAGTCCACCAAGATAGAATTTACCTACAGATGTTGTTTTCCTGTCATCCACTGAATCGGACCAATCAACATCAGTATATCCCAATAACTCTGTCTTAGATTTGTCATTATATGTCAAGTCGAAATCCATCGTGCCCTTGATATACCAATTTTTTCTTTTCACTAAAATCATGAGGCTTTCCTTGGGATTACATGGATATATCACTGCTTGGCATGTGGTGAAAACAATATCAGGCCTTGTTGTGGTCAATTACAACAAACTTCCAATAATTTTCTTGTATTTTGTGATATTAACTGCCTTGCCATCCTCATATTTGGACAGTTTCATTAGGGTAGCAACCAAAGTCTTCATCTCCTTGGAATTATCCATTCCAAACCTTTTTAAAACCTCCTTGGAATATTTGTATTGAGAAATGAATGTTCCATTCCTTCTTTTTTTCACCTTTAGACCAAGGAAAACGTTATCTCTTCAATCATTGAAATTTCAAACTCATTTTTCATGAATTAGGAAAACTGCCTACACTGAGGTTCATATGATCTTCCAAATACCATGTCATATAAATAAAACAACACCATAATACTTTGATTACTATAGTTGCCGAAATAGAGATTGTAATCAACTCCCCCACGCTGGAAACCAAGCTTCTTCAAGTATTGATCAAGCCTTGAGTACCATGCTATTGGTGGTTGTTTCAGCCCATGCAATGCGTTATTTAGTCTAAAAACCTTGTTCTCATAATCATGAATGAGAAAACCATCTCGCTGGTCAATATACACTTCCTCCTCTAGAATCCCATTCAAGAATGCAGATTTGACATTCATGTGGAATATTTTGAACTTCTGTTGCACTGTAATGGATAGGAATAATCTAATTGGTCTCCAGCCTTGTAACTGGGACAAATGTCTCATCAACATCTATTTCCTCTATCTGGGAGCATCCTTTTCACACTTGTCGTGCTCTTTTCTAAATCACTGTGCCATATTCATTCATCTTGTTGCGATTTACCCATTTATTCATGAAGGCATTCTTATCTGCTGGCCTCGAAATAATCTCCCTTGTCTAATTATCTTCTGAATTATTATCAACTACTTTTACTCCCATTGAGTCTCTTACCACTTCCTCACTTTCAACAAAAAACTTTTCACTATGTCATTGTTCAATTATTTCATATCTTTCAACTAATTTGTTGATCTTCTTGTTGAAACATTGTTGATACTCTTTCATAGATTCTGGGTATCCTGAAAACATTTAGCTGATACCACATTGTTAGAAAAGAATAGATAAGCATGAGATGCATGATTATTGTTGATTCTTAAGCAATATGCCTTCTCTCAATAGACAACACCAGAGCTGGGCCGTCCAATTATTTTTTTGATGGATCTTACATCTGATTATGATATTGAATTCTTTCCCAATGTTATGCAACCCTTTCCAATGTTAGGCCCGACATTTTGACCCATAAACATTCTTCGTATCCTGTATCATTTATTATCATATTCCACTCGGAATTGAGCCATTAACAAAATTTCTAAGCCGACTGAGTTGGAACTCAGTGTAGGAAACAAGAGACAAAGTCAATAACACAATCACTTCCAATTGTGATATACTTTTACCTTTCTCCTTCAACATTGGTACCTGGTTTGAGCCAATAGAGACACTGACGCATATCACTTCTCCACTTTTCATCATTATAAGCCACATCCCCTTGGATCGTATCTCCATAAATCCTAAAACATTTGAATCAACATTCAATATAATTTATATACCTAGGGAGAGGGGTACATCTGGAATTTTTTGGATGAGGATTGTGGTTGATCCTGATGGGTCAACCCTTTGATTCTTTCTTGCAGAGCATGACACTCCCTCCTAGCTTCTTCTAGCTACCAAGCCTACTTCAACTGCTCTGCCCATATGACTAAGCAGTCATTACATACATGTTGAGTCTTTTTCAAATTTGATGATTTTGCAGGCATGGACTTTCTCACTATTTGGGGTTTAAACCCACTAGAACACATTTCCATCTTTGATGTTCCTCCAGAATTCCATTTCCATTGATTTATTCTCTGAGCAGAAATATCTCTTCTTGTTATCATCCTTGGATCCTTCCTCCATTGTAGGGATCTTCCTCTTTCCTCCACTTCTTGTTGTGTCACACGACTTGAAAATTTTTCAATCCATTTTTTTATTTTTATTTTATCATATTTCTGAGTTACCACACTATTTTTCATTGGTGTTAGGTCCTCCACAGAACGTACATTATTCTTACTCATGACTGTAGAATTTTTACCCTTTTTATTCCATATTTGTTCATGTTCTTTCTTAGAGGGAGGTTGTGAGTGAGACTGATACAACTTTTGTTCAGATTCATGTGATTCCCCTGAGGCTCTAAGCCTATTCCCCAACTTACCACTTTGTCTGCAAATGTAATATTTATCTTTATACATCACTGGATTCAAGAGTCTCTTTCTGGGATCCTTTTCCTTTCTCACATTCTTCTTGCTGCAATATCTTTCCAAATGCCCATGATTAGAACATATGAAACTTTCTTCCATTAAAGGCATAACTTATTTTGTCATCTCTCAGCCGAGATGTTGATGCAGCTTGAGTTCTTCCTATGATATTGATCTCCTGATCTTCCTAACACATATTCATGGTGTGTCCCATTATTCCATACTGATAGCATCTAATGAATGCTTTCCTCTGAGAGACTCTTCTCTCTGATTTCTCATTAAGCTTCTTCTTATTCTCAGATTTGTCAAAGTTTCTATTTTCATAGCCTGAAATATATTCCAAAGGCTCTGAATAGAAGCTTAATGTGTGGCCATGAGTCCTGTTGAAATAGAACATGTCATCAATACTTCTTGTAATTGTTTTTTTGGGCTTGCCTCCAGCACCTCCAGGATTTTATGCACTTCTAGAACTATTCAGGTCTCTCATTCTATCATGCATGAGAGGGAATTCATCAAATCAAATGCTAGTTTTTCCCAAACTGTATGGTCTTTGAGCTGAGAGAATTTATTCTTGGCTCTTTTCAAAAATAGAAAATTTTCTTTTCATTTCATTATCACCTGCCAAAGGATAATCAAATAGTAAGTGCAATGCATCCTTCATTTTAGGCATTCCTCTAGAATTGGATTTATCAACTTCCTTCTTCACTGATTCAAGTTCTTCTTCCAATTTTTGAATCTTCATATCCCTTGATTCAGGTTGGTCATCGAGTTCTCTTCTGAGATTATTTCCACAACTCATATCATCTTCCAGTTCTCGTGTGAGATTTTCTACCATGTCACCTTGCTCTATTACTTTCAATTTTTACTAAGAAACAGATTCAGAGACAAATTCATTCTCTTATTGTAGCCTTTGATTCTTACGAACTTATTCAGATAACTATGTTGCTAGATCATCATTTCTAGATTTCAGAGTCCAAACTTCATCTGACTTTTGATTCTCTTCATAATCATCCGCCTTTTGTTTTTCTTTCATTTTATCCATATTTTGTAGTTCTTCACCTTGAGAATCATTTTTCTCCTTTAGGTCAGTAGCCACATCAATAAGCCTTTGATTTAAGACTCTTAGCTTGTTGACCTCAATTTCCAATACTTAGATCTGTATATATATATATTTAACTTCTTCATCCAATTTTTGATCCAATTTCTTTTTCACGTTGACAAAATATACTGGTGTCCTCCTTCTTAAAACTCCTTCATCATCAGTGGTTTCAATATCACTTTGATGTTCATGTACTTTACTCATGCCAAAATTATGATTGATTGAATCAATCTTTTCCCTATCAGATTCATCCATGCCTTCCTTCAATAAGTTGTTTAATTATTTTAGTTTAATCACACTTTTTCCATAAACACTTCCACACTAAGGGATATCACCTGACTTCTGATTCTTCTTTGATGTTTTTCCCTTTTTCATGGCACACCGAGATAAGAGAAAACTGATTCTTTAACCACATAAATCGACTACACCAAGTCAGAGCAAACAAATCTGATAAAAGAAACCTGCCTCTGATACCAATTTTTAGGACCAATAGGGGCATGTATACCCTGAGAGGGGGGGGGGTGAATCAGGGTATGGATATTCTTTTTCAAAATCCTTCCTACTCCACTGGATCTTGACCTCTTTATTACAAGTGTCACTTTTTTTCACTTGTGTGTTTATTATGACAAATTTTTTTCTTCTTTATCTGATGATGATGCTTTAAATGCAATGAAGGGAAGTAATCAGGCAAACACATAGATTTTTACTTGATGCACCCTCACTAGGATACGTCCAAGGAGAAAACAACGGTGATGTACCGCTCTAGAAAATCCACTAAATCACACTACTGATTACGAGGTTCGGGCAAGATCACTTCTATGACCAGGATCACTGCCTTTACATGGTTTAGGGACAACTCACTACTTTTCCAAGGGTAACACCCTGTCTCTCTCTCTCTGGCTCACTGCCGGTGGAGAGGATCACCTTCTTCCTCTTCCTTTTCTCACTGCTATGGAAATGATCCACTCACTATTTATAGACCTATAGGTCTTTTCATTATCACTAATGTATACATCCTCTATTGTATGTGGATGCTTTATTAAAGTCCAACTTTCACCTATAGATGAATCTCTCTTTGCACTGAAGGTATCAGGCAATCTTCCAGCTTCTACGCAGCCCTGATCCATTGCCGTGAAACAACCTTACCTAGAGCCATTATCTAAGTTGGCGCGCAAGTCTCGGTGTGCAAGTCAAAACTAGCGTGCAATTCCACATCAACAATTTGTGCGATACAAGCTTCTGCAACTCCAAACTTTCATGACACACACCCTTTTACGCCCAAACCAATATCGGCACGCAAACAACAACTTTCGCGCTTCTTCACAATATGGCATGCAAGTATCACCAAACCACTTGCGTGACGCCTTCTTCCACAACTCCAAACTTGAGCGACTCACTTCCTTTCTCTCCCAAACCACCTTAGGCGTGCAACTATCACCTGGCACACAACTTATACTTGCACGACCACACACCACTTGTGCGACAACCACACATGAGAAATATAAGCTCTGATTTTTCTAAGTGTTGAACTCTTCACCGAATGAGGAGGGGTATACCTATATTTATAGGCATTTGGACAACCTGCGCGTCAGAGTGCAAGTCTCCCCTCAGCGCGAAAGTTTCGGAGCGCAAGCCTCTACCATGCAAGTCACTTGCGCGACAAACACTAAAAATTGCACGATGCATTTTCCTTTGCCATATTTTGATGTTCTGATCTTGAAAAATATATGGCGCACAAGTTTCTTCTCCTTCAAACCAACTACACACAAGTCTCTTTTCCAAAACCACTTTTCGCTATTTGTTGATTTTTAGGCCCAAAAAATTTGGCAAACACTGGAAAATGGAACCACCTTGTATCTGCTCTTTTTGTACAGCCTCCAGATCATTCATTCCATTATCTTCATTCTTGAATCAAACATGAATCATTAACCACAACCCTTGAACTTGACATGAAACCATGAAATCCACCTTTTTAACAGATTTGTATGTCATGGTTTGCTTTGTCAACAATCACAACATAGATGTCCACTTTGTGGACAAACACAATCACCTAAAAATGCTTCAATGATGGCTTGAGGGATTTTTTCCAAACATATTGTTGGGTGAATTTAATGTCTCTATTATTTCCATGATTTTAAGTGAAATATAACTACTCTTACTTTCATATCTAGGCATTAAGACAAATAGATATTCTAAGGTGAGATGGTCCCATACTTGATTCATAAATAATAATAAATATATTAATATTCCACATATGATGTTTTCCATAAAAGCAGAATAAATTCCAAATGGAGTATTAGATGAAAAGATTTATGGTCACGATTATGTTCATAACTTTAGATATAACCTAGGTGTATTATAATATATATTATCATTAGGTGAATGTGGAAAAGTCATTATGATTTAAAATAGTGAAGAAATATATAAATTCATTTAATTTATTATATTAAAACATAAACCTAATTCATCCTCTATACATACACAATTATTGGAATAACGTATGGCTTAGACACATAACCCTACAGATCTACAGAGCACCTATTTGAGATATGTTGGTGAGCAATAATATATAGCGAATGGATCATGGATCATTGATCTAGAAATCCTCACTAATGTCACTAATAAAAGAAATACATTACCATTCATCATCATCCATTGACCCAAAATCATTGCAGGACTATTAATTTATGTAGATTAATGTGATTTATATATACCCTATCGATCTTGGATGAATTCAAAAAATGAGAATTGATTTGTGAATTGATATTTAATTTAAATTATGATTGATTTATTTGACTATTGCAGCTATTTAAACTTCAATCATAGATTATATTACATGAGCTCAATGATGATGGAAAAGAATGGAATAGCATCATTCCAAATGTTTATGGTTTTCAGTTTTCGATCTCATGCAATTGATTATTCATCACAAAAAATTTATTTGTCTTGTAATTCAAAAAATACCCATTATTTGATAATTGTGAGATAGTTCTTCATCTCAATAGATGAATTCCATGGATTTTATTCATGTTTGATTGTTATTACTAGGTTATTTATAGTGGACGATGTATATATTTAGATTTTCGAGTTCTTAATTCCATTTCATTGAGTAATGGTGAGATGAATTGATGTATATGATTCCCAAACTGTAGATGCGGTTGGAATCTAGTGAATAGTGATTTTTAGGGTTAGATAACCCCATATTTGTGTATCCAATAAATATTTATGGTGGTGGTGTTAGATCTGAATAATGAATGAATGAAGATGAACTTCTCTAGAAAACCAATATTATATAGTGTGTAATCTGGAGATAAACTCTATGTAATTCTCTTGCTATGGAACTTGGGCTCCGGAGGTAATAAACATATCAGACATGGTAAGAAATGGGTTACATAAAATATCACCCAACATAGTGACATTCTGTGTTCCCTTCAGTACATAGGCATGGATACAGTACACAAACTATGATTTTTACTCTAACATGACCAGAGTACACAGGTTGAGTTTCGTACATGGAGATGGTTAGGATTAAAGGTGTATAGCCCAATGTAAATGGGAATATGAATAAATCTTGGGAATAATGATGGTTAAACTCAAAAATGTGTGTAACATAGGACGTAACACCATGTTTTATGATGGTTGCATTATTTTTGCGACGGTGATACCCTAGTAGACCAATGTTTTTCATGACACCCCATACATCCATAGTAAACAAAATATACACCATGTAAGAGAGTTTCAATAGTTTTTTCATCCTGTAATAGGATAGGTTGATTAAGATTTGATGATCCCTTCCCATAAGGGTTTGGTGTGGCACTACGTCCATGGAATATGATTCTAATCCCCTCGATGGTCCAATTTTTGATAGAGTTCGGTGCATCACCCTATTATAATAGGGATTGATCTTAAATTGTTTCTATGTGGGGTTTTGGGTATTATCTTGACCAGAATAAACAAGGTATCAATAAATTATCTAGTAGGTGAATCTGATTGGGTTTTTAGTTTCCCCAATCACCCTACTTGTGATCCACAACTTGGATGATGGGATCATTATAGATCAACTAATTTCATCTCAAGAAATACTAAATGATCATGAACTTTTGGATGATTATCACACGTAATTTCATGGATAATGGATTGGATTCTCCAAGAATGAGAGTTAACATGATGTCTTGATTAGTATCCTATCGTTGGAGGAATTGGTTGATACCACTTGATAATAGTTCTCTATTATGATTCTATCAGGGTATTTTTTTATTATATTACTATTATGATATGACTATTCTTGATGATTTATGGTTAATGAAATTAGATGTTCATACAAGGTATTATTATACTAACCTCTATATTGTCTCTTCTAATAGATATCATGTTTTTTGTATACAAGAAAACATTTGATGGAGTTATGGGAGGATTGGGAGTATAAGAAGAATAGTTCTAGGCTAGAAAAAATGAGGTGTATACCAGTGTTTAATTTGACAATAGTGCCCTCCATATAAGCATGTTGGAATCCTTTTTAGCTTTATATAGGCTTGTATTTTTCCCCAAGATTCCTCTCAGTACTTATTTACATACATTGTTCATGTGATATATTTTTTGAATTAATTTATTATATTAGTTATTTGTTACATATTGGAATTTTATGGGATTTGGTATCTATCTATGTTTATACATACATTGGGATAATTCCTCCCTTATGTGGATAGGACTAATGGTTTCTAGTCGTTATCCCCTAGCCTATTATAGGTGGTAATGGGGTAGTAACACTAGATTATTGATGTATAGGTGGGAACTAGTTGGTAGGTTCAGGAAAATGGAAAAAATACTTCAAAAATATTATTATGTATTTTTTTACAGATGACTTACTCATTCATCATAATTTATTTAACCTGATTACTCTAACATCAGGATGATACTTTCAATTTTACTCTGATGTTTTAGCATATGTTAATTTTTTTCCTTTAAATATCTTAGATTACTATTACATGTATATTTATTACCCTCACATGTGTCATTTCCCAAACCTAGGTTCTCCATAAAGATCCCTTGAGATTGGTTGGCCACATGGACTCAAGCACAAATCATAAAATGCTACAGGATTCCAACAATTAGCGATAGACTAGGGTGTGTTTATGGGGTGACTATGCCCTTATAACCTAAGTGGAGAATAGATGATAAATATAACAATTGGTATATATTGGAATTAAATTATGAAAACTAAATGCACGGTAGAATTTTACACAAATACAGGGGACCAGTAATCCATCATAACTGAAGTAGAAAGAAATAATAAACCATAGAAGAAACTGATAATAATACTCAATGGTGAAAACTGAATCATATAAAAAAACTGATTAAAATGGATGTCATATGTATAAAAAATAGTACAAAATCTATAAATTGTAGTGGGAAATATATGATATAAATAATAATAAAAAATAATACAAATTTTTTAGTAATCTGTTCTCTCTCTTAGTCATCTTCTATAAATATAAACCCTAATTTAAGAAAACAATATCCATTGTCAAAGGTGGTATTCTTTCCTTTGTCAATATATTCATCCATGTAATCCATCTGGGTACCAATGGTGGCCCAGATAGGGTGTGATATCAAACTCATTATTCTACCAAAACTAGTGTCTTTAACATCCAATACATGTAATTTAAACTGAAATAGTGTTAATCAAATCATGTATAAAAGTAATGAGGTAGTGTAATGTAAATACCCAGCTACCTTATTTAGCTATAACCAGTGTATGAACATGAAACAATTTCATTTATTAAGTATATTCTAGTTAATATAATTTTTTATATCGGGTATAACTAGCATTGACAACATGTCATGATTAGAAAAACAAAGGATCCAATATATAACAAGGCTATCTACAATGATGATAATAATGAAGATGTTACATGGTTTTAACCAAATCATCCTTGACCTTTAGGTTCATGATAACCCAATAATAATCTATATCCTAGGTAAAGGTGGAACTATATAATCCAAGGTCTATTGCCAAAGGTATTTCACTATAATAAGATTCTAATTGAGTCTCATCCAAGGTAATATGGGATAAGAAATGACTATGCCCAATGGGTGTATCCATGGATGCACATGTACAGAGACATCATGACATATAAAAGGAGTGTATCCATGTCATCGTATAATGATAATGATGGGATCCTATGGTTTATACTAATAATACACATGTAGGAAATGATTAGGTAACAAGGTGTGTCTCATTGTTTGTAGTAAGCATCCTTGAATTGGAATGGTGTCCATGAGTGATCTAGGGATTTCCTTGGGAATAAAATGTTTTCCTAATTCTGACCACTCATTGAATAGTGAATATGTCCATATGAAATAGGAACCATATACAGGATTTATTTTATTAATTATTCAATATAACATTGATGTTGTTTAATAATACATTTTGTGCATCCCATTACCTTTCATATAAATAAAAAGGATTAAGTTACATGAAACCATTCAATATATTATATAAGTTATAGTAAATTAATTAGGTTCACTCCTCTACCTTCTATTTTACAAGGAAAGGTGATCTTCAGAAATTAAACCAAACCATTTAATTCCATCCTTTAGGCCAAGTGATATCCATAATATACCTTCCAATAAAAGATTTTAAGATTCATTATTTAATTCGTACAATTAACTTATAAGGGTGAGTTTACATTACCATATACAAGGGATATACCTTTTAATTAATAATTAATTTTGTTTAGAAAGGGTTTACCATTAACAGGATCATGCCACAATAGACCCGAATGGTGGTGCAGAAAAACATAAAAAACCATTAAAGGAATAATTAAGGGAAACACCCTACATGGTTTGGATAGATTTGAGTTTTAAACCACCAATGACATGAATAAAATTTATTAATTGATAAACATAACATGATCAAAATTTCTATAAGAAAGGCACTTGAATTTTATAGTCCATGCTCAATGAACTCAGTACTCATACACTGTGAAAATTTAGAATGTGGTGAAACATGATGGATAAGTGATAGAAAACCTTCCTTAAGCCTGCATGAATCTCCTTATCCTGTTTTAGCCTTTAGTTTGACCTAGATAGGAAGATATATGAATAATAGATCAACAACCTAAAAATAGAGAATATGTTCCAGCATCAAAATATCATTTTTGAGGTAAAGAAGAATGTACAATGGATAAAAATAAATAAAGATCATACCAATCTCTATGAAACGAGACCAACAAAATGTGAAGTGAACACAATATCAAATTGATATAAAGTATCCTAGATTGAGGGAGGAAGAAGCTGGAATGGGAGAGGGAGAGATTTCCTCCAATGTAAATAATAAAAAAATGTGGGGTGTGGTTTAAAGTATAATTTAGTTAAAAAAGTAAATTTTTACCACTAAATAGGGATTACATGGGTTTTCAACCTGGTTAGACATAAAGTGCACTAACCATGTGCCTCCAACTACATAAAGAGGGTGTCTTCATGGTTAGGTCTCACGGTTAAGTAAACCATGTTCCAAGAATGATAAAATCCTCTACTAAATACTAGATAAATTCTATAAAGATGTGTAACCCCTCATGCATGGTTAGTGAACATTGTGTACCAAGATTAACCCCACTATCTTTCCCCACATGGTTAGCTAATACCATGAATTAAGAGTCCCATAGTTTATACTAGCTATGTGACCTAGTTTTTTCCCCACTGGTGGGGTTTTGAGATCTAAATAAGAACTAGACACCCCCAAAACCTATCAAACCTCCTTGTAAATTGATATTAGGAAAAAAAATTGAATTAAATAAAAATAAAAGTATACATACCTTGGATAAAAGTAGGGTTCTTATAGTATTCCACCTTAAAATAACTCTTCCCTGAGTTCACCTTCTATAGTAGGTAAAACACTATCTTATAATAACTTCAGACATTAGGCACATAAGTCGTCCTCCCATACCCTTGGCTCATCTTGTATGTGGATGTGCTTCCAGATAACATGTACTAAACAAATATATTGACCTAATAAATACTTTTTTATCTATTCAACGATGCATATAGGATACTCCTCAAATATAGAGTCAACATATAAATCAACATCATTGAGATAATATGTATAAGATAGTTCAATATGATATATATGAGTCTATGAAATGTTAATGAAATTGTGCATGGTATTATACCTTTGAGGTATGTAAAACCAATATGCTACTAGCCTTACTCACTCCACGATATCAAATTCTTTGTTCAAGGGAGGAAATAGATTCCCTTTCCATTATTTAAATATATTCCCAATCATGGGAGATAACCTTGGAAAGAAATGATCCCCAACATAAAACTATAGTGCTCATAGATGGTGATTGAATTAATATTTCTATATATACATAGTGGTAAGAAAAATATTTATGATCCTTTGATCCAACAATGATGTCTCTTGAAGAATATGAGGACTTAATAGCACTTCCTTACCTAGATTTTAAAAGAACATGGGAGTAATGACATGTATTTCTATACAAGGAATCAAAAGGGGTAGTCTAGATCATATTGTGGTATCTATTTTTGTAGGAGAACTCAAAATGAGGAATATTATTCTACCTTTAACTAGTGAAATCATGGCCACATGCTTGAAGAATTTTTTATAACACCTATATCATCTATTCTGACTAGAAAATAATATGAGGGTGAATAGATATGCTCAGATGAACCTATTTACCCATATTTCTCTAAAACCCCAACCATAACCTTGATGTGTAATGAGCCTACCTATCTAAAATGATAGTGAGAATGGCCTTATGTATCCATTAAATCTCACTCACATACATTCTTCTCATCTCATCAACTGAGAAGTACTCCAAGATAAGAAACAAGTGGAATACTTTCATCAGTCTGTCAATTAAAACCCAAACTGTTTCTCTACATCATGGTGACCTAGGTATGTCTACTATAAATTCCATTGAAACATAATCCCATTTACATTTTAAGACTATAAGTATCGGTAATATTCATTAAGGCTACTATTTCTCTACCTTTACTGATGATATGGGGAACACCTAGTGATAAATATTTCTATATGATAATTCATCCCAAGCCACAAATAATGGTGACATATATCTCAAATTATTTTATATATTACTAGATTAACTACCCACTAAAATGATTATAAATCATGCATAATTTACACTCTCATATATCCATGAACATAAGGATTCCCATTCATATAGAGATTATCATCTTCATCAATATTAAAATCCAGATATGGGTCCCCCATCAATGGTCCCCCCAGAATCAAACCTTCAGTACCTAGAAATTGAAATCCCTTTACCCTATCAAAGAGTGATGATGTAACCAACAAGGCTGTGAGATAGAAATACTCTTGATATTCACGGAACTTTAAATTATTCTTATATAAGAGATCCCTTTACTTCCATTCATCACTGGCTTCATGTGTAGCATGTGCCTATGTTTTTTGATGTAGATAATAATTTATTGTACTTTCCTTACCAGGGGTATAGGAAATCTTAAAATCAATGGATTGAATATTTTTAACCAATATTATTTGTCCATGATTTGAGTTACACTGTGTATAAATATATTTGAGGATCATGTAGTCTGTATACACCACAAATTTATCACCCAAAAGATAGTCCCAATGGCAACCTAAGTCATGGACAACTAGAGCTAGCTCAAGGTCAATTGATTTCTCTCATGATGCCTCAAATAACAAGATATGAATTAAATGAATCTATCCTAATGAATGACCACTCTATCTATATCGATTCCAAAATCATCACAGAACATTGTGAGGCCTCTACTAAGATCTGGTCAAATTAGAATAGGTTCTGAAACAATCCTTCCTTTTTGATGATGAAATGATTTATTTCATTATTTTGACAAAACTAAAATCATAGACTTATTTTTATCACTAATAAGAGATGAAGTAATATATGAGAAGTCAAGTGTGAAAAATTTATAATATACATTAGTCCCCATCAAACTCTATAAATCAAACACATCTTTGGATTCTCCATGGAGACCACAATACACACCTTCTCTAGGTAAAAAAATACTCTTAATTATGAGATAATATGACACAAGAAGTGAAAATTTTTTATCCAAAATTTGAAAATATAAGGATTTTAATAAATATAATTCTCTCTCACTTTATACAAAAATAGTTTTAAGATGTTGACCACTATATTTACAAATGTTAGAATTCAAAAAGATGTTTCCCCAAAGACTACAAAAAAAGAATCAATATAGGGGTGGAAACCATATTCCTCAAACACATGATTACAATAAAAAAATTTGTAATAATCAACAACATAAAGAGATAATCATACTACCCATACCATCTGTGGAAATTTGTACGATGGATGATTGATGTTTCGAATCAAACTTAATGATAACACGATCTCATTTCGGTCTTTGGAACACACTTTCTCCATGGTGCTAGTCAAAGAGATAATATATTCAAGGTAGTGGATAAATGTTATAACATAAAGATATATTGATTATTGTAATATATGAAGAGACTAATGCTCTCATTATACTTCTTGGATAAAATAACAAGTGAACCCCAAGAGGAAATTCTATGCCGTATAAAATCATTATCCTCTTGATCTTCGAACTACCACTTGATATCTGGTTACTTAGTAGGTGACATCCTATATGGAGGAATGGACAATGGATATGATCCTAGAATAATATCAATCATAAACTATACCTATCTCTTGATAGGTATGATTTAAATATCATCAATAATGAAATTATTAAATCAAAATACTATGGGAGGAAACTCTATTTAAGTAAAAACATACACTTCCATTAAAAGATTGGAAATATAGGTGATCACTCCACCTAGGACATGATTCGTGGGTCCGGATCTAATATCCTGGACAACCCAATCACCCTTATATAGATAACTACTGCCCTTAGGTTTTATAAATGATATAATATGTTGATATCAGTCTACAAAGTTGTGATATGGGACCAATATATCCATCCTGAGAATGAAATAAAATCCTTTTATCATGATAATAAAGAGTTCCCACAAGAAAGTGTACCAACCAACCTTAAGGGATAGTCCCGAAATTTATGTATTCCCTCTGACTATACTCCCAAGAGTTCATCCAGGGTCATTACATCATAGTAATATTTAATTTCTATCCCATGACTTTCCATACTAGATAAGTAGATGAAGGAGTGTAAATCACAACTATCAAATAAGGAAAATACAATATTTGGGGTTATTATAATAGTACATCATACATTCGATGGTCCTACACTCTTATACTTAGGTATTGACTATAATAAATGAAACTATCCTTATCTATTTCCCTAGGATACATCTAGACAACCATAAGGATGACCACTCCACTAACTCCAATTATCAAATGTCTGGACACTGTGAAACAAACCACCTCCTCAGCCATTCCACTCAATGATACTCCAACTCTCAACCTTAAGAACTAAAAAAATAAGCATCCCCTAATGGTAGAGTTGATGTGGATCTAGTTACACTAGAAATATATTTAATGGTCAGATAGAATATCTGAAGATTCCCTATACGACCACAAGCACATCATTCCAGCGGGTCTCTACCTCACTGAGGCATCATATTCCCCTGTCATCCACAATGATGGAATACAATGGAACATCTAGTGCCATTACCCTGATTTCCACTACTCGGATATGTAACGTCAAGAGACCATTTTCTTCTTCGAGGTGAAATATTGGAATTCATAAACACTAATACTCTATCCTAGGTACTATTTATTTCCCTCAGGTTATTCCTAGTGATATGATCCTGAATGAAAATGTTATAGAATGTAGGTAGGAAAAAAATATTAACCTATGAATTAATAGCATACTATTTTCCATCCTCAAATCATCAAGCACATGAATGCTCATCACTGGATATAAGCAGTAAAAAGTGATGTAATATATAAAAACACACTAAATAATCCCTAAATGACCTAGAACCCAACTCCAAATGCATGAACACTCTAGATTGGTCATTACTCAGTGTCTGATAAAAGAAGTTATCATATAATTACATCTTCAAATCATCCCATACCATATCTTGATGATGACAAGATAGGGTAATCATATCCCACCAGTTCATGGATGAATCACACATCATGTAAGTAAGAATATTAACCCTCCGCTCATGATGTATATTTATATGATCAAAGATATATTGGGTGGAATCTAACCATGACTCAATATCCAGTGGACTTACAAACCCCCAGAAGGTGGGAGGATTATAATACTATAACTCACGTGTTAGACCATACATCATAGGTGTAGGTTATGGAGAACCTTGAATGGACCACATCAGACATAATAAACTCTCATCAAGCTAAACATCAGTGCCTAGATTAGGTATAATAGGCAGTTCCTCATTTCGCACTCTCAATGGTAATATTAGCAGCTCAGGACCCACCAAATCTAGAGCAAGAACATCACTACCCTCCTTGGGTATATAATGAGGACATCATGGTGTAATATCTCTGAAAATTTCAATCGCATGACTCATAACCAAATTTTGGATGACTGATAAGCTATAGAAATCGAAATTTAAGAAGAAGGGATCACTAAATAATGTATAATACTCCAACACTCTTCTTAGATGGCCGGGTATTGATATTCCTTCATTTTAAATTATAGGTCTTCCATTATGTTAAGTGTAAACTATACGTTCCATTTTCATTTATTTTGTAATATTTATTTTTATGTTAAGATTTTAAATTCATGTTTTCATTTTCATATATAATGATATCATGATTTTATTAAAATGGATTTTTATTTATTGTGATTAATGGCCCATACACCTTATCAAAAAATTGAAACCCACTTAATTTATAATTAATCCTTTCTATATCAAATCCCAAAATGTAAGGGGTTATATTTGATTTATTGACTAAGTAAAGTACCCATTCCAACCCACGAGGTCTCATTAACCTAATGTATTGAAACCATAAATCACTCAATCACATCCAAATAGGATCAAAAGAATAATATATCTACTATATCATCACTCAACAATCATAATAAGTATAGGAAATGCAAGTAATTAAATGAATCTATATGGATTGGCATATGTAATGAATTTGAATTCTATGTGGCTGCGATGATTCATGTAACAATTCTCCCAACCATAAAGCCATTAGGATAAAGATACAATGAAAAAACCATTCACTGTATGAATAATAAAAATCATATATCATGTGTGTTAACCAACGGTGAAAGTATATCCAATATGATATATAAAAACAAAATTACAATTATTATTATAGGAAACGCTATATTTACTTAGAACATGGGTTTACTATCCCTAAAGAGGAATTATAAACTAGTTACAATCATTCCTATTAGATTATATTTTGCATCAAAATTTTAATGAAATAATGGAATAGATCTGACTCTATATTGTGACATATGGAACCTTGGTTCCACTCAGGGTTTCCTAAGCCCGGTTGGCCACATGGTATCATGTGAATCACTTTGAATTCTATAGGATGTAGACTAGTTGAAAATGAATAGGGTGTGTCCGTTGAGAGAATATGACATCATTAATAGAGATGAACACAATGGAAAAATATAATTACATGTAAAAATTTAAAAAAATTTATTTAAATATTTGGAATAGTAGAAGATGACACTAATACACTAACCAGTTACCCACTATAGAAAAAGAAGAGAGAAATAGTGAACAAATGAAGAAACTAATAATAGTACTCAATAATGATAACTGAACCATATACAATAGTTGATGATATTTTATGTCATTTATCTATGAAAATTTAAATAGATATTCATGGGAGTAGGAAATATATTCTATAGAGAAGAATAAAAAATATTCTAAAAAATATATCTGCAAATAGAGATTATTCTTGGTCAACTTCTACAATGCTCCATTCTAATATGAGAAAGAAATATATGATTCTTATGGGTGGATACTTCCCTTTGTCAACACATGTTTGCATGGAATATTACCTAGTACTAATGGAATCCCAGATCGAGTGTGAGATAAATCTCAGTAGGCCACCACCAATAACACATATAACATCCATTCTATTTAATAAAAACTAAAGCAGGGTGCATGAAAGAATGTATAAAATTACAACAATATAGTAATTTAATTTCCCATGTACATGCTTCAGTATTAGATGGTGTCTAAACTTGTAAATATTTCATTTATATATTATGTTCCATTTTATATAGTAAGTCACATTATTTATAACCAACACATACATCATGTCTTGATAATAATAATAAAGGATCCTATATATAATAAGAAATCCTGTAATGTTGATAATAATTAAGAGTATCCAAATTAATAACCAAGGAAATCATAACCTCATTGGTCTAGGAATCTCAGTAATAATATGTAGCCTAGATATTTGTTTCCAAATGTAATCCAAGGGTAATTTCACATGTCATTTAACTATAATATTATTCTAACCTAGGATTAAAAATTATTCTAAAAAAAATCAGAAATACAATGAAAAGACTCATTGGTTGTATCAAGGGATACTCTTATTTGTATACTTCATGATGGATCCAATGATGGTATTGAAGGCATCCTATAATATTAATGAAGCAATAGTACACTATCATTTTTGGGCATCGACATTTGGGGATATATTAGGTTCAAGGTGGGTCTCAGCCTTGGAAACTGACATCACGGAATCCTAATGGAATCCATGAGTTCTCGTGGAATTCATTTGGAAACTTACATCAATCCAAGTCTAAGATAGTTCTAACTATCCATATAAAATTGAAAAATTACATATAAAATGGGCAAAATATACTTGATTAATTTAATTATTTATGATATCTAATAGTGATGTTGTTTAATAAGTTATTTGGTCTATTCTATAGCATTTTAAACAATAGATAATGCATAATGGATATGAAAAAATTCATTAGTTTATAAATTTTGTAATAAATCCATTAAATTTACTCTGTTACCTTCCATTATACATGAACTGGGGTGGTACAAACATGAAACCAAAAAATTTAATTAAATTATTTTTAGCCAAGTGATATCTGTAATTTACTTTCTAGGAAATCATTTTAATATTCATTAATTAATTAGAATATTTAACTTAGATGATTCAAGTGACATTAACATATATGAGGGATACATATTTAATTCATAACTCATATAATTATCAAACATATTACCAATAATAGTGATCAGCCATTTCACACCCAAAAAATCGTGAATATGAACATAACAAACCATTAAAGGAATGATTAAGGAAACATCCTATATGGTCTGGAAAAAATTTAGGTTGTAACCTCCAATTACATGAATAACATTTATTAAATGAGATATATAACATGATCACAACGATTATAAGCAAGAAACAATTATTTAATAGGGCACACCTGATGAAATTGACACACAAACACTATGAAAATTTATAAAACATTGAAACATTATGGATGAGTCCTGTACCACCTACCTTAAGCTCATATGAATCTTATCATCAAGTATCAACATTTATTTTGGCCTGGATCATAAGATATCTGAATAATGGTTCGACACTATAACATCCTGGCACGAGTTCCATGCAATAGGGCCTCGAGCTTGTATTTCAAATACGCTCAAGCATCACTCCCCATATGCTATAGAGTGCCGACTAGTAGAGAGGGTCTGGTATTCCATTCGTGGGTAGAATATATCCTCTTTTATGTGAGTAAAGAACTTTTAGAAGGAAAAAACAATAATCAAGTGCAGATGCATATAAATGACCAGAACAATACCAATGTCAGAAGATAGTCTTACTGAATGGATCGAAGGCCTTATTTTTTTATTGGTTTTCTGATAACCCTCCTTTAAATGGATTAGGGGGACCCTTACAAGGCCTGTAGGCTTAGGAATTACATTTCCTGTATACTTGGGGATTTTACATGACCCGTAGGTCTTAAGAGAATTATACAAACTATGACTACTTGAAACAAATCCTCCCCTGCATCTACATTGTGATTAGCTCTCCACCTTTGCATGACTATTAGGCTAGTATGTCCATGTGTAGAGGTACATATTTCCAAGAATCTACAAGGAAAACATGATGTAATAATGTAAGTTCCAAGAATCTACAATGAAATTAAAAGTAAAGACAGAGTGACTATACAGAGGGTCTGAAACAACATCGGCTTCCCTCACCCATGATCCATTCCAAAATAATAACCTATCCCAAAAACTTTTTCTTATATTTCCTTGCAACAACAAAGTCTGCTCGGGTGCTGATCCAGTGTCATGAGTTGGTTGTGAGTATGACTGAGTTGGACACCAAAAACAGTGTCTAAAACAAGTCCAGTCAAAATACAATGTATTAAATTCTATAAAGAAACATGTATAACAAATAATTAATTAATTATCATGTTGTGATTTACTCTTTTTATAACAAATTAAACATGGGTTTGATTCATGTCTCTCATTCATTTCATAATTCATCATTTCTATCCATTTGGTGTTGAACACCATGGAAAACACCCCAAATATTTTTTTGTGCAGGTTTCCATTCATAACACCCCAAATATCATCTTGTGTAGATCGCCACATCTACCACCCCAAATCCCATCTGGTGTAGATCACCATGTATACCATACAACATCAAAATAACTTGGATAACTATTGAGGTAAAACACCTTGTCTAAGACCCAACTTCTCCATTGGTCTAGAACAACATGTTTAGCATCCACATTCTCAATCATTTACATCATTTATTAATCCATAAATAATTATCCACATAAATACCTTACTAATCCAAGGATTAGTTAAATACATAAAAACCCATTAGTTAACCCATGTTTAAAATATTCCACAACCCAATAATTAATTTATCAATTAATTAATCAATCAACATTAATCTCATTCCATAATTAAATCTCCAAAATTAATTATCCAAATCAAATATCAACTTATCATATTTAATTACAAAATTAATTATCTTAATGAATAAATAAGGTAGATTATTAATCCAAGATTAATTATAAATCATAGACAATCCTTATCTCATAACTAATTCCACACCTATTAATTATCCGGAAACCAACCAAATTCAATATCTCAATTACAATATCTCAACCCATAAACAATTTCCATAAATCAAACATGTATTTGGATATTCCTTTATCCACATTGTTCAATCATATATTTAATCACTAAGGCATCAAAAATTTAATTTCACATTCTTAATTACTCCAATTTAAAAAATCAATTATTAAGGGAAGAAAGAATATCAATAATATCACGTACACATATCAAATCCAAAAATAAGGGAGATCGATTGAGACCACCATTCTTGGTTTTTTATATTTGTTTTCCCAGTGGGAATCCCCAAAATCCAAGTGGCACAATGATGTCTATAGAAATACCAATCGAAATCTCTAAACCCAAAATTAAGATCAAAGGAATCACGATCTTGAAAATCTAGATCCATACCCACAATCATAGATATAGAAATCAAAATATATGTTTTGATCAGTGGAAATGGTGGAGGTATTCCATGAAATTATTAAAGAAGGATAGTGGAAAGAACAAGAGATGTATCAGGATAAAATCCAGTTACTAGGAAGAGAGAGGATCTTCAATCCGCACTTTTGATCTTGAAGAACGGTGTTCGAATCATATTGAAATCCCTCTAGAATGCTCTGAGATTACCTAGAGTTCTTCAATCCCAATCCTAGGTCAAAATAGAGGGGTTTTGGGGATTTGTGTCATTTAAAAAAATTGTAGAAAATTTTTCCCCACACATGGTTTCACATGGCATTTGTATACAATTAAGGAAACCATGAACAAACCATGTGAACCTCACTATCAAGGTTCTCACGGTTTCATAGGTTTGGGTGTATGGTTTGTCAAACCATACACAAACCATGCATATACCACTGTCTATAGATTTATCTTAAAACATCAACCAAATTCTCCAGAAACCATAATAACAAATAAAAGTTACCTCAAAATAACAAACATTACCTAAAAATGTGCCCGAGATTACTCTAGAAAAGGATGGGATCATACAATATACCCACCTTTTAACATCTCATCATCGAGATACACTACCAAAAATCACTAAGATTCTGAGCCAAAAATATTGGGCCACTGAGCCCTCATGTCTTCTTCCAATTCCTATGTTTCCTCTTGAACAAATCTATGTTTCCATGGCACACGAACTATTAGTGTGGTCTTTCCTTGCAACACTTTCTCAGTACGATGAAACACATGTATCACATACCTCTCAAAAGAAGTATATATCTCAATGTCATACTCATCCACATTGATCACATGATAAGGGTTAAGGTGATACCACTGTATTTTTGAAATAATAAATACATCATACATAGAACTGTATTTATGTGGAAGAGCCAATCAGTACGCCACTTTCTTGGTTCTCCCAAAAGCTTCAAATGGTCCCACATACGTGGGATCCAACTTTCCATACCTCTATAACCTTTGGTGACTCAACCTAGGTGACACCCAAAGGAAAACATGATCACCCATTGTAAACTATAGGGGTCATTTCTTCTAATTATCATATGACTTCTGCCTACTCTGAGCTGTGGCCATACATTCCAAATCAATTACATTAGCTCTGATGTCTCCTGTAGGAGACTCTGTCCCAACAACTCAAACTCACCCACCTTCATCCAGTATAGTGGTGATCTACTTGGAATTCCATAAAGTGACTCATATGGTGCCATCTGTATAGTTTCCTTATAACTTTTGTTATATTAAAACTCCACTAAATCCAATTCCTTCTCCCAAGAACCACCAAAATCTAGAACATATGCTCACAACATATCCTCTTTTACCTGTGTGGTACACTATGAATTCCCGTCTGTCTCTATGTGGAAATCCGTTCTTAACAAAACCTATATGCCATGTGCTTTCTGCATGCCTTGCTAAAATGTGAAGTAAAACGTGAATCAAGATCTGAAGCTATAGTTTGTAGCACCCCATGAAAATGAAATATATCTCCAATGTACAGTTCCCCAACTATTCCAATATGAAGGCTTCCCCGATGGGAAAGAATAGTTCTGACATTTTTAGTCTATCCACCATTACCCAAATAGCATCATTATTACTAAGAATCATTGGAATACCTACTACAAAATCCATTTTCATGTAATCCTACTTAGAATACAGGATAGGAAATGATTGTAGTAAACCATATGGTCATTGGTTCCCTGACTTCACTTACTGACTGGTGAAACATCTTGTCACACAACCTACTAATTATTTTTTAATGTCTGGACACCAAAACTATCATTATAGTTCACGATACATTTTTTTCACCCCAGGATATACCACACACTTCAAGGAATGAAATTATTGCATGAGTTCTTCTTGCATAATCATAGGGAAAATAACTCGATTTTTCCCATTGATGACCTCATCCTCATCTTTCTACCTAACTGAAGGTGTCTCCCCACCTTCATGGTTTTCCCTCAAGGCTACGCACATCGGGTCATTGTACTTCCTATTCCAGATCTTTCTCAAGAGTGTATACTCCACTCCAACTAAAACTAGAGTCATTTTCTCCTAAATTACCTATACCACCACATGAATTTCATCCAGCAAAGTCATCATCTTCCACTCTGCACTCGACTCATGTACCAACTTAGTCTGAGCTTTCCTGCTCAATGAATCAACCACCATATTCTTCTTTCAAGGTGTATATTCTAGTTCAAAATCAAAAGACTGCATATACTATACCCATGTTCGCTTCCGAAGAATCAAGTCATGCTATGAAAAGATATACTTCAAGATTTTGTGATCTATAAAAACTATAAAATTATAACCCAAGAGATAGTGTCACAAACACTTTAGAGCATAAACCATTACTACTAACTCGAGGTCATACATGGGAAAATTAGATTTATGTGGCCTTAACTATCGAGACCCATATGTAAGGAAAAAACTCCCTCTATCAACAAAACTCAGAGTCCTATCCCAAAAGCATCAAAATACACCATGTACTTCTCACCTGAATTAGGTAGGTTCATGATTGGTGCTGATGTCAAGTGATTCTTTGACTCATGGAAAGCATTCTTGCATGATTCTGTCCAATTCGAACTTTATCCCTTTCTTTTTAAAACCCAAAAGCGGTGCTGTAAATTGGGAAAATTCCTCAATGAATCTCTTGTAATTTCCAACTAATCCAAAAAATATTTGGATATCAAAAAAATTCTTGGGATTCTCCCAAGAAACTAATTCCTGAACTTTCTTTGGGTCCACTACCACACCTTCTTCCAAGATTATATGAAAAAAAGAGTACCTTATCAATCCAAAACTGACACTTAAATAGCTTAGTGTATAAATGATTCTCTCTCAGTATACCCCAGATAATTTCAAGATGTTGGGAAATGCTCGTCATGAGTCTTGGAGTAAACAAAGATTTCATCCATGAACACTACAAAAAACTAATCTAGTTTCAGATTAAATATATTGTTCGTGTAGGCCATAAACCCTATTGGATCATTGGCCAACCAAAAAACAAGTATGAAAAACTCATAAAGGCCATACCCTCTTTTAAAAGAAGTCATTGGTATATCAGAATTACATACTCTCACATGATGATACCCTAATCTCAAATTGATCTTTGATAACACACAAGATCCTTTCATCCAGTCAAATAAATTTGGGATATGAGGAAGAGGATATCAGTTCTTCACAGTTATCTTATTCAACTTCCAGTTATTAGCACAAAAGAGTAAGCCATATCGGCCTTCTTTTCAAACAAAATGGGTGATCCCCAAGGTGACGTGCTTGGATAGATAAAACTTTTATAATATAACTCTTATAACTAATTATTGATCCCTTGAAACTCGGTCGATGCCATTATGTAAGGTGGAATAGATACTGAATCATCCCCCAACATGATCCCAATAGTGACTTCCACATCTCTATTAGGTGGAAACCCTAATAAGTCTTTAGGAAAGACATATTTGGACTGTTCTACAACTGATGGAAGGACGTATTTCCTACCACCCCCATCATCCAACATAAGTCTAGAAATTTGGTCTACAAGATCTCATAGTTGCTGAATAATTGACCCTGATCGGCTTACCTGGATATCTCACTCTCCACAATGAACATACTGGTCACCCTTAGAAGAAAAAGAGGTAACTCTCCTATGGTAAAAATCGATGTGAGATCAGTATGTGACTAAGTAGTACATACCCAAAATCAGGTCGAAGCCCATCATATTAAGGACATAGAGATCCTGATGAAAATGATACCCTGTGATCTCTAGTGAACATCCCTTGCATAGACAGATATCGTAAGATCATGTTCCCAACAATGTTTAGATATTATTTAATCCATTCATGGACTCCACCTCCAAGACCAATCCATTAATTTTTTTTAATGATATAAAGGAATGAGAGGTACCATTATTAAACAATGAACTATCTAGAAGATACAATAATAGTACCTCTCACTATCGATGGCCCATCCTCACTATTCAAAAGTGTAGGATGCATTGAATGTAATTGTACTACCCCTTTTTTCAATGATCCAGTCTAACTACCCTGAGTAAAATCACTCTACTGATATGGGAACTCTTTCCCTGAAACACCACATCCACTACCTCTACCCCTTCTTTAAGAATAACTCTAGCTGCGAGACCTATATAGTGTAGAAGACCCCTTCCAGCATTCTGACTCTAAGCAATTTCTCCCTTAGTACCAGTCTGTCGCTACAACCTTCAGAACCTCTGTAGGTGTTCCATCTTTCCCAAAAATATGAAATTTACCAGTGATCAAGGAAAATGTTTTCGATAGTGTCCCAAACTACAGAATTGGTGAAAAAAACACATGAGTAAGATACTGTGAAACTATTCTCTCTAATTTTCCACCTTTCATTCCACTGTCCTAACTAATGGCTTCATATTGGAACTACCTTCTCTTGAAAGACACACTCCCAGGTCATCCAGAAACAACTACTTATCTATTACCAGAAGCCTCTTTCAAGTTCCCCTCCAAAATGAGAGCCTGATTCACCACTAATGAGAACTTATTAAGTCAAAATATATTCCCCTAGGATTTAATTTTATATCTAAATCTATCCTCAAATCATTTTTGATGAAGTAGCGTCATCTAAAACCAACTCTAGAGAAAAACACTTTATTGCTATAAAAAATTTAGCATAATCCATTATGAACATGATTCCCTAGGTTAGATGCAAAAACACTTAAGACTTATCCTATCTTAGTGTCTCTGGATAGAAGTGCTCCATGAAATTCTCTAGAATGTCCTTTCATAACACATCACCAGTCTTTCTAAATAATACAAAAAATGTCCGACTAGCACTTCACTGATCCACATAGCATATAAAAATCCAACTTGACCCTCTTCTCAAATAGAGTCCCCAAATTTTCATTTATCATCACTATGGATTCGATCAAGAATTTAGATCCCTCAGGTCCACCCTCTATAGTAAAATTCAAAGGGTGATAGAGGTGAATATCCCTTGTAAACATAGACATACTTTTTAGGACCGGACCTAGGTCTCTCTCTATGAAGTGGCAGATATGACAAAATTTCTCTTAGAAATGCTCCCCTTCCTCCTCAGTTTGCACTAATAGTGCCTCATGTTCCTTATCTGGAAGATCATTCTGATCCTTACCCTTCAGTCCTCCCCACAACAAGTGTCGTGGAGGCATAATCTATACAGTTCGACACAAACATCTTAGGTCTCATAACACTACCTTATACCACCATTACATAAGTGGATAAAAAAACAAAACAAGTCTCAATATGTCTTTCCCTCATTTATCACGACACGGTCAACACCGCAGCACTATCACAATCCTTAACCATCCTACCCCTAGGTATTGGTTAGCAAGGGTAAACACGTTATCATTAACAAGTTTCTCATTTAGACACCCAATTATTCTAAATTTGTATAATTTTTAAGTATTTATCAATTCATGTTAGGCCCCATTTTCATTTTAATTACATAAAAAATCATTTCATGTCAAAAAACTTACAGATAACCCGTTTTCCCATGAGTGCATAATGAGGCATGTCACAACAACCCTGAGTTCCTAGAATTATGTATGTAGACTCAAATCCTATAACTATTTTGGAAAAGAATCAATTCACAACAATTATCAAAAATAAATATCACATCACACCTCAAGTTTGTCCCCCAAGGTGAAATAATATCAAACTGTAACAAAATATAGCAATCCCAACAATCCAACCCTTAGTACCCAGATTTCCCCCATACATGGGTTTGCAACTCCCATGCATGATGTCATTACCAAGACTCGAATCTTCCAAGTATCCTATCTAACGTTCAAAAAATAGTAATAAAAAAGAATAATAAAGAAATAAAACTCCTCTAATACCATTTTGTATCTTCCTAACCCGAGTTCCATCTAATGGGCTCCCGATCCTGTCAGTCACATACCCTCAAGCAAGACTTCACATATGCTAGAGGGTTTCAACTAGTAGCAAGGTTCTGGTAAGTCATTCTTGGGGAGACTATACCCTTTTTATCAGAGTAAATCACTAGCAGAAGAAATCGACAATAAACAACTGCAGAAGCATTTAAATCACTAGAACAATTCCAATTTCACAAGATAGTCAAAACCGGAAAAACCATACTCAAATCAAAGGGAAAACATGTTTTAACATTTCAAGTTCCAAGTGTCTACAATGAAACTAAAAGTAAAGAAACAACGACTCTATATTGGGTCCCAAACCACATCTGGTTGCCTCACCCATCCTCCATTCCCAAACAAAAACCTATCCCATGGCTTTGACCTTATCTTGTCATGCAGCAACAATGACTACTCAGGTACCATCTAGGAAGATTGAGTAGGGTGTGAATACGACATAGTAGGCCACCACCAATGATGTCTAAAACAAGTCTAGTCAAAATAAAATATATGTAGTTCTATAAATAAACAAGTATAATGGATAATTAAATAGTTATTAAATTTTAATTTATTCTGTTTTTAAACACATTAATTTTTTTATTCATGTCTTTCATTCATTTTATAATTCATTATTTTCATTCATTTAGTGTTGAACATCATGTAAAACACCCCAAATATCATTCTGTGTAGGTCTTCATGAATAACAACCCTAATGTCATCTAATGTAGATCAACAAATCTACCACCCCAAATTCCACATGGTGTAGAACACCACGTTTACCACCTCACATCACAATATCTTGGATGACTATTTAGGTAGAATACCATGTCTACGTCCCAACAACTCCATTGGTCTTGACCACCATGTCCAGCACCCACATTCTCAATCATTTACATCATTTTTTAATTCATAAATAATTATTCACATCAATACCTTACTAATCTTATGATTAGTTAAATAAATTAAAACCCATTAGTTAACCCATGTTTAACTAAGTCCACAAACCATTAATTAATTTTTCAATTAATTAATCAATCAACATTAATCTCATTCCATAATTAATTCTCCATAATTAATTATCCAAATAAAATATCAAATTATCATAATTAATTCTATAATTAGTTATCTTAATGAAATGATAAGTCACATAATTAATATACCATTAATTATCTCACATAGCCAATCCTTATCTCATAATTAATTACCACTGATTAATTATATCGAACCCAACTAAATTCAATATGTTAATTAGAATAACTCAACCCATAAACAATTTCCCAAAATCAAATATCTATTTTGAAAGCCCATTAGCCTCATCATTTAGTCAACTAGTAAATCACTAATGTCACAAAATGTCAATTTAACATTCCTAATTATACAAATTTAGGAAATCAATTATTAAGGAAAGATAGAAAATCAATAATCTCACACACACATATCAAACCAATGACTATGGGAGTTAGATTTATATCACCAACCTCAGTTTGTTAAAGGATGTTTTCCCAAAATAAATCCAAAAAATCTGAGCGGCACAACGACGTTGTTCAAAATCCATATCTAAATCCCGAAACCCCAAATTAATATTAAGAGCATCAAGATCATGAAAATCTTGATCTAGATGCACAATCGATGATCTAGATATCAACACATTGTTTTAGATCTATGGAAATAGCGGATATATTATATGAAAGGATAAATAAATAATAGAGGAAAGAATAGGAGATACATAAGGATGAAATTCACTTACTTAGGAGAGATGGGATCATCAATCTGAGCTTTTGATCTTGAAGAACCATGTTAAAATCAACTTAAAATCCCTCTAAAAAGCCTTGGGATCCCCTAGAATTATTTAAGCCCAAGCTTAGGTCAAAATAGAGGGGTTTTAGGGATTTGGGTGATTTAAAAACTAGTATTCATAGAAAAATATTCCACACGCATGGTTTACCATTTTAGGGGTGCACGATTAAGGAAATTGTGGGAAAATCGTGAAAACATCACTGTCCAGGTTCGCATGGTTGACAAGGTTACATTGGTTTGGGTAGATAGTTTTTTAAACCGTGAATAAACCATGAACTTCCCACTATCCATATATTTTCTCAAAACTTTACCCAAACACACCTCCTACCACAATCCAAATGAAAAGGTACTTAAAAACAAAATAAGTACCTATAAATCACCCAATATGACTCCAGAAAAGGCCGATATCTTACAAAAACCCTAAAAAAAGAATATGAACCTCCATATAAATAGCATCATTGAGGGAATTATAAATGAATAATCGATAAAAATAAATGACTATCTTACCGGTGGTTATCCAATTAGACAAATGAAATCCAAATCATACATGAGATCAGAGTGTTATCATGAATCATATCTTGATAGGGGATGAAGCTCAAATGGGAATGGTCGAGCTCTCTTATGTTAGTTTGAATAAAATAAAATATGGGGTAAGGTTTAAATTATAATTATGTTTAAAGGGAAAATTTCCCAACTAATATGAGTCCCACATTTTAGTCACATGGTTTCCAAATTGTGAAGTAATCATATGCCTCCCACTACTTATAGAGGGAATCCACATGGTTAAGAGAACCATGAACCAACCATTTGAATATAATCATGTAAAAACTTAATACATTATTCATATGTGTGTACCCCATGTCACACTGTTATGGAAAACTATGCACCATGGTTCACCCCACTATACTACCCCACATGGTTAGGAGACACCATGGGGGACATGTCACACAATATCTACTAACCTTGTGGCCTAGTGTTTTTCTCCAACGACCATGGTTCCAAGCTACCAATAGTCCTCAAACACCACCAAATAATTTACATCCTCATTGGGAATCCATAATAGGTCCAAAATAAATAGTTAGGAAAAAATTAAAAGGATACATACCTAATATAAAAATTAGTTTCATACAACAACATCCTAAGAGAATTACCTTACTCTTACATATATTTGGAACATTATTACATCATTTTTTTAAATATTATTTATTCTTATTTACATTCTGAGTTATTCATACATAGCTTTAATAATATAGTGGTTATCCGATATAGAATTCCCATCATTGATTAATTATCTTATAGACATTATAAATTTTATTGTAATCTTATGTATCCTTATTTTCACCATGTGAATGAGAAATTTTTTTTTTCAAGTATATATTAATCATACATGCAATGAAAAATCTCTATTTATTCATAATTGGAAATTTTAAATTTCTTCCTAATACGATGCATTTTTATATTTTTTTTGTATTTTACCACATCCATTCTCCAAATTACTCAAATATTTTTCACTCATATTACAAATCCACATAAAACATGAAAAAAGAGTATTATTTTTTCTTATAAATAAATACTCAAAAAAATATTTATCCAATCATTTATAGTATGCTTTAGTACACACTAAAATACCTTCATTAGTTTTTATTGAACACAATCACAGTATAGTTATTTCACTACTAGTTCAAAATTCTTCACGTTGAGGTTTATTGTCAACATGCAGTATCTTTTATTATCTTAATGAACCATGATCATGGGAATTTCCCAAGAATAGTGGAATTAAACTTCCATTACTATATTAATATGTAAGAATTTCCATGTATTGAAAAAAAAGATATGAGGAGAGAAGTTCATGCTATACAATTATAAATATAAAAATAAGCATATGAAACATATTCAAAAACTCTAAAATAACTTGTAACAACCCTTATATTAAAGGAAAATTGTCCTTGTCAATGATTATCTCACCCCCAAGAAGATAAATCCACATAACATTCCATTTCTCCAACATTGAAAAACATGATAAATGATAATATCTTTAAAAATAATTACAATGATGTGAGATATTAGATTTTTATAGGGAGAGAATATTTTTCCAAATCTCTTCATATAAAGGCACGTAGTTGTATAATTATTTTCAACTGATGTATATAAAATATTGGTGTGGAACATTTTTATAAGAATATATCTACTATTTGATGATTAATACCAATATATCCCATATTTATAATTCATTTATCAATTTTATATATAATTATATGCTATAATATTTAAATTTCCTGCATTAATGAATATAGTACCATATTAATGACTAACTTAATTTCAAACTTTTTATAACAATAAAAAATCATAGTAAACTTCAAATATTCTCTAATATTTTCCCCATTTTTTATCCAAATTATTTTTAAAATGACTTTTTGGATTAAATATACTCTCTATTATTAATTTTCAATGATTTACTTTCATACTACATGTAAAATCAAAAAATTATGTTTCTCTTAATAATAATTTAACTTTGACTTTTATATTTTAAATATATAATTTGT